>JARFIW010000995.1:0-1200000 GCA_036346225.1 Platerodrilus igneus
GAGTGGAATTTATAGAATATGGTTATTCAATTTTCATATTTTAGAAATAAATAAAGATCTGATAAAATATTTCATAAAGGAAGAACCTGTATCTTTGTTTTTTTGGGTACAGAAAAAAGAATTTGATACTATTTTGGACTTTGATCATAGCGAGCTCTACTTACAACCTTTTAACTTTTTACCCTTTACATCTAGAGTATAACCGACTTCAAAATCTGAAACAGCAACTTCTTTTACATAAAAACCTATTCTTGCCCCTCTTTGATATTCCAATCTGTTTTTAAGAAAAAATCGTTTAATTCCAATTATGTTTTAATCCTTATTAGGATGTCACGCCAAAAATTTTATTTTAGTAGGCTTATTTTACTATTTGACAGTCGTCATTATGGTCTATCCTGTTTTTTATTTAATGAGTCAGAGAAGGTATTTAAAGTATATACTCGGTAAGTGTTCCCTTTAACCTTTTGCATGAAATTTCTTTCAATAAAATATTAAAAGAATACCGCATCATGATGACTTTACCAATAGTGAAATGAGAGATATGGTGTGTTTTTACACTAAATTTGAATGACCGCTCTGTCACCCGAAAGTGGAAACACATTGTCTAAAAATTCACGTACCGGCAGGTTGTAACTAGCGCCCTATGACCATTGTCTAAAATAGTATCATAATATTTCTCCTTTGTACCTAAAAATATAAAGATGCCAATTTTCAAGTTGATAACCCAAAAATTTTCAAAATAATTCAAAAAAATTGAAATACAATTATAACTTTCAAAACTCTACTTCTTAAATCATCAACATTAAGATAAGAAAAATTTAGCTCAATGGTCATTATTTGATACGTAGTATTTCCAGTTAAACATTGTTCCATTGTTAATGAAGCACTCTGTATAAACTTGGTTAGCTTCAAAATTTGATATTATATATTCAGCAATTGTTAAGGGTGTATAACATACAAATGGAGGGTGATGCAGAAAGACTGACTTGATTTTCAGATTCAGCGCATAAAACAGATTACAGTTCATTTTTTCTATCACGAGAAAAAAATTGACATTTAATATTTCTTGACATGTAACAAAATGTCACTTTTTATGAATTTACTTTTTTCCCCGGGAAAAAAAATACTCATTTTTTCCCGGGTATGTGCAAATAAGTGAGAACACGAAGATATTTAATTAAAGCCAGGTCCACACTTGTAACATTCGGGTGTAACATAACATCGTATCATAAATTCGTGGCGTTCAAAACAACCGATATAAACAACTTAAGTAAGCAATTTTTTAAACCACTCACAGAATTAAATTGACAGATATTTGATTACTTTTAAGGTTTCCTTAGCAACGCAAGTCTCTGTCTCTATAGTACAACAGCCTACTTGTTTGAAACTTCAAATTTGACATTGATTGATTTTTTGACTTTAATATATTGTTATATTTTTTCAATATTAAATCATCGTTTTGCCTGTCACAGAAAAAAATAGTGTATTATACATGGGTAAAAATGTAAGATTTTAACTCTCGGTGTTTTGTCTCCCCCTGCTTCGCATTGGGAGACAAACACACCTTGAGCTAAAATCTAGTACTTTTTTCCCTTGCATAATAAATAACCATTATTTATGTTCTATTCCAAAAAAATTTTCTACTTTGTGGAGCAGTGTAATTATTTTGCGTTAAACTAGTAACTGTATGAGTTACAACAGGAACCCATATTTTGTATAAGTATTGTTAAAACTTTAGAGCATTAATACATATAATTATTTCATACGCCTTTGCAGGGTATATTTGTTTTTAACACACATGGAATTTCTCAACATAAACGGCAAAAACCAGCAACTGCTACTTCAATCATTCCAAATAACACTTTTTCGAATAAATTATGGTACAAAACATATACTGATACATGGAGAAATATTGAAAAGAAAATAGAGGTTTGTAAATAAATTAGTTCACTTGTAAATTATTACAAATTTCAGACTTTAAACAATGATATGTTTTCAAGTCTTCTAAGTAATATGGTATTATCAATCAGCAATAGTTATAATAGGAATGTGTCAGAAATTCCAACAGCTGCCCTTTTAACTGGAATTAATATGCCAGATCATGCCACACAATTTTTAGCTTTAGCAAATACAATTAGAAAAAAAGTTACTCCACATATTGCAGTTTTACAAGCAGAAGATTGTATAAGCTTAAAATATGTAATTGAAAATACTGTTTATCAAATTGTTAATGGAGCAGCTGAAAATGATTCCAGCAAGAAAGTTAGTATTGAGATACTTAAAAATCAATAATTGTAGGTTTGTATACTTTAGGATTTTATTTATACAGATACCAGAAAACGAACAACAAAACCTTATTGTACTTTGGCATACCTTCAGGCTTGGTATGAAACACAGTATTCATCTGATGCTGTGAAGTCGTCAGTGCAACTTAGAGGAAGAAGTGAAAGAAGAATACTAGTAGTAATTGCACCAGATTTTGAAAATTTAAATGATAAAATTGTACAAGATTTTATTTTAGTGTTAAGGTATGTTGGTTATAATGTGTGCCAAATAGAACAGAAATCTAAATTATATAAAGGCAAATTGTACAGCTATTTTGAGAAAATGTTTATATGTAAAATTTTGCTCATACATTTTATGCATGCACCACTTTTCTGAAGGATTTGAATGAATCATCATCATCATTAGGTCTTCAGTCCTGAACTGGTTAGACGCGTACCCTCATTGTTTCCTAGTCTGAGCTACCCTACACATTTCCCTGAAATTTGCACAGTCTGCATCTTTCACTATATGCATGCAATAGTCCAATCTAGGTCTAAATGTACTTCTTTTTTTTCCCATCTGTACGTACCTATGAGGTTGTAGCTAGAATATATCAAGGTACATACCTGGAGATACTATCGAAGGACGAAGTTTGCTGGTCCAACGATTAATAACCAACGAATTAATGGACTGTATTTTTATGATGTAGTAGTGCTTCTCTGCAAGCCGAGACGAAATATCCACTGACCGACAAGTTTTGTTATAACTTACAAAGTTCGCACTATTATGGCCATAAATAGCACTTGTGTAATTACACCCTTCATTCCGAACACTACACGATTATTAAAGTTTTACATAACGAACCATAAAACGAGCTTCGAAAACATACCGAATTGTATGCTGCTTTAATGTCTTACCGTTTCGAACGATTAACTACGACTCCTCTTCTTACACTCTATTTAGGGGTGCAGGCACGTCGAAAACAAGTTTCTACCTGTTCGAACCTGATCGCGCGTAACCTTCGTGATAAAAGGGGTGAGGTATTCAGGATGCATATTTCCAATGTCTACATTAATAGGATACAGGAGCGAGTCGTCTTCAAATTAAACTTAATAAAATAATAAAAAAGACCGAACACCATCTCTGCTTGTAATATATCCCGTACTATTCCCTTAAAATGCCTTAGAACGTATCCTGCCCTTCTATTTCTCCAATTTTTTTTCACAGATATCTTTATTCCCCTACTATTTCTATAACCTATTTGTGATTAGCTTTGTCTGCCCATGCTATCATCCTCATACATCTGAAACACAACATTTCAAAAGGCTGATACCGTTTTTCTGTCTGCGTCTCCCACTTCCCCCATTTCATAGACGTACTGTGCTGTGCTCCACACATTTGAAAGAATCACCAAACTATAAATTTTAGTACATCCTGTTTAATCATAGTCACTGGCTTAAAATGTCATTTTTACTCTTTTGCTTATTCTGCTAATTGGTGATGTTGATTTTAGAGTGCGTAAATAAGATATATTATGGTCGTGAGTCAACAATAGTTAATCCGCAGTTCATTCCTATATAGCACTATGTATTACGTTCTTTAAGAATTCCTTGTCATTTTACAGTTAAGACGGGTTGAATCTCCCCCTACCCGTTATATCCTATACCTGACTGTTTGCTACAATATAATAATGTTGATTTTACAATACTTTCTTTAGTTTATTTGTACAAGCTGTTAGTATAAGATGCTGTTAATAGTGTAATATTTTGTGACATCACGCAACCAAGCATCTTGTTTTTAGTGATCAGTGTACTGTTTATGACTGATATAAGTTTCGTTTATTAAGTGTTTCTAAGCTTTCATTTATATTTGTATAATGAGCGAAGTAGACAAATTTTGTGGATCTCGCCCTTTTGTAAATTGAGCAAGAAAAAATAACCATCTGCAGCAAAAATTAACTTGAAGGTTTAGACAAGAGTATTTGTCCAGATAACATAGAATCTGGTCCATTGTGGTGATCATAGTTCTCAAAACTGATTCAGAGCATTCTTGTGACTCTGAAGTTGCCTGATGATTATTGCCTTACTGGTGGGGTATCATCATTTTTGAGAAAAGACAAAACAACAAAATGGCCGAACACACTCCAGTTCTTACTGGTCATATCAGAAAACATAATATTGTTTTTCATCTTCTGTGTGTAAAGACTGTTACACAAAATGCAGAATCTCCCTTAGAATGCTGGGAATTATTTTTTTCTGAAACATCCAGACTATAGCCATGTAGACTAATATTTGCTTAGCAAGTATGCGTGAAAACAATGCTCATGAAAGAGATTAATCTGATACAAATGTTATAGAAATGAATTAATTCTCTTATATCTTTAGCATATTGTCGAATTGTGGGCAGTTGATGGGACGGTGCCTGAAAGGTTTCACACTACAATGTCTATGAAACGATTTTACATGTTCCTAAGAAAGTTGAGGTTTGATAATTTAGACGGTAGAAATCAAGGTACGAAACTTGACATCTTTGAGGAATTTGTTGAGCAATGTTGAAATAATTATTAGGTCAGCGAATGTGACTGGTTGATATGTTGGGGCCGTTGTAAATTTAGGCAGTATGTAGGTAACAAACTGCTAAATATGGTATAAAGATGTATGCCTTTATCGACGCAAGGACATTTTACACATCCAATTATGCAATTTATGCAGGAGCACAACTTGATGGGCCATACAAACAAGATTAATTGCAACACCAATTCTGAATACAGGCCGCAGCATAACAATAGATAATTATTTCACATCTGCATCATTAGCAAGGGATCTTTTGATAAATCACGGTAGAACTATCATAGGCATTATGTGCAAAAATAAAAGAGATTCCTGCAGAACTAACCAACACCATGCATCGATTGTGACATACCAGTATGTTTGTTTTTTGAAGGGTGCTGAACTTGTATCATAAGTGCCTAAAAAAGGAAAAATATTTTACTTTTGTCTAATATGCACAATGCTGATGTGATTGATGAAGATTTAAGGGAATAAACAAAACCTGAGATTATTACATTCTACAATTTGACAAAAGGTGGAGTAGAAGTTTTTAAACTGAAAATCCTACGCTTAATTGTGGATGGCCACTGACAGTGTACTTTTCAATGGTAAATGTTGATGGTGTAAATGTTTATATAATACATAAAATTAATAATGAGGACCTCATCAAAGAAAGGCATATATTCCTAAAACATTTGGCTCTTTTCTTCATTAAACCTTGCTTTATAAATCGAGCACAAATTAGAAATTTATTGTTACTATGACGTACTTCTATTGGAAAAATGGTTCAACATTTCGTAGAATGCTCAAAACAGTTGTAAGAAATTTCAGTCAATATTTGTGTCCTTGAAGAAAAAACCACAGAACAATGATAAAATGTGTTACTTGCAAGCGGTCTATCTGTTCAGATTCGCAATTGCATGCGTTTCAGAAAATTCGAACAATTAAAAAAATTGTATAGAAATAATAATTATATAATACAGAACTATAATTGTTTAGTTGTAAGTATGTGGAAACAATTAATAGTCAGGAAAAAATAAAATGATAGGGCACCAGTTAGGACATGAAGGACTATTTAGTAAGGTCTTAGATTATAGACTACCAAATAAAAATAGAGTAGGAAGACCTAGACAAAGCTATATTAGTCAAATTATTAGATTTAAGTTGTAATGGGTATATAGACCTTTTTAGACTAGCTCAGAATAGAAAAGAATTTAGAACTGCGTCAAACCGACCTTAAGTAAGTTCGAAAATAAAACAAAAATTAATAAAAATCAGTTAACTAAATGTCACCATGACAGCTCACAATTAGTTAGCGGTCTGGCATGTTGGCAGCGATTCGCTGCTTAAGCCTTACCATAACATATAACTTAATAAACGTCTTCATGACAGAACTCACAATTAGTTAGTTGTCTGGCATGTTGGCAGCGATTCGTTGCTTAAGCCTTACCATAACATATAATTTAACACTTTTCATTTGTTGGAGGGGATAACCAGGTAATATTTCATTTCCGTATAAATGGAAATCATGTAAACATGTTGGAGTTCTTTAACAACCGTCAGGTTGCTAATATCTATGTAGAGCCAGGTAGATAAGAAAAAGATAGAAGAGTATAGGAAGACCTACACCAATAGTCAAATTATTAGAAATTTAGGTTGTGAAGGGTATGTTGAACTTTTTAGATTAGCACAGAATAGAAAATCGACCTTAAGTAATGTCGAAAACAAAATGATGGTGATTATTATATTTTCATGATCAATTAATTGTATAATTGCTATATTCCAAAAAATTTGACAAAATAATTAAAATGCATTATTAACAAGCACGAAACTGCTAAAATAGTCTCATGTTTAGAAAAATGCAGTTTCACATAGTGTTAGGATAAAATCAACTTATGTATTTTTTCAAACAATTTTTCTAATAGATTTCTAATCTAATCACAGGACAGTATACAATTTAAAATTAACAACTGTATATTCTTATAATTTATGTAACAGAAATAAGTAATTACAATTAATAGAATAATTTTTTGTTAGAATAAATTTTAGAAATTTAAGTATAAATCACAATTACCACTAATCGTCTTGAGTTCAAATACATAACACAGATAGGAATTCAATGTGTCACATTAGTATATGGAATTGGTGGACAAAAATTTTTATTGTTTGTATACAAATTGAAAAATTAAAAATATGAAGCATGACACCAGCATTGAAGAATGTCTATGATGCTATAATTAAGGAGAGTTAAATTTCTATAAGAAAAAATTTACAAACTCATCGGACTATCGAACTTCGGCCTTTAATAATAATAGTTTTAAAAACTTTATCCTCTTGCTCTTGCCACTTATTGCAAAAATTAATATTAAGACAACAATCCTGGCACTTACTTTTATGAATTATTCATGTTTAGTTTTAATACTACTAAAAAAATATTCCTTAATTTGTTTTATATTAGTGCTATTAAAAGAAATTGAGACAGATTTCAAAATGAGGTGAAATCGCATTTCCAAAGCATTGTTGTTGTTTTTGAATTTATGTCTATCTATCACTTGTTTTAATTTTGTTGGTTTTAACCTCTTTGCTTACATCAAACTATTAATGTCTAACCTTATTAGCAACTTCACTACCAATACACTTGCATTAATGATCAGAAAATTTGAGGACAAATATAAAAAGAATTTCACAAAGTCTTGTGTAGCTTTTATACTGATGTTCAAATTTGATACTTACCATTGGGATCTCGTAGTATGTAAAAGATAAAAAAGATGGTTAAATTTACTTGTGCCGTATGGTTCTTTATGTGATGTTTCACATTTATGGAACTGCTAAGTCGAAAAATTTTAATTACAGAACTAAATTGCACATTTAATTTTCGCAAAGCATTTATAAGTCAAATTACTTATATATTTCTGACATTTTATTTTAAAATTATTAATAAAATTTTTAATATGATTCTGAATTTTTTTGATTAACGTTAAGGACTATAATATCTCTTTTACACTTTATTTATTTAAGTGCAATTGCTTATAAATTTCGTACTGCATAACTATAATGTAATTTTTGCAATATTTTATGTTTAAAAAGAAATTGCGTTGATAGACCAAAATGTATACGTTTTATAAATGTTTTTCCACAAAATTTACCATCCTTACAATAAACGACAAAGATCACATCTGGTTGTAATCATTTCTTAGAAAGACTATTCATTACCTTTGTTAGGTCAAGTTCCTTAATCAGGAATGCTTAAACACTAGGTGTATTTGTTCCCTGTTTGGAACAACCTGAATGAACTGTTTTTTAAGATAGTTCGTTTTCTAGTTTTGAGCCAATAAGTTTAACAATGATTACATACACATATTATTTTTATTTAAAAACAATATAAGGTAAACAACATAAAAAACAAAAATGTAATACGCCTGGCACATGTGCAGGTCTATATATTCAGTCTTGTGACTTATCAACTAAATCTAACATCAACACTACAACACTTACAATTTTGGTTAAACTAATGCGGCATTGACTTCCATGCAAATCTTCATATTAAATTGTTTTTAGCATGTGCATACCTTTAGTTGCGCAAATGCAACTAAACTAAATCCTTGAGCAAATTACAAGTAATTGCTATATTAACACTAGATTTAAGTACAAGCAAGAGCAGCAACAAACATTTTGCATGATAAATACCAGAGCAATGAGTTCCAGTGCAGGGCTTCTGGGTTAACAAACAAACAATATGCCTTGTATGCCTTTGGGCGAGTAACAGGAAATCACATTAAGCATCTATCCAGACTTTTGTCGAGTTTGTAATTTTTTGAGAGGCTTTTAAATATTTTTAGAACGTGTAATTAGACATTTGGGAAATTGCTGACAAGACGTTCGAACCATCAATCTATCATTTTCATTAATTTTTTTAAGACATCAACGTAAACCTTAACTAGTATGCAATCATTAACATAGGTCTCCCGGCTGAAGACTGTCTTTTTATTTATTTAACGCTTAAGTGTTTACATCTTTGTATACTGTAAATATATTATTTAAATTAACTTTTAGCTTAATAATGTTTAGCATAAGAACTTTATACTGTTTAAATGTGAGACCAAAAATGTCTGTATTATGATAAAACTTATTGATGTTATTTATTACCTTGTTCATTGGTGAGTAAAATTTATATAGGGTACTATGAAAGTGAGGTTCTAGAAAAGTTTCCATGATGTATCCCATAGTAAGACATTCGAATAATAAATTTCTTTAAAAGGAGATGATTCACTATAATGTTATGTAACTCTTTATAAGAGTGACCAACTTTATAGATTAGTCTTCTGTTTAAGAGTTTGCATTTCAAAGTATATTAATAGTATGCGATAATCAGAACTACTGTAAATTACATGTAGCTTATACCAGTGATATGTAATAAATCGTTTCTGAATATCTATTAATATCTATTAATGTGAATTTTATAATAAGGGGACCAAACAATACAACCATATTTAAGAAGACTTTTAATGAATTGAATAATAGAATTAAAGTTCATGAATTCTGAAAATGCATGGTTAAACGTTTTATAAAACCAAGCATTTTGTTTGATTTTGCCATTATTGCAGTATAATGTAAATTAAATATTATTTATTATCAATAATTACATCAAGATCTTTCAAACAATCAATTCTGATTGGTGCGACTTTATTTAACATTATAATTGTGACCGTCGCCTACTAAAAAATGTGATGGGTAAGCATGACAATCTCATTTGGATCAGTCGATAAAGGATAGAGGGAGGTCTAGGGTTAATGACAGTCTTTATTTAACACACCCTGCTAAATTTTTCAAACGTTAACCGTTCTTCACCTTTGATGTTTTAGTTGGTATTTAGCACTTTTAATGGCAGCTTCCAAAATTCCACAATGATATAGAGATTGTGGTGGGATAGTTTCCATTCTGTTTCGTTCTTTGATAAATATTCCTTCAGCTCGTTAAAACTATTGCAAGTTCTAAAAAAGTTATACAAATCTTCTAGTTGATTGCTGAATCTTAGGGAGTTCAAAATGTTATCACTATAAATAAGTTTGGATTTCCTCTGTGTGCGATTATCCATTTTATGTACGTTATGAAAAAACCGACGAGTTATATGTGAAAAACCTTCGTTTACATGCGCACAAACATGTCTATATAAGATTTTATTTCTGAAGCCTTTCGGAGCTTGAAGTTTTGATGTAAAAGGGGCCGCCGAGATCAACACTAATACAGTATTGCCCGAAATAGACAGTACTGAAACTAAGTTGGCGGTGTTTTTATGCGTGCGCTGTCACACTTAAGTTAGCTAGTATAGACCTGTCAAGTAAACCTCAAACAAGTAATTAGTAGGGCCTAATTGTTAAAAATGTTGTTAAGTACAGCGGAGAAAGTGTTTCTGGTAGAGCATTATTTTCGTTCATACGGAATCGGCCGACAATGGTGCAAGTTTGCTATACGTGTCTGATCAATTCACACAAAGGTTTAATAAACGTTCTCCAAGTAATGCTGTAATTTTGAAGGTTATTGAAAAGTTTAGAAATACAGGTAGTGTATTGTGCCAACGAAAAGGAAACTCGGGGCGTCCCAGGACAGTTAACAACAACAATAACCATGAACGTGTTTTTGAGCAAATCTTAGAAAATCCGAAAGTCAGCCAGGCAAGGACATCTTTACAACTTGATTTAAAAAGAACTTCCTTTCAAAGAATCCTGAAGGAGCTGGGTACATTTTCGTATGTGATTCAGGTACATCAACAACTACATCCTCGGGATTATCGCAGTAGAGTGGAATATTGCGCCAGAATTCTCGCGTTACAGTATGAAAATCCTGAATTTTTGAAAAATGTTTGGTTTTCAGACGAAGCACATTTTCACTTGTCAGGCTATGTGAATCGTCGCACAAATCGATTTCTGGGCTTTGCCAGACCCGATGAGGTTCAAGAGGTTCCTTTACATAGTGAAAAAGTGAGTGTCTGGTGTGCTGTTTCCGGACACGGAATCATTGGTCCGTACTTTATCGAAGAGAATGGTAGGCAAGTCACACTTAATCAACAGAGGTACAGACAAATTTTAACACGATTTATCCCTCATCTACGTCAATTCTGTCGTGCACGTAACTTGGCATTTCGAAACCAATTTTTTCAGCAGGACGGGCAACTTGCCATACTGCTGCCGCAATTCGTCAATTTCTTCAAGAACATTTTCCAAGCAAATTCATATCACGATTTACTGACTTCCCTTATCCTTCACATTCTCCAGACCTCACACCTCCAGACGCATACATTTGGGGCATGGCTAAAATGCCGTTTTCAAACGGGCACCACAAACCATCGATGAATTAAAGGATGCCGTTAGAGTCTTCTTCGCAGCCCTGAGACAACCCTTATTCAATAACATGACCAGAAACTTAGAACATCGTTATGAAGTCTGTCTCGAACGAGGAGGTGCACATTTAGAACATATAATAAAGTGTCAATAATATGTATTTTTTAAATATACAAAACAATTACAATTTCAGTACTGTTTATTTCGGGCAATACTGTACCTTGAAATGGACGACATCTTCTCATCCTATCTTTTGGCAAATCTGACAAGATCTGCTGTGAAGTTTGAGCAACAAATCTAAAACATCTTGAGCAATTTATTATTATTGTTTTATATATCTAAATCTATTCAATGGCCAAAATCTTAAGCGCATATTTGGAACTACCAATTTGAGGCCCACATGAAGCAAGCGGTGATATTCTTTAGCGAGCAAAAGACTAACTAAATGATCATTAGTGGGGCAAAGCAAAATATGCCTTTATTCAAATGAAATATCGGCATTTGATAGCCTACCACCAACTCGAACTGTCTTGCTCGTCCAAAAATAAACACAAAGATACCAGATTTTTATTGGAAATGGGTTTATTGTTTTTCATTTCATTTATATTTTTTTCAAAAATCACCTTCTTGCATTATCTAAACAATCATTTATAAAGCTGAATTGTTCACTTGTAATGTGCCACATATTTTTTCAGATGACGAGTTAGTGTTTTGCAGGAATCTATAACAATAAGCAATGATGCATTACAACCTCGGGAAATTTAAAAATATTTGAAAACGACCAAAAATCACACCTGATATTGGATTTCACCGTGCACTTACATTTCCAATGCTGCACCCGAAGGTACTACATTGGCCAGGAAGCGAGTTTTTGTTGCCTGGAAATTTAGAATTTTGCCGAATCCTTGCCGTTCCAGGCAAGGTAGGGATCTTTAACGTGCGTGACAACATACACACGGGATCTCCATTTAACCTCTCACCTGAACGAGGGCGTAATTTTTGTGAAAAATGCTCACCTGTCACTTTCAAGCGGTCGGCTGTGTCGGAATTCGAACCCAGGACCTTGGGATCCATAGTCTTACGCTTACTACATTGATTCACGGTGATGCCTATTGGGTTCACCTTACATGTGATTTTCCAATGCTCCATCTGAAGGTACTACATTGGCCAGGAAGCGAGTTTTTTTTACCTGGAAAATTTTGAATTTTGCCGAACCTTTGCTGTTTTAAGCAATGTAGGGATCTTTAATATGCATGACAACACTCACACACGGGACCTCCATTTTACCTCCCATTCGAATGAGGGTGTATTTTTGTGAAAAATGCTCGCCTAATCCGAATATTGGGTTTCACCACAAGTAAAGCCCTTTTACGTTCTTCCAAACTAGTTTTTGGCACATCAGTAGGTACATTCAAATTACCGAATTCAGGAGCACTTAACCACATCTGCAAATCTATAATATCTTGAGGCATAATTCCATGAGAAATGTAATCAGCTTGATTGTCTGCAGAGCGTGCATTTCATTAGTGAAACCTTGATGTGAGTTGTCGGATTTTGAAACTTTATCTGCAACAAAAACTGACCATCTCGAACAGTGCGAAGTTAGCCAACAAAGGACTATCTGTGAATCAGTTCATAAGTTACACGATCATTTTCCATTTTATCTCTGACAATAGTCAGAGCATTGTCCACAAGTGGAGCTAACAGAATCTACCCACAGAGTTCTAACTTTGAGGTGTTGGAGCTCTTATAGGGGCTACTCGGCTATTGACGGTGAGATTTAAGGACACGGTGTGATTGAAAGAGAATTGAAGAGAATTCACAAAGTCGTCCCATTCTTGAAGAATATGGCCTTCAAAGGGGGTTGTTTCACTCCACCTTGGACAACCAAAGCCTTTTCATGAACAGCTTTGCTGTTACTACTACCAGGCCTATAATCATAATGGGTCGTAGAATTTTGCGATTATTGACAGTACCTGGCGTTTAATCAATGACTGAAGTACAGTCTGAGTACGTAGCAGGTTTTTGGCAAAATGACTAACATTAAAACGTTCTGTGAGGAGCTCTCTTGTGAGTGTATACCATTCTGAGAAGAGGATGCTTCTTGTTCATTGCTTCTGAGAGGAGTCGACTTTGAATTTGAATCATTTCGACCATGTATGTCACTTGGTGAAAACATAGTTTTACCTTGGCCCCATTAAGCACAGTGCGATTGAATGTCGGCATACTTTTGCTTTTCACTGCACTGTTTGAGTTACAAAGGAGCGTGTGGTGTTTCCCAAAGCAGCTGTAACAGCGACATGAATAGCAGCGACGGGAAATATGGGATATTCCCATAGAATTATAACAGTATTCTTGCTTAAGAATAAAATTCTACTCGTATGCAAACGACATATTCTTGAAACTACCACAGGAATAAATCTTGTGATTTCTTTCATTACAATACAGACAAGTCCCTATAAACGATCTGTCATACATGTAAAGAAGTCCTTAATATCTTTTTAGGAAAAAATTGTCTGTAGTTAACAGATTTTTCAAAATAAACACCTGCACTGTAGAAAATGTTAAAATTTATCGGGGGTTTGACAAATGATCCAAATCTCTGCATTACTCGAACGCCTTACACGAACCGTAATTGTTTTTTTTTCTAATAAATGTACAACCAAACCTGTCACAATTGTGCCTAAGTTCTTGAAACAGTCTAGTGAACATTTAACGTTTGTGGAAAAGTTGTGTAGGCTTTATGAAGTACATTTTGTGATTCGAAGTCAATCAAATAATTGTAAATATTGAATGGTTATGAGAGGGAGTTTTGATAACGCTTCTCTAGAATTTCTCTAGCCAGGTTAAAATTTCAACTTTGTGACAGCCAGATTGTCTATTAACTCAAAGACTCTTCCTTAAGAAATGCTTTCAAGTACATAGACTATTGAACACCTGAGAGAGTGGGATGATTCGTTATGAACATTTAGAATAACTTGTAAAAAGACCGCCTTTCAGAAACGTCCCCTTTAAACGACTTCAGATTACTTTTTGGTAAACAAAATGGCGTTGCTGTAGGTCGGATTGCTTGCATATTTTGGACAAGGAGCACAGTGGCTTGAAAGCTTTCAAGATTCTCTTTGTAGATTAGAAATTAACGATGTAAATCTTAACTCACAGTCATCACGATTCTCATTTGGATCAAGTGTATCAACAGATTCCCCAACGATCATTTCATTTGATCTTGGGTATCATTATATTTTTGAAACGCATTTGATACGAGATTTTCTCGCTTGCACAATTCTTCCAGTGACAGAGTGACATGATCATGCGCCTGAAACTAGTTGCTACTGCGAGTCGAAATGCTCTTAGCAGAAGCTCTAAGATTCTTAAAAGTCTCTAGTTCTGTCATTTATAACACAAATTATAATGAGAATCCTACTTGCTCAAATGTTGAGAAATCCAAAGGGAGAAATATACTAATTAATTATTGACATAATCCAAAAAATCCAGTTCGAAGACTAATTTAATGTTAGCTAACTTCTCTTAATCAGGAACACTTAAACACTAAGTGTGTGATTGACCTTTATTTGGAACAACCTGTAATGAATTATATTTTAGCACAATTTGTTTTCAAGTTTTGCGTCAGTAATATTAACAATCATTACGTGCACAAATTACTTTTATTTACAAACAATATAAAGTAAACAACATAAAGAACCAAAAATGTAATAAGCCTGGCGCATACTCAGGTCTATATCAAATTTTGCCACAAAACAACTAAATCTAACACCACAATAAAATGAACAAATTCAGCAATAATTATGGCTAACATGAGTCAGTTACACAAGTAAAAATACATGAAATTCTTAGGTTACCCAAAAATATTTTGCAATATATTTTATTCACTTCTACAATAATGCTCACAAACTAATTGTTAGAGAATAATATAATTTTGGTTAAACTAATGCGGCATTGATTTCCGTAGCAAATCCTTATATTAAATTGTTTTTAGCAAGTGTATACTTTTAGGTGCGCAAACTAAATGCTTGAGCAAATTACAAAGAATTAGTAAATTAACACTAGATTCAAGTGCAAGTAAAAGAAGTAACATTCATACAAATTTTTTACTAAATCACCAATTAATTTACTTGAGAACCAAGCATTCATTTTGCATGATAAATACCTGTAGCAATGAGATCCAACACAGAGCTTCTTAGGATTTAAGAGTTGTAGAGGTTAACAAACAAACAATATGTCTTTTATACCTTTGGGCAAGTAACTGGAAATCATATTAAGTATCTATCCAGACCTTCATTGAGTTTATAATTTTTTGGGAGACTTAAATATTTGTAGAGCGTGTAATTTGACATTTGTGAAATTACTAACAAAACGTTCGAACTATCAATCTATCATTTTTATTATTATTATTTTCTTTTTTTGTAAAACAATCTTGAGACAAATCGATGTTGTAAAGCTTAACTAGTTTAATATGAAACTAATTCACCATCATTAACAGTCATCTTTATAATTTACTCATTGCGATTATATAATACCAAACTCAAGAATCTTCTATTATTTATTATAATCAAGTCAATTAGCACAGCTTTACGATTTAAAATATTATTTGATATCATATTTTCTTCTGTGATACCTATTCCTATAATTAATTTATTTTTTCCTCAATTTACAGCATAAAGTACATTTTTCCTTCAAGCGTTCATTCAATTTAGTATTAAAGTAGATTATGTAAAAAATATTGTATTTGGCACTTTGTAAATTGTTTATGTATTAACATGTTTTTTGTAGCTCATACATCAACGTACTTCCATTTGTACTGGTATTTGGAGTTGCAACATCTGCAAGTTCCATACACAGATCCTTACCATATCATGTATCGTCAAAACTTAGTATTCAAGTGTTTAACACACATCAATCCATTGTACATTTAACAAATATAGTAGAAAATGCTTTTTTTACTAATGATTCGCCATTTCGTTTAGGTGGAACATTATTTAATTTTTTTATGGATATTTTTTTGTATTATGATTTGTCTGTAATAGGTTTCATTAAAAATTATAAGGTAATATTATTCCTACATGATTGTAATTATTAACATTTATTTTAGTTTGCAGTGCTGGAACATTTTAGTCAAGGAAATATAATGTCTTTATGTACTCATCCAAAACATTTTACTCGAATTTTGGATCAATTTAATTCTGACGATTTAAATTCTGTTCGCCAGTTGAGTTCTTTTAAGGATTATCTTTCAAAACAGAAGCCTGCAGTTAGATCAGGGTTACTAAAAAGTGATGATCACTTTAAAAAATTCTTAAAGGATAAATTGAATGAAGTTTATGTATACCTAAACGTATTTCATGTGCATTTAAAATGCTTACATGTTTTAGTTAACGATTTACCTCAAGCACCTCTAGGACAACAGGTAGGTAATTTGAGAACTTTTTGGATAGTATATTGGTTTATGTTAGTAACAAATTTATGAATTGTTTGCTTGTGAATGTCACACTGCTAGTTTTGTTATATTTGAAATGCCACTTATAAGCTGTTGAATTATATATAATTTCAAAAACAAAAAAAAATACAGTTAATAGATACAATTTTAATGCTCAGCAAATATTAAGTTTTCCAAAACTTTTTTTATGCTTTTATTGTGCTCGGAATGTTTCCTATCTGGATAAATGTAAATCTGTAACATTAAAAATAAAAAAGTTATAAACAATTTAGGTTCACCAGTAACTTGAATTCTTAGTCTTAAAAACGGTGTTTTTTCTTAAGTAATTGGGTGGCATGGGAATGCCTGTTACATTGAAAACGCACTTTGCAAACACTAAACAGTAACACCTTCCTTGCTTAAAAGAATTGTAAGCATATGATTTGCATTACTAAATCATTTTGTTCATCCTGTTACAATACTGTTAAAATTACTCGCCTATTTTGGAGTAATATAGCAGCGTCTTTGAAATAGTTTAAAGCACGATTCGATACTATTTATTGTCTACAGATTTGACTATTATAAATTTGCCATATAACAGTTTGCACAATGGATTAGATGTATGTAAATAAATGCTGAATCTTGATATTGTAAAAGTTATTGGTTGTAACAAGTGCATTGCTGGTATATAAATACTGCATGTACCCTCTTTTGTTGAATTTCTGTACCACATTTAAGTGACGAGTTTGAAGTAAAGTACTATGCTGGTAGTACTTCCAGTTTTCTACTAGAAGCCACAGCTCTTATTTTAAAATGTGCATTTCTGATTTTGCATTTAATAACTTGTTTTGATAACATTTTTGATTATAATCTCGTACCAATAACCTTTCCTCATCTGTGTCTACCATTTATAATGGGATTTGAGTTACCTTGATATTATGAGGTTCATCTTTTACTAAAGCCAAGGCGATCTCTTCTGTTTCCCAGATCTTGGTCTTTGGTTGGTGTTTTTCCAGTGTTTCTAAAGTATTATCGGTGAAGCACATTGATAGTTTTTTAGGTAGGGGAAAAAGGTACAGACACGAAAGGAATCACTTCGCCGAACTTAACTGTACACACGTCTAACCTTGTGAAATGCCAGTAGTAAAGTCCCCTCCTTTAAGGTGGCTGTGTTCTCACCATCTATAATATCTTGTCCATTTTTTTGCTTCTCATGACACATTCTTTTAGTCTGGGCACAAAAACAAATGCGGTTTGCATACCATAAATCATGAATTAATGTCCTGCAATTCCTGGAAATCTATAGTTGCGGAACTATACACGTATAAATTTAAATTAAGAATGGATTTAAAAATTCCCTAAATATAAATATTAAAATAAAATATAAAGCCAAAAACATGTAACAATCACCTTAAAGTTTCAAAAAGAATAAAAAATGAGAAGAGCTCACATGCATGAAAAACTTAAATTAAATAAGGTTGAAAAGGGAGATAGAGGGACAAGAAAAAGTAGAATTTAGAATAAGCTTCATAGAAAAAGAGTATAGAGTGTTTCTATTAAAACAAATTGGTCTGAATGAACAACTGCCTGCAATGTTAACGATGAGATAAGTCCTATACCAACACTTCATTACTTAAAAACAAGTAGATTCCAAATGAGATTCAGACATCATCTTTCTACTGATCGCATGCACTGCGATAAGAAAATCAAGTAAAGGCAACATGACCTTACATTTAATTTTTCAATGCTCCACCCGAAGGTACTACATTGGCCAGAAAGCGAGTTTTTTTTATTTGGAAAATTTTTTATTTTGTCGAACCCTTGCTGTTCCAAGCAAGGTAGGGATTTTTAACGTGCATGACAACACTTGCACACGGGACCTCCATTTTACCTCTCATCCGAACGAGGGTGAATTTTTGTGAAAAATGCTCGCCTAACATTTTTCAAGCGGACCGTGTCAGGATTTGACCCCGGGATCTTGGGAATAATAGTCACACACATACCAACTACGCCACGGAACCGCCCAAGGTAACATGACCTTTCATTTACATGCCCAATGCTCCACCCGAAGGTACTACATTGGCTAGGAGGCGAGTTTTTTGTTGCCTGGAAATTTAGAATTTTGCCGAACCCTTGCCGTTCCAAGCAAAGTAGGAATCTTTAACGTGCGTGACAATACTCACACACAGGACCTCCATTTAACCTCTCATCCGAACGAGGGCGTAATTTTTGTGAAAAATGTTCACCTGCCATTTTTCAAGCAGTCGGCTGTCGGGATTTGAACAAGGTAACATGACCGACTTAAATATACCCACACAATTTCAGACATAACCACCCTGAACACAGCAATAATTGCACGATATTTCGAAATAAACCTTCAAGGGAGATAATATGTTAGGTGTGTAACAAGCCGAAGCATAATTTTAGTAATTGTAAATTTAGAAATTATTTTTGCAAAAATTATAAAAATAAACGTCACGTACAAAATGCATGTTGAAGTAAAAATCATTGAGGAAGTAGAAATGTTTAATCTTGTTCATGTTTTAGAGAGTCGATCAATTTTTATTGATGCAAAGATAAACTTTAAACCATTAAAAATGGAATTAAACACTGGTTGCGGCTTGCACTGCATACCTTCATAATATGTTAATCAGCATTTGCTAGATAGTAATTGCAGCAATAGTAGAGTCTACGTCTACCTCTCTTTTGTCCTATCCTTCTATTTCTTCTTTTTTTTTTGTTTCCCACAGATGCCTTCCTTCCCCTACTATTTCTAGAACTTCTTTGTTCTTAACTTTGTCTGTCCATGCTATCGTCATCATACATCTGAAACACCACATTCCAAAAGCTTCTACCTATTTCCTGTTGCTTCTCCTACTGTCCCCATTACATAGCCATACAGTGCTGTGCTCCACAAACATATTTTCAGCAATTATTTCCTTGTTTCTATGTTTATTGTCTTCGAACATAGTCGCTGCACTTTCCTGATAGATACATCACGGCTTCCCTTCTATTGTTTTCTAAATATATCCCTTATTTCAACGATATTCAGTGGTATGTAAAGGGGGTTAAACACGTTTATGGCTAGTAAGATCCTCCACACTTAGATGTTTACCAAATATTATGATTAATTTTTACGTCTTTATTAACAATTATTAGACACTGAATCTGGAGCCAATCCCCACCCCCCCGAATATTTCATTCGACAATGGTTGGAAGTGAATTTGAATCGTTATTTTCTCCCCACTTTCATAGCATTTTGAAGCAGTTTTTCTTTCTTATTATTATTATTATTCATTATTAGTTTTTCATTTAATCATTTTGCACAATCAACATTTGTTGTGAATATTGCAGTCAACACCTGTAGTTGTTTACAATAATCATCAGGTTTAGTTAGGTACAATTACTTTTTTCTTCATTAGAATTTTTGTCTTGAAACTGGTTGGACGCGTACCTCCATTGATTTCTATTCTGAGTTAACCTACACATTTCTCTGAAATTCCCACAGCCTACATCTTTCACTATCTGTGTGCAATAATCTAACATTCGTCTACCTCATATTTTTCTATGTCTACTTCTAATATATATTCCGCACTATTCCCTCGTGCCTTAGTGTGTGGCCTATCATCCTACCTCTCCTATTTTTTTACTGTTTTCCACATATTTCTTTCTTCCCCTACCATTTCTAGAACCTCTTTGTTCTTAACTTTGTCTGTCCATGACAGCTTCATCATACGTCTGTAGCACCATGTTTCAAATTCTTCTTTTTCCTGTCCATTTCTCCTACTGTCAAAGTTTCGCATCTGTACAGTACTGTGCTCCACACTTGTTTTCAAAAATCTTTTTCTTGTTTGTAGGTTTGTTATCATTTTCTTGTTAAATGTAGCTTAGCCTTGTGCTTATTATTAGAAAGCGTATTTATTGTAGGAAGGTCTAATATACCTGGTGTTGGAGGATTTGAGCAGAATCCAAGTAAATGAATAATGAAATACCAAAGTGGTAGGTTTAACTGACCATCGTAAAGTAAACGTAACAAACTAAATCCTTGTAAATTCTTGTTTACTATTTGTATTCTGGTTTTTGACTTATTTTCCCCTCCTTTTTATTCTAGTACTTTAGTTTTATTTTTCTTGATTTTCATACCATATCACACTGTTAGTTCTGTTTCCGTTTCATCAGGAACTGCTTCTAACTCTCCCTTGCTAGATGCTAATACTGCTATATCATCTGCTAATCTAAGCATATGAATCTTTTGTTGCTGCATAATAATTCCAAATGTGTTCCTGCCTTTATTACCTCTTTAATGTACAAGTTAAAAATTAGCAGGGATAGGACACATCTCAATCCTAATATTTTGTTCTCTATGTTCCTGCTCTAATTCTATTACAACTTTTTGCTTTTTATATATGCTATGTACTATCCGTCTATCCCTATAACTCATTCCAATCTTATTATGTTGAACATTTTTCCCATCTTCGATCGTTTTTTATCAGATCTACAAACCCTATATATACACTTTCTTCCTTTTCTATTGTTTTCTTCATTATCACTCTCAAAGCTAAAATAGCCTCCCGTGTTCCCCTGTTTCGCCTAAACCCAAATTGATCTTCTCCTAGTATTTCTTCAGCTCTATTTTGCATTCGTTTTTGTATAATTGTAGTTCATATTTTTGACACATGTCTCATCAAACTTATTGTTTGAAGATTTTCATATTTATCCACCTCTCTTTTTTGGTGTTTGAAATTTTTGGGCTTCTTGTCTCTCCTACATATAAGTTACAAATTTGAAGAGACGTTTTGTTATTGCTTGTCCAGCGGCTTTTAGAGTTTCTGCTTGTACCTAATTCAAACTCGTATCTAAGTGTAGAAAATGGTAGCAGAATTTTATTAGGGAGAGATATATTACAACTTTTTAAACTTGATCGATCACAATTGATAAATTTATACTCCGTATCTTTAAATAATTAAGTAGAGAGTATTATTTCTGAATTTAGGGATTTATTTAAAAACGAACTGGAGTTATATAACAGAGGTAAAATTAAGTTAGAAATGTCCAAGAAAGCAAATCTCCTTTTTATAAAACCATAATCAGTAACCTACGCTTTTAAACAAGCTGTTAAAAGCGAACTTGGTACAAAATAAAGAAATAACTAAAGTAAACCACCCCTATTGAGGCATAGTACCGTTTTTAAAATCTAATGTTGCAGATATTTGTTTATGTGCTAATTAAAAGATCACTATCAGTAAACGTTTGAAAGATGTGAACCACCATTTGCCACGTATCGAACATCTGTTTGCGTCTCTAAAAGGCGGTAAGCATTTTACAAAGTTTGACTTTTTAAATCCATACAATCAACAGAGTTAGGTACTGACACTGTTATTAACGTGCAATACTGAATATTGTATTTATAAAGTAAATCATTTGCGATAAGGTATAAAGCCAGCATGTTCAATTTTTCAAGCTATAGTTAAAAAAGTTTTGATCGAAATTCCAGCTTGTGTAAATTTTTTAGACAATGTCATAACAGAGAAATCTACTGAGGAACATTTATATAATTTAAAGTTGGTGCTAACTAGATTGCAAGACTGTGGATTCAGATTAAATGAAAGCAAATCTTGTTTCTTTCAAGACAGTATTCATTATTTAGAGCACATAATCAAGGCTGATGGACTAGAAAAAGTTGAACAAAAAGTTCTGGCGATAATAAATATGAAAACACCTGTAAATAGTATGAAAATCAAAGCCTTTTGTGGAATGGTAAATTATTACTCAAAATTTATTCCCAATTTTTAGCAAATCTTTTAAAATCTTTCTATTCATATTGTGATAAAGGAGTGTCATTAGTTTTGAATGAAAACTGTGCAGCATAATTTCAGTTAATTAAGAATCAATTAACATCATGGTGCACTATAACCCAGACCTACTTTTGACGTCAACATGTGATACAAGCGTTATTTGATTAGGTACTTGTTTAAGTCACACATTTACAGATGTATCAAAAAGACCAATTTGTTTTATTTCTCGAGTTCTTAACAATACAGAAAAAATTATTATGTGGTACACAAAGAAGCACTTTGTATTTATTAGACAGTAAGTAAATTGCAACATTATTTAATAGGAAGATCCTTTAAAATTAAATTGAACAACTGAACTCTAAAAACTTCTTAGGGTAAATTAAATCCTTACCCCAAATGACAGCTGGTAGATTACAGAGATGATCAATTTTTCTCCATGGATTTCTTTATACCTTTAAATATATTAATGGCGGCAGCAACATGAATGCTGATGCATTATCTAGATTGCCTGACTCAGTGTGACTTGCATGATACAAGGCGGAAATGACTATATTAATTTTGTAGAGAATTTTATTCCTACTGTCTTTAATAAAATTAGCAATGCAACTAGATTCAATCCAAGACTAGAAATGTCATATACTTTTATTTTAAATGGCTTTCCTAACGGGGAAAATGATCATACATTAAAACCGTATTGGTTAAGGCAAAATGAACTTTTTATAGACAGAGGGGTTATATGAGATTGCCGACTACTAATACCTACTAAGTACAAGGGAACAATATTAAAGGAACTTCATTCCAATCATGAAAGGGGTAGATAAGATGATAGCAGATGATCAAATTTATGACGGCTAAATCTGGATTTTGACATTGAAAAGGATTGCAAGAGTTGCAATATTTGTTGCACCTTTCAACCCGAATGCAATAAATTCTGTGTACAGGCCAAGAAGTAGATCAAAAAGGATTCGCGCCAATTTTTTGGGTCTTGTCTAATATAAGGTTACTAGTTGTAACCGATTCTTATTCGAAATGGTCAGAGGACTATATAATGGCTAAAACTGACGCTTATGAAACTAAAAAAATTGTGGGATGGTTTTGCAAGGTTTACTAGACATTTTAGTAACTGACAATGACTTTCAAAATTGTTTATCGATGAATGGAATCAGACATATCACTTCTGTGGTGAATCACTTTTCATCTAATAGCCAAGCAGAAAATACAGTGAGAAATTTAAAAACAATGCTAACTATTAAAGATCATTCTAATAAAAAATATTAGTTTTTAAACATTGATAAATCGATTACAGAAATTCACCTAATGTTTATGGATTGACTTTTACAAACTTAATATTTAAATATATTCCTAAAATTAGATTTGATTTGTTGAAATACAGCAATAGATTTGATACTAATGAAACATACTATAAAGGTAATAGATACACCGAATTTGTCTTGGGTGAAGTAGTCTATTGTCGGTACTACCGATATTCAAATAAAAGATTATGGACTAAATGTATAATTAAGGAAATTTTAAAGTGAAATGCATTTTTGACAGTTTGGAAAAGACACTCGGACTTGATTAATAAATATGTAAAATCTAAATAGTTCAGGGAACAAGTGACTGTACCAAGCTATATTCTAAAAGACTTGCATGTAGATGTTAAACCAGATGTAAATGTACCTGCAAGAGACTGCAAAATTTAACTTACCTGCACCACAAACACCAAAGAAAGGGGACAACACCGGTGCTGCCAGTGTTATGCCACAAAAAAGAAGGCGCAGTTTCAAATGAAACAGTTGAGAACAAGAAAATGCTTAGTAAAGTTAGTAGTATGGAAATTACCTAGGAAGATACAAGACCACAGGAAATTACAAAATCTCTAGTGTTTAAATTTGTAGCGGAGAGTATTGTAATGCATTAGTTTGGGTCTAGTGAGCCTACTCTTTTCAAGTGAAATGTTAAATAATGAGAAATGAGGGGATTTGGAATGTATGAAAAACTATTCTTATGTTTGTATTATCTGTATACTAATTGTTAGAAATTATAACTTGTGTACTCGTGGGACATAAAATTTTTGTTATTGATATTGGTTTTCCAGAATACAGCAAAATTGCTATAGCTACATATGTAAATATTGAAGAATAATTTATAAAAGGAAAGTTTCTTACCAAATGTTTCAATTTGGTCGGCATATATAATTTTAACAACTCATCATTGTGAACTTTATCTTTCTAGTGTGCTTACTAGATTTGCTTTTCTATAATTTTGCTAGTATTCCCTATGTTATATTTATTATTATATTTATATTTATTAAAGTAGTTAATTTGTATGGATTGGCCTCAAAGTTAATTAAAAGTTTTGATAACTTAGAACGCTGTGGGTCTTGAAAGCACCCCATTTTGAAGGTGCTTTTGTGATGCCTCTGCTAGTATTTAAAAGGTTATGCCAGGTAATAATTTAAATGGCAAAGTTAATTTTTGTACAGTGTACAGTGTGTACGTTATCAGTTGCTTCTGTTTGTTAATTGTGGCGTTATTGAATGCTGATATTTGATTTATTATTTGACGTTTTGTTTTGTGAGAATTGTAATATGTTCTTACTTTTCTACAGCGATTTCTTTATTTCTTGGAACTAGTTTGCTTTTCTCTTTGCTGGTTTGTACCTACCCATCACAGTGGGAATGCAATATTTAACTTTTCTACAGCATATTTGATGCCTTTCAAGTAAATATATACCTACGGGCAATCGTCATAGCCTGATCTTCTCCATGAGTAGTTTACTTTCTATTCCTAGCGACCCTTTTGTCACTCAACTTTCTTTTGCTACTTTTTTAATACTTTCTTGCTTATTGTCCTATATAAAACAGTACAAGGTAAATTTGATAACAATTTCAGCAAAATTATTTATTAGATTTTTATGGAACAATTTTTTGGTTTTTAGAGTTAGAGATTTATATTTTTGTGCAATAAAATTGTACAACCATTTCAAAATCTTGTAACGCATTACATTACACTAGATATAAAAAATAAAATGGGTGAGGAGGAATTAATCTTAAATGGACATACTTCTTATTGAAGCACCGTGTATAATTTTGATTTCATGTATAATAGTGTTCAAAATTAAGACATTGCAGAATTATTGGTAGTTTTATTCAAATCATAAACTTAAAACCACAGAAATAATCGTTTTATCTCGGTTAAATACATGTTGGAACTTAACTCAGGTTTGTAAATTATTTTAAAACACAAAAATGTAAACAAGATTTATAACTGTAACCTTTCAAAGTGGAAACATGTCACATGATAACACGGTGCAATGACAAAAAATTCTAGACTGAGAACAATGTAGAGAAGGGAAATATTACTAGAGTTAGACATCCAATGAAGAAAGAACAATCAGTTATTTGGGAATCGGTATAAGTCAACATCAACATATAGAGATACACACGAATAGAAAAACATTGGCGTTACTGCATGGAGGGTTGATAAGAGGTTAAATTAGACAATGTTTAACAAAAGCAGCTTCATGGATGTAACATGGCCTTCTCTGGAGAAAATTTAAAACTGTGCGTGAGCTTTTCTTTAAACGTCTTTTTTAATTCTGGCAAGGAATGGGATTTTGAAAACTCATGTCGTAAGAAAAAGGCTACTGCATGGATAGCTTCAATATGTGGATTGTTTTGAGTTAAGGGAGTTGGTTAGCTGAAATTGAAACACTGGTGTGGTCTGGACATTTTGAACATTACAATAGGTGAAACAAACTAAGTAATATTATAGGCTTATTTGTGCTTTTTTTATAAATTATATATGAGTTTTGGACTTAAACATGATTGGTATTTTATGATCATCATCATTCGGTCTTCAGTGCTGGAACTGGTTAGACACATACCATCATTATTTCCTATTCTGGATTAACCTACACATTTCCCTGAAATTTGCACAGTTTGCATCTATCACTATCTGATCTACGTCTACATCTACCTCTTTTTTCCTATCTCTGCTTGTAATATATCCCATACTATTCCTCAAAAATGCCTTAGAACATATTCTACCCTTCTATTTATCCTATATTTTTTTCACAGATATCCTTGTTCCCCTACTATTTCTATAACCTATTTGTTATTAACTTAGTCTGTCCATGCTATCATCCTCATACATCTGAAGCACAGCATTCCAAAAGGCTGCTACCGTCTATTGTTTTACAATTATATACGCTATTTCTCCAACATTCAGTGGTTGTGAAAGGGGGTAAGCAGCCTGTGGCTGCCAAGTTCTCTCAGCACTTAAACATTTAACCGATTTTTTTTTGCACAGTCAACATTAGTTGCAGATATTTCACAACCTACATTTGTAATTGTTTATAATAATCATCAGATTTATCTGCGCTTATTTTTTCGTCATTAGGTTTTCTGTCTCAAAACTGGTTGGACACTTACCTGCAAGGCAAGATACCCAAAGATTTCAAATGCAACACCATAGTCACTATACCAAAAAATTGAGGTGTGAGAATAGATGTGAAAATTTTTGAACAATAAGTTTAACAGCACACGGGTTAAAAATATTAAGTAGAATTGTATAGACGTTTGGAGAAACGGACTGAAGAAATACTAGAAGATCAATTAGAGTTTAGACAGAACTGGTGAACACAGGAGTACATTTTAGCTTTAAGGGTGATAGATAATGAAGAAAACGATAGAAAAAGGAGAAAGCTTGTGTATGGGGTTTGTAGATCCGGAAAAAAGATTCGACAACGTAAAATTGGAAAAAATGTTCTAAAATCTCAAAAGTACATAGTACATAGTTTGTACAAAGAGCAAACAGCAGTAATAAAGTTAGAGCAAGAACATACAGAAATAAATATTAGAAAAGGATGTGCGCTATCCCTATTAATTTTTAATTTATATATTAAAGACATAATGAACACTGTCAAATACATAAAGACATTTGGAATTATTATGTAGCTGCAAAATATTGATATGCTTAGATTTGCAGATGATATAGGGGTATTAATATCTACGACAGAGATACAAAATCAACAAAAATAAAACTAAATTACTAGTATGTAAAGGAATGAAAAATAAGTAAAAAACCAGAGTAAAATAAGAAACGAGAATTTACAAAAAGTTAAAGATTTCTGCTACCTTAGAAGCTAAATATTGCAAGATGGAAAAAGGGAAAAGATATAGACCAAATACTAACACAAAGCTATGCTGTATTTAACAAGAAAATGCAATTACTATGTTCAAGGACAATAAACATGGAAATAATAAAAACATTGCCGAAACTGTGTGTTTGGAGCACAGCACTGTATGGTTGTGAAACTTAGGCAGTAGTAGAAGCAGACAGGAAAAAGATAGTAGTCTTTGAAATAAGGTGCTACAGTTTTATGATGGGGATATATGGACACACAAAGTTAAAAACAAATAGATACTAAAAATGGTATAGGAAGAAAGAAATATGTGAAAAACCAAAAATAGAGGAGAGGATGATAGAACATCTAAGGCATGAAGCATTGGTATGGGATATATTAGAAGCAAAGATATGAAAAAAGAGAGGTAGCGTTAGACCTAGATTAGACTTTTGGGCACAGATAGTGAAATATGTAGGCCATAGGAATTTCATGGAAATATTTAGGTTAGCTCAGAAAAGGATGGAGGTAGCATCCAACCAGTCCCAGGGCTGTAAACCTAATAATAATGAATATTTGTCATTATTCAATTTTAAGACTAAGAAACAGAAAACACTTTATTATAACTTACAAAATAATTGGTTTTTTGATATTTAATCCCATCTTTAACATCTACTAGGTAGTCCATACTGTAAATGCGTTGTCTTTTATGATTTCAAATTACACAGTCGGTACTTTTTCACAAATAGTTTTTGCCTCATTCTGTTTACACCATTTTTAAAATTTTGTATATACTTCTTCATACCTTCTCTATCCGAAAGTATATCTGTATCTAAATTATCAATTTTAATTATAGAATTTTAACTGTATTTGCAGCGAATAATTGTTTGTTTATATAAATTTCATAGCAACACTCGGATAAAGTGATAAAAGTTGAATGTATATTTGTACATTGAAATACACTACTGATCACGTTTTAAAACTGCATAATGCACTTGAAAAATAATTTGATTTTTTTTTAAAGTGAGGTTAGATAAAACTTTGTACTTAACACTTTATGTAACAATTACAAAATGGTTCGTTTTACTCACTTGTTTTGACTAATATTATTTATATTCGTCAAATAAGAATTGTCTTTCCATAACTAATTAAATAGATAACTATATTGATTTCCTATTATAATTAATATACAACCTATGTTACGGGTAAAATGAGCGTTAATAAAGTTAGCGTTACCCCAAAGTGGCGGAGACTTCTTAACAATATAAGAGTGCAGCGGCTAACTGCATTGGTGCGAGAGTGGGTTTCTATGGAAAATTTATACAAGAAAATAGAAAACTAAAGAAATAAAAATGATAAATAAAATAGCTGAAATAGAACATAAAATATTACGTTACATTATCATTTACCCCAAAAGGCTTTTTCTACTTGTCGTAATTAAGAGGTGCCAATACGTCTATCACAGCAATCTCTTTTGATATTATCCCTACATAGAAGACTGTTATTCCACATACGCTCCCTTGCTTTGGTTTCCTAAATTTTATCACGTTATATGTTACTTTCTCTAAAATACCTTAATACACTTATTAAAATTTTGGTTACACTAAATCAAATGAAAAATAAAATGCTTTCCAAATATGATTCTTTCAGTGTGGTAGCTGGATGTCCTTTACAATAACCTAAATCTTATCCTAATTTCTAAATAAATGCAAATAAAATTCAACTTAAACTTAATCTCTATTAACATTAAATAATTTTTATATACACACAAATATACATAAAAAAACGTATTTTCTTAATCTCCTCTGGCCAGGTATTGCTAAAAGAAAAACTCCTAAAACATTTTAAATCTAATTCATCAACAAAGCTATCATAACACTAAATTTTCCTGATTCCAATATTATATTACATGACATTCATAAATTCCAATATCTGAAAACGTCGTTCATAACAAACATAGAAAATAATAAATCTTCTTTTTTTTTTAATACTCTCTGTATGTTTGTTGTGGTTTGTTTTGTATTTCTTCTTGATCTTCTTTGGAATTAAACCACTCATAGTTGTTAAAATCATCTTTATTTACGTTTCCGATCCATGACCTAAGATTGTTGTCAAAATAATATTAAATTTTAAGTTTGACATTTATGACATAAATTGAAGGTGACTTTAATTTATTAATCTTTGATATACTTGCTTTGAATACATTAGATGAAAATTTTTAAGTTTAGAAGAATGAGTGCCTTCAATTTGTGTTGTGCTCTAGGAAGGACTTTGAGGTAACTAATAGGCTTAACGTGAAATCAGCTGATTAATTTTATATAGTTAAATTTCATATAAGTTCACTAACTTGTAATCCATTGATTGTCAATTCCAAATAATTTTAAATCGATACGTATATATTTCTTAATATTTTAAAATGATAACATTATACTTGAATTTAATCAACATTCGTTCCTTAGGTAAATCATTGATCAATAGAATAATCACTTTCATGTTCGATTAATTTCATATTTCATAGGATACCAACCATGTTTACATTCAAAACATGTATATAAAAAAATATAAACATAAAGGTCCATAACTACTTATGGTTTAATTCACCTATTATAAGATTAAAAATATTCAGAAACGCTAGTTTTTAATTTTTCAAGATTTCCATTTTTCGTCCTTCACACATCAGGTTCCTTGACCCCAACACCACACAAAATACAAAATTAATGAAGAGGTGAACTCTCAAGTATCAATCCCCATAACTGGTCATGATGACGATAATTCCACAATCATGTGTGTTGAAAATACCTTACCCCAGCAAGCCCGTCGCGTTTACTGTCCCTGTGGAAACATGTATATTTATTTTTCTCTTAAAGCTGTTTCATTCAATGTTACTATTAACTTGACATCATACCAACTCTCAACCTCATGGTCACACATATTTTCGATGCTTCTATTACCGGCTCACGAATAATTATATAATATTTTCTTGGGATCTTTAACTAGGGTATTTTTCATTCTCATTATGTAATATATTTTAGTTTATACTTACAACCAAGATTATTTTCCTGTTCCTTTGCATATAATGTACATTATGTTGAAGTATGGCATTTTCCTGACATTGGTTAGTTGAGACCGATGATATCTGTCTATTGTAATTTATCTTGTTCATGAGAAGCACATATGTGGTGTCTTGCAATATTAAAATATGTTTTCACTTGCATTTTTACATTATCATTTTCTGAATCATTGCAATTCAATGTATTTAAAAGAAACAACGTTGTAGTTTATTATTGGAATTATTTTTGTAGAAACAAAATTTGAAATATTATGATTAATTGTGGCATTCCTTGGAAATGCTTATAATCATATTTCATCTTAATTGTTTCTGTATTAGTAAATTCCGCTAATAGAGTTAGGCAATTTTTTTTAAGAAATATAATTTTTAAGTTACATGCATTTTGCTCTAAGGTAGAATAATTTCTATATCACAAATTGTTCATACTCAAAAGTTGTCAAATCCATTATGGTGGTTTAATACGTTAGAGATATCGTAATATTCTTCTAAATTATTAGTTTTATGATTCATTTGTTGTGATTAATAATGTATCACATTGGGATGCCAGATCGACAACTTTACGTTGGAGATAGCATGCTGAGGGTTTCAAAGTCAAAGTAGAGACATTATATTGTGTTCCCTTAAGCTACAGTTAACAATCACTGAAGAGGTATTGATAAAAACCATCTGAAACTATGCTCGAGAGAGTTTGTAACTAAATAAACATTTGGAATTCATTGCATAAACTGATAAAGCATACCAATAGTAGTATACCTGTGGGATTAGATTAAGAGCTTAGTTAAGTACGTTCGTTATAGTTTTGACTTTTAATATCGTATAAGATTGTGTCATCTATTTGTAATGCAAACAGTAAGTGCACTAATAGTCAGAAACAAGAGTCATGTATAATAGTGAAAAGATATGTTTATATTTGGTTTTTCTTTTTTTAATTAATGTAAAGGTATAGTTACAGTTTTATTGTAATAAATTATTTTGCAATTGCCTAGAGGCGTGATAAAAATTCAGGTCATTTATCATCTGATTAGAGAAACCTTCCTTTCAGCTAGCAGTTCTAAATAAGTTTTTAGTGTTCCTACGCAATGGTGTACTTTAAGCCAGAATTACTTTACTGATCTCAGGTTTTGCCACCTTTTTGTTATTCTTTTAGGGCTTTTCCCTATAAATCCTGTGAGCTTAAGTGCCGTCCAAGATATGTCACGATTAAAATATGTTTCATATCTGATAGCATTCTGAAACCCTCTTCATTCACTTAAACCGTTCGTCTCACTGAGTTAGTCAGCAACCATTATTGTTAGTACAGTCGAGGTTTTTGGGATTTTACCGAAGAAGGATGTTTTAGCAGAGTACTTCACCGAGTTTTTCTGTGGGTTACCAACTAGATTTTCTGTGGCCAAAACTGTACGTAACAAATCTATTATACCAGGTGCATCCATATTTTAATTTGTCCATTCATATTTTAAGAGTTTTCTTTTTCCTCTAATTTATTTCTAGCATAATGCAACACGTTACGCTTACTTTACAAGTTTGCTTAGTAATTCGAGCTATAAACTCTCAGCAATCACTAGCTGCCATGCATTGTCTGTTTTAACGTTTATTTATTTATTCATTATAGAAAAACATCGTGTAATAAATGCGTTAAGGAATTACAATCTTAGTTTCCTTAAATGAACACTATTGCTAGGGTTTATTTTGGTTACACATAAAATTTCTATATTTGTGTTTAAATTTTTTCTATTATTTTATTGTCCAATTTTAAACTGTTAGCACAAAATTTAAATTTGCAGCAAAGAAATAAACCGCGAGTATAAACAACACTTGAAGTATAATTTAAATTTACTGCTAATACTTTCAAAGTGTATTTGTTTTATTGTAAATCGAACTTCGATTCACTACTCGTATTTAAATTATAAACTATAGTACTTCTATTGTGCATGTCAAACGGAATTCCAAATAGCACAAAAATTACAGCAGCCTTATTCTTGTGCATGACAGTAGAAAAATCGCCACATTGAAAGTAGACCATTTTTAATTTTTGTATTTGGATAAATCGATCGAAAATATTTTGTTTTAGGTACTATGAAAGCCTAAGTAATCTATATTTTATTGACAGATTCGTGAATTATATTGTCAAGCTACCACAAAGGATATAACCAAAAATCCAGATTTTCAAAAGTGTTTCCAAATATTAGCCTTTCAGTCCAAGGAAGAATTATCAAACAAATTCCATAAACTGTGTGAAATATTTGAAACAGAACTTGAGAATAACAAAAATGTGGATAAATCAATTAAAAATCACTTGGAAGAATTAAAAAATTTCCTGGAAGAATTAGAAAATGTTTCAACTGAAATAGATGAAGAAAGTGTCGCCGTTAATAGTCCTGTAGAAAATTTAGAGTCTGAAAATCGCAGACAGTTAAGAGAGGTACCTAGTTAGTTTACTGTAGTTTAAATTAATTTCAACTTTTAGAAATTATTTGCTTTAGCAAAATCCAATAAACCTTTAAATAAATATGAAAAATTACGTTCAAAATTGATACCATATTTAGAAAAAATGCTGGAAGACAAATTACAACCACTTACCTTTCAGTTATTCCACGAAATTTTTTTCTTTGATGATATGTCAATCAAGAGACGAATTATTGGATCACATAGGGCTGCAATTCACACAGCTCTTAATAATCCACATCATTATTTACAGGTACTAATAAAAACTTAATGTAATTTTTTTTGTAAGCTGTTTCTAGTGTGATTGCTGTAAAGTTGAGGATGAAGATAAAATACTTAAGTGTATGCCAGACATTAGCATTTTGTATAAACTTCATTTGGAGTATGGCAAAGTTATTAATTTGTATGATTGGTTACTATCGTTCCTTACAATTGTTGATCCAAGCAGTGATACTGATGAGAAAATCGCAGTAAAACCTGAAGTGCAGTATCCTTTATTTTAAGATTACATTAGTAAAGATCGAATAATATAGTTACGAGGTACAAAATAGAATTATTAAAACGGGTAGAAAGAAATGAGGTTCAAATGCATAATCAACTCTTATTAGCAGATTGAAACTTATCGTTACTTGCTCCATGTTCCAGGAACAGTGAAACGTTATTGTTGGTCCACGCCTTGGGCGTTGGTGAAACAGTCCTCTAACTTAGTTCTTATAATGTTAGGTTTAGGACCTACCTGGGGCAACATATTTCTAACATAAGTCTCGCAGAAGATGTAGTTTTATCCGTATTAGCACAACTGACTTTTGTAAACTTTCGTAGTAACTTTGAACTTTATGTTCAACGGTTTGGTGAGACTTGGGGGCGTTTAATAAATACGGATTAATAGGGCGCCACTGTACTTAGGTAAGATGTAAGGACAAGAAATATCGCTAAGAAAAATACAGAAACCTTAACGAAAACATTTTCTTATTAGAACACTAAATTTTGTATTATTAGATGGTATAACGTTAGTTCTAAAATAAAATAAAGCACATAAATATACAATAGAGACAGCAATTTACGTCTCAAAGCAATAAAATCAATAAATCAAACAAACTCCTTGCACTTGTTAAGTTTTGCTTTAGTGTAATGGGGCATGGGTACTCTACTTATTAAATTTAAGCACTTTTGGTTCATATATAATTTATGGAATCCAAAAATAAGTATGGGGAAGAATAAGCATAATTTCTCAAGTATTTCTTTAGGTGTGTTTAAAGATTTCTAAACTTATATCAAAATTAGAGTTCTTAAATATCAACATATATTAACGGAAAAATAATTTTGATTTAAGCTGACATGTATTTACAATAATTTGGTGAGTGCTTCTTTAACTCTATGAAGGTATTTTAATAATCTTGGTTATATCAAAGCCTCTAAATTAAATAGGTATTATAAATATCATTAACAAAATTCTGTACTTTTCGTCATCTTTTCAGTACTGACCAAACGACGTACGTGATGAATTAACGGTTTCATACGGCTACTATGAAAGTAAATCTTCTGTGTTGGGATTTTCACATAGTCGTCTCTGTATCAGATGTCTAGTATTTGTGTTCGCAGAGCCATTATTTAAAATATAACACCGATGTTATAGATGTCCATATTTATACATCTTACATATCACAAATCAGCTGCTTCGTATTACTTTTAATTAAAATCTAACGTGAGTATTGCGCTAAAGGAAATCACATAAAAGTTAGTTGGAATTATTTAAAATAGAAATTACAAACCATTAATGAACCTCCAAACTACTGATCAATGTAATACTCGAAATGAATAGCAACTCGCAGGTCGCCCTTTCTTATTGATTTCTCCATCTGGTTGCTAAGAAGGTAAAAGGTCGACTGACTCGTTCGACAATAGCTGAGACCTCAACACTTTAGTATTGAAAACAGAACAGATGCGCATAATCATGCTATTTAATATTACCTTGAAGATAGTTTATGGACATTCTGAATAGCACTTTCGAGTTTTAACGTGATTTTTTACAACTATGCATTTAATGTATTAGATAATTAGAATAAAAAGGACAATAACTAGGGTGTTTCGAAACCTATGACACCTATTAATTAAGCATGGGTTCTAGACATACGATACATATTGAATTATAAAAGTAAATTTGAAATTTTTGGTAACACAATACACAACTTTTATACGTTATTGCAGAAGAGGAAAAGCGAATTGTTACAAGATAATGATTTTTTGCAAAGTATGTTTGTCGTTAAATTGCTTGTACATCAAATGCATTTGAAGCTGATATTCTGAAGGAGTATTATAATCGGCAAAAACAATGAACTACTCAACTCTTTCACACAAATTGTATAATCTATTAATGGTTAACGATGCCTTGAATAATTATTCAATTAACAAATATAAAACTATTAACTTTAGTTATTCCTACACCAGTACTTCTGAGATTTCCCAGAGGTCTAACCTGTAATATCTCCTATTCATATTCTTTATAAATGGCATCTGCTGTGAAATAAATTTCAACATAGTAATGTTTGCTAAACTTCTAAAAATTTTGAAACAATTTAAGTAAAAATGTAAAATGAGCACTGTAGTAATTTTTGTTTATTGTCAGAGGAATTTATATTCACTTTCCATATAAATAAAATGGTTGCTGCAACTCATAAAATATTGGGTTTTTATCGTGCATAGCTAGAAAAAATTAGGTATGTGCTAAATTGACACCAATGACCTTTTGAAATTTACTTTACCATGGAGATGTAACAAAAAAATTCACCAACTAATTTACTGCGGCGAGGGACAGATTCTATGAAAACAAATGCAATATCTTTTAAAGGATAGGCAATATTTAACATTTTCCCTTTTACTTACCTGGAAAGGTCTCTGAAGTGCCGGTCTAATTACAAATGCTGGGCACTAACTCACCTGGAACTGGTCTTATCTTGCTAAACAGTGACTGATCTCTGAGATGATGTTAAAATAGTTATTAAATTCTTGCAAATCAGGTTGGTAGAGCCTCGTAAACACTTGTGTTTTCCTGCAACTACTAACTTAAAATCTATACAAATAAAGGCTCCACACTGCTCTTATATTAAAACATGAATATGGTTGTATCAAAACAAATTGATTAAATTAACTATCCTTAGGTGCTAAATCTACATGTAAAAGAGTAAATTTATTAATTATAAGTATCCAATCAAGCTAAATATGCACTTTCGGTAATTACAGTTGTGGTCATTTTCCTGGTTGCAAATTAGTTGTATGTATTTAAATGTTAAATAACAGTTTAAAATATATAGCAAACGGATAAAAATTAACGACTTACAGCTTTTCCTAGCATGGCTTGAACTTTAACCCTATACAAGACAACAATGGAGTGTCAATGAAATAATACTTTGAATCAACTGATGTTGATGAAAGCTTCTCTATCGGATCACTCTCACTAACTAACGGTAATTTATAGAATTCCATACTCATGTTTGCATTCGGAAACTTTTGCACTAACAAACCCGAATTTATAAAATTACAGTACTTCAAAATTACTTGAAACTTTCATCGCTCGGCGCTGGTTATGGGTTGATTGAATTATAGCCACTTCAAAAGCATGTCTGATCAACGGTGTTTGAATGATTCCTCTATTATGATTTGATGGTATATATGTTAAAATGTTCCCGGGGGTTTACGTGTTGAACTGATTCACGTGGTTTGTGTGACGAATTGTGTTGAAGTTGAGGTCAAGAGCTTTCTCAGTGCCTAAGAAAACTTATCGGTATTTTCACTGTGTTTAATTACTACCACATCTATGCCAGGGTTAGTATGTGCGCATTTAATTTTATGACATTTTATGGATTCTGTCTATTTAAATAATCTACACTAATTCAGATGTCTTTGAAATGCATGAAAGTGCTTTCGGATGTACGTTTGTAGAATGATTTGTCAAGGAAAATGTGTTGGTGTTTTTCTAATTTTTTATATCAATAATGAAGTCCTGGTTTTTGGTGGTAAAGAATGTACTAAGTTCTTTATTATTTATTTCAGTATTTTTACTTTAATAATATTATTGAATACTCCTATTATACTTTGTAAACCACAGAACTTCTATAAAATAGTTGGTGAATTTTCTTACTAGCAAAAATTGATTAATTGTATTTCCTATACACAAATGTATGCATAATTCATGCGCGATCGTTACAAATTCACTTACATTCTGTTACTTGTCATTTTGTTGCATTCCAAATTCCTGTTAGTAGTTAATTTTTATACGTAACTTCATTATAACTTTATGTTTAAGTTATGCCTTTTTCTGAACGTTTAGAAGACCTGTTTGAAAATGTGTAGTTGGCTATCAATGGCCATCTAATTATCGTCAAACTCGAAAATTGACAATATTTGTGCAAAGTGGGAATGTGTTATCTTTCCTGGCAGTGAAGTGGATAGTTCTTACCAGTACGTTGAAGTTGTGCAGAAGAGGGTTCCTTTTCATTTCTCATTTCCTCTGTTACATTCTTTTTCTGTAACTTGATAGTTTTGGCACAGTTCAAAATAATTATTGTTACTGCAATTTTTTGTTGACTCTGTATTTAAAATTTGTAAGTTAGACTACACACTTTACCTGGTTCGAATGTGGAATGATTTGCAATATCTACGTGGCTCCCGGTAATTGTTTTGCAAAAAAAAAATATTTGACAATACTGGTTGAATTTTTATTTTCCGTGCTTTGTTCCATCTGGGGCTACACAATTTCATTTGCGGGGTTACTGAAACTTGAACGAATGGTGATCTATTACTCTACTGAGCATTTCTTGACTTTTTACATCATTTCTGTTTTAGCTCGTTCTAAGAACAGGTTGTATGGCTAGTTGTATGCTCAGAGTTGATGTTTAAATTTCATCAGCAGTTGAATACCATGTGTTGCTATCACTTCGTGCTAAAATTGACTGAGGTGTTTCATTACGAATTACTAGAACCCCGCGAGTTTTAACGAGTTTATTAATAATTGAGGATCCTTAAAACTTTTATATTTTCCCTGTATGTTATTTTCTTTTACTAAGTAAAAATACCTGTTTCCTTTACACTTGATGGTACTGTAGTACATCACTTGTCATAACAACAAACGTACAATGGAGATGTTGCATTTGTCTATATTAAGGTTGTCCATATCACATAGCTGTTTTGATTTAACCCAATAATAGTAGTATTTTGTGCGTTTAAAGTCATAGTTCATTCCAGACTGTAATATATGCATGATCCTACAGGTTATTCTTGTTTTATAACAAGATTTAGACCTAATGTACAAAAGCTCGTTAGATTTAATACGACTTAAAGTATATTGCTTTCATGGACCGTGTCTGCAATGTACATTTTGTGTCATGTAATTATGTGCATGAACTTATACTTTAGAGTGACCATCTTTTGTATGCTTACACTATTCCGTTAATAACTTTAAACGATTGATACTACAATTTTTACAGTGTCCTGAATAAAATAAGGAAAAAAACCATAAATCCTTCAATACCATTATTTTCTTATTTCTTTGCTTATGCTTTTGTTGGATAGACTAATGTTCAGTCATTGACTGTTTGTAGTGATACATGTGCTAATCATTTTATTTCAGTGGGACGAATCATCGGTTTTCCTTATTGTTACCCACCTGTGACGTTTCTTAGAAATACTTATAATCACATTTCATTTTGATAGTTTCTGTATTAGTAAATTCCACCAATAGGATTAATTTACTTTCCTCAAAAAATATAATTTTTAGGTTACTATAATTTTGATCTAAAGTAAAATTATTTTGTATCATATATAGTAATTATTCAAAGGTTGTCAAATTCATATTGTTATATAATTTTTTATTTTACCTATCGAGAATTCTTTTGTAACTGTATCAAGCCCAGGGTAAGGTTTGGATGGAAATTGGCTTATAGTAAAAGAACACTCTTAAGACTTTTAGCTAACTGAGTTTTTGGCCCACGGTCGCATGAGATTGGGTCAGTGGGTATATTTAGGTTGAAAGAAACAAGATAATAGACGCCACCTAAATTTTTTATAAAGCAACTGACTAAATGAATTTGCTTAAAGGAAAATTTGGAAACCTAAGTTATCGCTAACCACTTTGAATACAAAGTTTGATTGTCACAAATATGATACTTACATCTGATCGTCTTCTTCAAGGATCTAACGATGAGTAGGGCGACTCTGAAATATAATTTCTACCAACATAGACACCCTATATATTTTACATACCAGTATGAATATGTAATCTTTGAATTAAGTTCAATTTGTTTCCACTATATCGTGGTACACTTTCGGGTAAATTTACCTTGTAAATACCTATCAAAATTTGGAAAATTTAATGATTACTGAGGAATGAACTGAAGTCAAAAATAACTCTATATTCTCTTTTAAGACAAGTAAATAACATTATAAATTATAAGTGTACTTAATAAAATTTAATTCTTATAAATGTAATTTTTGAATCAGATATTTAATTATAGACATTATTTTTCATATTAAATAGTCAAGGTAGCGCTACTACGACATCACAATGTTTTAGAAAATTTACTTAACTTTTGGCAAATATTATAAGTTGGTAAAATACTCTGAGTTCAAATTTCATCATACAGGACTTAGATCCTATAAATTAATATGTTGGTATTTCAATTTGTGATAAACAAGGTAACTATGACGATTGTACGTCTACATCTGTACAACCGGTGAGGTATAATTTCTTAGGTTGAACACACTATGAATTACAAAAAATTGTTGTACTCATTGTACTTTATAGTTTAACAAAATGAGCTTTTGGTAAATTAATTAACAAAATTATTCATACGAGTCTTAATAAATTGCATACAGCAACCTGAAGTAAAAACAAGCTTCAAAAGGAAATCATTACATGTAAAATTTACGTAATGAACTTTGTTACGGCAGCATTATTTTAGAAACTAATACTTTCTTACCGATAGCGGCAATGACCTATAACCTTCAAACGACATGTGCATCAGTTGAACACGCCGGCTGCATAGCGAAGTCGGCCATGTGTCGAACAAAGCTGCTTACTCATTTACATTCTAAACAAGTTCCATAAAATTTAATTGAACCAAACTAAATAAAATATCTGCCGATTAACTAAGCCTGCATCGAAATTACGTGGAATTACATCAAAATCATTACGGAATCATCTACATTTCCAGAGTTATCGAAGTTGCATGATCGCCAAGAAGATTTATACACTACACTTTTACTTCAGTTGTCACGGACAACTTTTAGAATACTGTGCCGTTTATTACGGCGCCTTTGCCAGGAAAACTTGATTTTCCTGAGCATCTTGAGTGTTTTTCAACACCAAGCAACCTTCCAGTTCAACTAAGAAACGAAAAGTGACAATCGATCGCTAATCATCGGAACAACTTGAAAATCTTAGATACTTCAAGATGTAGGAACACGCTAATGGTTTGTATAAATTTTATCACAAAGGGCGATGTGGTATGTAGTAGATTGTAATTGTAATTCAAATTGAAGTGTGCTTTGAAGTTTATCGGTTATCAAATATGCAATAACGAATGAATCAATTATATGAATGTTGTTAAATAAAGACTAAAATAATAGATCCACCGCGGTAAAGTCAATGAATAAATTTACAGGAAAATTTGTATGTTACAATATGTCAGTTTTTAAGGGTGAGAAAAGATGTCATCATTGTTGTTGGAGTTTCGTAAATTATTTCTTATTCATAAAATTCTCTTTATTTTATATAAAATTAATCACGTTCAAAATGCACTATCCTTATTTCGTTAAAGTATACCAATATTAAATTCCATTTACTTTCCTGTTCAACAGACAGAAAGACGACCTTGTGGCACGTGTAGCGCTGCTTATCGCTCACCTGCCCTTCGTTCTCATAAACAAACAACAGAGTCTGCTTCTAGCCTTTCCAAGTTACAGACGTATTCGCACGGTCTGTAATTACCTTTATGCTAAAACGTTGCACTATAAATTATTTCTAGTGTAATGAATTCGTTTCAATCGTAATAGTTACAGATTAACTTAAACGAGGCGATCATTATTCGTAGTAATTTCTATTCTTCAACACAGGTGCGTGTTATTCCGGATGTATGTAAATTTCTTACAAATCGTCCAAACATTATCGATCGTTCCGGTTATGAACGTAATTAATAATCATTTTCTTAATCTGGTATCACAACAAGTTATCTCGTGCTTGTGTGGTATTAATGCAAGGACACTTTCCATTGGTGTATCATAAAAAATACGTTAGTGAACTACGGCATATGTACTATAAATTCATAATAGTGTGATTTAAAGTAGTGCGCTTATACAAACTCGGATAATTTAGAAATTTAATATACTGTAAATTGTGCTTTTCGCTGTATTTCTAATTCTTATTGACGTTATAATATATGATCCTCTTACTACACAGTGTACGATTAATTGGTTAACTTATTCACTCAATAAAGTTCACCATATTGTCGTTGTGAGTTGTTATATTGTCAATAGTGTTTATTTCATACTATTCGGTCCTTCGTATTTCTTCCCCTAGTGTCTACCCCTCAACGATTACAGTTCACTGCTCCGGGAGGTGGAACTTCAGGGGTGCCTACTTCGCTCCGCCTTCCCCGAGTTACCCGATCAATTGTAGTTAGTAGTCATGATCCAGTTGTTTTGATTAACAAGGCATTATGCTGGCACCAGATGATCTCATCGTCTGTTCGCAAACACAGGTCATATTCACTTTTGTGCTAATTAAAATAAATGGAAAATCCTTGTTTCTGATTCTAGTTCCACCATATTTAAAGTTAAGTAGATATATAGGTTAGTTAAGAAAAAACAACACAAGTTATGTTCATTTTGTATTCTTAATTCTTCCGTCCGAGGTTTGCTGAGGAAGTCTCGAATGATTTTATGAAAGGTAGATCCATTTTTCATAGAGCATGTCATACATAACATCCAAACCATCAACATGCCACATTGATCGGTCAAGTACCTTGGCTAGAGATTATTGAACAAGGCTGAGGAAGTAGTTTAATTGTATTTGGATAATACCCTATAAAGTGGGCCAGTTTCAATTTTAGGGGCATATTGGTTCCCAATTCGACAACCTAGAGCTGGAAATAACTATGTTGTGAAGGACGAATTTGATAGCAGCATCTTGTGGTATCCATTGGAAGGATAATGAATCACCCGAAAGGTACTGATAAATCCCATCTGACACTATACCAGAGAGAACGCTTGTAACTAAATAAACAATTGAAATTTAATGCATGAACTGACGGGACGTACCTATAGTACGTCTGTATATTTGTATTAAGATTCTATTTAAGTAGATTTGCGATATATTTGATTTTTAGTACTTGCTTAAGACTGTGTTATGTATTTGTAATGAAAACGTACGCGTACTATATAGTTAGACACAAGTCGTGTATAATAGTGTAAAGACATGTTTATATTTGGTTTTTTTCCATTGATGTAACATTATAGTTGCAGTATTAATGTAATAAATTATTTTGTAATTACCTAGAAGCGTGATTGAGTATTAAAGTCATTTAACATTTGCTTTTAGGAACCTTTTTTGCAGTTAGCAGCCTTGAATAGGTAAATTTTTCTTAGGGTTCATGTTTGTTTTATGTTTAAAGCAATAGTATCCTCAATGAATTTTTAGGTATATGTTTAAGCCAAAATCACTCTCCTGATCTCATATTTTGGCACCCTCTTGTTAATTTTTTCTTGGGCTTTTCCCTAGCAATCCTGTAAATCAGGTGGCATCCAAGGTATTTCCCGATAAAGACATATTTCATATCTGATAGCATTCTGGAACCCTTTTCAAACACTTACACCACCCGTCCCTCTGAATTAGTCGGCAACCATTTTTGTTAATACAGTAGAGGTTTTTGGTATTTTACCGTAACATGATTTTTAACGGAGTACTTCACCGAGTTTTCTGTGAATTACTGGTTAGATATTATGGGGGCCAAAACTGTACATAACACACTCTAATCTCTACATACAACTAGTCTGGCGTTCTTTTATTTTATTTTGAGATTTACCATAATAACTCTCTTCATTAACTTGTACATAGGTATCTTTTGCAGAAGATGCAGCAGATTTGATTAGCCACAAATGCCTTCCTAAAAATTTTCTCGAAGACGTTTGAATAAAAATTGTAAGTAAATATTTATTTTATTTTTGCTTGATTTTTGTATTTTAAATATTACGCCACACCTCAAAATTTATACCTATTTATATAAACGACAAACGGATGCTTAAAATATCTAAATGTTTAAAATATCACAATTCACTTAAGTGTAACAATTCTTATACTACTAAATTTAACATTGTTTTTGTTTGGTCTAAGTGAATATGGAAGTATTATTCGGCATATAATTTATGAATATCATAAAACAAGAATGTTTTAACATATGAATCTCTAACATTTTCAAGAAAAATATTAACTTAAGTATTTTAACTACTGCTGTTTTTTGTGGTTTTTATTAATATAATATAGACATTATTGAATTGCAGGTATCCATTGAATAGTAATTTTCAAACAGCATTATAATTGTCCAATTTTTTGAATATTTTCTTTAATTTATTTTAGAGCACGATTTACACAAGGTGTTGCTGATCTGGAATTTTTAGGTTTTATTAAAAGTTCCAAAAAGAAGTCTGATTATGTAACAAGATTGACTTGGGGTGGATAACAATTGTAATGATAATGCCAATTTTACTTAAAAATATATAAGAAAACCATGGACTTTAGTTATTATTTAAATACCTAGAAAACTTTTTAATTCAAATTCTTTCTTAGGTTTTTCAACCTACAACAAATGAAAGTCATATAGAGGAAGGAAGTTAAGTTGAATTCGGTACATATAAGTGGTTGATGTGGAAATAGCATTCGACAATGTGAAATGGGAAAAAATGTTTAAAATACTCAAAAAGATAAGAAAGTTATACGAGGGTGTTTGATATGTATCGGGAATAAGACAAAAACAAAACTTAAGGGGTAAAACTTTTACACTGTTTTTCAAAATATCCTCTACGATGATTGATACACTTTTGCATACATTGGAACCAATTTTCATAGCATTTTTTCCATTCCGATTGAGATATCTCCAAAACATGGGTTTTGAACGCATTAACCGCCTCTTCTGGTGTCGAAAATCGTCCACGCAGTTTCTTCTTCATGTGTGGGAACAAAAAGAAACCATTAAGTGCCAAATCAGGACTATATGGCAGATGACTCATCAATTCGATGTTTTTAGTTCTCAAATAGTCACTTGTATGAGCCGATGTGTGAGAGCTCGCATTGTCATGGTGGAGAATGATTTGGTGTTGTCAGTTTATTTTTCTTATTTCTCCAAAAACTTGTAGGAAACAATTGGTTGTATTCCAAGCGGAATTTACTGTTCCACGATCCTCTAAAGCAACAGTCGTGACATGCCCATTTATTCCGAAAAACAGACAACCATTTTCTTCGAAGTGTTTCGAGCATGGACAACTTTTGTTGGATTTCGTTTATCTCGGAAGACCCATTTTAGTCGACTGCTGTTTGCTTTCGGTTTCTTACGTCACCTGTGTAGATATTATGCACCGCGTTTGATGCACCGCAATCTTATTCTTTGAGCATTTTTTTGCACCAATTGGCACGAGTCTTTTTTGAGCGATTGTCAAATTATGTGGCATCCAACGTGCACATAGCTTTTTCACATCTAAATGTTCATGTAATATTGAATGTATACTTGTCATACTAATGCCTAGGTATGCCTGAATCTAACGATAAGTCACATGACGATCTTGCATTGTCAATTCGTGCACAGCATCGATGTGTTCTGGCACAACAGCCAATTTTGAACGACCTTCTTTAAATTCATTCGCTAGCGAACTACGACCATGATTGAATTCACTATACCAATGATATACAGTGGTTTTAGTTGGAGTTTCTTCCCCAAAAATCGATATAAGTTGATTCAGGCACTGTTGTGGAAATAATCCACGTCGGAAATCGTAAAAAATCATCGCACGAAAATGTTCACGAGTTAATTCCACTTTTTGGTCGAGACAAAATCTTCAACTCAATCAAAGCAAAACAAATAGTGTTCATATGGTATAATGTTATAAGTATGTATACTGTCAAAAATGTCAATCTTTAGGTTAGAAACGTCGGATCGCACCTAGCAACATTAGTGTTGTCAGTCCCCGATACATATCGAGCAGTCCATCTAGGGATAGATGGATACTACATAGTTTATACAAGAACAGATGGCAGTAATAGAATTAGAGCAGGAATATAGAGAAGTAAATATTGGGAAGAGAGTTGAGACAGGGATATACCCTATCTTCTTTAATTTGCAACTTGTATATCGAAGGGGCAATGAGCACTGTCAAATGCAGCAACATTTGGAATTATTGTGCTGGGCGAACAATCGATATGCTCAGATTTGCAGATGATATAGTGGTATTAGCATCTAGCAATGAAGAACTAGAAGCGGCTATTAATAAAATGGAAACAGTACTAACAGTGAGATGTGGTATGAAAATCAACAAAAATAAAACTAAAGTTCTAGTATGTAAAGGAGAGGTAAATGAGTCCAAAACTAGAATTCAAATAGAAAAAAGAATTTATAAGAGTGTAACGACTTCTGCTACCTAGGAAAACCAAATAATACAAGATGGGAAACTGCAAAAGATATCAAACAAAGATCAGCACAAGTTCATGCTGTATTTAACAAGGAAGAGAAACTACTATATTCAAAGACAAACAGAAACAAGAAAAAGATTGTGGATAGCATATGTGTGGAGCACTGCACTGTACGGTTATGAAATGTCGGCAGTAGGATAAGTGAACAGGAATAAGATAGAAGCCAAATGTGATGTCCAAAGCAATGTATTTTACTTCACACTACTTAATCTATTATCTCAGTTTATTTCATATTTGCTACATTTAATAGTACAGTAATTTTCTCTTTCCAATAATATATTGAGGACTATTGTTGGTTGATATTTGTAGTGTGTCCATATACACTGCATTCATATATGAATGTATCGTTAATTTCTGATTCCATCAATCGTAGGTTATAAGGCTTGTAATTTATCATCTGAAGCTAGTCGATCCGGACAGGTGATAATAGCAAGATTTGTAGGGTCGGACAATTTGCATACAGCAATTCAATTCTATTGTTTTCCGTTGTTTTCTATTCTGAGTTAACCTAGACACTTCCCTGAAATTTCTACAGCTTACATCTTTTATTATCTGTGGGCAATAGTTTAATCTAGGTATGCCTCTCTTTTATCTCTATTCTACTTCTATCATATGCCATGCTATTCCCGCATACCTTAGTATGTGTCCTATCATCCTATCTCTCCTATTTTTTTACTGTTTGTCACATATTTCTTTTTTCCCCAACCATTTCTAGTACCACTTTGTTTTTAACTTTGTCTGTTCATGATATCTTCATCGTACATCTGTAGCACCAGATTTTAAAGTCTTCTATCTTTTTCCTGCCCCCTTCCACTGACCATGTTTCACAGCCAAACAATGCTGTGCTCCACACATATGCTTTTAGCAATTTTTTCCTTGTTTTGCTAGTTGTCTTCAAACATAGCAGCTGCTTTTTCTTGTTAAATACACCCAGACTTGTGCAAATCTTTTTTTATTTTATATCTTTTGCACTTTTCTCCTTATATTATTTTTTTAAAATATATCTTATTTCACCGATTTTTAATGGTATGTGAAGGAGGTTAAGCAATGTGACAGCTACCAAGATCCCTTCATCACTTAGACACTTGTGGAATCAATAATTTTCCAATTACTCCTTTCACACAATCAACATATGTTGAAAATATTGCAAAACCAACATCTGTAAGTGGTTAACAATAATCATCAAATTTAAATACAATTACTTTTTCATCGCTAGATTTCCGTACTAGAACTGGTTGGACCGGTACGTACCTCCATTGATTTGTATTCTGAGCTAACCTACACATCTCCCTGAAATTTCCAGTGCAATAGTCTAATCTACGTCTACCTCTACCTCTCTTTTTCCTTTTCCTGCTTCTATGTTTCGAACTATTGCGTCATGCATTAGTATGTATCCTCTCATCCTATCTCTTCTTTCATTACTGTTTTTCACATATTTCTTTTTTCCCCTACCATTTCTAGAACCTCTTGGTTCTTAACTTTGTCTGTCTATGATTTCTTCATCATACGTCTGTAGCACCATATTTCAAAGGCTTCTATCGTTTTCCTGTTCGCTTCTCCTCCTGTCCACGTTTCACAGTCGTACAATGCTGTGCTCCACACATATTTTCAGCAATATTTTCCTTGTTTCTATGTTTGTTGACTTTGAACATAGTAGTTGCCTTATCTTGTTAAATGCAGCATGGTCTCGGACTAATCTTTGTTTTATATCTTTTGCGGATTTCCCAGCTTGCATTATTTGACTTCCTAGGTAGCTGAAATCCTTAACCTCTTGTAAGCTCTCGTTTCCTATTTGTATTTTTGTTTTTCATTTATTTTCCCTTCCTTTGCATGCTAGTACTTTAGTTTTATTATTGTTAATTTTCATACCGTATTTCTGTGTTAGTGCTATTTCCATTTCATTAAGAGCTACTTCTAACTCTTCTTTGCTAGATGCTAATACTGTTATAACATCTTCAAATCTAAGCATATCAATTGTTTGTTCCTACATAGTGATTACAAATATCTCTCTACATTTGACAGTATTCATTGCCTTTTTGATATACAAGTTATAAATAGTGGGGATAATAATAATAAGAAAGAGATTTATTGAGAAGTATATTACAGATACATGCACCCCCCCAGGTAAGAGTTTAACAAAATTGATCTACCACCCAGACCTGCATGCAATACTTAATATTATTATGGCAGTTTATGAATTTAAACAATTGACACGAACTTGGACTGATTTTCTAATAACTGCTTTTGAATTTGCACCTTAAATGTTTGGACACTGATCATTTTTGAAAACAAGTCCTTATATTGGTTAACAATTTTTGTCGTAAGGTATTTGAATGAGTCTTCAGATTTTAAGTCTATGCACTGATATTTCCAGTAGATAGTTGGGTCTTGTTATTACCTTACCGTGTATATCGGCTTTAAAATGTAGCGCATTATATAGATAAATAGGTTCTCAGTAGTTATTACGACAAACACTGTAGTAGAATATCTACCCTGAACTTTGCATTGGCAATATAATGGGGCGTTATGTGTTCTTTGTACTCAGTAATAAAACAATAGCGAAAACAATGATTTTGGATCTTCTGTATCATATTTTAGTACTCTTCTGTCAAGTGATAGAAATATATATTGCTTCAATACCTTAGATTATCCCAAGTACGGTATTAGTTAGGTTCCTTTTGACAGAAGGAGACAGAAAATGTTTATAGACATAAATTGCCTTGAATTTTGCAAATGCTTGAGCAAAAGCCTGTTGGCATGCTTTTCGAAGGTAAGGTTACAATTCAGCAGAACATCTAAGTTTTAAACACTATCTTGCAGCGCAATAACTATGTTATTTATCACAAAATTATTATCTTTTAAGCTTATTGCTTTGTCACACATTGGTCTTGTACCAACACATATTGCCACTGTCTTGGTAGGATTAGTAAGTAGTCTATTGCACACAGACCAGTTGCTGACAGCCGTAAGGTCTAGGTTGAGTTGCTGTATTAATACATTGATGTGTGTCAGATTACTTGATTTATACAGTCGAGTGTCGTCCGTATACAGTTGTATAGTGCTGATGGTCACAATCTGTGGCATGTCAGCAGTGAAAATTGTGAATAATATAGGGCCCAACAAGCTGCCTTGTGGAACATCTTTTTCAACTTTTAGAAGTGATGCTGGATAACTGAACACATTGAGCTCTGTCTTTTAAATAATCCATGAACCACTCAATAACTAATTTTTGGTAACCATAGTAATGAAGTTTGGCTAAAAGTAAATTGTAGTGGATAACTTCGAACACCTTACTATAGTCAAGCAGAACTAGTAGCATGACCTGTCTGTTAGCCATTGCCTGAGACATATCGGCGACTACTCTTAGCAATGTAGTGTTTGTACTATTATACTTTCGAAATCCCGATTGGCTCGTAGGTAAAATATTTGAAGTTGCAAATTACATTAGTTGATTAAGGCCTATCTTTTCTAATAAATTTGAAGCTATTGAAAGAATACTTATTGACTTGAGATGTTTTAGCTTTTGGGTGTAAATACTTTAGGAGTAGGGATTATTTTGGTAATTTTTCAAATTTTGACATTGATGGTGAAAAATGTAGACTGGGAATTTCAGGGAAGTATATAGGTTAGCTCAGAATTGAAAACAATGGAGATATGCGTTCAACCAGTTCCGGAACTGAAAACCTAATGATGATGAAGAGGTTTATGCTTGCCAATGAAAATTAGGTTAGTTGCTTTTTGAGTTGTTAAATTGAAGGAGGTTGCCTGCAGTTGAGAACAAGGTTAATCTTATTTGAAATACAACCTCCATTAGCAAAAATTAGAGGTTGAAGGAATCTTAATGCTTGTGTTATTTTGTGTAATATTTGAAGAGTATAGCAGTAATAATAAATAATAATAATAATATAAGAAGTTTAGATAGTTCCTTTGAATTCCGTCTTATGAAACCAAGCTGTTTTAAAGTCTGGGATTTAGGGCCAAATTCATAAAGATTGTGTGAGGCACCCTCCTACTTCAGGAAAGTGCACCCTTAGCTTTTCCGTGTCTAAGGTAAGTGCACACTTATACTTTTATTTGGCATTCAGAAACACTCCTAACTTGAGGTATTGAATCTAGTGCTTTTAGTGTTGGTATTATTGAAAAGGTGTTAGCTTTATTTACTAATCAGTATTTTAGCTTAACATATTTATTTGAATTTGTTGTTTGTATAATATAGTTTAATTTTGATCTTCTGTGTAGTTTTTAAGTGTTGTTTTTAGCTAGTTTAATGGTTTTATTATTTCATAATATTGTTTAATTTCTTGATCTTTTGTGTAGTTATTAGGTATTGTATTATTTTATTAAGTTAGTAGATAATTTAAACATGAGCTCTACAACAAAACATAGTATATTCAGTGCCGATGAAAAATTAGTTCTTAAGAACTAGTTAGAAAATTTGAACACAAAATTGAAATAAAAAAGTGACTGTATAACTCTTGCAGAAAAAAGGCCTGAATCAAGTTGACTGCAGAGTTTAATAGTATAGCCTAAAACAACACTATAAGTATATGGTCATATAATATGTTGCTTCTTTCTTGAAAAATTACTTTATAGTGAACCACTGAACAACTCCGAAAATGTTGGGAAAGCATGAAGAGTCGCAGAAAGAAGGAGTTGTCAGAGGAAAAGCGACAACGAATGTGTACAGGATGTTCAGTCTCCTTGTCGCACGTTTGCGTGGTTAATTTCAAGTTATTTTAAATTTGTAGTTGTAAATCTAATAGTCAAGCTGTCATCCCTTGTCCCGTTATATACTGTCGTAAAACCTCCTTTGTGTATGTGTAAATTATGTTGAGAAAGGGGTAGTGACAGAAACACTCTCTCATCGATATCGGAGCGAAGCGGTTATTCGTTTGGTAAAGTGAGTTAGTCATTAGTGCCTCTGAATGTGACTTTATCGATAAACCCCTAAAAACACAGGCGAAAGTGCAAACGTAACACGTACTATAATTCCCATACAGTCCACTTAGTTGAAGAATAGGAACTACACCTTAGAACAATAAAACAACGCCGAGGTAAGTCAATATACAAATTTATAAGACCCCCATGCATTAAACACAGGGGATGGAAGCTATAAGCCAGATTCAGCGGATACCTATATTGACGATGTTCTTGATTGTGTGAATATTGATTTAAAGTACACAATTAACAGCGACAGTGTAATAGTGTCCCAACAAAACCACATTAATCAAACAGAGGACCCAAGGTTGGTGGTTGATGATATTCCTACCACCAATTATGCTATTCCTTTGGAAAAAATTATGAAGACACTGGTTAGTTTTGTCCACACATTAGTAAAATCTTGATTTCGTTGATTTTTAGATACTCTAAACATCCCAGTAACTGACCATCAATATAGCCGCCCTCCGGCAAACTTAAAACAAATTGGTTAGTTAATTCAATATATTATTGCACTAGTTAGTAATAATTTTAATTTAGATGAAATACCTGCAACTTCAACACCAGTCAGGTTGTCAAAAAAAAAAGAAATTGCAACTTCTTTACATCTTGAGGCACTGCAATTGAGCGTGAGTTGGAGGTTCGAATGCAGTGCAAGGAATTACTTGCAGAACAGGAGACAGTACTGCACAATTTGAGGGTAAAAGAACTGGAACGAAAAGTGGAAGAGCAGAAAAGAGAATTTCTGTTTAACAACGAAAGAAGGAGTTTAATGCTAAAGCAAGAAATGCTTAAAGTGGAACTCTTAGAAGAGCAACTTTGAAAGTTAAAGGAAGAAAATGAATTAACCTTATAGTTTTGTATATAATATTCAAATAATAATTTAATTTTATACAAGTTATATTACTGCCACTTGCACACTTTACCCTTAAAATTTAAGTGACACTTAAAGTAGTTAAGTGACGGTTGGTGTATTGCTCACACATTTTAAGACAAGCTTAAATCCTTAAGTATCCTTCAAATTTAAACGAAGAAAATTGACGGCTTAAAGCGACACTTAACCCAATTTTTAGTACTGACGTAAATTTTATTCTCTATAGCAGCAAAATTCTAAAAATTACTCCTGATTATCTAGTATATATTTAATTGTATGTTAATATATATCTTCTTATACATCATAATGGATACATTTGATAATGATCTGTATGAAGACGATTTAGAAGTAATAGAATTAATAGAACCTGGTATACCAAGGGAATTGTTAATTCGGGCAAAATATTTTGAAATGCTACGCGAACTGGCGTTTTTAAACGGTATAGATTGACGAAACCTACCGCTTTGCACGTATTGACTTTGATTGAAAATCGGCTGGAATATGCATATGACGGGTATACGATCATCTTGTTTACAAACCGTTTTACAGTAAGTAAGTAAGTTTATTCATACCCATAATACAATGGTAAAAATTCATCTACAACACATTAAACGACTTATTTACATTTGCTACCTTAAATATCCTAATATAACAACTATGTGGAGTGCATATAAATGTCAGAGGAAGAAGATTTCTTATCCTCCCCTACCAATCTTAAAATTTATATTGTCAATAAAATAATTAACAGATTACTAATAATAGGTCATCAAAGGAACTAAAACAACATATATAAAATGTGTACAAATTAAAAGATCATTTATTAATTAAACACGAATCTTCGAAGTTATTCTCTAGAAACTGATCTAATGAATAGTAACCTTGCTTGCGCAGCAAAGACAATAGAGCAGATTTAAATTCTGTAAATTTCTTTAAAGTTTTAATGTTAATAGGTAGTTTATTAAACAATGTTGGGGCTATGTATATAAATGACTTTTTGATGAGCATAGATGAAGGTCTAGGTCTATATATATATATATATATATATATATATATATATATATATATATATTGTTATGTAAAGGGGGTACAAGGCTTCTAAGGGTAGATTTGTGTTAATAGGGGTGTATGCCAAACAACAGGATTAATATATCAGATCTAATAATTAAAAAAACTATATTTTGCTGTACTTTACATATGCTAAAGTATGTACCATTTTAGTTTGAAACATATGTGCCAAAAGGTAGACAACATGACTTTATGACGTTGATACAATGCACGGTACTTAAGGTTTTATACCGAGTTGATAATTTTATGAGCCAGTGAAAGTACATTTGCCGTCGGAAAGCCGAACGCATTTATGGATATCTGCAGTCAACAAAGCGTCCAGGTCGTGTGTAAATTATTTTGGCGTTTCTTTTAATAGAATCAACTTTTGGACGAATTGTAAAATCAAAATTAAAAGTGAATAGAAATATAAAAGGTTATTGGAGAATTGTGGAGTGTTTTTGGACCAATAGTAGAAATTAAGAATAATTATAAAGACTGTAGTGAAGGTATTTTGGACACGAAAGTAAAGACGAATTGTTATTGGATATTGTATGTTTTAAAATTGTAATTCAAGTAAGCTAAGGTTGTTGTGCTTATCGCTAAGCAAAATAAATAAAAAAAATTCTAATTTCGATTATGTTCAGATAAAGACGTGTTTTACAAAACCTGCGTTAAAAGTTGTACAAATATTTATTGAAATAAAAGTTTTTTGTGAATTAAAGAGTATAATTTAGTCAAGTGAAAGTAATAAGAAGCATCGAGAGTATAAAGGCAACGAGTATTAAAGAAGATTTAGAGTGGTTACTAGTGCGACGGGAAAGCGACGATTATTTAGGTTTGAGCAAGATTGGTGTTGGATTTGGGAAGATTTGGTTTAACGGCAGTAGGAGATTTGAGTGGATATATAAGGCAACGACGATATTGATAATTTTTGGAGTGATTTGAGCAGATTAACGGCAGAAGGACATCGTGTGGATATTAAAGGAATAGCAGGAAAAGGATTGATTTAAAATAGGACGGCTGGATTGATTTGGATTGAGCAAGGAAAGGAGTGATTGGAGTACGAAGTAGGGAAACAGGAGAGCAGCATATTACGAGGAAGAATTAACGCAGGGGAAGTAGATACAACGGTTTTTTTTTAATTCTAAATTGGGGTAAAATTATTTCAGATTTGGGGTCAACGAAATTGGTTAAGAACACCTGGAGGCGATACACAAGTGAACTACGATTGTGAATCCTTGTGAAGGTGCGTACGGTGTATACGATCTTGAGCCAGCAGTTTAAAAGAAGGCCTTCAGCGCGGTATAATTCAGGTAAGTACCGTGAATATCTTAAAACGTCAAAATTAAAGTCATAAATAGTATACATAAATTAATTTGGCACCAAGCAACATTGATCTGTTAAAATTTGGCATATATAGTAAATCAGTGCATTAAAAAAGTGGTAAAACAAACGAGTGTGCAGTTTGGTTGGGTAGTGCACATCTACTCACGGTGAGTAGGTGAACGCCCTGAGATTAAGGTTTCATATAGTCGAGGCATAATATATAGTAAACAGTAAATAGATAACCAACCAAACGTTGCTAAAGCACCTCGAATAGAAGTCATTTATTGAATACTAAAATAGGGGCGACGACAAAAGTCGTGTGGCAAAATTTTGTTTAAATAAATAAAAGCAGTAAAGTTTATAATCACATATATTTATATAAATAAAAATAAAAGGGTGGAGTAAGCAATAGTAAATAAGTAGGCAGAAGAATATATATATATATATATATATATAGAAAAGATTTTGTTTTTTGGTTCTTGGGATAAAGTCGCTCATAAATTAAACACAAAACATTAAATGTGTATCATTTGTATTAAATCGTACGTTTCGGTGATAATTTACACCTTAATCATCGATCTACATGAAAAAGTATATAAATAGGTAATTCATATAACAGGTAATATATGTTTAACTTACTTATTACTTGATAAAATTATTTTATGTATTCACCCATAATAAAAGTAACAGAAGGAAGCTTGTCATATTACTGATTAAGAATTAAAATTAATTTTGAATGAAATGTCAGTTCACTTATTTGACAAAAATGTAGGATCAAGGATGACATCAAACAACAAATTATGACACTATTTGATTATATTTTTTATTTAAATAGTAGTATGTGGTTTATTTGTAAAAAATTTTTGTATGGTGGGTTGCATAAAATAGTTAGATTTTAAAATCATATATTTTTACAGGTGTAGTAAACAGGTTGACTTTTGACTTAAATTAAATAGAATTCTGTGTGTAAGCAATATCATTATAGTTAGTATATTTTTTTGAATTAAAAGTGTATAGGTATGAGTAAACTGTATGTAAATTATTGATGTCTTCTTTGTGATTGATGGAATTTTGTTCTTGGTTTATATGAAATGATTCTAAGAAAAGTCTTTTTTGTAATTGCTTTCTATATCTAAAATTTTACATTATCATAATTGACTTTGTGTTTTGTATTGTATAAATGTATAGAAAGAGCACAAGAAGTTTTTCCTAATTTTGCATCACTTTTGTGTTGTGTCATGCGATTTCGGAGCCACTGTTTGGTTTGGCCTACGTAGGAAGCTTTGCATTCACATTGAATTTTATACACTAAATTGCTACATAAAGCTTTATTTGTTTTTCTTTTAGTTTAGTAAAAAGTTTCCAATGGACTTAGTATTTGAATTTATTATAGTTACAAAAGGTTGTTTTAGTAATTTTTATTAGTGGTGAAAGATTAGTAATATATAAAAGTTTTTGTAAATGATATCAGTATGTTTATTTTGAGGTGGAAATATGATTGTGTTAGTATGTAGTAGTTTTGATAAAAGTGGTTTAGGGTAACCGTTGTTGATTAAGATTGATATTAGTTCTTTCAGATTTTTTCCTTAAATTTGGGTTCACAGATAGAGACCATACGATGTTTCAGTCCTAATATGGTGTTAATTTTTGTTTCATGCTATGATTGGAATGGTAATTTAAATATCTTTCTGAATTTGTAGGTTTTTGTAAATATCAAAATTGATCTTGTTGTCATTATTACGGATAACTAGTGTATCAAGAAATGGTATTGATTGGTGAGATTCTAGTTCATAAGAGAATTTCAAATGTTCGTTAAAATTGTTAAAATGTTGAATGGTGGTTAGTAAAAATGTTCAGGAAGTGAGCAGAGAATGTCATCAACGTATTTGACTAGAAATACCATTTTGAAAGGTAAGTTAGGTAAAACACTTTCTACCAGTTTGTCCATTACTATTTGTGCAATAATAGGGATAATGGTGAACCCATAGGAGTACCAAAAATCTGTAAGTAAAATTTTGAGTTAAAACTAAAATATGTGTTGTTGAAGATAAGGTTTATTGAAGTGATAAATAATTGTAATGATATATGGCAATGTGGTTCTATGGAATCCCATTTTTCTGTAATAATTTGAATGACTAAGTTGACTGGTATGTTTGTAAATAAAGAGTTAACGTCGAGAGAAACGAGAATGTGATCTTGAGGTAGTTGAAAGTTACGGTATTGGTTTACGAATTGGAAGGTATCTACTATGTTGTGGCCTGTAATTGGGAAAGATTTTTGTAATATGGTAGATAAGAAAGAAGAAAATGCATATGTTGGAGAATTAATTGAAGAGATAATAGGTCTTAAAGGAATATCTGGTTTATGGATTTTGGGAGTCCATAATATTTGCTTGGAACAGAATTATTGGTGATAAGTAGTGATTTTTGTTCATTTGTAATCATGTCTTTTTGAATAATAATTTAATGTGATTGTTTATGGTGTTCTGTATGGTGAAAGTGAGGTCCTTTTTAGTTTTTATATGTAAGTTCATCATCTAATAAGGTGTTGGATTTATCTATATATGTTGATTTATTAAGTATAACTGTTACGGCTCCTTTGTCTGCTTTAGTGACAAAAATATCAGGATGGTCCTTTAGGAATTTCTTTAATTTATTAAAGATTACAGAATCTGAATTAAATTTATTATTAGGATTTTTAAAAATTGGTTATTAGATTTGTAACCTGACATCTTTTATTCATTTTTTGTTGTGAAGTAATATCCATGGAGTCAAGTAATATTTCAATATCTGCTAATAAGTGTCCCATATTGATGTCAGAAATACATGAGTTTAAAATAAACTTAGGGCCTAAAGATAAAAAACTATTGATGTCATCAGGGATGTCTACATTACTTAAGTTACAAATCCATTTGCTATTGTTGACAAAGAGTTGTTTACTTTGGATTTGATGTGATTTTAAAGTATTAAATTTCTTAATTAGTAATTTTTATATATATAAATTGTCTGTTATATGATTGGGCTTGTTTGTTCTTGAAATTAATATATAAATCTATAGGTATAGAATCTTTGATGGTTTCTTTAGTTTTGAAAAGTTGATTATGCCAAAATTGTATTTCTGCATGAGTGTATTCAATTTCTAAATTTAATAAAGATTTTTCTAACCTGTGATTTAGGTTAGTAACTTGTTTATTAATCTTTTCACTTCGAGTACCTATTAGACGAGACATAAAAATCTAATTTAACTACGCTCAAGAATTATCAAGAACCTTTTATATATATATATATATATATATATATATATATATATATATATATATATATATATATATATATATATATATATATATATATCTCCGGCTGATCGTGTAAAATGGTTGTGGAAACTATTGTGAGCACTGAAGTTTGCTTGCTTTTTAAAAAACAGTATAAGGGTTTCATAAATAAAAATTGAGGCATAAGTTAGAACATTTAGTTTTATAAATAGAGGTCTGCAATGACAATCCTTTGCTGCTTTGGCTATAATTCGTATGGCTCTCTTTTGTAATCTGAAAATTGTCGTTATATTTTTGCTAGTTGAATTACCCCAATAGGCAATACCATATCTTATCATTGATTCAAATAGTGCATAATACACATTCAAAGCACATTCATTTGAAACTCATTGGATACAGCCTTAATAGCAAAACATGCAGAGGACAACTTTGCAGGTAAATCAGTAACGTGTTTCGACCAATTAAGCCCTATTTCAATAATTAGACCTAAATATTTATTTGAAACAACTGGATGCAAAGATAAATTTTTCGATAATCTCTCTGTAAGAATTTGGTTTTTGAAAACCATTAAGCACGTTTTCTGGTCCTTAACAACCAGCTTATTGATGATAAACCAATTATATGCAGATTTTAAAATCTGCACTAATATTATTTTCTAAAGTGGATATGGAAGCGGCATCCCAACTAAGACTTATGTCGTCCTCAAAAACAGTGCAATTTGCAAATGTCGTAGACCTGACAAAATCATTTATGAAGAACAAGAACAATAAAGGACCAAGGACAGAACCCTGCGGTACTCCCAGGTTTAAATCTAATTTATTAGATAGTCTATTTCCGTCATTGATTCTAACTGACTGTGATCTTCCTGTAAGATTGACTTAAACCAATTGTTTGGAATTCCTCTGATACCATAATATTCTAGTTTGGCTAAAAGTATATCATGATTAACCGATTCGAATGCTTTGCTAATGTCGATGAAGGCTGCCGCTACTAATGTATTTTTCTTATTTATTGCTTGGTAAATATTGTTTAGAAAATTATGAATTGCATCGTTTGTGGATTTTTTGGCACAGAACCCATATTGAGCAGGAGTTATAATGTTATACTTATTAGCCAACATAGTAATACGTGTTTTTACTAAGTATTCAATTAGTTTTGAGAACACTGACAATAAAGAAATCGGCCTATAATTGTTAACAGAGTGAGAACCTCCCTTATGTATAGGAATTACAATTGCATGCTTTAGACATGATGGAAATACCCCTATTTGGAATGATTCATTGATTAGGTCTGCAAGATATTTAATTAATTTTAGAGGTAATAACGCTAATATTTTAGCAGGAATTTTGTTCTTGCCAGAGCAATGCTTATTCTTAAACGAACTGAACACGTCTATAATTTCATAGTGGTCCGTAGGGAAGAACATAAAATCGGCTGGAATATGCATATAACGGGTATACGATCATCTTGTTTACAAAACGTTTTATAGTGGTTTTAATTTTTAGGAATAATAGTATCAGTCCTATGAATCAATTTTTGACTGCATTAAGGTTTTATTCAACGGGTGGTCATATTCAAACAGTAGCAGATTTTATGGGAATCCATATTTCTACCACTTGCATAATCATCCATAAAGTATCCATTGCCTTGGCTGAATTGAGGGACGAATACATTAAATTTCCACAAACAAATGAGAATATTATGGAGATACAACAGCAGTTTTATAATATTGCATCCTTTCCTCGTGTAGTTGGTGTAGTAGACGGAACCCATATCAGTATGTTTGTTGTGGTTTGTTTAGCATTCTTCTTAATCTTCTTTGGGAATGAAACCACTCATAGTTTTTAAAATCTATTTTATTTACGTTTTGATCCATGACCTAGGATCGTTGTCAAAATAATAAAAACTTCAAGTTTGACATTTATGACATAAATTGAAGGTGACTTTGATTTATTGAAATATTTGGTTTGAGTACACTAAGCAAAATATACTTACATTTTCTTTATCTATGATTTCACCACAACTATGTTCTGTCTTGCTATCAACTTCGACAATGAGTAATACATTATCACTATCTCCATCGTAATCACTAATTAAACCTTTTACGGTTATAGAAGTTACAATATTTAATAATAAATCCTTATTAGAGTCGACGGGTGGTAAATCTGCTTCACCTCTGCCAGTTTTCCGTAACTCTAATTTTTCTTTCGCAACATCTTGTCGCACTGACTTTTTCAAATTTTCATAACCTGCCCAAAAAAATATAGTAAACCAAAACTTTCAATAACATTAGTGCAGAAATGTTATAAATACATGATGATACCTACATTTTTTTAATGATTCTTTCCTTCTTGGTAGATTACCAGGACACTGTATTGAAAGCACGTGTTACTCCCAGAAATCGACCTATGGCATAAAATTGTGTAATAGTTCTTAACGCATCTCGAGTTGGAAACTTCATATATCTGCCTAAATTTCCTGGCAGGATTTCAGAAATTTCCTTTACTATTCGACATGCATTTGACTGACTAAAGCTATGTAAACCACCACATACCTGCTAAAATAATAATATGTTATACGTTATGTAAGTTTCAGACTGATGTGCACATACTTGATAAATTCCAGTGGCATAATATTGTAGTGCTACTCACACTTTTTAAGAGGTGGTGCTAGTAAACCTGTTAAATTGTTTGATTTTTAACCTTCAGGAAATACCAATGGTAATAAACATTGATTATGGTCTGCCTTGAAAACCGAAAACGTTGAACTAATTCCGTGTTACAATATTTTTCAAGGGGTTCTGTAAATCTCGTATGTAGTATCTAAAATTTTACCAATGTATATTTCAGTACAAATAATTTATATAATTTGAGGTTATGCCATGGCATGCCTATTTTACACTACTTCCAGTGAAATAATAGGTCCTTTCGTTTGCTACACCAGTGTAGCACCCATACGCACTTATTCACACCGTTGCTTTCGTTTGCAAAAAGCTGGCGCATTTCACGCTACACTCTTCCTTTCGTTTGATAGGTTAACACTTTCAGCACCGAGTCGGGATACGGTGCTAGTTTACACCTTTTATAAAGTGAAGTTAGGCTGTGTTTATTATTTGGCAGCTTTTATTATTGTCCTGCGTTTCTAAATTTTAAGTAAAAATTCTTGTGGTTAAAGTTATATTACAATGTCAAATGACACGGCTAAATTGATAATTCAAGGTAAACCCAGAAATGTGTACTCTTTTAAGAGAAGGTATGTAAATATAGACTCGGGGGCTAAATTACAATAGTTTTGTTGTAGATGATGAATTTACTTTACAGTACCTTAGTAGCGTGCTAAAAGAAAGGAAATTACAAAAATTTGCTGTAACGGCTACTAGTATTGAAGAAGTGGAAATTAGTCATGTCGATGAAGTTGTCGAAGAAGCCGTTAACTCGGAAGAGTGCACCACTATGGAAATAGGTGTGTTTTTAGTTTAAACCTGATTATTATGTTTTAATTATTGTTGTAGGTATTGAAAATAATCCAAGCCTAGAATCAAATACAGTACCTGAATCAATATGGACAACGGAAGCTACTAAGTTGCTTCTAAGTTTATTTCAGGAGACGTCCCCAAACGTTGGAAAAACAATAATGTTGAAAAATAAAAAAGCTACGTGGAAACTAATTTGGTCCGAAATGTGCAAAAAGAACTATAAATTTACAGAACTTCATATCCAAAACTGATATAAAACTTTGGATAGAGGTTTTAAGGAAAATACACTCCACAATGAACAGGAAGAAATAAAGCAAGTTGTCTGTTTGAAAACTCAGTATTGTTTATGATCATGTAAACAAACTTATATTTTGTTATAGGGAATTAGCAACTTCAAAATAAAGGCTGTATTTCATGAATTTTTATTGGGCACAACGGGTAATGGAAAGACTTGTGCAATATTAAAACAACAAGCTGGAATGGCAGATAATGTGGATCAGCCACAGCCCATGCAATCGTCAGATTTCATCGGGGTTATGCAGAAACCTACATCTCCTACAGTCTTAAAGCGGTCCAATAAGACAAGGACAATTTTAGAAGAAATTGGCGAACTATACAATTAAAGAGAAAGTGAAAATACACAAAAAGTTCAATCGGGAAAGCTTAATATGAAGCAAAAAATTTTAGACTTGGAAGAAAAAAGTTACAGCCATACAAGAAACGCACCGAAGCAATAAAAACAAGAAATAATCTTTTAGAAAAATATTTGGAGCAACAAATTAAAATGTATGCTTTGTTTTTGATGTTTCTCTTTATTTAAATTTTTATATTTGATATACATATCGGCTTTTTTATTCTTCAGGCTCTTTAATTTTTTGCTTTTTTAAAAATTCATCTACAGTATGAATGTAACTAAATTGAATTTGTGAAAAAAGCAGTCCTTATTATATACTTTTCCCTCTTTCTGTCAATCTATATATAGCTGAATAAATTGTAAAATAAACTACAAAAATTATCTGTTTATTTATAAATTAATGAGAAAACAACTAAGAACAAAATCCAAATATTAATGATCAAGACGTAGACATATTGAATCCCTTAAGGCATGCCCCAGTGCAGTATCCATAAATCTTGCTACTCTTTCATCATCCTCATCTTGGCAATCACTATCTTCAGGTATAGTCTCTATGAATAAATCTATCTCCTTTAATTTTGACATATGTAAAATGCAACTTCTAATTAAATGGCATAGGAATTCCATATTTTGTATTTTACAATAATATAGTTGCCCGAATCTTTGTTTCAGAATGCCAAAGGTGTGCTCAATGATAACCCGATATGAGCTGTGTTTTAAATTGAATCGTTTCTGAGCCACTGTCAAATGTCTGTTTTCACGATATGGAGTTAAAACGACATTTGTGCATGGATATGCAGAATCACCAAGCAGATATTTACCTGGAGCAAAATTCATACTGTAAAACAATTTCTAACCATATATAATATGTACCTTCACACAGAGAAGGAAGTTTACAAAATATTTCAGAGTTTTGAAATACTCTAGCATCATGTACAGAACTCGGATAGCCAATGAATTGCTTCCTTTCATTGCAAATGTCCTGCATGTGAATTGCTGCATCACGCTTGCGATTGATGTATTCATCTTTGCCTTCTTTTGGAGGATTAATCACAATGTGGGTACCATCAATGCATCCTATCACATCAGCAAATCCATTCCTGTTTAAAAAAATAATTTGAAATAACCTCTTTGATTTGCATCTGGCCAAGTTATATATTTTTCCGATAAACTGCTAATAAAATATGACACTCGTTTTAATATGGCATGCACTGTTGAAATACTAATATCAAACCTATTGCCAATGTCAGTATATCCAATAGCCTCGTGCTTCTCTAACCATAAAAATACCAATATATGAAATTCTGCACATTTTATTCGGTAATTTGTTTGTAAGTATTTATAATCTTCTGAGCGTTCATACTCATTCGAAAGAAAATTGCAAATTTGTTTGTTTACCCGGAAGTGCTTTATAAACTAGCTCAGAATATTTAGACACGACACTTTCAAAAAAGTTCTTAATAGAGTTTCTCCTACGTTTAACAAATTTATTTCGAAGCATGTTTAATGTGGTATCATAATCACTTTCACTGTCCTCACTGGAAGAGCTAGAAGTAGAAAAGTTTTATTGTCTCGTATAAAACTTTTGTCAGAACTATCGGAATCGAAAAGATATTCTTTAATTTGATCTTGAGTCATTTGGACGCCAGCAGAAGAATGGTGTGCAGTGTTATATTTAAATAAAAAATAGGAACTTCAGTTACTACAAGAACGTATCGTATAACTTCACTTTCAAATTTTGATTTACACTAAACCTTTCGTTTGTGATTATTACACCGTCACAAACAGCTGATTATTAGTGTAGTGACAGACCCACTACACTACACTTTTGAGTGTAGCAAACGAAAGCACCTAATTTATTGCAATTACCTTGGAATGGGCAAATAATGGTGTTCGTCATCAACATACTGAACAAATTCCCAAAAATCATTTTCCATTTTATAATAAATACAAGAAAGGGTCTCTCAAGACTAGTACTACACTTCACTTTGCCAAGTTTAACCTCAAGTGCCGCCTCTATTTATACAGGAGAGATGGGTAGGTTAGGTTTCTGAATACCAAAAGATGAGGTGAAACAATACTTGAATGCGAGTGTGGCTTAAGTGTAGTCTAAGAATTTGGCCTTTAATTTTCTTAATATGTGGTATGAATGAAACTACCTCTCAAACAACACTCCCAAGTCTTTGATGAGGGATACCCTAGATAGTATATCAGATTGGAATTGATAATTAAAAATAATTGTACTAGATGATCTGGCAAATTTAATTGTGCAGCACTTCTTAATATTAAGTGCCATTAAATTGGAAGAGATTCAGGATGAAAGAGACTTCAAATCCCTTTGTAGTTTAAAACAGTCTGCAACATTAATCACCTTCATAAATAATTTTAGATCATCAGCAAATAGTAAGTAGTGACAATATTGAATTGCATTAGCGATAAACAAATTAAATAGTATTGGCCCCAAATGAGAGCCCTTGTGGCGGCATGCCTGAGCTAACAAGAACGGCTTCAGAAATATAAGATTTAATCTTCACATACTGTGTACTCCATCTGATAAATAACTTTTTAACCAAGACACGTATTTAGGCAAGCCGTATTTTTATAATTTAGACATTAAAAGGTCACGGATTTCAGTTCGAAGGCCTTAGAAAAATCTGTGTATATAGCATCAACTTGATATCCATTCTCAATAGTAGAAGTAATGAAATGTTGGTATACAAGCAAATTAGTAGATGTGGACTACCTTTGGTGAATTCATTCTGTTCCTGAATAATAATATTAGAACAGTAATGAGTTAAATTTCTGCTCAAGAGGAGGTCAAATAATTTTGGGATCACCGACAACATAATCACTGGGCGATAGTTTTTGACATCAGCTCGACTGCCATTTTTATAAATTAGTGTTACAAAACTCTGTTTCCACTGTAATGGAAATTGTTGTAGCACTATTGATAAATTAAATAATAGTCGAGTAGATTTAGACAGAGAAGTAGCGCACTTTATAAGGAAGTAACTTGGAATATTATCAGATTCATGACTCCATTTAGAGGGAGAATAATTTGAGGGATTATTTGGTTTGTTTAGATAAACACTAGAGAAATGCTGGGCGAACGAATTGACTATATCTTCACCTTAATCGGCTATGACATTATTGTAATACATACTATTAGGAATACTGCGGTCTTGCTTCATAGAATTTATGTAACTCCAGAAACATTTGAGGTTCAATTTTAGTCGATCGTTAATATTAGATATATACAATGCATAACACTGCTTATTTAGAATTTTGCAACGAGAACGAACTTCCACAAATTTACTATAATCGATATCTGAACGAGAAGATTTAAGTTGTGAATGTGGGGTTTTCTTAGTTATCAATAATTGCCTAAGTTCACTGGAAAACCAGTGATGATACGAGTTGGGCTTATGCATTTTCCTTGGAATATATAAACAAATAACCTCGTACAAGACCTCACAGAAGTTCTGTATGCTTATATTCATGTCATAATTACCTAATATTATTGTGTCCCAGTTAATGGACGACAAGTACATGTTGATAGCATAATAATTTGCATTTTTATAGTCATAGTAATAATTAAAGTAATTTAATCTCTGTTTTACTAACACATTCAATTCATAAATCAAAGCACAGTGACTGTGACTGTCCTCAAAAATTGGGTCGCTGACTTTGTTAACACTGAGATAATCCACAATGTCTTGGTTTACATATATTAAGTTCAAAAAGGTTGCTTGTTGATTCGGTATACTACATATTTGTTCTAAGTTAAGGTAGTTGCAAAAATCATTTAACACGTCTACAGCATGACCTACGCTGACAGCAAATTGAAGTCTCCAAAAATAATTAAAGATACTTTAGGATATTTTTCTCTTATTGACTCCACCGCATAACAAAAGTTCAAGTAAGAGTTGACATTAGAAGAAGGAGGTAAATTATATTGCACACACGATAAACCATAACTCAGTTGCAGCACACATAATAGGCAGATGCCCGACAGTAGAACAGATGCTGAATAATTTTGTAGTTTTGAATGAATTATTAGCCAAAACTAATACACCGCCACCTTTAGCTTTAGTACTGGTGTTACTATTGCGGTCAAACCTGTATACAATGTAATTTGACTCACAAATTTCACTATCATGAAAGTCTTTGGAAAGCCATGTTTCAAGCAAAACCACGATATCATAGGTACAATGTTTAAGCGTGTTACGCAGCATCGCCAACTTACTTCTAATACCACCAACATTATGTAAATAAAAAGACAGTGACTGCAAAGCAGTTAGTTTTTTTGACATTTTAACTTGGACAATCTTCTGTACACCTTGTATATTATTCAAAGACAAATTAACCTCTCCATTTAGTTTCCTTGTATTAAGATCCTTTAGTACTTTATGAAGTTGCTCTTGTTGGATCTTAGTTTTATCTAATCCTATTTTGAATCCAGAGGAAGTAAGCTTTGATTTTAATTTGAGTGCATTTTTTACCGCTTCAGGATGTGAAGTAACGATTTTAATTTCCCTAATTTTTCCACTTGGTTTGCCTACATGGAATACCTTAATAACATCACGGGGATTGATCTCAAGATAGGGATAAATCGGCTGGAGTTTACTTATATCATCAGCTATTCTTTGTTCGAGATCATTGCTGGTGGATTTTGGTACGTTATACATTGCACACAGAAAGCGTTCTTGTAGCTCAAGGTACATAGAATCCGTATCTACCGTTTGTTTATTATTAGAATCCTTGAGTATAGCTACTTCGTCTTTCAGACTTAATTTCTCCGTCAAGTAATGTAATCTAATTAATCAACACAGGAATTTTCTTAAAGGCATTCTGGCACTCATCACAAAAAAAAATAATTGGTTTTTGTACCACAATTGCTCTCTGTTCACTTGCACATAGCCCTGAACATTTTTCAACCAAATGAAAGAAGACCTGGTAGCTGTCACAACATGGAGCTTTATCAACATCATCGATAGAACCAGAACATTTATTTCACTTTTTAGGAGGCATATTATAGCCCTGAACATTTTTCATCCAAATGAAAGAAGACCCGGTGGCTGTCATAATATGGAGCTTTATCAACATCATCGATAGAACCAGAATATTTATTACACTTTTTAGGAGGCATATAATAATAATTCATGGGTATGTATGTAAGCCGCCGAGAATTCACGTTTTCAACTTCCATCAACCATGCTCCTAATAGTTCGTCAGATGGATTACTGTTAACTACAACAGATTTCAACGTTCTTTTTACTGAACAAATGAGGCATTCCAAACTTCCTCCCATGGGACGCAGATGGATTAAAGTTCCATTTGATTTGTGATCCCGGAAACACTTCTTGAATTTTATCTTAATTTATTTTTTTCAAAGCTGTATGCATTTTGCTATCCGCTCCTCGAAAACGTGTGCCATTGTCACTGAATATTTCATTTGGCGTACAGCGTCTTGCAGAAAAATTATGCAATGTCATAATGCACGAGTCAGTCGATAGGGTGTAAACTATATCTATATGGATTTCACGAACATTTAAACAAGTAAATAATGCGCCCCATCTTTTCTCGGGTGGTACAGGACTAGCTCTTGCAATTTTACATTTCTGGCACCCTTTCAACGTTTCTTCAGCATTGTTCGTAAATGCGGAATATGGTATTTCTGCCGAATTTCATTCACAACAGTTTCATTATTATGATGGTAGTATCGGCGGTGATAATGGAAAATTATTAGAGACATCAAAAGTATTGGTCTATGCCTAGTGCAAAATCGATCGGACCGGACCCTTCATTCGTAAAACTCACTCCATGTTCATCTACGCACGGCAAACAATTATAAATCCAGCTGGATTTCTTTAAGGAAGTAAGTAGTTGTTGTTCGATTGATATGATTTTGCTCAAACACTAACATCTTGTTGGGGTATGCTTCCTTTTGAATTTGATGGTATATCATGTTTTCTGCATTCTTAAATTCTTGCCCAGAAATGAGTCCATGAGGTGATATATTCTTGGTAAATTTTTATTAGAGTTTCCAAATAAATCTCAAAACAAATGCTTGGACACGGTACAATCGTATCCAACTTGAAAACTGCTTTACATTAATGATTTTTTCAACTGATTTAATTATGCGAACATGCATTGTCCATCCTTCTTCATCACCAATATCACTAAAATCTATTGCTTCATTTGGCCATGTGCTATGAGGCTCCTTTAGAAACTCAGGACCAGTTATCCATTGGTAAGAAATGGCAACTGTTGAATAATTGTTCCAGTTGGTTACCTCATCAGCAACATTAAATTTTGTTGAAATCCAATGCCATTCTTGAATATCGGATAGTTCTAGGATTTCCCCAATATGAAGTGCAACGAACGGGCGAAACGTTCTTCGCGGTGATTGCAACCAAGTTAAAACCGTTCTCAAGTCGCTTAACAGAAACCGACTGTCAATTTTAAATGAATGTCCCTTGCAGATACCATTGGCAAACCTAGCACCTAGTAATGCAGCTATCAGTTCAAGACGTGAGATTGTTGCCAATTTTTGTGGTACCACTTTGGTTTTTGCTCCAACCAGCGCACTCTATTCCATATACGGTTTCTAGCCTAAAATATGCCACCGCAGCAAAGGTATTTTCGCTGGCATCAACAACCACATGCAATTAGATTGACTTTACTTGTGACGATTTATACGGCATATAACACCTAGGAATATGAATGTTCTCTACCTCTGGCAAAAGACGTACCCATATCAACCACTTTTTGCGTTGTTGGTCTGATGTTGCTCATCCCAGTTCAATGAAGTCCTCTAGATATCTTGTAAAAGTATTTTTACATAAACTAAGAAGGGTGCTAGTAAACCTAATGGATCATATATAGATATTAGGGTGCATAACACCTCTCATTCGGTTGGCCTGCGTTTTCCAGATAATACTTCTTTATTTACTTTAATGTACCTTAAGGAATATGTAAATAAATCATTTGATGTCAACCACCACATATCATGAATCTTTGAGGATGTAGCTTCTGATCCCAAGCATCTTACCTCCGCATTTGAACTTTCGTCGATCGTTTCTAATACCTCTGTTGAATTTGACTGCCAATTACGTATATGGAATCCTGCTTGTTGATGAATATATCTAACAGTTTTAGCTAATTATATGACTTCTGCAATGATGTCTGTACAATCCGGCAAATCGTCCACATAGTGATTATACAAGATTGATTGAACTGCACGTGGAAACTCTTTTGAGTATTTTTTAGCGTTAAGGTTTTTCACAAATTGAGCAGAACTAGGCGAACACATTGCTCCAAATGTCATCACCTGTGTAACATATACATCAGCTTCCTTGTTTGTATGTTCACAGTACAGAAACCTTTGGGCATTTTGGTCCTCACCATGAATTAAGACTTGATGGAACATTTCGGCTATGTCACTGGTTATAGCTATATGACATTATCGAAATTTGTACAGCACACTTGTCAACGGAACTACCAAGTCGAGTCCTTTAATAACACTTTGTTCAAAGAAATTCGATTTATTTCGGTAGCAGCATCCTACACGACCCTGTGTTTACCAGGCTTGTTTGAATTGGTTACGGAAAATAGTGGCAGATACCAAATACGTGAATGCATAGAATTTGACTCAGCAATGCTCAATTTTCGGGCATAACCGTTTGTAACATGTTCACTTATGGTGTGATGTAAGCTGTCAGCTAAGGTCGAATTGTGTTTCATTTGTCTTTCAAGACGTTTCCACTCTATACTATAACTGTCGGGAAGTATAGTCTTATACTTTCATAGTAAACCAGTTTCATAGCGATCACCTTTTTAGATAGTGGTACTTTCCAATATTTTTTGTGATTTTTTATCATAATAATAATAATAATAAAGTATGTTTCTTGAAGACCAACAATAAACTCGGTGAAGATATTGCAAACTTGTTCTGGGATTACTTCTCAACTGTGTACTCTCAAAAAGAAAATTCATTAGATACAAGCACACCCAACAACATAACTCAATATGATATATCCTTCCCTCAAATTACTAAGATTATTATATATTACAAAATATCAACTTTACCAAATAAATTAACAGCAGGTCCTGATGGTGTCCCAAACATTCTTCTCAAAAACTGTATATATACTATTATCGAACCACTATTTCTAATCTTTAAGCTGTCTCTGGATTGTAGAACCTATCCTGATAGTTGGAAAGAGAGCTTTATTATACCTGTATTCAAATCAGGTCATACGAGTAATGCAGAGAACTATAGGAGCATATGTAATCAATCAGCTATGTCTAAATTATTTGACAGTATTATCTGTGACCAACTAGGTTTCACTTGTTCAGCAATCAATAATGATAATCAACACCGGTTTCATAGTGGGAGATCTACTACAACTAACATAATGGTCTTCAATCAAGACATTTTGGAGGCCTTGGAGATGAGGTATCAGGTTGATGTGATTTACACAGATTTCTCCAAGGCCTTTGATCGTATTAACCATAAATTTTTATTGATGAAGTTAAAACGGCTGGGTTTTGGTGATAATATAATTGAATGGCTAAAGAGCTTTTTGACAGGCAGATCACAAAAGGTCAAAATCGGCTCGTTCAGCTCCAGAAGTATTCCCATTCCATCTGGAGTTCCTCAAGGAGCACATACTTCGCCCCTATTATTTAATCTATTCATCAACGATATAGGAAAATGCTTTGCAAATAGCAAGTATTTATTATTCACTGATGACCTTAAATTTTATAAAGTTGTAAACTCACAACAGGATGCTGCCTTTTTACAGGAAAATATAAATTGCTTGATAAACTGGTGCAATATTAACAATATGTCACTCAACATCAATAAATGCTACCATATGAGTTTTTACAGAACCAAAAAATTTGATAGCCTTTACTTTATAAATGGAAATTTGCTCTGCTCTGTAAACTCTGTAAAAGATTTGGGCATAATACTTGATAACAAACTTGATTATAATGATCATATAAACTATATTTCCCTTAAAGCCTACAAAATATTAGGTTTTGTTCTCAGATATGGTGCCAAGCTTTCTATACAAGGTTTAAAACGGGTTTATATGCCGTTGGTTGTTTCTACTTTAGAGTATGCATCGTTGATCTGGCCTCCTATGTATAAGATACATATGTGTTTAAAATGCCAAATTAGGCTCAATCGATATAGTGGACTGTAATAATAATCGCTGTGCTTAATCACGTTATTAAACAAAAGATCACACTGGAATGCAAAGCTGATATACAAGTTATTGTAATAGTAATCAAGCAAGGTAACTTTACATATTAACACACACTAGATGTTGACGCGTTGACCGCTGTTACCCGACTCTCTGTGGGTTGAATCGACACATGAACAATACCCTTAGACTTCTTTAAAGGGAGCACGCTCCTTCATCCTGATGTGGCACGAGTTTGCAGGTGACAAACTAAATCCAATTCAAGGGCACTGGATTCTTATTTAATTTATCAATAATAATTGTCCAATATTATGTATACACTGGAAAGAATTCACCACAAATTTTTACGATATTGTGCTTATAAACTAAGGGTATTTATTGATAATCACGATTATTCGAGTATTCTTAATATCTTAAATTTACAAACGCTTTAAACTCGTTGAAAGTGTAGTGACTTGGTTTTTGTGTATAAACTTCTAACTGAGAAAATTGACTGTTTTCAACTTATAGAGAGAATTCACTTTAATGTTCCTAATAGACTCTTGTGTAACCATAATTTATTTAGTATTCCATTTCATTCTACAAATTATGGACGGCACATACCTTTAGACAGATCTTTAAATTTATTTAATAAGTTAAAATTAGACCCTTTCTGTCTTTCATTAATTAAATTTTAAAAAATGTATTCGCATGGTAGAAATATAAATGTATTTGTTATGCTGTAGGACATGTATAATTGAACGTTAGTCACTAGTTATACCATTAATTTAGAGCTACTTTAGTGTTTAGTATTTGTTATACGTTTTGAAAGGAAATGTTGTTTTTATAATGGGGATTTCCCGTAAAATAGATAAATAAATAAATAAATAAAATAATTTGACTTCTTGGTGTAGGAAGTCGATTTCGACTGAACATTTGCATTGATGGACATTGTGACATTGAACGTATCCACTTCGACCTGAAACACCATCTCCGTTGTAAAAAAAAGTGCAACACCCATCCAACTCATGTTTTGGTGGCAACGGGCTCTCTCCATTTTACTTCACTAACCTCAAGTGGCAGCCCAAGGTGCCGGTTGTCGAATCTAATAAGCAATCTAGAAGTTGCCACAAGATATGATTCGAGTTGAATGCCGTCCAAATGTGAATACTTTTGACAAAACTGTTTTGTTGACATTGATTGTTGTGTTAACTGTAATTTGCGAGCGTCGCCGTGGATCAATGTAGTAAGCGTAAGACTACGGATCCCATGGTCCTGGGTTCGAATCCCGACACGGCCGACTGCTTGAAAAATGGCAGGTGAGCATTTTTCACAAAAATTACGCCCTCGTTCAGATGAGAGGTTAAATGGGAGACCCGTGTGTGAATGTTGTCACGCACGTTAAAGATCCCTACCTTGCCTGGAACGGCAAGGGTTCGGCAAAATTTCCAGGCAACAAAAAACTCGCCTCCTGGCTAATGTAGTACCTTCGGGTGGAGCATTGGAAAATTACATGCAAGGTAACTGTTACGTCGTCATCGAACAATTCGGTATTTTGTGACAATAAATACTTTGTGCGTGCATCCTACAGTTTGAGTGAAACATTTTATATACCGGCAATAACAGTGCATAAAGTGACAGTCGTACTCGAGCCTTTAAAGAGGCAAGTCGCATCGAACCCGTGCAGAAGACGGTTGTGTTAGAGCTTTGAAAGCGAGACCGACACCATTTTCGTGCGTGTTTCTGGTTCTCCGTAAAAGCTTTTGTGCGTGAAAGTGTCTATTGCCCCCAGCGGCGCAGGACTTAAGGTATTTATACCCTTTTACTAAGTAGTTTGATGTAGTTTTTTTGTTTGTTATTACATAACCGCTCCACCATTATCGTTATTGCTATAAAAGCAATTGGTCCTTCATTATAATTTGCATATTTTTATCACACATTTATATCAACCTCCTTAATCACCATCAATCATTGTTCCTAAGTCGAGCCGGATTCATTAGTCCTGTGGTATACGCATGTCCTAAATTAAAATATCACATTGCATTCAAGCGAGCTTTTTAATTAATTAATATTTCAGTTTTAAATTTGTGCTTAAAGCCCATATTTAGCGGGTTAAAATGTGTAAACATTATTTATACTGTCTTTAGATTAAATTAAGCGATTTCGCCGTAATTGAAACCAGCAAGCGTTTTAATTACAAACAAATTCATAATATAAAATTTGTCAGTTTTCAGTTTTAAATTCATTTTAGCGGCATAAAACAGAAAGCAACCTGAAAACTATAAATCGCTTTATACTTCTTAAACAAGAAAGGTAAAGGGATTTGCTTTGTATTTAAAAGCTATTGCACGTTTTGTATTACAATATTGAAAACATCTGCAGAGGAATAAGGTTGTAAAGTTGCATCTTTCGGCAAATATGTTAAGCCACATGTTTTAAACGTTTCTGTGAGCTTTTGATGTAAAGGCCGACCGTAACCGCCCGGGTTGTAAAGCGGTACATCTTATCCTCGCGCTTTGTTAGACAAACCCTTGTTTTCGACGTCTCGTTTTAAGACCACATTGACGAACCGTTAGTCATAAAACGTGATTTATTGGTTATACCCTATTTTACATTTTTCGTGCTTTGAACAATCATAATATTTTAACATTTTTCGCGTACATCTGAGCGTTACGGTTTTATAGCATTTAGTGTAGATCTTTCAAAATAACAAAATAACTATGGCTCCGAAGAAGGCACATGTGGTAGAACTCAATTACTGAAAACACGGATTTTAGAAATATTTGAGCTTTGTAGTTCTATACAAAGTGACCCAAGTTTAAAGGCATTGTTCCTTATTCAAACAAGGGAATACATGACCTTTATGCAAATTTCAATACAATTTTAGTCGCTGTCTTGGCCTCCTGTGACGAGGTAGAATCATTAAATTACAACGCTGTACGGAAGGAAGTAGATTCCGCTTATTTTTTCATACTGCTGCATCTCGATACGATGCAAGAAATGAAAGCACCACAAATTACAGAAAATGCTCCAAGCAGCACGGTATCAAAATTGTTACCGTTAAAGCTCCAAATTTTTAATAATGAGGTAACTGAATTTTCATCTTTCATCGATTTATTTGACAGCCTGGTCTATAATAACGCGTCGCTGTCCAATATCGAAAAATTAAATTATCTTATCAGTTGTTGTACCGGGGAGTCTTTAAGAATCGTTAAATCTGTACCCATTTCGGGGGATAATTTTATTATTTCCTATAACGCCTTGCGTGAGAGATTTAGCAATCCGCGTTTATTGGCAACTTTGCATTGGAAAGAAATGAAAGACTTTCTACCTTTAAAATCAGAAGACCCTAAGAAACTTAGGGCACTTATTGATTGTTTTTCGGAGAACCTTGCTGTTCTAACTAACTTAAAGTTTCCCACTGAACATTGGAACTTTATTCTGGTCGATTTGCTTTTAGAAAAACTTGATCCGTTCACTAGAAAACGCTTCGAACTCCAATCGGATCCGAAGCAAATACCTAATTTCGAGGATTTGAGATATTTTTAACCCAACAATGTGCAGCGTTGAAACCTTTTCTTCAACCGCACCTGTTTCTTATTCGACGACTGTCCATACATCTCACACATCAGTGCCTAAGAAATCCTCAGCGTTTCAATTTAAACCAAGAGTTTCTTCTAACGTAGTTTCACTGGACACACCAAGTAGCTCCAGTGACTCAAATAATTCATTTTCGCACCATTGTCCTTCCTGCAAAGGCAATCACTTAATTTATAGATGTCAATCGTTTCTAAAGAAAACTCCGACGGAACGTTTCGACATTGTCAAACGCTTACGCCTTTGTTTAAATTGCTTACGAACAGACCATGCGTCCATGCAATGCAAATCTTATAATTCCTGTCGAACTTGCGCCAAGCCGCATCATACCTTGCTACATTTTGAATCGCAACCTGCTTCTAGCCGTTCAGCTGAACCGACCGCTACACATGCATAAAATGCCAATAGGACGCAGTCAGCCTCTCCTATTCCGGCAAATGTTTTGTCTTCACAGACGAATTCAAATCTTGGGGTTACTGTCTTACTCTCCACTGCTGTTGTGGAAGTTCAAGATCGTTCTGGTAGATACAAACCGATCAGGGTACTCTTAGATCCTGGTTCCCAAGCTAGCTTTATTCGAGACGATTGCGTGAGCAAACTTTGGCTTCCACGCATACGTTCTCAAGTTCCGATTTATGGACTTGGGCAGACAACTTCAGCAGTCAATAGGGGTGCCGTCAGCTGCACCATTCGCTCTATGTTAGACTCTGAAAAATCTCTAGAAGTCACAACTTTTGTGCTTTCGTCAATATCTGGCAAATTACCTAGCGTTGAAGTTCCTAATAATTGGGAACACTTATGCGGCCTGCACTTTGCAGACCCGACCTGGAACTCTCCAGGAACCATTGACATGCTCCTAGGAGCAGATGTTTATCCGTTCATCATCAATGGCGGTGTTATACATGGCAAGTTTCTTCAGCCTGCCGCCATAAATACAATTTTGGTTGGACTATTATTGGTCCCACAAAAGCTTGCAGTCTGATACTGTCCAAGCATTTTTACGTCTGTAGAAGATCCTATCGACCAGACCCTAAGGCGGTTTTGGGAGATAGAAGAGTTGCCATCAAGCCTTATACTTCTCCAGAAGAAGAAAAGGCAGATTTGATTTTGAAAACACGTTTTCTCGTGACCCTAGCGGTCGTTTTATTGTTGCGTTACCGTTCAACGATACTTTGCCCGTTTTTGATAATTGCTTTGAGATGGCTAAAAAGACTATTTTCGTTGGAGCGCAAATTACATGCTCAACCGGAGCTACGCGCCCAATACAACAATTTCATGCAGGACTATCTTGATGCGGGTCATATGGCATTACTCGATTCTCCGCCCGTTGGGAACGATAATTACTTTTACCCCATCACCCTGTGTTTAAAGAAGAAGGTCATACTTCTAAAATTCGTGTGGTTTTTGACGCCTCTGCAAAGGCTAAAACAACGTGTCACTTAATGACACTCAATTGGCTGGACCTAGTCTCCAAAACGACATTTCGTCAATCTTACTGAAATTTCGTACTCATCGTTTCGTTTTTACTTGTGATGTTCGCCAAATGTATCGACAAATTTTGGTTACCGAAGAACATCGAAAGTTTCAATTAATTGTTTGGCGGTTCTCCGCAGAAGAACCCATCCAGACATATCAGCTTAATACAGTGACCTACGGTATTAAGTCATCGCCTTATCTAGCATTAAAACTCTTCAGCAATTAGCCATTGACAAAGGCAAAAGGTTTCCGTTAGCCGCTGACGCTATACGGTCAAATCTATATATTGATGATTTCGTCGCCGGTGGAGATTCTATACAATCGGCCCGCGAAATTAAAGATCAACTTATTCGACTTTTACATTTGGCTGGTTTTGAACTTCGAAAATGGAGTTCTAATTCAGTTTCTATTTTGGAAGGCATTCCGTCAGATTTTTGCCAATATACTTCTCTCGATTTCGATTCTGACGAATCAATAAAAATATTAGGTCTTCAATGGTCACCTACAGAAGATATTTTCTCATTTCGGGTTAAACCATTAAACCCAATATGTACAAAGCGCAACATACTTTCACAAGTTGCCAGAATATATGATCCATTAGGATTTTTAGCCCCACTAACACTTTTTGCAAAATGCCTAATCCAGCATCTGTGGATGTTAGGTTTGAATTGGGATGACATCCCACCAGCAGACATTTCGTCTCAATGGCAGCAGTATCAAGAAGAGTTGCCGTTATTATCGTCACTAAAGTTACCACATTGTTTACCCCCTTCGGATCCTTTTACTTGTCATTTGCATGGGTTTTGCGATGCTAGCGAGGTAGGGTATGCAGCGGTAGTGTATTTTCAGTTCATAAATCAAACTACTGGAGAAATAACTGTACAATTTGTAACTGCTAAAACGAAAGTAGCTCCAATTAAGCGCATTTCAATTCCACGTTTGGAATTATGTGCCGCCGTTTTATTAACCGATTTACTTTCTTTTACCATTCGTTCTTATCAAGGCTTGATTGACATCTCCGATGTTTCAGCGTGGAGTGATTCTACGGTCACTCTCACTTGGATACGTTCTCCACCTTTTCGTTGGAAAACTTTTGTGGCAAACCATGTTAGCCACATTCAAGAAATCATTGCACCTAGCCGATGGTTTTATATTAAATCTTCGCATAATCCGGCTGATCCTGCATCTCGGGGATTAATGCCAAGCGCGGTTATTTCATGTTCGCTATGGTGGGCGGGGCCTGAATGGCTTCACTACCCTAGTGACTCGTGGCCGCCTCAACCAACATTGTCAACCTCAATTGCTGAGGTAACTACGGAAAAGAAGATCCTAACATTTGTCGCTCAAACAGATCCAAACGTCATTGACATTTTACTAAGTCGTTTTCATCGTTATATAAAATCCAAGGCATCGTGGCTTACATTTATAGATTTTCTAAACCCATGGCTCAACGTCATACGGGTCCCTTAACAGACATTGAATTACACAATGCTCTCATGATTATCGTTCGGCATGTACAAAATGTTACATTTTCAAAGGAAATAGCTTCGATCAAGGCAAACCGTAAGTTACCTAAAAGCTTGCGAAAACTTTCTCCATTTGTTGATCCACAAAACATCTTAAGAGTAGGTGGGCGCTTGACACATTCTTCGCTTTCCTATTCCGAAAAGTTTCCTGCGTTATTGCCTCAGCGGCACCGATTAACCGAACTTATCATTCGGTCAACTCATGAAAGGTATTGCCATCCTGGTGTTAATACCACAGCGTATCTTATCCAACAGAATTTCTGGATCCTTTCTATTAAAAATTCAATCCGAAGTTATTTATCATCATGTCATAGATGTTTTCGTACCAAACCGGTCCTGGTAACTCCTCCTATGGGAGACCTACCGGCAGCACGTATTACCCAAATCAAACCGTTCAGTATTGTTGGTGTTGATTTTGCTGGCCCTCTTTTAATAAAAGCTAACCGCCTGCGAGGATCTAAAACTCTTAAGGCCTATATTTGTATTTTTGTTTGTTTTGCCACTAAGGCAGCACATATTGCACTTGTTTCGGATTTGTCGGCAGACGCGTTTCTTGCCGCTTTGCGACGATTTATAGCACGGCGAGGACGCTGTTCTCAAATATTTAGCGATTGCGGTACTAATTTTGTAGGTGCCTATCGTCAGCTTATGAATTATCTGCATAGTGCAGTAACCTCAGAAAAGATAAAGTGGTCGTTTAATCCACCTAGCGCCCCTCACTTCGGTGGCTTGTGGGAAAGCGGTGTTAAGTCGGTAAAGACACATCTATCTCGCGTAATCGGCGAACAAAAACTTACCTTTGAGGAACTGTACACAGTTCTTACACAAATTGAATCTGTGCTAAATTCAAGGCCACTCTGCGCTTTGAGTTCGGATCCAAATGACTTGCGTTGCCTAACACCAGGTCATTTCCTAACTATGGAGCCTCTTTCTGCACCACCAGATGAGGACCATTTAACCAACGTTGTACCATTAAAAGCAGGTGGAAACTCCTGCAAAACTCCACCAAGATTTTTGGGCTCGCTGGAGCCATGAGTACTACATACTCTGAACCAGAAGGTTAAATGGCACTCTAAGGTAGGTGTCCGACAAGTGGAAAAGGACACTATTGTCCTCGTCAAGGACGACCAGCTTTCTCCACTTCAATGGAAGTTTGGTCGTATTATTAATACTTTTCCCGGTGCGGACGGTATTATACGTGTCGCTGAAGTCAAAACGGCACATGGCACACTAAAACGACCTTTGGTCAAACTAGCGCCGCTACCGGTATTTTAATTTTATTTTTATGTTTAGATGTATATACACATTTTTTACATGTATAGTAGTATATTATTTTACATATTTGCTTATTTACATATATATTTTATTCTTTGCATAGTTGGTAATATCGCTCGCTGTAGTGCACCACCCTATCTTTCGTTACCTCCTTTCCTAGCAAGGTCAAATCCCATGTGATTTCCTTCACCCAACCTACTTCCCTCCTTTTCAAAATTCTATGAATTTGGTGGGCGGTATGTTACGTCGTCATCGAACAATTCGGTATTTTGTGACAATAAATACTTTGTGCGTGCATCCTACAGTTTGAGTGAAACATTTTATATACCGGCAATAACAGTGCATAAAGTGACAGTCGTACTCGAGCCTTTAAAGAGGCAAGTCGCATCGAACCCGTGCAGAAGACGGTTGTGTTAGAGCTTTGAAAGCGAGACCGACACCATTTTCGTGCGTGTTTCTGGTTCTCCGTAAAAGCTTTTGTGCGTGAAAGTGTCTATTGCCCCCAGCGGCGCAGGACTTAAGGTATTTATACCCTTTTACTAAGTAGTTTGATGTAGTTTTTTTGTTTGTTATTACATAACCGCTCCACCATTATCGTTATTGCTATAAAAGCAATTGGTCCTTCATTATAATTTGCATATTTTTATCACACATTTATATCAACCTCCTTAATCACCATTAATCAGTAACTGTAATTTTCATACTGTTCGTACATTCAATAAACTGTATTTGGCAGCGTTCTGATAGGTTCTCCAGATACTTTTAGGTATACCTTTCTGGAATTTTATTTTATAATTGTTTAGCAGCATTTAATATAAAGTGTGAAAAGGACTATTAGTAACAAGTTTCTGATTTTTAACAATTCTTTACCACGGTAACCATATAATATCCTTTTTTATAAATGTAATAAAATTATATGAGCCAGAACACTAAATGTACTAAAAAATTTTATGAACAGTTATGTCATCCATGTGATGGTTGCAAAAGGCAATTCTGCCATGAATGTGCAGATCTTTCAGCATCAGAGGTGAGATGTTTGGCCCTGAAAAAGTGCACATTAAAATTCTATTGTCCAAATTGTGAAACTTACATACTCCAGATACCCTACCTAATCAAGAATGTGGAGAAACTTACTACTCAAATGGAGGCTCTCGCGAATTTACATCAAAAGGTCCCCGTGCAAGCAGCGCCCAGTAATCTTGATCACTTTCAACTACAGAATATAATTTTAGAAGTGATGGAAAGAGGGACAAGCACAAATACAACTTAATTATATTTGGAGCTCCAGAAAATAACTTGCTCATAAATGCTAATACAAATATAAAATCAAGTGATGGATCATTGCAAAAAAATTGATTTTGATCAGGCCTTTATACAACAAATTTGCTCATCTCTAAAGGAGCCTGATATTACCGACAACATTGTAAAAATAATGAGATTAGGCTAACCAGTTGCTAACAGACCTAATCCTAGACCATTAAAGGTTATTTTTCGTACTCACGAAATGTGTTGAATTTACTAAGACAGTCTAAATATCTTAAAAACATTGCAGCATACAAAAATGTATTTATGTCTCCAGATCGTACACCATTACAAATAGATCACTATCGCAACTTAAAGAAACTATTGGATAAACGTATAAGAGAGCAGGGTATCAGAATTGAATACATTATGGGTATCTCTAAAATTATTAAAACTAGTACTACTATGAATTTAAACTAAATAAGTCCAACAGCAAAATTCCATTTATATTAAATTGTTACTACCAAAATCCTGGGGAAATGCAATCCAAACTGACCTCATCCATTCTGAATAGTGATTATGATATAATAGTTACTTCAGAAACTTGGTTTCGTGAAGGAATTAGTAATAGTGAATAGTGTCCACAAAACTATATTGTGTCTCGATGTGATCGAGATTATGATTCATGTAATGTTTCTCGTGGCGGTGGAGTAATTATAGCTATATCCAATAAATTTTCTAGTTCTAAACTCAACCTGGCTTTTGTGCGTGATGCTATTCCAGAAATTGATGTAGTAGGATGTAAAGTAATGTTGAATAATATAAGCTTAAGTGTAATTAACTTATATATACCGCCTAGATTAAACTATGATAAGTATGCTTTGTTTTAGAATCACTAGAAAATATGTCTTGAATGTTTAATTCTAACTTACTATTATTAAGGGATTTTAACATTCTATCCTATAGCACATATGTAGCAGACTTGCCTTTTGATAGAAGCAAGGATCTATTAGTTAATCATGTGCCTTTTCTTAACAGCACAATATAATGTAATTAAAAATCTCAGTGGCAGAATGCTATATCTAGTATTTTCTAAAGTAAGCTTAAAAGTTTGGCATTTCGTAACCACGAGGGCTAGAAAATTATATATCAGAATGAGAGATTGTGGTATCGGCATGACCGTAGATCCCATCCATGTTGCAAATGCAGACGGAACTTAGAGTTGACTTGAGGGCAACACTCTTGTTGATCACGATGTGGGATTGAATGCTATGTGTTCGTAAGGGAGATATGTCTGCTTGTTATGTACAGTTAACGTCAGCGTTATTGCGTGCAAATGTGTCTGCTGGATTATGACGTTGTAAGTTGAATTCCACTGATGTTGGTATTTGCGCTGGAGATTACATATTAACATTGTCCTCCTCTGGAGATTGAGAGCTCGGGTGAGCTTGTTTTGTTAGGGCGGTTCCAATGATAGTAGTTGCGGTGGTTGCTGCTACTTAAGGAATTGTCTCTTTAAAACCTGACGACGAGGCGGCCTCTTCATTACAAAACTGTACACGGGACTTACTTCTTACTGCCATTAGTTTTATTGTTTGAGTGACTCACTTTGTAACTCTGCTATTAACATCATTGTCTTGGTCTTCCATTGCATCATCATTGGTAATTACCAATAACAATTAATCAGCTGATTTCACGCTAAGCGTATTGGCCACCTTAACAGTCGGTTCCAGGCCGCAACACACATTGAAGGCAATCATTCTTTTAAACTTTAAAATTTTCACCTAACGTACTCAAACCAAATATATCGAACATCAATAAATCAAAGTCACCTTCAATTTATGTCATAAATGTCAAACTTGAAATTTTTATTATTTTGACAAGTACCTAGATCATGGATCGAAACGTAAATAAAGATGATTTTAAAAACTATAGTCCGCTTGTACCGTTATTCAATTGAGCCTAACTTTATAAAACTCAGCTTTGCACTTGAGCCTTGCTTAAAAATAGTTCTTGTTGCACCGCATATCAGAAAACCAAGCTTTATAAAGCCTGTGTTTGTTCAAAGTATTCATGGCAACGTAGCACGTTTCTAGAGATTTCATACATTTCAGTTGAATATAAGACCTACCTGAATCCTGTCTTTTAAATGTCAGAAGATTTTTCTATACCTAAAACCCCTGATTGACAAATTTATTAGGCAATGCTGAAACGTCGAACCCAATAAATAAGTTAATTGCTTTAAAATCAATATTAATATACCAAAAAAGTATTAAAATAGAATTTGTTATGTGGGACGATCTGTTGGATGATGATTTTGATTTTGGTTTTCCACATCAAATCCAGTGTAATCGAACTCAGGTTTTTTAGACACTCATTGCAGCGAATAACAATTTTTACAATAATTACTACTGCTAATAATTAATTGATAATTGTTTTAGAAATAAACAGTTTAGGTAATGTTACTGACAGCCGGAGAAAAGTCAAAAGAGAAATTCATTTGTCATTGTAAAAGAAATGGCTCTTTTAGATTTAAAATTGGGTTTAAGTCGACTCAAACGGGGGCTTTATTAAATCTCGGTTTAATCTATGACTTAGCAGCGGTGCAAACGCATTTCAGTTGTAAAACCCTACTTTAGGTTTAATCTTGACTTTAACTATACGGTGCAACTGGCCTTATGAGTGGTTTAATTCCCAAACAAGATTAAGAAAAATGCTAAACAAACATACAGGGAATATGGCCATAAATTGTTATTATTTTATTGTGAAATTGCAATACAAACTTTGCAATACAAAATCTGTTTCCCATGTACTGTTTTATTGCAGTAATATATTTTACATGTTCCTTTGCCTGAATTAAAAATGCGTTTCTGTTTTGTAACAACCATTCGATCTTCTTTTATTATTATGATTTCCTTATGATCTCTTTTAAAAACTGGCAACTGACAGCATTTTTTTTCATTTATTTCTGAACAATTGGCTTGCCAGCAGTATACAAGTGACCAGCTTTTCTGTATAAATTTACAAGTAAAAGGTAAGTATTGTTATATTTTTCAGTAATCTTTTGATACGTTGAATTTTGAGACGCTCAGAACTACAGTGAATCAAGTCTAAAACTTAAAAGAAAATTGTTTATTTCGCAATTTTACTCTTCTAAATCATATTTTTTCTATAGCCATAGTGCACTAAGGTTTCATTGCCATACTATCCTCAAACGGCAGTAGTTTATTTCAATATCGTACATAGCAGTATGGGAGTTATTCAATTTTAATTGCGATTTGCTCAAACTATAAAAAGTGGACTTGATCCACTATGGATCTGTGCTCCTTATATACAAGGTGATTTAGTAAGAATGGGCAATCGCTAAAGTAGAGATACTATAAATCAAAATATTACGATTTAGCTCAACATGTATTATACCAATGTTGCTGGTTTATAAGGTACATTGTTTCGAATGCAACCAATTTAAATTGGTTGATTGACAAACTATCTGCAGCAGCTTTTTGTTATGTTCCACATCGTAGTTTGAATACTTTGTGCATTTTATACTCCCGGTACTCTATTTTAAAGAATCTTTACTTTCACGTTTGATAAATTGCTTACTTATGCGAACCCCCTATGATACATCGGTGTTCGATATTTATTGTAGTTAAATGACTTAGTTTAATTCTCATTAAATAAAGCGGCGTTGTAATCTTTAAATGCTAGGAATATGCTCAAACCAGTTGATATTCTAATGGGATTTTCGTGATTATTCTTCGGAAATAGTATATTATATAGGTACCTAGGTTGAGAAGTGATGGATTATAAATCGAGCACTTTTATATCCTGAGGCGCGAAGATATATATATAGAATTTCTTTTACTACTAACACTAAAACGTACAAATTTTGTTAGTTTTGATCGTTATGTAAGTCAAAATTATTTTTAAGTTTTTAAAATACTAAGTAGGCTGGATGTCAGTGTATGTCAAATTATAAAAAGTTGATTGATATTATTAAATGTTAGGTTACTTGTAGTAGTTTAAATTCGTTTAAGTATTGTATATAAAGTAGAAATGGGCGATAGTCGCTCAGCAGTAGAAATAAATGGGACCACACCTGAGCTTGCACAACTTGTAAACAGTGCTAGTTGTGATTTATTGTCAGAAAGTCTAGAAAATTGTATATATGTGCATACACTTAGTTCAAAGAATGGCGTGAAAAAAGAAAGCTACAAAAATATCAGAAAAATTGTGTTTGACTTATCAGTAAGTTAATATAGCAAAATATTAAAAGCTCCTGGTTACTGACAAATTGGTCTGGAAGTTTTACACGGGTAATCTGTCAATATTTTGATACCTAGTATTAAACGTCATTTGGCTAGAATAGTAGGTGTTTTTCATTATTGCCCTAGGGACTTTGACGGTTATGATTAATCTAGGGAGAGAAGAAGTACTCATTCAAGCAATGGCGTAAGGAATGGCCACTTCTCAAGTTAGTAGTAAAAAAACAATTGCATAATACGTTGAGTGAACGAGTTCAATATTTTTCGAGTACTGATTTGCGTGGTTTCTTTGGTGATAAATATTATAAACCTAACAGGGTAATTACAAAACTTGATGGTAAAAACTTGCTTTTCTTTTATGTAACTGGTAGGTAATTGAAAGGTGGGGTACTTTTAATAGAAATGTTAATATTTCAACCCGAATTTTAACCAATATTCTAGGCCCGGACTTTAACCCACATTTTTAGCCTGGATTCTAACCAACGTTCTTAGGTTTTTGGAATCAATTCTTACTTAACCTTAACACTAATCTTACATGTATCGTTACTACATATTTGTCTGGCTGCCATTTGTACGCAGATAAAGTTGTGATGAGATGAGGATCTTGCAGTTACCTTAACCCTTAACAGCCTATGTGAGAGAATATCATACATGATACCGGGTTGCAATTAGTGTCAGTACAGACGCACTACTGCGACATATAAATTAATATATACAACACAAAAGAATTATATTTACAACACTAATAATTAATAACTTGGATCTAAATATATATTGATGTGATAAGGAGGTCATATAGAGACCAATGAAGCACCATATTCTGTAAGTAAACTCACTCTCAAATCCGAAAAAATTAAATTTTGAAATATTTTAATTTCTACCCTGTATAATATTCCAATAAGTTAGTTATTATTATGGTATTTACTAGAACATAAGTGAAACCCGCGTCTTTAAAACAAGTTTTAATTAATTACACAATTGTCGAAAATACAAACTCGTCTCTTGATTAGAACACCCGTGAATTCTAATTGTAAAGTTCAGTTAAAAACAAGTTTTTAATGCATTGTATGCAGATTGAAAAGACAGTTAAACGAATTCTAAAATACGTTCCCTTAAAGACATATCAAATACCCTTTTAAACGCGTTACATATATTCCCGAAAGCAATATTTTAAAACCCGCTCTGAAGAGTGCTCTCATTAGAAGTATTTTCATGCAAAACGCGAATTAAACAAACTACTCAAATCTTTCTAGATACGTTGATACAATGCACGGTACTTAAGGTTTTATACTGAGTTGATATTTTATGAGCCAGTGAAAGTACATTTGCCGTCGGAAAGCCGAACGCATTTATGGATATCTGCAACCAACAAAGCGTCCAGGTCGTGTGTAAATTATTTTGGTTTTTCTTTTAATAGAATCAACTTTTGGACGAATTGTAAAATCAAAATTAAAAGTGAATAGAAATATAAAAGGTTATTGGAGAATTGTGAAGTGTTTTTGGACCAATAGTAGAAATTAAGAATATTATAAAGACTGTAGTGAAGGTATTTTGGACACGAAAGGAAAGACGAATTGTTATTGGATATTGTATGTTTTAGAATTATAATTCAAGTAAGCTAAGGTTGTTGATCTTATCGCTAAGCGAAATAAATAAAAAAGATTCTAATTTCGATTATGTTCAGATAAAGACGTGTTTTACAAAACCTGCGTTAAAAGTTGTACAAATATTTATTGAAATAAAAGTTTATGTGAATTAAAGAGTCTAATTTAGTAAAGTGAGAGTAATAAGAAGCATCGAGAGTATAAAGGCAACGAGTATTAAAGAAGATTTGGAGTGGTTAATAGTGCGACGGGAAAAGCGACGATTATTTAGGTTTGAGCAAGATTGGTGTTGGTTTTGGGTAGATTTGGTTAAATGGCAGCAGGAGATTTGAGTGGATATAAAAGGCAACGACGATATTGATAATTTTTGGAGTGATTTGAGCAGATTAAAGGCAGAAGGACATCGTGTGGATATTAAAGGAATAGCAGGAAAGGATTGATTTAAAATAGGACGGCTGGATTGATTTGGATTGAGCAAGAAGAGGATTGATTGGAATACGAAGTAGAGAAACAGGAGAGCAGTATATTACGAGGAAGAATTAACGCAGGGGAAGTAGATACAACGGTTTTTTTTAAATTCTAAATTGGGGTAAAATTATTTCAGATTTGGGGTCAACGAAATTGGTTAAGAACACCTGGAGGCGATACGCAAGTGAACTACGATTGAGAATCCTTGTGAAGGTGCGTACGGTGAATACGATCTTGAGCCAGCAGTAAAAGAAGGCCTTCAGCGCGGTATAATTCAGGTAAGTACCGTGAATATCTTAAAACGTCAAAATTAAAGTCATAAATAGTATACATAAATTAATTTGGCACCAAGCAACATTGATCTGTTAAAATTTGGCATATATAGTAAATCAGTGCATTAAAAAAGTGGTAAAACAAACGAGTGTGCAGTTTGGTTGGGTAGTGCACTCACGATTGAACTCACGGTGAGTAGGTGAACGCCCTGAGATTAAGGTTTCATATAGTCGAGGCATAATATATAGTAAACAGTAAATAGATAACCAACCAAACGTTGCTAAAGCACCTCAAATAGAAGTCATTTATTGAATACTAAAATAGGGACGACGACAAAAGTCGTGTAGCAAAATTTTGTAAATAAATAAAGTAGTAAAGTTTATAATCACATATATTTTATAAAAATAAAAATAAAAGGGTGGAGGGGTGGAGTAAGCAAGCAAAAGTAAATAAATAGGCAGGAGAATATATATATATATATATATATATATATATATATATATGTATATATATTACTCATATTTAGACCAGGGTAGAAAATTAAATAATCACATCAAATAATTTTAATCACCGTGTATAAGGAATTTTATTAGATAATACGCTTTAGTAAAACACCGTGGAGAATAAAAATTTATTAGTTTCATTAAACATAAGAGATTTAAATCATGTACAAGACGCTTTATATCAAAAGAAGCAGTATTAAAAAGCTCTGCGTGTAATGTAATTATTCCTAAACAAATGGAAATTACGTGCAAAATTTATCTTAATTAACTCTATTTCAAGTAACCGGTATTGAACAAAACGTACAGATAATATCTACAGAAACTTGTAAAAACCCAATGAAACGCAAATCCTAGAAGTGTTAGTTAGAAGTAGGATGTTTGAACACACCTGCGTATTTTAAAAGGCAATTTCAGTTTAATTTGTTTAGATAAACATGTCGATTCTAAGGATATTGGAAACGGTCAGATGTTTTAGCACGAAATACAAAACAGGGTTTATTTAAAAAGCTCTGAGAATTAATATTATTTTGAACACCTGCGTAGTTTAAATATCACGTACGGCGAAAATTGTGTAGATAACAAATGGTTTCAAAGAATCTTGGAGAAACCGGGGCTTAATATTCACGAGAATGTGCGATACGGGGTTATTTAACCCAGATAGTCCACATGGACTAAAATATAATCGATAATAAAGAATATCAATTTGCACCAATACGAACAGGTTAGAAAAGGAAAGAGAAAATGCGTCAAGCAAAGACACATATAGTAAAAGGTGTGATTTAAGCAACGTCACGAGGGTCACAATTGGTTGAAAATAGGATGCAAATATCAGAGGTAGAAACAACAATTTCTGTACAAAATTAATTAGTTTTTCTCGGACATGTTTGCGTGCCGTGTGAGAATTTCTGATATATAAAAGGGGCGAGTGAAAATTCGTAAAACCGACGCGCGAGCGACGGACTGGGAACATAGAATGAGAAATTCTTAAGAATTGTCTGTTTTGGGGAACAGACCGACAGACAGGCTTTTTGCTATATATACCGGTGGTAATATGAATTTCGGCCTCTTAGACTTTTGACTATTCGATGCGTTAAAAGCTCTTACATCCGCGACTTGATTGAAGATGTTAAACAGTGCATTTTAGTTTGATAAAATAATTTAAAGTTTGCTCGTATATTTTAGTGATTCAAAATAGTTTGTTATTTACGTGCTAACATGAATGTACTTCAGTGCACTTAGATACAAGGTAATAAAATTTAGCATCACTGTACCAATTAGCAAAATTTACAACGACAAATGTATACACAAAAGTAGGCAGTTTTGGCGTATATTGGTGAAAGACGCATGAATTTCTTTGCTATTTTCGGGGTGTTAATAATTAAATGGTTCAAATACGTGTCTGGATCCACGAAACAAGGGTCAGATATACACAGATGAGTTCCGGAAAAGCCCAGAAACAACTTTAAATAAATGGTGATGGAGAAAATTTTAAAAGCGTTGAGAATTAGAAGCCGTAAATATAATCCTGTTGGAATGGTGTGATTAACTAAAGGGACGATGTACATTGAAGCTTCGAGGACAGTAACCTTCAGGTAAATTATACTATTTTGTTTGACATTTTGTGTGTGTTGAATAACTTTATAATTGATTTACTTTAAATGGACATTAGTGAAATTGTACTAACCATAAAATTTTAATTTTAAGATGAAATTTGCTTGTTTAAGTAGAAAGGGGTATTTAGTATTGATGTTCGGGAATATGATGAAACTTTGGGTATGTCTTTGAGCTCAATTAGACGAACCTGGTTAATTAACGTAAAGGGTGGTAGATGCTCCTTTATACTCAGACTCCGGTCTGCTTATATTGTTATATTAATTAGTAGGCATCCAACGAGGACTTTAATTCTGGATGCACGTTAAAGTGATAATAAAATTAATCTTGAAATTCTTTTAAAACTGAATTTTATGCTGAAATTTAATTTGAAAATTTAATGTATTCTGAATATTGATGTAAATAGAGTTAACGTTGATGTTTGTGGTAGGAATGTGTTTGTTTTTTATGTATGAGGATGAAAGCTATCTAGAGGAGCAGCCGAGGCGATTAACAGAAGAAAATCAACAGACCAGGTAATTCAAGAGGTTTCACAGCATTCTTGACGCCCAATCTGTGAGGCTCGATTCGAAAAGCGGAGTACCCGGATAGTGGAGGTTTCACAGCAATATATATATATATATATATATATATATATATATATATATATATATATATATATTATAGTTTTTTACACAGGTAAGTTGATAAATACTAACGTATTACAATTGATAAGATGAAATAATAACTTAGACTTTTATGCAAAGCCCAAATGATCATTTCTAAAAGAGTGCTGTGACAACGCCGCGCGTTGTGGCGTCACTAAAAGAATGATGTGGTAAGCCACAAGTTGAGAGCGTCACTAAAGGAGTGTTGTGATACAGATACAGCAATTTGTAAAACTTGAAATTGTTTACTTACCTTCCTTTCTAATTTTGCCTGGCTAGTTCAACGGAATTGGCGGAGTTTCCAAAGTGAAATCAAATAGCAATATTAAAGCATTTATACAGTAAGAAATATTTTGTCTCGTACAAAAGCATATCGAACATTTACAACATCGTTTCCTCCAAACGTAAAATAATTTCTAAGAAGTACTTATTATAAAGAGATGTTCCTTACCTTATTTTAAATTTACAGAACTAAATTTCTTTTTTTTGGGATATTTTTCCTGACTTTATTTGTTCTTACCGTTGTAAAGTTTGTTTGGCCAAAATATCCTTGACATATAATCTATTAAAGTCAGCGTGTTTTGAACCCTGAACACAAACTTTCCTAGTAAAATCCTCACAAAAAAATTATATGATTGAAACACATTATTTTACCTTAAATTAAATGACAAATACTCCAATATCAGTTAAAAATAAATCTAAAAGTACTATTTGCAGAATCCACAAAAACGCTCCTCGTAATTAAATATCTTCTTATTTGAAATTGACGTCAAATCAGTTTACAAGATTTTCCATATTTAAATCCTCATTTCAAACAGCAGTTACCAAAGTACATTTTTGGTTATATCTTTCTTTCAATTATTTAATAACATTTTTCAAATAGTGTTATATTGAAGAATTTTCTCCTCTTCATTGTATTTAATAATTTCCATTTTTTATGTAAGTTACGTTTGAAACATCACTTCTATATTCATTGTAACATAATAATTTTTGAATTAAGGTATGCTTACTGCATACTTCAAATATCATCTTAACAAAGCAACCGCTCGCGACTTAAATCAAAATAATATTTTGCAATCAAATTTTAGAATCGAATCCCTATAATTAATAAACGCTTTATCTATTTCCAGAATGTAGTAGAATTTGCGCAATTCCATTCTAAATAGTAAACGCCTATCTTACGTAATTATCTTGGAAATCCTCATTAGCGTTCAAAATAGTTGAGTCTTATTACCTCGTTATCGCGTTTCAGTTATTAGTGACGTGGACGGTTTGTCCTACTGTAACACATATACGACTATCGTGGCGTCACATACTAATGCGAAATATAATCAATTTTTATCGGTTATTTTATGGATTTTATGGGTTTTTCAATGTTCAAGCCGCTTCTTGGAATAAACGTTTATTTATTAATGAGTTTATACGAAATTGATGTATTCTCACGAAACTTCTTTCTTAATCTCGTCTATTCCAGAAAATTCTCTATTTAAAATAAATTTATGTAATTCACAGGATAATTAATTTAAACTTTAATTGCTTTTTAATGCAAACAGGGTGCATTTTTATAGAAATATTTACTTTTACGGCAAAACATGTTTTAATATTTAAATTAGGGTTTTAAATTGATAGTAGTTTTTTATGCTAAATGCAAAAAGCTAGTACTATTCTATGCTATTTACAGCAAATGAAAGCATTTTTATATGCATCGAAAATGTATTGATAACTAATAAGTAAAAATAAATGGCTTTGTATTTATTTTAAAATGATCGATTTGCGTTTGCATTGAATGCGTTTTTAGGATATCTAAAATTATTTATTGTTACATATACAGCTTACGTTATTTTCTATGTATTTATATTACGCTGATATAATACAGGGTGGTTATTTATACACGCGCAATTGCATTTTGCTAGTACATCAATGAATAAAAGTGCGCCTGTATTATACAGTATTTACGGAAATTTCCATTTTTCCTAATTCCTTTATATTTTGGTGTTATTTCTTTGTAGAATTTGGGTTTCAGTGATCTCTCGTGAACCCTTATCACGTCACTATATATATTGATGTGATAAAGAAGTAACGAGAGGTAATTGATACCCAAATTCTAGAAATAATAGCCACCCAAAGAAAAGGAAATGGAAAAAAATTTAAAATTTTTGAATAGTTAATTGTTGCTACCTGTATAATGTAGGCGTACTTCTTTACCATTAAAAGACAAAGCCCTTATTAATTATGTAATTAAATTTCCGCGTATTACATTTATGACGGACTGTGAAAAGATCATAAAATGGATATAAACTTAAACAGCCCAAGATTTAAATTAATTTATTTCAATGGTTGATCATTACTTAGTAAAAACGAGTTTTAATCTTTAAGATATAAAGCCATTCATTTCATTACTGTAAAGAAAGCAATTATGATTAATTTCTCCGTGTATTACTGAAAACGAGATTTCAATCATTAGAATATAAATATAAAAAGCTATTCAATTCCAATACCATAAAATTATTCGCCCCGTTTGTCGTAAAAGCGAATTTAATTGCATTTACAAAACCTAAGGACAAATCTTTCATTAACTAAATTGACCTCCGTGTGTGTGTCGATATATCGTTTAACTTCATTTTAAGAGTTTGTAAATAAAACCATATTTTAGAATTATTGGGCATCTTATAAGTTTTAAATATTAATCGAGAACCTTCTTTATTCAGAAACAAATACGTTAATTTTACTAAGAAATATAGTATAAATTAATTAATGAATAAACACCGATGTGAGGAAATACACGTTGAGCTTATTTTGCAATACAATGATTAGTTATAGTGTTGTATATATTGCTCTGATATCGAAAGTTGAAAACCAACACGAATTGAGCGCCAATTATTTTTACTGTAATTTCGTAGTAACTTCCATATCCGACAGACGCAGAATTTTTTATCTATAAAGAAACCACTTTTTTGGCGGGTAGAACATAAACACTCTCCTCCTCGAATAAGTTGGTATATTATACCTTACTAGACATTTTTGGAGTATAAATATTTACAAATAATATTAATTATAAAAACGAGAATTAGTCCAATGTAAATTATATAAAAATTACAAAAGTTTAGCAAAATCTCAACTTACACTTGACATACACTTACATTGACCCTATAGAGTCAAACTATTTTCACCCCCGTGATTACTTTAAAAATATACCTTTAAACGAAATGCATGTAAATTGCCCTTCGTTATAAATAATTTCCTAAATGAATATTAGAATCAATTAAATTTTAGAGCTACGAAATTTCACACTTTTAAAAAGTCCTTTACAGAAAAAACACAAAACTTAAAAGCTAATCTGATCTTGATTTGAAAGGTCTTGAATTAATTGAAAGTGTTGGGAGGCAGTTGCCTCCCTACACTTTCAATCTTAAAACACGAACTTTTATCTCCAGGATTGATACTCGAACAAAATTACGCAAAACTGACACCAGGTTTAAATCAAATCCTAATTCGTAATGAATTCTATTGCAAAAGATTGAGCCAAATAGGTTGAAGCTAGTATTAGCAGTAAAGTTTGAAATTATCAGGTGATGCTAAGACTGGATTTATAAAAGAACTAATAACCGAAGAAATAACTGCATTTGTATTTAAAGTCTGCGATTAAAACCAATTTTGAAGCCACCAATTGAAATCACTTTTAAAGTCCCCTACTTTAAAATCGACAAACTCACTAGGATAACACTTTTTAGATAAAATATTTGTATTCGTACTTATTTTATTGCACCAAATTATTTTAAAATTTTCACAGGTTCACAGAAAATGCAACAATCTTTTTCAAAGTAAATCTACTCTTATTTATACCGTCTAATTTAGATTATAAATTATTTTTCCGGGAAATTTCATTCTACGCCTAGTACTAAGAGGCACGCACACCATCACCAATCTACAACCTTTCCTTTCATGGCAAAAGATTTCCTTCATTGAGCGCTTTGATTAATACTAGTTCGAAGTCATTATGTTGTGCAAATTCCAGTGATTGTAATTTCCATTTAATTTGTAATCGCACCTAGTGTTTCTCTTTGTAAATAACAAATTTATTTTAATACCGTCGATATAATTGCAAGTGTTAGTTTTAGACAAAGAATTAACTAGTTTACGTGACTATTTGTTTGTAATGCTTTTATATAAAGAATTTATACCTCTGCATAATATTAACATTAGCATGATTTTTTTAGCTTGAAAAAATGCGTCTTATACCATATGTATATATATATATATATATATATATATATATATATATATATATATATATATATATTGCTGTGATATACTCCTTTGAATGCGGGAACTGGGTCCTTTCAACAAAAAAATTCTAGTCCCACCGATTGGGCGTCATAAACTGCTGTGATCCTGGTTTCGCTTCAGCTGCTCACCTAATTTTATAAACCTCCTCATTCATAAAATTAAACAACACATTCCTACCACAAACATCAACGTTAACTCTATTTACATCAATATTCAGAATACATTAAATTTTCAAATTAAATTTCAGCATAAAATTCAGTTTTAAAAAGAATTTCAAGATTAATTTTATTATCACTTTAACGTGCATCCAGAATTAAAGTCCTTGTTGGATGCCTACTAATTAATATAACAATATAAGCAGACCGGAGTCTGAGTATAAAGGAGCATCTACCACCCTTTACGTTAATTAACCAGGTTCGTCTAATTGAGCTCAAAGACATACCCAAAGTTTCATCATAATTCAGAACATCAATACTAAATACCCCTTTCTACTTAAACAAGCAAATTTCATCTTAAAATTAAAATTTTATGGTTAGTACAATTTCACTAATGTCCATTTAAAGTAAATCAATTATAAAGTTATTCAACACACACAAAAATGTCAAACAAAATAGTATAATTTACCTGAAGGTTACTGTCCTCGAAGCTTCAATGTACATCGTCCCTTTAGTTAATCACACCATTCCAACAGGATTATATTTACGGCTTCTAATTCTCAACGCTTTTAAAATTTTCTCCATCACCATTTATTTAAAGTTGTTTCTGGGCTTTTCCGGAACTCATCTGTGTATATCTGACCCTGGTTTTGTGGATCCAGACACGTATTTGAACCATTTAATTATTAACACCCCCGGAAAATAACAAAGAAATTCATACTTCTTTCACCAATATACGCCAAAACTGCCTACTTTTGTGTATACATTTGTCGTTGTAAATTTTGCTAATTGGTACAGTGATACTAAATTTTATTACCTTGTATCTAAGTGCACTGAAGTACATTCATGTTAGCACGTAAATAACAAACTATTTTGAATTACTAAAATATACGAGCAAAATTTTAAATTATTTTATCAAACTAAAATGCACTGTTTAACATCTTGAATCAAGTCGCGGATGTAAGAGCTTTTAACGCATCGAATAGTCGAAAGTCTAAGAGACCGAAATTCATATTACCACCGGTATATATAGCAAAAAGCCTGTCTGTCGGTCTGTTCCCCAAAACAGACAATTCTTAAGAATTTCTCATTCTATGTTCCCAGTCCGTCGCTCGCGCGTCGGTTTTTACGAAATTTTCACTCGCCCCATTTAAATCTCAGAAATTCTCACACGGCACGCAAACATGTCCGAGAAAAACTAATTAATTTTGTACAGAAATTGTTGTTTCTACCTCTGATATTTGCATCCTATTTTCAACCAATTGTGACCCTCGTGACGTTGCTTAAATCACGCCTTTTACTATATGTGTCTTTGCTTGACGCATTTTCTCTTTCCTTTTCTAACCTGTTTGTATTGGTGCAAATTGATATTCTTTATTATCGATTATATTTTAGTCCATGTGGACTATCTGGGTTAAATAACCCCGTATCGCACATTCTCGTGAATATTAAGCCCCGGTTTCTCCAAGATTCTTTGAAACCATTTGTTATCTACACAATTTTCGCCGTACGTGATATTTAAACTACGCAGGTGTTCAAAATAATATTAATTCTCAGAGCTTTTAAATAAACCCTGTTTTGTATTTCGTGCTAAAGCATCTGACCGTTTCCAATATCCTTAGAATCGACATGTTTATCTAAACAAATTAAACTGAAATTGCCTTTTAAAATACGCAGGTGTGTTCAAACATCCTACTTCTAACTAACACTTCTAGGATTTGCATTTTATTGGGTTTTACAAGTTTCTATAGATATTATCTGTACGTTTTGTTCAATACCGGTTACTTGAAATAGAGTTAATTAAGATAAATTTTGCACGTAATTTCCATTTGTTTAGGAATAATTACATTACACGCAGAGCTTTTAATACTGCTTCTTTTGATATAAAGCGTCTTGTACATGATTTAAATCTCTTATGTTTAATGAAACTAATAAATTTTTATGCTTCACGGTTTTAATAACGCGTATTATCTAATAATATTCATTATACACGGTGATTAAAATTATTTGATGTGATTATTTAATTTTTACCCTGGTCTAAATATGAGTATTTTTCCCTATTTGAATACAAATAATCCAACTTATTTGAATGCAAATATAAAGCATTTAGACAAAAATTACAAAAAAATTGCCTATCTTTCTCTACCCTTATCTATCTAACTTACCTACTTTGTCTCCAATCAAAAAGAAAATATTTACACCTACCTATATCCCTATCCTATTCCTAACTCTCACCTAATTCTATAAACTGAAATTATCCCTAACTTCATCCTACTTATCCATCTAATCCTATATACATCCTATATACCTATCCTATTCCTAACTTTTAACTAATCTTCACTATCCTTCACTTCCCCCGACCTAATCCTATATACCTATCCTACTCTTACTCTATTCCTAACTCTCCACTAATCTTATATGAAATATCTATACTTAACCTATCTTATTTTCTTCCTACATTTACTCTTTATTCTCATCCTAAACCTATTCCTAATTATCTCCCATATTTATCCTATACCTAGCTTTATTTTCTATAACTATACTAAAATTCACCTATCTCTATCCTTTGTTCATTAAGTTATTTAAATCTAACTCTCTTCTTGACCCTCCAAGTCTTTCTTCTCACCATCCTAATACTCTTCATCCCTATTTCTCCCCCTTCTATATCTATACTTAACATCCCTGTTATCTCACATACAATAAACTCATCCCTATTATCTTGACTCTTAAATACTGCTTCTTCTTCAGTCCCTACACTTGTCTGTTTCTTATTTATTCTTATTTCCTTTTCTGCCGACAAACCAAACGATACTACTTTAAAATTATCGATTTTTCCCTCTATGGAAAATCCTCTGTACCTTCTAGAATTTTTGTGTAATGGAATCCGCCAGAATGAATCCCTTAAATCTACTTTATTAAAAACAAACTTGCCACTTAACCTCGTCAAAAGTAATTCTGCCTTCACCTGCTCCTGATATGCTGCTGTTGCTTCTACCCCCACTAATTCTGCATTTTCTTGTACTAAAGCTTGAACTTCTACTCTCCTATCCTCTGGACATCTTATTGTGTTGATCTGTTTTACTTCATCATCCTCTACCTCTACTACATTAATATTCAACCCCGTGTCATCCTCTGTGACTTCATAACTGCCCTTCCATGGCACTACCCTATCTTTAATCCTTACTACCTTCCTTTCCATATCTATCAAAACCCCTAACTTCATCATACAGTCAACACCTAAAATGCTCTGAAACTTCAGTCCAGGTACAATTACAAACTCCTGTTCACAGCTTAAACCTCCTATATCTATCCTAAGCACCACAACACTATTTACTACAGCAAACTTCTTTTATTTGGAGCTACTAAATGGCTACGCTTTATAGGCATAATTCTATCACAAACCTTATCCCTAATTTTGCTGACGAATTCCTCCGATATTAAACTCGCCTCTGCCCCTGTATCAAGTAATACTTCTACATTATTCTCAAAAATTTCTAAATTAATAATTGGCAAACATAATTTTTCCTCAGTTTCTGGCTCTACTTCCTCCTCAATTTTGAAAAATTCACGTGGATGTTCATATACATTTACACTGAAATCTAGTGGTCTGTCGCGTTCTAAAAATCCTGTCCAGGTCTGTTTTCCCTACTCGGTCCTGGTCTAGCCGTCACCTCAGCGTACGTCCTAGGCGTTTCCACTCGTTCCGTGTCTGTATTAGCCGTCCCGCTCATGTCCGGTGAACTATTCATTCTGGTAGGTCCTGGTCTCTGTGCAGGTCCCCTTCCTAAACTATTACTCCTAACGTATGGTCGTCTCTGTTCCCAATTCTGTCGCTGGTATCCGTAATTATTCCCCCGTCTAGCATAGTTGTCCCGTCTATTGTCAAACCTAACTGTGTTGATCTGTCTTTTCCTGTTTTCCCGAGGTCGTCCACTACTTACGTCGTCGTACCTCTGCAGGTATTCCAAAAACATTTCTCTGTCCACTATGTTCTGTAGTGCTACGTGCTGTCTTATGTCTACCTCGAAGTGTCCTGATAAATACTTAATAATTTGTCGGTCCGTGAGTGGTGGGTTCAGTTGCTTTGCTATGCTATACTTGCGTATAGCATATTGCTCCTACTTCCTGAAAATTCTCCTTAAATTTCCTGTGATTAAGTCGTCTCGTACCTGATCTTGTCTGTGGTCACTCCAGTAGTGCTTTAGAAATTTGTTTTCAAAGTCCTGATACGTGTCTATGTCCTGTCCTACTAAATTGTACCACGCTTCCGCGTTGTCCTTTAATAAAGCCTTTATCGTATTTGGTTTAGTCTGTTCGTCAAATAAATTTCCCACTAGATTTCTTACACTATTAATAAAGATTTGTGGATTTACCCTGTTATCGCCATAAAATTTCATGTGTTGGTCCAATGATACTCCACCTGTAGAAAATAATCTGGGACCATCCCCCGTTAAATTTGACATGTTGTATTTAATACTACTAACTTCGCGTTCTACCCTGCCTAACTGATCCCTACATGAGTCCGTCACTTCAGTCATTTTTACATTAATCTCTTCTTCACAGAACATGCGTACTTCGGACCTTAAATGTCCCATTTCCTGTCGAAGACCTGTAATGTCACGCTCATTTTTATCAACCCTATTTTCAACTTCCCCCATCTTTACGGTAAGACTATTTTTAAATTCTGAAACTTCTTTATTCGTCTTATCTATTTTCTCACTTAGGGTTTCCCTAACTCCTGTTAATGTCTCATTCATTCGGTCAACTTTCCTATTCGATTCAGCACTCATTTCTCTAATCTCCTCAAACTTCCTATTAGCTTCTTCCCTACTCGATCTCATTTCCTCTAGCATTCTCATCATAATCTCGTTTCCTTGATCCCTGATTCCGTCCTCGACTGATCTCTACTGCCTCCAGCTTCTTCCATTTTCGAATTTTTTCACACAATGCACTATCGTCACTTCCAATTTCCACTCCTTGACTCCTTAACCACTCCTTTCTCTGCATACGTTCAAATCACTCACACACTCTAAAATACTCTTAAATTTATCCACAAACAGAAACTCTCTCTCAGATCGCCAGTTTCCTGGAATAAAATAACAAAATTTTATTTGGAACTCGAGCCCTCACGTTGTGGTCGCCATAAACTGCTGTGATATACTCCTTTGAATGCGGGAACTGGGTCCTTTCAACAAAAATTCTAGTCCCACCGATTGGGCGTCATAAACTGCTGTGATCCTGGTTTCGCTTCAGCTGCTCACCTAATTTTATAAACCTCCTCATTCATAAAATTAAACAACACATTCCTACCACAAACATCAACGTTAACTCTATTTACATCAATATTCAGAATACATTAAATTTTCAAATTAAATTTCAGCATAAAATTCAGTTTTAAAAGAATTTCAAGATTAATTTTATTATCACTTTAACGTGCATCCAGAATTAAAGTCCTTGTTGGATGCCTACTAATTAATATAACAATATAAGCAGACCGGAGTCTGAGTATAAAGGAGCATCTACCACCACTTTACGTTAATTAACCAGGTTCGTCTAATTGAGCTCAAAGACATACCCAAAGTTTCATCATAATTCAGAACATCAATACTAAATACCCTTTCTACTTAAACAAGCAAATTTCATCTTAAAATTAAAATTTTATGGTTAGTACAATTTCACTAATGTCCATTTAAAGTAAATCAATTATAAAGTTATTCAACACACACAAAAATGTCAAACAAAATAGTATAATTTACCTGAAGGTTACTGTCCTCGAAGCTTCAATGTACATCGTCCCTTTAGTTAATCACACCATTCCAACAGGATTATATTTACGGCTTCTAATTCTCAACGCTTTTAAAATTTTCTCCATCACCATTTATTTAAAGTTGTTTCTGGGCTTTTCCGGAACTAATCTGTGTATATCTGAACCTTGTTTTGTAGATCCAGACACGTATTTGAACCATTTAATTATTAACACCCCCGAAAAATAACAAAGAAATTCATACTTCTTTCACCAATATACGCCAAAACTGCCTACTTTTGTGTATACATTTGTCGTTGTAAATTTTGCTAATTGGTACAGTGATACTAAATTTTATTACCTTGTATCTAAGTGCACTGAAGTACATTCATGTTAGCACGTAAATAACAAACTATTTTGAATCACTAAAATATACGAGCAAACTTTAAATTATTTTATCAAACTAAAATGCACTGTTTAACATCTTGAATCAAGTCGCGGATGTAAGAGCTTTTAACGCATCGAATAGTCGAAAGTCTAAGAGACCGAAATTCATATTACCACCGGTATATATAGCAAAAAGCCTGTCTGTCGGTCTGTTCCCCAAAACAGACAATTCTTAAGAATTTCTCATTCTATGTTCCCAGTCCGTCGCTCGCGCGTCGGTTTTACGAAATTTTCACTCGCCCCATTTAAATCTCAGAAATTTCACACGGCACGCAAACATGTCCGAGAAAAACTAATTAATTTTGTACAGAAATTGTTGTTTCTACCTCTGATATTTGCATCCTATTTTCAACCAATTGTGACCCTCATGACGTTGCTTAAATCACGCCTTTTACTATATGTGTCTTTGCTTGACGCATTTTCTCTTTCCTTTTCTAACCTGTTCGTATTGGTGCAAATTGATATTCTTTATTATCGATTATATTTTAGTCCATGTGGACTATCTGGGTTAAATAACCCCGTATCGCACATTCTCGTGAATATTAAGCCCCGGTTTCTCCAAGATTCTTTGAAACCATTTGTTATCTACACAATTTTCGCCGTACGTGATATTTAAACTACGCAGGTGTTCAAAATAATATTAATTCTCAGAGCTTTTAAATAAACCCTGTTTTGTATTTCGTGCTAAAGCATCTGACCGTTTCAATATCCTTAGAATCGACATGTTTATCTAAACAAATTAAACTGAAATTGCCTTTTAAAATACGCAGGTGTGTTCAAACATCCTACTTCTAACTAACACTTCTAGGATTTGCATTTTATTGGGTTTTACAAGTTTCTATAGATATTATCTGTACGTTTTGTTCAATACCGGTTACTTGAAATAGAGTTAATTAAGATAAATTTTGCACGTAATTTCCATTTGTTTAGGAATAATTACATTACACGCAGAGCTTTTTAATACTGCTTCTTTTGATATAAAGCGTCTTGTACATGATTTAAATCTCTCATGTTTAATGAAACTAATAAATTTTTATGCTTCACGGTTTTAATAACGCGTATTATCTAATAATATTCATTATACACGGTGATTAAAATTATTTGATGTGATTATTTAATTTTTTACCCTGGTCTAAATATGAGTAATATATATATTGCTGAGAAAATGACGGCATCGTGGTCAATAAAATCTAAACCTCAACTGTGATTAATTATAGAAGAGTAAACCGTAATTAAGAACCGCCGAAGGTTCGCTTTATATTAGTTAAACGGATGGACTTTTTATGCTTATTTTGAATTAATTTACCATATATATATATATATATATATATATATATATTGCTGTGTTTCCCTGTATTAGATTCGAGCCTCACGAATTGGGCGTCATGTATGCTGTGAAACCTCCTAAATTAACTGGTCCGTCGACTTTCTTCTGTTCATCGCCTCGGCTGCTCCCCTAGATAAACCTTCATCCTCATTCATAAAAAAAAACAAACACATTCCTACCACAAACATCAACGTTAACTATATTTACATCAATATTCACAATACATTAAAATTTCAAAATTAAAAATTCAGCATAAATTTCAGTACCAGAAAATTTCAAGATTTAAATTTGTTATCATTTTAATGTGCATCCAAAATTAAAGTCCTTGTAGAATGCCTACTAATTAATGTAACAATATATGCAGACCTGAGTCTGAGTACAAAGGGAGCATCTACCACCCCTTTACGTTAATCAACCAGGTTCGTCTAATTGAGCTCAAAGACATACCCAAATTTTCATCAAGAACATAAATACTAAATACTCCTTTCGACTTAAACAAGAAAATTTCACCTTAAAATTAAAAATTTGTTGTTAGTACAACTTCATTACTGTCCATTTTAAGTAAATAAATTATAAAGTTATTCAACACACACGAAAACATCAAAGTTCAAACAAAATAGTATAATTTACCTGAAGGTTACTGCACTCGTAGCTTCAATGTACCTCGTCCCTTTTGTTAATCACACCATTCCAACTGGGTTATATTTACGGCTTCTGATTCTCAACGCTTTTAAAATTTCTCCACCACCATTCATCTAAAGTTGTTTCAGGGCTTTTCCGGAACTCATCTGTGTATATCTGACCCTTGTTTTGTGGATCCAGACACGTTTATGAACCATTTAATTATTAACACCCCGAAAAATAGCAAAGAAATTCATGCTTTTTCACCAATATACGCCAAAACTGCCTACTTTTGTGTATTCATTTGTCGTTGCAAATTTTGACTAATTAGTACAGTGATACTAACTTTATTACCTTGTATCTTCTTTTCTAAGTGCACTAAAGGACATTCATTGTAGCACGTAAAGAACAAACTGTTTTAAATCACCAAAATATACGAGCAAACTGTTTAAATTATTCTATCAAACTCGGAAAGCTAAAAAGCACTGTTTAACGCATTGAATCAAGTCGAAAATCTAAGAGAGCTTGTTCATATTAACCTGGGTATATATAGCGGTTAGCCTGTCTGTCGGTCTGTTCCCCAAAACGGACAATTCTTCAGAATTTCGCATGCTAGGTTCCCATTCCGCAGCCCGGCATGCGATTTTTACGAAATTTGCACTAGCACCAGTTAAATCTCAGAAATTTCGACACGGCTCGCAACGTCTGGAAATAATTAATTAATTTTTATACAGAAATGTTATTTCTACCTCTCAAGTTTGTCTCTTACTTTCAACCAATCGCAACCCAGTGACGTTGCTCCACTCACGCCTTTTACTATATGTGTCTCGGTCTTGCGCATATTATCTGTCTCTATCTACCCTGTTCTTATTGGTGCAAATTGATATTCTTTATTATCGATTATTTCAGTCCATGTGGACTGTGAAATAACCCACCTTTAGCATTTCTCGTAACTATTAAGCTACGGTTTCTCCAAGATTCTCTGTAACCATTTGTTATCTGCCAAATTTACGCAGAATGAGCCTTTTAAAAATACGCAGGTGTTCAAACATACTACTTCTAAACAACACTTCTACGATTTGCATTTTATTGGGTTTTTACAAATTTTTATAGATATTATATGTTACTAATGGTTCAATTAACTCCAATTAAAATAATACCCTTTAATTTTTAGTGACTCCTAATCAAATATTAATTATTATCTGTACATTTTGTTTAATACCGGTTACTTAAAATTGAGTTAATTAATATAAATTTTGCACGTAATTTTCTATTTGTTTCTTTACTAGGAATAATTAAATTACACGCAGAGCTTTTTAATACTGCTTCCTTTTTTTTTTTTTTGCAAGCGTCTTGTACATAATTTAACTCCCTTATTTTTAATGAAACGAATGAATTTTTATGCTTCACGGTGTTTTAATAACGCGTACCTTTTCCCAAAGCTTCTACACGGTGATTAAAATTATTTGATGTGATTATTTAATTTTCTACCCTGGTCTAAATATGAGTAATATATATATATATATATATATATATATATATTTTGATGTGATAAAGAGGTCACGAGAGATCATTGAAACCGAAATGCCATACATAAAACCCACCCAAACAAAAATAAAAAATTGAAATTTCCGAATATTTAGTATTCTACTATGTATAATTATAAGCGTATTGTATAGACAAAGCCATTAAAATGCAAAGCAAAACATTTCCGTATGTGTAAATAATCATTACTAAGAGATAAAATACAAAACTATGGCATTTATCAACAAAGCTCTTATTAATTAAATGATTAAATTTTTCGTGTGTAGATATAAAAGCAAAGCGAAATATATTTCATTGTAGACTAAAAAGAAGTCGCATATACTTTTTTAATACTAGATAGTTTTCTGTGTGTGTAGATAAAGTCTTCTTAATAAAGATATCATTGTTAAGAGATAAAACACGTTTTATTGCATCTATCAATATACTAAATTAATTTTCTGTGCATAAAGATGCATTACAATTTATTTTATTTCCCGTGCATAAAGTATTCGCCTCATTTATTGTAAAAATACTGTATCAAATTATTGCCTTTACAAAACCATAAAAAAAACAATCGCTAGCTTTAATTAATTAGTTAAATTGACTTCTGTATAACATTTTAATACACTTTATGAGTTTTAAAATAAACATATATCCAGAACCTTTGTGGTGATAAAGAATTTTTAAATACATAATTCTTTGCTAAGAACCGTCCTATTCGAGGAACTCGAACGAACATTAAAAAGTAGTAAAGATTGATTTTATAGTTTTTGCATTACTATAAGATAGGGTGCGACGCAACCATAAACTCCGTACGTCGGATAAAGATCGACGACGCCTTTATGATGCTCGTAAATCACGTAGCTTGACACTGATTGATCGTTAAATGCCGACATTTTTGTATATTCTTACATCGACCGTGACTAATTCTCGAGAAAAATCTGAAATCGTATGGAAATTATGACGTAGTTAGATTATATTGTATATAAGACTGGAACTGGATTCGATTATTTCATTCAAGATTAATTCGCGTTTAGCCAAATAACAAGTAAGAACTGAGATTTAATATTAGGCAAATTCAAGATTTAATTCTAGATTCTTCACCAAGTAATAATATGTAACGTTTTATAAAGATTTTATTTGCAACCAAATAACAGGTAGAGTTGCATGCCTTTTGATGAAATATTATTTGTTTGGTTAAATACAATGAAGATTGAACATTCTTCGATACAAACGCTATTTTAAAGCTAATTAATTAAAAATAGAAGAGATGCACTGTAAAATTAACATTCGACATGGAGATTTGAAATAATATGGACAATCTTGTAGGCTCAAATATTAACTTCAATATAAAATGGAAATAAATTAATAATTAAGCACCACAGGTTAAGAGTTAAGTTCAGAAAGTTATTAAAAACGTCAAAATATAGTTAGTGGGGCGGGAAGTTGAAAACTGAAAAGAAACAGCGTCAAGATATGAACGTAGATTCCTATAAGAAAAACATGCATTGTACAACTTAAGTTTTTGAACTACGCTTGCAAATGCAAGATACGTTCAAAGCACGAGTTCGTGGAATTAACGTCGTGACAACCTGTTAAAAAGAGTTCACTTCACCAATAATTTAGATTTTGTGCTATGTTATGTTAAGGTAGCTTTTAGTTGGAATAAGAAAGAAAATTGAAGTGCTGGAAGTTATTGGACAACCTCAAATTTTGAGATATATTGGAAATGAAACAGTGAGTGTACATAATGAGCTTTTATATTTATACTGATTAATTATATACATCTAGCTTGAAAATGTTAATGATTTGTATTTACGTAATAGTAAATTAATCGAACGGGGAGTAATTATTTTGTTGGAACATGACAGCGACGGAACTAGTGTTGGTTAAATTTAAGCATGCTATTATGTGAAGGAAAGTTGGAATATTTGAAAATATTAAGAAAAGTGTGTGTATGTGTGTGTGTGTGTGTGTGTGTGTGAGAGTTCACCCCTCCAATAGTTTGGATTTTGTGCTATGTTGAGTGTGTGTGTGTGTGTGTGTGTGTGGAGAGTTCACCACTCCAATAGTTTGGATTTTGTGCTATGTTGTGTTAAGGAAGGTGTTAGTTGGAACAAAAAAGAAAATTGAAGTGCTATAGGTTTTTGAACAATTTAAAAATATAATGGAAGTTAAACAGTGAGTACAATATGAGCTTTTATGTTTATATTTATGAATTATATACACGTGTATGAAAATATGAATGGTTTGTTTTTATGTAATAGTAAATTAATCGAGCAGGAAGGTAGTTATTTTGTTAGAGGATGACAGCGACGAAACTAGTGTTTTTAAATTAAAGAATGTTATCATGTGAAGGGAAGTTGGGATATTTGAAAATATAAAAAACGTCTATATATTGATTTTAAGTGTAAGTTTTAGTGATGACATTTAGTGTTAGTTAAAGCATGAAACTTTAGTATTTGGAATGGACAGTGGAATGATGAATTGGAAAGTTAACATTTAACTGTTTCCTGTGTTGTTATTAAGGGCATTTCCAAAAATAGGATATAGAATGCTATGTATTTCAATATTGGAAACTAGAAAAAGATACTGTTGCGGATAAAATGAGTGTTACTTTATAAACTTAGATTGCCCTGGAGGGACAGGGACATCGTAACAATTTTAGGGTGCACCGGTTAACTATAGTGGTGCGTGAGTGGATATCTATGGAAGAAATAATAAAAATAAACAAAAATAATAAAAAGTAAACATATGAAATGGTCTAAATCAAAAAACTACGTTACAATATTTACCTACCCTGAGGAGTTTTCTTCTTGTCCAAGTTAAGGGGGCCAAATCCTCTTGCTCAGTAATCTCTTTCGATATCATCCCTATACGGAAAACGATTATTTCGATTAGGTGTCCTTTGCTTCTGGTTTTCTAAATTTATCACATTATACTGTGTGAATGGCATTGCTAACAGTAGAAATGAAATTGTAAATTGTTTGGGACGAAGCAAGTGTGAAAAACTGCTGGAAATAGTATTTTAAGAGGCTGTATGGTAGTGGCAAGAAGGATACAGATGGCTGTATAGATGATGAAGAAAGTAGTAATATACTGATAATATACAGATAATAGTATAAACTTTGAATGTAGCGCAGATGAGGTATGGAAAGCGGCGAGAACTTTGAAGAATGGTAAAGCGGCGGGTGCAGATGGAATAACAAGTGAAATGCTTAAGTATGGGTCTTGGGTGCTGATTGAATGTTTTAGCAAACTGATAGAGTTGTGTATAGAACAAGCGAAGGTGCCTGAAGATTGGAAGAGTGCGATCATTATCCCTTTGGACAAAGTTAAAGGCAGCAAGTATGAATGCAAAAATTATCGTGGGACGATGCTGTTGAGTGTACACAGTAAAGTGTATGGAAAAATTGTGATTGAGAGAGTTCGCAAGAGAACATAGAGAAAAAAATGAGATGTTCAATGTGGTTTTATAACTGAAAGAGGATGTGTTGATCAGATGTTCGCAATGCAACAAATTGTTGAAAAGTGTATGCATGCCAGAAAGAAAATGTATGCAGCATTTGTAGATCTAGAAAAGGTGTATGACTCTGTGAACAGAAGTGAATTATGGAAGGCGCTGCGTGAATACGGTTTAAGCAAGTGCTTGATAATATCCATCAGAGTGATGTACGAAGGCAGTAGAGCATATGGATGGTTACATGGGTCAATACTTTGACATTGTGGAAGGTGTAAGACAAGGCTGTGTGATGTCACCATGGCTGTCCAATGTATTTATGAATAAATGTATCAGGCAGGCTTGCGTAGGAATGGAAGGAGTGAAAATTGGTGAAACAAATGTCAGTGTGCTGTCGTACGCAGATGATGCAGTATTGTTTGTCAAATTGTCACAAGATTTGCAACGAATGCTAGACAGACTGTCGGAAGCGTTTGGCAATATGCAATTGAAAGTGAATGTAAATAAGATGAAAGTAATGATTTTTGACAGAGATGGCGGAATTGATGACTTTGTTTTTAGAATGGACAATGACACGATAGAGAAAGTGAATGACTTCGTGTACCTCGGTAGAAAGTTTTTAAGTAATAGAAAGCTGAATGGTGAAATAGAAAGGAGGGCAAATGCTGGAAGAAAAGTGTCTGGAAGTATGTGGGCAGTGAACTCGAATGAAGGATCGAGTATAACGCAAAGCTGGCCATTATTTACAACAGTGTGTTTGGGCCAACTGTTCTGTATGGAAGCGAAATTTGGGTCTGACAGAAGAAGAATGTTAGTCATATAAATGCTGCAGGAAATAGGTTCCTAAGAAGTGTGTGCGAAAAAACGTTGAGAAACAAAGTGCCAAACGAATGGATTAGAGCAGAGTGTGGGGTGCAAGGGACCCTTAAGGTGTTAAGCGAACGAAGTCTGCTTAGATGGTTTGGACATACGGAAAGAATGAACGAGGATAGTCTTATCAAACGTATATATGCAAGTAAGACGACTGATACAGCTGCAAGGGGTAGACCGCATTAAAGATGGTTGGATATAGTAAAGGAGGTTCTTAAAGAACGATAGGTGAGAAGTATGAAAAATAAAAGAGCATGCGAAAAGCAATGTATGAATGTTGTAGAGGCAAAGGAACTGTGTAGGTACCAAGGTATGTGGAGAAAGATTGTGAATGGTACTGGGAGTAAAAGTAACGTAGTAGTTTAGAGTTATACCGTGCATATCCTCCCAGAAAGAGGTGCTAGGTTTGGTTATTCTGAAAGGGAATACTGTGATTGGTGTTGTTGTATCACATTATACTTTACTTTTTTTACAATATCGTAAAACACTTATTAAGTGTTATCATAATTAAAGAAATTCCCAAAATCAAGGCCTCACCCAAATATGACTTCATTACTAGGGCGACTGGATATCTTTTTACAAGTTTACTTATCCTTCCTATATTATAGATAATTTCAAATAAAATTGCACCTAAGCTTAAACTTCATTAACAATAAATTTCTGAATTATAAATACACTAACTTTAAGGAAAAACAAACATACTGTAATATCCAACTGACCAGGTATTATTATTCTACGAAAAAGAAACAATCTTACCATATCATTGTTTTTGTTTCCAAGATTGATTTTACTACATTCTAAATCTCATTTCTGGAAATGCTTGTTATAACAATTATAACAATTCAGTTACCAAAAATAATTCTACTAATAAAGTTTACTTTTAAAATCAATATACGCTAATTCCGTCGCTAATTTAGTCAGACAAAATAATAACTTTGATAATTTGCTAAAATCCATCTACAGCTTAGATTTAAAATTCACATGTACATAATTTTAAATTATCGACATAAAAGCTCATTCTACTCATGGTTTGTAGAAATTGAAAGATGTTCAGCAACATAAATCTTTCTGACACAATTACTTAAGTTATCTAACAAACTGCAGCTTCCTTAACATAACGAAATTCAAACTGGTTGTATGGAACTTTAAGTTTCTTAACCTGTTTACCACAGTAGTCACGACTTTAAACCCACGCTCTTGTGTGTGAAGCTTAGCTTGTTCTTGCAAACGTAGTTCAATCTTATGCCGCGCTTTGACGTATATTTCCTGCGGGAATCTATATTCATGTTTTGAAACTGTGTTGCTTTTCACTTCTCTGTTTTAGCTTTTAACTTCCCTCACCTCCTCATACTACTTGCTCGTATTACTTCTACATTTGACGTTTTTAAATAACGTTCTAAACTTAATTTTGAACTTGTGCTTATATGTCGTTTCTCTTTGTATAAATTTTATTCTTATAATGAAACATATTTAATTTATGCTGAATAAAAAGGTTATTGTCCCGTTAATTGTAGAAAAGTCACGTAATTTTGCAATTAACCTTCAACGTCTAGCCATGTCTCATATATGGTCTTTTTCTTGTTGACGGTTTCTACATTTCTTACGTATTAATTTATTTCATTAATGTATACTCGATGGTTTTGTTTATTGTACAACGCTCTGCATTATGTTTTAATCATAATTTTCAGTCTCACATATTCAACGTTCTTTTATTACATATTTATTACGTTGTATGTTTCACGGAGTTTTTAGCGGTTTTAATTTCCCACGTTTATCCTGCTTAATGCGTTTTCTTATATTGTATTAAAATGTATCAATTAATTTTATTGCTATGATTATACTAACCGTCTTAATTAAAATTATATTTTTTAAAAACAAAGGAATTAAAATATCATGCTTAATTAATGTGAATTATTCGTTAAATCTACTACACAAGGTACTTTCATATTTAGCCTGTCCATCCAAATTTAATTTTTACATCTTGTTGTCTGATTTATAGTTTACGCAACGCGAGCGCGTTATAGTTCTTATTGTTTCTTGCTTTTCTCTGTCTATGCAACTTCAGCGCGTACCACTAGCTGGAACCAAGCAGTTTTTATTCCGATTACTACCTTCTCTTCTGGATTATTTTGTTTTTTCTTTTTTTTTGTGTGCCTCTTACTCATATCCCACTTTTTATTTTGCTATGACCTTCTCCGAGACTAGTTGTCAAATTTCTGAATTTTTCTCCATTATCTCGTTCTCGAAGTCGGCGTTACAAATTATTAATTATTTAAGTCACATTTAATTACAAAAATGTTTATCAAATTGTTAGTTTTGAATTTTCCTGTTTCAGGTTTTAGGAAATTAATTCTTCAGTTTCGTTAGTGCTTTTGTATTGCCCCTAAAACATTTGCTTCTTCCCTCTGCAAATACGCCAAAATCACATTGTGCTGTTGCGATCTGGATGTACACTTTAGGTCAGTAAAGTATCAGACTGCTCTAATGAATCTATCTTTGACCCATTAAATTACAGAGCGTACCATTTTTCTTACGTTACAAAAAAAACAAATAATACTAACGATTGACATTTTTTTAAATGTTATCCACACGAGGCACCACCGAATATTGCATAAGAATAGGTAAGTTACATAGAATACAAATAGAGAGCCTTTAGTAAAATATACCTAACCCAAATTATAGACAGTCGTATAAGGTAAAATTGGTGTTGTAAAGTTTTTCTGCTTCCTGCTATTTATTTTGTAACGATCCTAAGATAAAGGTATTGGAGCCGACCGCACAAACTTAAATTTTTGGTTTTGAACTATCAATAAGTAAAGTTTTAACAAATAAACACTACACGTAGTCATGATTTTATTATTCTAAACAAATATTTTATATTTTATACGAAGGTTAAAAAATGAGTCAACAGTAAACAGTATTAAATTAATTCTGCATTCGTCTCGGAACTTTAATGGTGGTATAGTTTAGAATCTAGCCCGAATCCTTTGCTCCATGGTCGTTACATACAAAATGTTTGTTCAAACAATTAGCACCGAATACTTCTACCATAAGACTGTGCAATCATCTCCATATTTTTACGACATTGTGTACCTTTCACATTACATTGCGCGTTTTGTAAAATAGGAACCGGTTACATTATTATTCTATGATTTTTACCTACAACTACTCATATTTGAAAAAGGAATTTTTATGTCCGGGATGTAGCAAACAACAAGTAATAATAACGTCAATTTGAATTTGAATTTTTTAAAAGCGTGCAGTTTGTTCATTACAGTAATTATAGAATTTAATAATTATTTAATTACGGAATTTATGCAATAGTTATTAAAATCTCAAGGTATACTACATGATGGCACAGAAATACAAGTACTAGGGTAAAGTGGGACAAAATGGCAAAACCAAATTGCTAAGCTGTGAACATTCAAAAAAAGCTACTTTTAGATATTTCTTTATAAATAGTTATTTATTATACAAGGGAAGAAGTACTAGATTCTAGCTCGAGGTGTATTAGTCTCCCGACGCGAAGCGGAGGGAGACAAAACACCGAGAGTTAAAATCTTACATTTTTACCCGTGTATAATACACTATTTTTTTCTGTGACAGGCAAAAAAATCATTTAATATTGAAATAGTATATTGTACAACGAGCATGGAATGATGCCCATTTCTCACAAGCTGAAAGCGAGTGCTGCAAATCATACGAGTGAGAAATGGGCATTCCATGCGTGTTGTACACTATACTTTTTCTACGACTATAGTACGTACTTTTTAAATGTGATACCTCTTTTGTTAATATTATAAAATACATGGTAAGTATAGGAGTATACATTTTATTAATATCATAAGTTTATTATCGTTTGTGAATATACATAAATTCAAAGAAAAGTACAAATTTATCATAATAAAAGTAAATAAATTGATTTAAGTTTAGTTTTTAGATTCATTATTATTAACAATATTAAAGGTTACATTGCAATTATTAAACGTCATTGTAGAAGGTGTTTTCCCAAAACTAAATTTTCTTGACGTTGGAAATTCTTGCCTTTGGACGTTGATGGAACATTTGATGTGCTATCAATTGAATTTTGTATTATGTTGCCTACATTCAACTTATTTGTTAAAGAATCGGCTATATAGTTTTCGGCGACTGATGTTGATTTCCAGCCACCGTACCTTTTTAAAGATGTTATATCTTCTTCAGCATCTACAAGAATAGTGGCGGAAGATCTCCGGAAGCAATGACCAGTATATAATTCCGGATTGGGTAGTTTTAAATACGTTGCAATTTGCTTTCCCATAGCACCAAATTTATTGATACCCACTTTCTGTGTGGTGCATTTTCCTTTCTGATAATTTAAGAAAAAACGGAAAATCTTCCATATAATGGCTGGCTCCAATTTATTAAAGGTAGGTTTTTTTATACGTAATCGAACCCCCTGATACCGAATCTGAAAGAATTTTTTGGCGAAAATTAGGTTTTGACCTTTAAAATGACATTTTAAGGTCAAAAGGTCAAAAATATAAAATTTCAAAATAGACATGGTTTTATAGGTTTTCAACCATGGGGAATCCGATTTTGAGGTCCATTTGACCATACGAGGCCTTTTTACCCTTATAAAAGTCTAAAAAAATTCTTTTAAATCTTAAAAAGACTCAAATTTTCAAAAACTAAAGTTTGCTCTACCTAGCTCTATAATCTAAACAAACATACCCATCAAACTTAAGAAATAAAATAGATTTACAATTCAATTAGTTTTAAAAGTATGCAATAATTAATGTATCAATTTATATAAAGCGATTTATTGAGTTCTTTAGATTTAGTTTACATTTTAATGTACAAAAAAGTTACCAGATTAAAATATATGAACATTATGACAATTTTTATAAATAATTGATTAAATATTTTAAATGGATTTTTTAAAATTAAGTTTTATAGGTAGTCAATTTTTTTTTTTAATTTTTAATTTTAGAAAGTAAAATAGTATGTATTTTTAATTGCCTCAATAAAGGCTAAAAATCTGTCTTCCCCCTTGTGTAATTTCATCCACAAATACTCACACAAATGCTCAGCAATCTTGTCCTTTCCTCCAACACCCCCTCGTTCTAGACGATTCTTGATTGGCCTCAATTTGATTCAATGGTATTTGTGTGGACTCCGTTTCTGAATTTACGAACTCTTTGGAGTGGTTCACAGTCTGGTGGAAAAATCCTTCTTGATCCAGAGTATCATACGCCTTCCACATATCCGAGTAAATTATGGTACCTGGCAAAATATGCTTTTTTATTAATGGTAAAAGAGTAGCACGATCTCTTTTATTATCTGGGCATATTTCAAGACGAAAGTTTTTCTTATTATCCCTTTCAATCATTCCAAATATCCAATTCCCCTCAACCATACGACCTTTATTGAATTTTCGCTTCCCAACCTATAAAAATAAGATTTTAAATAACAATACTCAGATATTGGGTATGCATATATATTATAGAATTAAAAGCTTAGGTTTTAGGTATTCAAATTTGAATACCTAAAACCTAAGCTTTTAATTCTATAATATATATGTATATCCATAATCAGTTAAAATTAAGTGTTATGGGTCAATTTGTCAATTAATTGTCCGGGATCAATTAAGTCAAAATTTAAAACAAAAAATAGTTTTAACCTTTGTAAGATCCTTCAAAAGACGAAATGTAGACATTTTTTAAAAACCTAAAAATCACATGAAAAAACTTATCTTCGATTCGTCTATTTCAACTATTTTTCCATCACCACCAATTTTACCATTTTGTTCAAAATACCGGTCTAAATCAACCATGCAAACTTCTCGTGCATAGGAAAACCAGTCTGACACCGTCTCAGATGAAGTTGTTGTTCCGGGAATGGAAGTTTGTATGATTGTATTTTCATAGTTGAATTTCCAGGCAAAACAGTAGGTCATGAACATGATTCGGTCAATTGACAGCTTTGACCCTAGCATAAAAATCATTTTAGGTTAAAATATAAAAATAAATTGATTTTTACCTGAAAACCACGTATTTTGTGCCATTGGAACTTTAACTGCTTTCCCATCCCGGTGGTTTTCAATAATTGGCATTGAAAGACAGCAATTCCACACTCAAAACTAATTTGCATGAAGTTTTGTTTTGTTTTGTACCTTTGGCACTCCTTGCAGCACATTTGTTGAGGTAAAAGTCCGATTTCTTGACACCATTTTAACGATGAATCAAATGTTTCACAAATTTTTGAGAGTTCACGTAATGAGATCATTTTTAATAAGTCAAAATTGCAAAATTGTAATTTTTTTAAAAACTATTTTGCTGATTATATTTCGTTACCAATAAGCTAAATAATGTTTTAAAAAGCGTGTTTTGTAGCATTGCATGGTGCATCAAAATTTGTGATGCTGGCGAACTCTCGAAGGTAAGATTTCGGTCAAATAAGATTTTTATTAGGTTAAAGAGGCCACGTATGGTCAAATGGACCTCAAAATCGGATTCCCCATTGAGAAATGACCCCGAGCCCAAACCCTAAGCCAACCCAGACTAACTGTCTCCGACAAAAAAACAACTCCTACCCTCCGGCGAAACCTCAAAAACGACGCTGGTCAACGGATTTCTGGGTCTCCTGTCACCAAAGCGGAACTTCTCCCACATCTCCTCCTCGGACCTAATCCCCCTAGAACGGGGGTTCTGAACAATCAACCTCTACAGGAGCTCTTTTTGCTTCACCTCCCTCTCTACCCCAAAGAGCACTATGCGCGGCCTCCTCTTCTCGATGGTCCTAGCTGTAAGACCCTGACAAGTCCCACCTACCGTCGACTGCAAACGCCTGGCGTCCTCCTTACCAGCACACTCGACAACAACTTCACCCTACGCGTCCGACGTGCTCCGACAACAACAATACCATCCTTGGCCGGGTCAACCTTCCTCTTCAACGTCACCATGACGTCGTCCTTCACCCCTGGGTTGGCGTCGACACGAACTGCGACCGTCGACGCTGCCATCCCAATCACTGCTACAGCATAGGTCATAACACCTGTTGGCCCCCCCTGCCCTACCACGACCTGCTCAGTGCGCGCCGCTGCCACTGCTACCTCCGCCACGGCCTCCTTCACCTCGCCACGTACCATGCTGAGACCCCTAATCACCCCTAATAACTGATTCGCAACGTCTCGGAACTCGTCCGCGGCGTTGCGAATCACCTTCCTGTTATCTACGGTGATGGTCGTCGAAGTGGCAGGGACCCGCTTATGTATAAAGCCGTGCGCCCTCCTCGCACGGAACATTAAGAGATCCAGCTCGTCTAGGTCGCTACCAGCAACGACGCTATCCTCTCGACGTTGCGGCGACTTAGGCTCGGCTCCACACACAAAGGATGCCAGCCCCTCAGACTCCACCACCAAAGAGCCAGGCTCCCTCTGAGACACGACTACCTCCCCGTCGGGCTGCGACTCCGACTTTTCTTCCCTAACTACGACCTCCTTCTCTCCGACTTTATCGACCGCACTAGCCTCCGACTGACCAGTCCTGACTGACTCCGACCTACCAGCCCTCGTCTTCTTCGGCAACGGCTCTTCATCTTGATGGACAACCATGCTGAAAAATCAGATAACAAAAACAACAAGTACAAACAAAACCCAGATCAAAATGCCCTGACGACGCTAAATAAACTCGAAGCTAAGATCTACAGCTAAACGGCAAAACAACAACAAGTACAGAACAAAAACGCTGCTCCAATAAAAGACCTAGATTTCAAATGACCCCTAAACTTCATTGTATTTATTTATTTCTTTAGATTTTAAAAAACCACCAAATAAAATTTCAAATTTATCAGAAATAAAATAAACACTAACGTCAAAATAACAACGAGGACAAAATAAGATAGCAATCCCAATAAATATACGCAATTAAACGTCTACTATAACAAAACTGTATTAATTTATTTAAAATTCAAACTAGCTAGTTACCTCAAAAACAAATTTATAAAATACCCAACTTTAAATTTAGAAACAAACTAATTAAAACACGCGTTATTAGAATGTGGTACCGGAAGCACTTACCGCATGTTTACTCGGTGCTTGGTACGACCTTTAAGAGTTACACCACTAATTAGACCCAAAGATCGACTTTAAGGAATTTTTAAGTACGCGTGTACTTAAAAAATTAAATATTTATATTCAAATTATTTCAAAATTTACGGTTTTTACTTATTTGTTTGATTCAAATAAGGCCTAGATTTTGGTTTTTAAGTTGTTATTTTATTACACGCACGTTATATAATTTTCCCGAATTTATTTGCTGGTTTTACGCTGTTTTAGCCCGTTTTACTCGGTTTTTTCAATAAATTTATTAAAACGCCTTTTTAAATTATTTTGAATTTATTTTTGGTTATTTATTTAGTAGATTTTTGATTTATTAGCCAGAAATTTAAGTTGATTTATTTTTAAACGCGGATTTTACTTAAATTTATTTATTTATTTATTTGGTTTAAATTTTTGTTTTGTTTACTGCTTTATGTATTAAAATTAACGCCACACAATAATAAAAGCTTAAAATATAATAATAAAGCCCTACATAAAAACTTACATGTAGCCTTGTAGTCAGGAGCTCTGCAAAACACGTCCGCTCACTTCAAGCGCTAACTAGAAAGTATCTCCTCTTCCATACACCATAACTACGTTCTATTACTTTTCTGGTCCGAATTTGAGACTCATTATATAGAGTTTCGGCACAAGTATGTGTCTGCAACAACGGAGTTAATAAATATTGACGACAAGCATATCCGCTATCGTCAAAATTAAATAATTTTGAAATTGTCCCAATTCAAAAGAGGTACAAATTCGACTACTTCGAAAGATACGGGCATCGTGCGTAGATCCAGGCCATCTACACACAATATCATGAATCCGCTTACGTAAGTCACATATCGTCTGTACATTTAATGAAAAATAGTTCTTTCTAATCCGGAAAATTTCAGCATTATTACCGCCTGCAAAATAATTTGTTGAACAATGTCATAATATATACCATAGAATTTAATGTCAACTAACCTGGTGATTGAATCCTAACATTAGTACAATCTAAAGCCTTAACAACTCGAGGAAATCTCGCAATGTTGTAAAACATTCTGCTACTTTCTTGTAAGTTGACGGAAATTTCACAAAGAGTACACGTAATGACGCAATTACATTACTGATCTCTTTAATTATTCGACTTGTTGTAGATTTATGGATGCCAGCAAAATCACCCACAACTATCAGCATACTCCCAGTTGCATAAAACCTTAATATTATTAAAAGTTTCTGCAGCAGTGTTACAACGTAGTTTCTATAAACATACTTGATTTGCAAAGTGCATACTATTAAATTAAGTTTATACCTATTGGTTGGTCTTTCCAAAGCATGATGAATCAAGCCTAACAGGTAAATAACCAAGTGCTTCGACAGACGAAAACGCATTTTAAATTCTTCGTCACTCCACAATTGGAAGTTGTTGGGCCTAAGTCTAAAAATCTGTGGACGCCCTGGCCTTTCTATAACATGCATATCGCCTTTTTCTTCATCCGAAGAGGATACAGCGTCCACCAGTTCAACAAAATCCACGTCCATCATATCTCCCGCCTCCATAATAAAACAATCAAAACCACAGAGATATACAAAATTTAGATTAAGTGATGAATGACAAACGACAACTGGAAACCTAAACTGCACTTAAACTATAGATTGCCTTGGGTTAAGTTTAACTAGCTACTAAACTTTATGACTAAACCGACATTGTACAACTCGACTTTCGTTTAAACTTCGGTTTAATCTCATTCTTTAGTTTAAACGGACATTGTACAATCGGCCCTTATAGGGACAGTTAGACTTCCGTTGCTAAGGAAACCTTTAAAGTAATCAAATATGTAATTTAATTCTGCGAGGAAAAAAGTACTCATTTTTTTCCTTGGGAAAAAAGTAAATTCATATAAAGTGACATTTTATTACCTATCAAGAAAATGTCAATTTTTTCCCGTCACTGAAAAAAATCATTTATAGTGTGTTCTTATACAGGGTGTCCAGAAACTCGTTGGTAAAATTTCAAGGTATGGTTGGGGAGGCTATTCCCTATCAAAATAACCATATATGTTGTATTCAATGGTTTACAGTTTCAAAATTATTTTAGTGTTTCTGTATTTTTGGAAAATTCGTGTCCAACTATCGACTGTTAATTATTAAAAACAGAATACCGGCTCTTTTAACATAATTTTTTATTGTGTAAGTGAAAGTTACATTTTTCATAAATGACAACTATTTCCAAAATCAACCATTATCACAAGAGAAAATTGAAGATGTCGACGTCGCTTCAGTTCTACAAAACATACTTCATGTTATTCACATCGAAATTACTCTAAAAAAGTACCCCTTATCAAAAATTGCACACCTATCTAAAAAACATCTTTGGCTATTCTTTCTTCAAAGGTATAACTCATAAGGCGTAAGTTTAATAAGTAAGAAAATATTTGTGTTTAATCGTACGGACAACACTTTTATTAAGAATTCAATTATTATTCAGCTATCTTACATTTTTTAAAAAAGAATAACTCAGTAAAATGACAAAATTAGGAGGAATTTATACTGACTGGGCTGAAACTTTGTAAACAGGCTTGTTTTAGGGTACTATTTAGCATATTAAAAGTCCCCATGTCTAGACGCTACGTTGCGGGCAAGAGAGGGTCCAAAAGGTCTAAAAAATCAGTTTATCGCAAATAATTCGGAAAATATCAACTTTGCGGAAATTTATGTTCATATCAAAATTATAGCTGACAAACTCCTGCACAATTTCATTGTTTATTGAAGTCTGTACGACCAAATGGAGCAGAGATATAATTTTTTTAAACATCGGTAGTTTGCAACGCATCGAAAACACGTACGCGTGTCGCGCATTTTTCACTAATATCTCGAAAATGGACTCTCGAATCGAAAAATGTTTTAAATAAAAGTTGTAGAGAATCTAATTACAAACAATTTTGTTTTTATTCATTTCCGTACGGCCCAAATTCGCCAAGTTATTAATTAAAAGACAATTTTTTTTATGTTGATAGTTGATGTTTTGCATGTAAAAATCAGTATTAACTCTGAAAGTATAGGTCGTACACATATAGTATATATAATAAATGTAAAAGAGAATAAAATTTTGAACATGTTGATGTGTGCATGAATCCATTTTGGTAACGATAGCTAGAAATTAAGAGCAAAAAACATGAAAAAATGTCATTTTGAGTGCATTTTGGAAAATAACCTTTTCTGATTGGTTGAAGGCAGTAATATTATGTTATCTTTAAAATGAGACGTCGTAGAGCTTTTTTCATTGAAACGTTGACGAGTTACTGGCGGTTAAATATTTAAGAAAAAAATTAATTTTTGTTAAATTAGCATTTTAGTCCAAAAATATGTGAATAATAATTTTTCAAAAATTTATTTAATCTTGTTTTCATCTTCATATATATATATATATATATATATATATATATATATAATATATCGTTATGATAATAGGGTGGTTTAAGGGTAGATTAAGTCATAGAGGTCGTAGGATAGATATAAATAACTTTAACTTTAAGTCAATCAAATAATTCCAGCAATTATAAGTGTAAATCGACTATTTTACAAAAAGTCAATTGCAAGGACACTGTATATAAAAGATAGTGAATATTAGAAATATGAACTAGTGTAAATAGGGGAATTAAACTGGGGAATTTGTAAAAATTCCGAGTTCTGCCAGATAAGGCAAAGTACAAACCTTGATTATAAACACGCCAATGAAAACTATTGGGAGGAAGGGCTTATATTTACAATAGAAAATGAATAACATTTAGTCCAAGTACTTAAAGTTAACTCAAGGGAAAATACCAGAAATTAAAAGTGGATAACTTTGACCAATAAGTAAAGCGGACACAACAAGGGATGCAGATCACAAACTATGATGAAACTTCAGAAACCATTCCAGGTTAGCGATTTTTAAACATTTTATTATTGAAAGACTGTTTCAAATTTAATATTTGCTATACATTGTATATTTGTAAGAGATATCAAAAAGGTCATTTGAAAAATATGAAAACAGGGAAAAGCATCTTTGTTCACGCGCGGGGGGTCTTATAAATTTATAAATGGACTTACCTCCGCGGTGTTTTGTTGTTCTAAGCTGCAGTTCCTATTCTTTCAACCAAGTGGACTGTATGCGAATTGAGTCTATGTTACGTTACACTTGCACTGTGTTTTTTAGGGGTTTAACAACGAAAGTCTGCGGCACTTGACTAACTTACGGTACTGAACGAAGAAACCGACACGACCGTTCTGCTTCAATATCCATAAGCAAGTGTTTGTTCACTACTCTGTCCACCTTATTCACAAATGCACAAGGAATTTTTATGGCAGGATATAAGGGAACAAGGGATGACAGTTTTACTACTAGATTTACGACTACAAATTTAAATAGCTTAAAATTAACCACGCGAACGTGCGACAAAGAGACCGCACCATCTTTGAACGTTCGAAGGTACTTGAATGTAATTAAAAGATATTTTTGCTGGCTTTCAGAAAAGCATAAATTTGGTAAACGTAAATATTTTATATAAAAGGGAAAATTTTGAGTATTGTACATATTATCAATTATTATATTGTGCGTTCTAGAACTGCTGTATTTGAATTCATTTAAAGGTTAAAATAAGAGTCATTCAGTGAGCTAGTTGGGGTAAAGATAAATATTGCATATCAATAAATAACGCCCAATTGAAAGGCGATAGCACAGCAATTTTATAGTACGCCCAATCGTGGGGCGAATATCATATCAATTTTATGACGCCCAACATTGGAGCTTAAAGTAATTCATATATATATATATATATATATATATATATATATATATATACAAAGACAAGTTATTTGCAGTCCGCAATAAGAAAATTGTATATGAAGTAAGATCACCTGATGGCGGTTTTATTTACTTTTGCCATAGTACAGTGATTGTTTCGAAATTATATCATTTTAATAGCTTCGATTACTTCATAGGGTTCTTGGGAACTATTCCACTCTGACGAGGCTAACTAGCCGAAACCATGGTCAGTGGATGTTTCCTCCCTATGAAGTAATAAAGCTAATGTTTTGTTAATGGCTATATAACTACCAGCCCGATTTGTATTTGTCAATGGCTTTTATTATTTTCATAAGAGTTGTTTACAGATACATCTTACTTCATATATATATATATATATATATATATATATATATATATATAATTTATATATATATATTGCATAGCCATAAATGAAAGAATTTGTTTGTTTCATAAAGGGAATAAACATTCATCAACTAGTTTCGATCTCAGGATGAAGTGGTTTATAAGACTTATAATAACTTAAAGTTGATAAAATTTCCTATAAAATACAGGTTTTCGTATGTAATTTTGAGTACATCGTGATTGCAAACCGGCGTTTCAAAAGACAGGTAAGTTTACGTATGTAGCAGATCATCACTATGAGTCGCCTGAAATGATGAAAAAACGTGTCCTTAACCATTTTTCTGTACTTATTAAAGTGTCAGAAGTTATTCTTGGGGTCTTTCTGAATCGTTTGGTACTAGGCCGATATTTTTAGGACCGATAGTACTGTACGTAGGCATTAAAGATTGAGAAGGGTTTGAAGCACTAAAATAGCAATTGGTTAATAAAATGTGAGAATTTTATTTTTATTATTGTTCATGTAGGCGAATTTGGGCCGTACAGAAATGAATAAAAAACGAAATTGTTCGTAATTAAATTTCTCTACAACTTTTATTTAAATCATTTCTCGATTCGAGAGTTCATTTTCGAGATATTAGCAAAAAATGCGCGACGCGCGCACGCGTTTTCGGTGCGTCGCAAAACTACCGATGTTTAAAAAAATTATATCTCTGCTCCATTTGGTCCTACAGACTTGAATAAAAAATGGAATTGTGCGGGATTTTGTAAGCTACAATTTTGATATTTACATAAGTTCCGTAAAGTTGATATTTTTTGAGTTATTTGCGAAACTAATTTTTTGGACCTTCCCCTGCCCGCAACGTAGCGTCTACACGGGGGGCTTTTAATATGTTGAATAGTACCCTAAAACAAGCCTGTTGACAAAGTTTTAGCCCAGTCAGTATTATTTCCTCCAAATTACGAGTCATTTTACTGGGCTATAAGCACTAAATAACATTCAATCTCTTCAAAAATTAATTGTTTATTATACATGTTCAAATGTTCGACTACCTGTTTGAATACAGAAACGACACCTTTTGAGAAGTTACGTTTTAAGGACCTGAATACATAGCGATTCCTACTAATTATAATTGCAGCCTCACGAGTCTTTTAGGTCCTGCTCATCTATTATGTTTGTCTTGTATACCAACTCTTTGAAATATCCCCATAAAAAAATAGCCAATGGGGTTCGGGTCTGGTGAACGCGGCAATTAATGAGTAGCGACACCACGTCTTATCCATTGATTAGGGTAGTCATTATCTAACAGTTGTCTCTTCACATCGCGAGCATAATGGGCTGGAGCGCCATCATGTCGAAACCGCATTTTTTGCCTAGTTGCTAAAGAAACATCATCTAATGGAAGTCTTAATTCGTGTGCAAGAAAGGGATGGTGATGGTGTGCATTCAGTCTACCGGATAATTTAAATTGAACAATTAATGCGCCTCCGATTATACCTGCCCACAAAGTAATACTCAAGCGATGTTGAAACCGTGATTGTCGTACCATCCTTGGGTTTTCAATTGCCCAGCAGTGAAGATTGTGTATGTTATAAATTCCGATTCTATGTAAGGATGACTCGTCACAGATCCCGTTCATTTTGACGAAGTATTCCGCGTCAAAACGCCATCCTTTGTGCATAATCTGCAGATAATAGAGATTGAACGCGCTTGCACATGGTACGGATGTACGTTATTCCTGCGGAACATTGTATGGACTGAGCTTCGCGCTATTCCAGACTGTCTAACAATAGTTCTGATGCTGATTGTTGGAGTTTGTAATTCCGTTTAAACGACCCCTTTTGGACGTAAACACCAGATAGTTCTTTTTCCAGGTATGTTTGGTGCACTTTTTGAAACACCCTCCAATCAAATAACTTATCACGGTAGGGTTCCGAGCACTGAACTTAATAGAAAATCTGAGTTCTTACCTTACCGTGTTCATTTATCTTTGACTAGCTCAGCGACAAATATTCTGTGGATTTTACGAAAGTGAAATGAAACAAGTAAATCTCAAGAAACATTTATGAACAATCCTCAATACACTCAAAAACATCTTTCGTTTACACATATTATCTAAGAAATGTATTTACGCACACAGATGTAAATAATGCTTATAAATGCAATTTACACCTTAAGTTTAGAAAGAAAAATTATCTCATCACTACTTACATATTAAAACAATCAATGATCGAATATCTTAAAACTTATATTCAAAACTTCAACTTTACATCTTAAATGCCGAATCTTGAATGATTACTTCTCGTTAAATTCCATCCTTATATAATAAAATTCTTAATACGTCATTTTTTTTCGATTACATTCTAGAAGTATGACACATCCGCATGATGTAAGATTTTATTGCAATTTCGTGTTTCGTTTTCTCTAATGAGCAGTCAGTTTAAAGTTATCGCTGTCATAAAATCTTCCAGCTTTTATTAGTGTTGCTATTTCTCTACTACGAACTTTTATAATATTAATCCATTATTGTTATCTTATCTGGTTTTATAGTCGGCCAGTACTATTTATGTTCCGCGAATTGGGTCGTTTATTTATTCAAGATAATTAGCTTGTTAATTTATAGCTTTGAGAAGACTCGCGAACAGTAGTTTGTTTAAGCAAATAAATGCAGTATTTTCGTTTTGTTAAAGTAAAGTGTAAATTGTTTTTCAAGTGAAGAGAAATGCATACAAGAACCAGAGAAAATTAAATAAAGAGTTTTATACAACCCTATCGGCGATAAGATGAAATATTGGGAGAAGTTCCATATTGGTGCAGCCATTGGAGGTACAAAAGGCATCAAAGGTATCGTTAGAATTAAAAGATTGAAGGTTGGTGGTAACTTAAAGAAGCAGCGAGGCATAAGTATTGTGTGTCCACATTCATAATCACTGTTGTATATATTTTTATTTGAATTTGTTAGCTAAAACATGGAAGGGTATGAAAAACTTTTTGTACACAGGGTTTACCTGAATCTGGATTGCAAATGGGAAAATTTCAAGATGTAACGACGACTACATCCACCAAAGGATGTACAGGTATGGTCCATTCGCTTTAATTTTAGGATGACGTCACAACTCGATAAAATACTAGATTGCCAATGATAGTGTAAATTCTACTATAATTAATGAAAGATATAGAAATATTCCTATTGGTAATTGAAATTGGTGGCAAAATCGTTGAAAAATACCAACCTTTATTGTGTTAAATGACAGTATCCCTCAAGCGCAATTTTAGGTATTCATTTGCATACAGTTGCTAACACTTAATTACTACATTTTACGTTATCCTAAAGTTAAAATGAATGGACTATATATATATATATATATATATATATATATATATATATATATATATTTCTGAACATAAATTCTGGAAGCTAATAGACAATTTTCTACAGCTTCGCCAACTACCAATATCATAACAATCCTTTCGTTAAGACCATAGGTTTTCATTTTATAAATGTTCAGCTCACAACAACACAGACACAAAACTGATAAACAACAAAAACAAAAGTTAATCATGGTTGCTGTGGCAACGAAGTCAAATAGTTAATATTAATTGGTAGGCGACGCGCCGCCTGTGATCAAAGTAAATTACCCAACTATAGAATTATGTACCGACATTTTTAATTATTCGCTAATAACTCGGAAACGGTTGAATATGAATATAGGGTAACCTTATATTGTTGAATAGAGAATTTAATTCTGCATTTTACTTCTTGAAAGTATACAGGGTGTTCCATTTGAAATAAGCGACTTACTTGCGCTACTTGTTCAACGGGCACCCCGTATATTATTTTGATAACTAGTGTTATGTTTCCATTAACTAGAAGTTTATACTATTCCCCTACAAAAGCTAAATGTTCAGCATCATCTAAATCATGGTGTTACAAAATTTTTTAATGAATAATGCGATTTTGAAAAAAGTTGAATATCTCAACAACGATGAGATTTAGGTATAGGTAATCTCGATAAAAGTTACCCTAGTTTGATACGAGCAATCAGAATTTGTAATAAAATACTGGGTGTTCCATTAAAAAAAACAACTTTGGTAAATAACTTTTTTATTGAGCACCCTGTATAATACTAATTAATTTTACGTTGTAGCCATTTTGAATATACATAAGATTTATTTGAAAAAATTTTCGCTAAACGTTACCATTAAGCAGTAATCGAGCATTTCGTATGCGTTGGGACACCCGGTATATATATATATATATATATATATTGCTGTGTATCCCTGTATTAGATTCGAGCCTCACGAATTGGGCGTCATGTATGCTGTGAAACCTCTTAAATTAACTGGTCCGTCTACTTTCTTCTGTTCATCGCCTCAGCTGCTCCCCTAGATAAACCTTCATCCTCATTCATAAAAAAAAACAAACACATTCCTACCACAAACATCAACGTTAACTCTATTTACATCAATATTCACAATCCATTAAAATTTCAAAATTAAAAATTCAGCATAAATTTCAGTATCAGAAAATTTCAAGATTTAAATTTGTTATCATTTTAATGTGCATCCAAAATTAAAGTCCTTGTAGGATGCCTACTAATTAATGTAACAATATAGGCAGACCTGAGTCTGAGTACAAAGGGAGCATCTACCACCCCTTTACGTTAATTAACCAGGTTCGTCTAATTGAGCTCAAAGACATACCCAAATTTTCATCAAGAACATAAATACTAAATACTCCTTTCGACTTAAACAGGAAAATTTCACCTTAAAATTAAAAATTTGTTGTTAGTTCAACTTCATTACTGTCCATTTTAAGTAAATAAATTATAAAGTTATTCAACACACACGAAAACATCAAAGTTCAAACAAAATAGTATAATTTACCTGAAGGTTACTGCACTCGTAGCTTCAATGTACCTCGTCCCTTTTGTTAATCAAACCATTCCAACTGGGTTATATTTACGGCTTCTGATTCTCAACGCTTTTAAAATTTCTCCACCACCATTCATCTAAAGTTGTTTCAGGGCTTTTCCGGAACTCATCTGTGTATATCTGAACCTTGTTTTGTGGATCCAGTCATGTTTATGAACCATTTAATTATTAACACCCCCGAAAAATAGCAAAGAAATGCATGCTTCTTTCACCAATATACGCCAAAACTGCCTACTTTTGTGTATTCATTTGTCGTTGCAACTTTGACTAATTGGTACTGTGATACTAAACTTTATTACCTTGTATCTTCTTTTCTAAGTGCACTAAATTACATTCATTGTAGCACGTAAAGAACAAGCTGTTTTAAATCACAAAAATATTCGAGCAAACTGTTTAAATTATTTAATCAAAACCGGAAAACTAAAAGCACTGTTTAACGCATTGAATCAAGTCGAAGATCTAAGAGAGCTTGTTCATATTAACCTGGGTATATATAGCGGTTAGCCTGTCTGTCGGTCTGTTCCCCAAAACGGACAATTCTAAAAATTTCGCATGCTAGGTTCCCATTCCGCAGCCCGGCATACGATTTTACGAAATTGGCACTCGCACCAGTTACATCTCAGAAATTTCGACACGGCTCGCAACTTCTGGAAATAACTAATTGAATTTCATACAGAAATGTTATTTTACCTCTCAATTTTGCCTTTTATTTTCACCCAATCGCAACCCAATGACGTTGCTCCACTCACGCCTTTTACTATATGTGTCTCGGTCTTGCGCATATTATCTGTCTCTATCTACCCTGTTCTTATTGGTGCAAATTGATATTCTTTATTATCGATTATTTCAGTCCATGTGGACTGTGAAATAACCCACCTTTAGCATTTCTCGTAACTATTATGCGACGGTTTCTCCAACATTCTCTGTAACCATTAATTATCTGCAAAATTTACGCAGAATGAGCTTTTTAAAATACGCAGGTGTTCAAACATAATAACACTTCTACGATTTGCATTTTATTGGGTTTTCAAGTATTTATAGATATTATATGTTACTAATGGTTCAATTAACTTCAATTAAAATTAATACCCTTTAATTTTTAGTGACTCTAATCAAATATTCAATTATTATCAGTACATTTTGTTTAATACCGGTTACTTAAAATAGAGTTAATTAATATAAATTTTGCACGTAATTTCTCTTTGTTTCTTTACTAGGAATAATTAAATTACATGTAGAGCTTTTTAATACTGCTTCCTTTTTTATAGCAAGCGTCTTGTAGATGATTTAAATCTCTTATGTTTAATGAAACGAATGAATTTTTATGCTTCACGGTTTTTTAATAACGCGTACCTTTTCCCAAAGCTTCTACACATATTCTACATATTCTACTCATATTTAGACCAGGGTAAAAAATTAAATAATCACATCAAATAATTTTAATCACCGTGTATAATGAATATTATTAGATAATACGCGTTATTAAAACCGTGAAGCATAAAAATTTATTAGTTTCATTAAACATAAGAGATTTAAATCATGTACGAGACGCTTTATATCAAAAGAAGCAGTATTAAAAAGCTCTGCGTGTAATGTAATTATTCCTAAACAAATGGAAATTACGTGCAAAATTTATCTTAATTAACTCTATTTCAAGTAACCGGTATTGAACAAAACGTACAGATAATATCTACAGAAACTTGTAAAAACCCAATAAAATGCAAATCCTAGAAGTGTTAGTTAGAAGTAGGATGTTTGAACACAATTGCGTATTTTAAAAGGCAATTTCAGTTTAATTTGTTTAGATAAACATGTCGATTCTAAGGATATTGGAAACGGTCAGATGCTTTAGCACGAAATACAAAACAGGGTTTATTTAAAAGCTCTGAGAATTAATATTATTTTGAACACCTGCGTAGTTTAAATATCACGTACGGCGAAAATTGTGTAGATAACAAATGGTTTCAAAGAATCTTGGAGAAACCGGGGCTTAATATTCACGAGAATGTGCGATACGGGGTTATTAAACCCAGATAGTCCACATGGACTAAAATATAATCGATAATAACGAATATCAATTTGCACCAATACGAACAGGTTAGAAAAGGAAAGAGAAAATGCGTCAAGCAAAGACACATATAGTAAAAGGCGTGATTTAAGCAACGTCACGAGGGTCACAATTGGTTGAAAATAGGATGCAAGTATCAGAGGTAGAAACAACAATTTCTGTACAAAATTAATTAGTTTTTCTCGGACATGTTTGCGTGCCGTGTGAGAATTTCTGAGATTTAAATGGGGCGAGTGAAAATTTCGTAAAAACCGACGCGCGAGCGACGGACTGGGAACATAGAATGAGAAATTCTTAAGAATTGTCTGTTTTGGGGAACAGACCGACAGACAGGCTTTTTGCTATATATACCGGTGGTAATATGAATTTCGCTCTCTTAGACTTTTGACTATTCGATGCGTTAAAAGCTCTTACATCCGCGACTTGATTGAAGATGTTAAACAGTGCATTTTAGTTTGATAAAATAATTTAAAATTTTGCTCGTATATTTTAGTGATTCAAAATAGTTTGTTATTTACGTGCTAACATGAATGTACTTCAGTGCACTTAGATACAAGGTAATAAAATTTAGTATCACTGTACCAATTAGCAAAATTTACAACGACAAATGTATACACAAAAGTTGGCAGTTTTGGCGTATATTGGTGAAAGACGCATGAATTTCTTTGCTATTTTTCGGGGGTGTTAATAATTAAATGGTTCAAATACGTGTCTGGATCTACGAAACAAGGGTCAGATATACACAGATGAGTTCCGGAAAAGCCCAGAAACAACTTTAAATAAATGGTGATGGAGAAAATTTTAAAAGCGTTGAGAATTAGAAGCCGTAAATATAATCCTGTTGGAATGGTGTGATTACTAAAGGGACGATGTACATTGAAGCTTTGAGGACAGTAACCTTCAGGTAAATTATACTATTTTGTTTGACATTTTGTGTGTGTTGAATAACTTTATAATTGATTTACTTTAAATGGACATTAGTGAAATTGTACTAACCATAAAATTTCAATTTTAAGATGAAATTTGCTTGTTTAAGTAGAAAGGGGTATTTAGTATTGATGTTCTGAATTATGATGAAAATATGGGTATGTCTTTGAGCTCAATTAGACGAACCTGGTTAATTAACGTAAAGGGTGGTAGATGCTCCTTTATACTCAGACTCCGGTCTGCTTATATTGTTATATTAATTAGTAGGCATCCAACAAGGACTTTAATTCTGGATGCACATTAAAATGATAATAAATTTAATTTTGAAATTTTCCGATATTAAAAATTTATGCTGAATATTAATTTTGAAATTTTAATGTATTGTGAATATTGATGTAAATAGAGTTGACGTTGATGTTTGTGGTAGGAATGTGTTGTTTAATTTTATGAATGAGGAGGTTTATAAAATTAGGTGAGCAGCCGAGGCGAAAAGCGTAGTTCACGGATTTTGGAGGTTTCACAGCAATATATATATATATATATATATATATATATATATATATACATATATAATTCTTATAATTGTTCGAACGGACGTAGATAATGAAATAAAGTTGTATAGAATCTTGGGATACACTCGTTCGTACAAATAAAAACTACAGCGTCAATTTGTAACTATATTCAACGTTTCGGCATGAAAAATTATGTCTTCTTCAAAGACTGAAATTTAGCAAATGTTAGTATACAAACTTGAAACAGTGTAGCTATTTGACTTACATACTTACTATGACGTAAAAAGATTCGCATAAACTAATCTAAAAGTAAGTGATTCCATAACAAGCGGTAAAATTAATAAAAAAAAACAAAAAAAAAAATTTAAGTACATTAACACAATTAAAAGATTGCAATGTCAAATAAATAAACTAACTACAGTAAAATTTAAAAAACAGATACAATTAAACCTAATACAAAGAGCACTAACACAAAATAAATAATAAATAATAAATAATAAATAATAAATAATAAATAATAAATAATAAATAATAAATAATAAATAATAAATAATAAATAATAAATAATAAATAATAAATAATAAATAATAAATAATAAATAATAAATAATAAATAATAAATAATAAATAATAAATAATAAATAATAAATAATAAATAATAAATAATAAATAATAAATAATAAATAATAAATAATAAATAATAAATAATAAATAATAAATAATAAATAATAAATAATAAATAATAAATAATAAATAATAAATAATAAATAATAAATAATAAATAATAAATAATAAATAATAAATAATAAATAATAAATAATAAATAATAAATAATAAATAATAAATAATAAATAATAAATAATAAATAATAAATAATAAATAATAAATAATAAATAATAAATAATAAATAATAAATAATAAATAATAAATAATAAATAATAAATAATAAATAATAAATAATAAATAATAAAAATAATAAATAATAAATAATAAATAATAATAAATAATAAATAATAAATAATAAATAATAAATAATAAATAATAAATAATAAATAATAAATAATAAATAATAAATAATAAATAATAATAAATAATAAATAATAAATCTTAAAATCTATTAAATTATTCAATAGCGATGCATCATCGATTAAACGCATAAGAAATAGAAATATTCAAGAGTAGTTACAAGTTAAGATAAGATTTGAAAACGTAACAAAATGCATCAAAATTAAATCAACAGGAAACCTACATAAATTGGCTTGATAAATATTTAACAAGTGCGTTAAATATATCATCGTAAACGCAGTCTAAAATTATGCATTATTTGAAAATCGTACGTGACATATGTTCAAAAATTCAATATTAACTAGGAAATAAACAAACACCAAATTTACTTCAGTTTAGATTAGAATAAGCAATAAACAATGAATACGTCACTTAATAAACGGAAATTAGTGGGATTTCGCAATTAAATACCATGGTATGTGAATGAATACGTGACAACTCAAGATTCCGATTATTTGAACTATACCATTGGTAAAATTCCCGGAGTACACAAAGATAAAGACAAAAGGTGTCGTCCCAACACGTGAATAAACGAATGGAAAACAAGAGAGGAACGGCCTTTAAATACGATAACAATTGAGCGACGAGTTTAGTATACATTTTAAACTGGGCTACGACGGCACTCTGAAGTGCTAAATTATTTACGTAACCAGTGATACGAAAGTAAATTAAAATCATTTTGAAAAGTGTACAAATTGTGCAAGTGTGAGCCGATGTATTATAAACGTAAGTAAACAACGATTTAGTAAAAATACAATTTCTAACATAAATAAAACAGGGCTCTGGTTAATCACCTCCTGTTAATTACTTTTTGGTAATTATGGACATGGTAAATGTTCTATTACTATTTTGTTAATTACGGACATTTTTTTATTTACCGATATTCAAATTGAATCTTAAATTGGATTAACTTGTGGGATTTTAATAACGATTTGTATAGTATTTTGGTTTTGATGTCGACTTCCAAATTCGACTCTAAATATTCAGACTGGGCACAAAATCTCTTGGGGGATGCAGAGGAACTACAGAACCATTCCAAGTTAGCAATATTGATATAATATATTACTGAAAACTGTTTTAATTCAATATTTTTCGTATATGTAAAAGTCAACAAAACAGTAGTTTCATTGATCAATTTATAAAAGGTAATAGGCATCTTGAAACGTTTCAAGAGGTATCTAAATATAAAAAAGGCTCGTTTTGCTAGCTTCAATTTCTTAAATCTGGTATATGTAAATATTCTGAAAAGGGGAAGATTTCAAAAGGTTGTAAATATTTAATCATTATATTATGTATTGTAGAATTGCTTTATTTAATTGAATTAGCTAGTTGAGGCAAAGAAAATCCATAACTTAACAATTCACATCATAAGTGCTTGATTAATATAAAGGGGCTGAAATATCACGGCATTTTATGACGCCCATCGTAGGGGCTAAATATAATAAGGAAATGGCACGGCATTTTGTGAGATGCTCAAACGTGGGGCTAAAAATTAATAAAACATCGTAGGGGCTGGAGTAATATCACAGCATTTTATGATACGAACAAATCGTGGGGCTAGATATAATATAAGGGGAGCAACACAGCATTTTATAGAACACCCAATCGTGGGTGTAATAGCACAGCATTTTATGTACGCCAAAATCGCGGGGCATAATATAAAGGAGATAACACAGCATTTTATGTATACCCAATTGTGAGGCTGAAAAAACACAGCAATATATATATATATATATATATATATATATATATATAAAAGACAAGTTATTTGCAGTCCGCAATAAGAAATTGTATAGAACAATATATAAAATAAGATGTATCTGTAAACAAACTCTATGAAAATAATAGAGTCTATTGACGAATACAAATCGGACTGGTAGTTATATAGCCATTAACAAAACATTAGCTTATTACTTCATAGGGAGGAAACATCCACTGACCGACGGTTTCGGCTTTATTAAGCCTCCTCAGAGTGAAATAGTCTCCAAGAACCCTATGAAGTAATCGAAGCTATTATACTGGTATAATTTCGAAACAATATCTGTACTATGGCAAAAGTAAATAAAACCGCCATCAGGTGATAAAACACCAACACTACTAAAGTGTGGTAGTACAGAATTGAACCGAAACTACATAGTAAATCCTATAGATGGCTATACAAGTACGTGGGGCCATTTGAGATTTGCGGAATGTTACAGCAAAATTTATTTGCAAACGTAACAAACTTTCTCGCGGCGACACCCGGGTTCATGCCCCAAGGCAAATCAAATAATAAAAGACAAGTTGTTTGCAGTCCGCAATAAGAAATTGTATAGAACAATATATAAAATAAGATGTATCTGTAAACAAACTCTATGAAAATAATAGAGTCTATTGACGAATACAAATCGGACTGGTAGTTATATAGCCATTAACAAAACATTAGCTTATTACTTCATAGGGGAGGAAACATCCACTGACCGACGGTTTCGGCTTTATTAAGCCTCCTCAGAGTGAAATAGTCTCCAAGTCTCCAATTGGGCCGCCCTCCGAAAAGAGTTAGGCCCACCGGCAGGACGTCCCGCGTACTCGCCAGTTAAACACCGCGAGCGGCGAACCGGCGGCGCGGGACACAGATCCGACTACGAGCTTTTAACCGCAACAACTTTAATATACGCTATTGGAGCTGGAATTACCGCGGCTGCTGGCACCAGACTTGCCCTCCAATTGATCCTCGTTAAAGGATTTAAATTGTTCTCATTCCGATTACTTCATAGGGTTCTTGGAGACTATTTCACTCTGAGGAGGCTTAATAAAGCCGAAACCGTCGGTCAGTGGATGCTTCCTCCCCTATAAAGTAATAAGCTAATGTTTTGTTAATGGCTATATAACTACCAGTCCGATTTGTATTCGTCAATAGGCTCTATTATTTTCATAGAGTTTGTTTACAGATACATCTTATTTTATATATATATATATATATATATATATATATATATATATTGTTTCGACGACGCCTCGCGTTGGATGCGCCGGTAAAAAAGAATGTTCCGGTGGGAGCGTCACTAAAAGAGTGCTGTGATACATATACAGCAATTTGTAAAACTTGAAATTGTTCACTTACCTGCGAGTACTTTTTCTTATCTTTTCTACCTGAGTTGCTATATAGCTCCAAACCTTCCACCTTCCTCTTTAGTTTATTTTTATTTTATTTCCGTAGTCACTGCATAGTTTGAGGGTTGTTACTTCCGACATTGGGCCATGAGCGTGGTAAACCTTCGTCTAGTTGTGTATCGCCACTGTCTTCCGCTGATGTACGTTGAGAGTGAACATTGTTATTGAATTGGCTGTGCCGATCTTTTTAATCGACGCTGGGATGCAAGGATTGTATTCCCCTTTCGAACTGGTTCTTCATGCTGTTTATGTAAACGAGTGTTACCTCACGGAACTTCTCTTTTTGAAGGTTATGTGTCAAATACCCCATTTGAAGTTCCTACAGGATCACTCTACTTCCTCGGGAGTCACTTTTTTTTGTTATTATATTTATAGGAGAGCGGTATTTCTTGAGAATAAGACTTCCGAACCAAAAGTAGGTTTTACAAAAAATTTTTTCGTAATATTTTATCTTTCTTAATTTTTAGGTTAAATCATAAATGTCTAGTGCCTATCTTTTTCTTTTAAGTTGTTTTAGGAATTTTGTTTTACTTGATTAATATGTGATCACAACTCGTTGATTTTTTTTTTCCGAAAACATCTTATCTTATATTAAATAATACTCTATCCCATGGACGAAAATACAAAAATAAATCAGACGAAACAGGAAAACAGAGATACAAAGCCTTAAAATGGGAAATTATTCGAAAATGCAGGAAAGCTAAAGAACAATGGATTGATGAAAAGTGCAAAGAGGTACAAACTAAGATGGAAGTAGGAAAGACAGATGAAGCATACAAACTAATTAGAATCAATTTTAGGGATATAGAACCGTATAGCAAAAATATAAGGGACGCGGGAGGAAATGTCATTATAGAAAATGTAGAGAAAGTGGGTAGATGGCAAGAATATATAGGGAATTTATATGCAGGAGAAGAACTAACTGCATTAGAAAAGGAATCAGACATTGAAAATGATGACTTGGGATATCCTATACTTAGAGATGAATTTGAAATAGCATTAAAGGGTCTGAAAAATGGTAAGGCGCCGGGTACAGATAAGGTGCAAGCGGAGACTCTAAAAGCCGCTGGTCAAGCAGTAACAGAACGTCTCTTCCAACTTGTAAGCTATATGTATGAGACAGGCGAGATACCCAAAGATTTCAAACATAACATCATAGTAACTGTACCAAAAAAGAAAGGTGCAGATAGATGTGAAAATTTTCGAACAATAAGCTTGACAGCACACGTATCAAAAATATTAACTAGAATTGTACAAAGACGAATGGAAAAACGGGCTGAAGAAATACTAGGAGAAGACCAATTTTGGTTTAGACGAAACAGGGGAACACGGGAGGCTATCTTAGCTCTGAGGGTGATAATGGAGAAAACAATAGAAAAAGGGGAAAGCGTGTATATAGGGTTTGTAGATCTGGAAAAGGCATTCGACAATGTAAAATGGAAAAAAATGTTCGAAATACTCAAAAAGATTGGAATGAGTTATAGGGATAGACGGATAGTACATAGCTTATACAAAGAGCAAACGGGAGTAATAGAATTAGAGCAGGAACGTAGAGAAGTAAACATCAGGAAAGGGGTAAGACAGGGATGTTCCTTATCCCCATTAATTTTTAACTTGTACATTGAGGAGGCAATGAATACTGTCAAATGCAGGAAGACATTTGGAATTACTATGCAGGGACAAAAAATTGATATGCTTAGATTTGCAGATGATATAGCGGTATTAGCATCTAGCAAGGAAGAGTTAGAAGCTGCTCTCAATGAAATGAAAACTGTTCTAACAGAGAGATACGGTATGAAAATTAACAAAAGTAAAACTAAAGTACTAGTATGCAAAGGAGGGAAAAATAAATCAAAAACAAGAATACAAATATGTAACACGAACTTACAAGAGGTTAAGGATTTCTGCTACCTAGGAAGCCAAATAACGCAAGATGGGAAAAGCACAAAAGATATAAAACAAAGATTAGCACAAGGTCGTGCTACATTTAACAAGAAAAAGCAACTACTGTGCTCAAAGACCACAAACATAGAAACAAGGAAAAGATTGCTCAAAACATATGTGTGGAGCACAGCACTGTATGGTTGTGAAGCCTGGACAGTGGGAGAAGCGGACAAGAAAAAGGTAGAAGCCTTTGAAATGTGGTGCTACAGACGTATGATGAAGATATCATGGACAGACAAAGTTAAGAACGAAGAGGTACTAAAATGGTAGGGAAGAAAGAAATATGTGGAAAACGGTAAAAAATAGGAGAGATAGGATGATAGGCCACATACTACGGCATGAGGGAATAGTGCGGAATATATTAGAAGCAGAGATATGAAAAAAGAGAAGAAGAGGCAGACCTAGATTAGACTACTGCACACAGAAGTAAAAGATGTAGGCTGTAGATGTTTCAGGGAGATGTGTAGGCTAGCCCAGAATAGAAATCAATGGAGGTACGCATCCAACCAATCCCAAGATGGATAAATTAATGACGAAGAAAGTAGCTGCACTTTAACATGATATTTATTATAAGCAACTACAAGCATTGGAGGGGCAATATTCCCGAATAATGGTAATTGCGTGAAAGCATTTACTGGAAAACCATTATTTCGGCAAATGTCTAAGTGTTGGGGGATCTTGGCAGCCTCAGGTTGCTTAACCCCCTTCAATAAATCTCAGTGAAAAAGGGCATAATATTAGAAAACAATAGAAGAAACATGATATTTATTATAAGCAACTACAAGCATTGGATGGGCAATATTCTCGAATTATGGTAATTGCGTGAAAGCATTTACTGGAAAACTATTATTTCGGCAAATGTCTAAGTGTTGGGCGATGTTGGCAGCCACAGGTTGCTTAACCCTCTTCAATAATTCTCTGTAAAATAGGGCATAATATTAGAAAACAATATACGGGGAACCGAGCTGTATTGCTGTGTGAGAATTTCAGGGAACCATGTAGGTTGGTTTAGAAAAGAAATAAGTGCAGGTACATGTCCAACCAGTTTTGAGACGGGAAACCAAATGACAAAAAAATAAGCACAGACAAATCTGATGATTATTATAAACAACTAGTTGTTTGTTGTGAAATATCTGCAACTAATGTTGACTGTGCGAAAAGACATATTGGAAAAAATATTAAATCAGTAAATGTTCAAGTGCTGGGGGAACTTGGCAGCCACAGGCTGCTTCTCTCCCTTCGCAACCACTGAATGTCGGAGAAATAAGGGTATATAATTGTAAAACAATAGAAAGTGACCGAACTGCATCTAACAAGAAACAACGGCGCCTATGATGAAAGACAACAAACATAGAACAAAAAGTTGTTGAAAGCGTATGTGTGGAGCACAGCACAGACAATATGCCTACGAAATACGAGCAGTCTGAAAAGCAGACAGAAGAACAGTAGCGGCCTTTGAAATGCCGTGCTTCAGATGTTTGAGGATGGACAGACAAAGGTAATAACAAATAGGTTATAGAAAGAGTAAGGGAACAAGGATATCTTTGGGAAAAATTATGAGAAATAGAAGGGCAGAATACGTTCTAAGGCATTTTTGGGGAATAGTATGGGATATTTGACAAGCAGAGATAGGAAAAAAGAGGCGGATGTAGACCTAGATCAGATAGTGATAGATGCAGACTGTGCAAATTTCGGGGAAATCTGTAGGTTAGTTCAGAATAGGAAACAATGATGGTACGCGTCTAACCAGTTTCAGGACTGAAGACCCAATGATGATGATGAAGTGTTGGTAATAAGTATGTGAGGCTCATACTCCCGACTAAATTTATGCGGACGGTGCCACGGCAAACACAACCTCTGCACGCTGAGTTGAGTAAGTCTTAAAATCGTTTGGCTGCTCATTTTCGTTTCCTGGTATTGCTACGGTTTAAAAAACCAGGTGGCGTCTATAGACAAATGTAATTTAAGTTTTCCGTTAATATGTAAGCTCTTGTTCAAAGAGACTTTTCTTTTTATTTATTTTTCTTTCTAAAGCTTTAAAGCGATTGTTACGCATTTTTTTAAAAAGTTAACGTTTATTTTATAAGTTAGGTTTAAGGGATTTTTAAAAATCCTGCTCGGGGAAGTTTCTAGCTTATTAATGTTGTAACACAGACGTACGTGAGAACCACACAAAGCTTTGGTTCCTACGAAAAGTCCAGTTATTGGTTTATCCTTGTGATTTGAGAGAATGCCAAGATTGCATTTCTCGCGCCTTGTACGGGTTTTACCCACAAATGTTCGTCAGAGAACTTTAACCTTTCCTGGAGGTGATAAACATTTTCGTGAAAAGCGAATGTATCGAAACAGGGGACTCGACTACCGACTTCCCTCGATTTTTGACGTGTGAGTGGTGCTTTGACTTATTATTAGTGATTCCCCCTGCCGTACCGATCCTATCATTCAACACATTCGTCACAGAGGGCTACAGCCAAACAAACACTGAGACTACAGGACGCCAGCACGAAATACTTGCAGAGCCGTAGAAGCCGCTGCATCAAGAGCAAGATACCGCGGGTAAGTGTTAGTTATAATAACTTAATTAGGTCGCCCCGGAGAAATTAACCACCGAGTAAATTTGATGTGATGTGTTTAATACTATTTTACCGAGTTTTAAATGCGATCGTTTTAAAGTATTTCAACATAACTAGTCCGAGAGGTTTTCCCACGCTAACAAAGCATAATATCAAACATCACATCCTGACGACTCAAGGAACACCAGTATACAGTCGTCACACGCAGATTGGCTTCTGATAAACTCAAAATCGCCAAGGACGAATTTATTACAATTTTCCAGCTAGCAATAACAAGACCGTCCAAATCACCTTGAGCATTGCTCATACCTTTAGTGACCAAACACAATAAAGAGTGGCGACCCTGTGGAGGCTAGAGGGCATTAAACGCTCGCACAATTCCTGACAGGTATCCTGTTCCATTTGTGGAAGATTTTGCACCAAAACTGCAGGCAAAAAAATTTTTCTACAATCCATCTTGCCAGAACCTATCACCAAATCCCCGCAGCTGAAACAGGTATAGAAAAGACTGCTCTAACCACACCTTTTGGTTTATTCGAATTTCTTATACATCACCTTTGGATTACAAAACATCGCATAAACTTTTCAAGGCTTTATTGATGAAATTATAAATGGACTAGAATTCTGGTACAGCTCCATCGACGATTTCTGGTAGCATCTCATCTGAAAAACATCACTCCTACAAAATTTAATTTTTCTATAACCGTTTTGAGAGTGTATAACAGAAATTTACCTTATTGAAGAGTATGTTAACATTGTACTAGCTTGGTTTTAAATGTACTAGATTATACATTAACATCGATTATTTTAAATCTTGAATTTTGATCAAATTTTTTACTATGGGCCACCAATTACTAAACTGAGCGTGGACCACCCAGTATTTTACAAATCGCTAAAATCGGTTTCGAAACTATTTTGGAGCATACTTCTATAAAACTAATATTCCTTAGCAGTAGAAAAACACGCAGGATTCATTGATACGTAATAACCCCTTATATAAAAAATATTCCTAAAAGATCAAAGGGACCGACAGAGCATATGTTAACTCAGTTCGTCAGAGTGTCATAAAGACATTAAAACAAGTGCTTCTGATACCGTGTTGTTTTATTTTACTGCAGTTTAAATTTTATATCTTAACCTGTAGTCATAAAATCTGAAGGAATGATATGATTGAAAAAAAAATATTATTGCTGCATTAAGAACTTCATTTGGATTTAATGAATTGTGTTGTTTGTTACTCATCCGTGTGGTAGCTTTATTGCTTGTGGCAGAAGCTGTATGTAATTCACAACCTTAATCAATGCAATTCATTTTTCTTTGTTACGTCAATAATTTCATAAAAGTTATTGTTTCGATAAAAATATGATAAAACAGTCGGTCTTTTAATAAAATTTGCATGATAAATATGCCAGTTGTGGACTAGTAAAGACAAAATATAAGTGTTGCTGTCATTAAAATTAAATAGCAAACCTCTTTTGTTTGATTGAGAAACTAAGTTGAGTTTAATTAATCACAGTAAGTTGTAGAAGTGGTAAAAGTAACATATTTAGAATTTCTCGACGAGAGATGCAACTTGTGAATGACTACTAACGCCTAGTTGTAAATGAACAATTAACCTCTTTTTTTCACTAATTAAAAAGCACGAGAAAGGACAGGGGCAATAGGCTGGTAGAATTTTGCGACAAGAACAATTTAATCATCACAAACACATTATTCCAACATCATGCTAGAAGACGATATACGTGGAAGATGCCAGGAGATATAGGAAGATATCAAATAGATTACATTCTTGTTAGACAACGGTTTAGGAATCAAGTAAAACACTGTAGAAGCTACCCAGAAGCAGATATAGACACTGACCACAACATCGTAATTATGAAGGCCGCACTTTAATTTAAAAATTGGAAAAAAAGAAACGGAAAAAGGCACTTTGACTTTGAGAAACTAAAAGATGAAGATATTCAAGAACGATTCGAAAAAAAGTCAAATGAATTGCTGAAAGATATCGGGAAAATATCTGATACTAAGGAAGTAGAAACAGAATGGAACAACATTAAGTCCAGCTTAGACATGGCGGCCAGAAATATTCTGGGGCATATACAAAAACAACATAAGAAACCACGAATAACAAAGAATATCCTGAATTTAATAGAAGAAAGACGAAAAAACAAAAATACTTCAGACGAAACAGGCAAACAGAGCTACAAAGCCATGAATTGGGAAATTATTCGCAAATGTAGGAAAGCTAAAAAACAATGGATTGATGAAAGGTGCAAAGAGGTACAAACTAAGATGAAAATAGAAAAGACAGACGCGGCATACAAACTCATTAGAATGAATTTTAGGAATATAAAACCGTATATCAAAAATATAAAGGACGCGGGAAGAAACGTAATTATAGAAAATGTAGAGAAAATGATTAGATGGCAAGAATATATATAGGGAATTTATATGCAGGAGAGGAACTAACAGCATTAAAACGGGAATCAGACACTAAAAAGAATAACTTGGGGTATCTTATACTTAGAGATGAGTTTGAATTAGCATTAAAGAGTCTGAAAAAAATAAGGCGCCGGGTACAGATAAGACGCAAGCAGTAACACTCAAACCGCTGACAAGCAGTAACAAAACGTCTCTTCCAACTTGAAAGATATATGTATGAGACAGGCGAGATACCCAAGGATTTCAAACGTAACATCATAGTCACTATAGCAAAAAAGAGAGGCTCGTCTAGATTTTCGAACAATAAGTTTGACAGCACATGTGTCAAAGATAATAACTAGAATAGTACAAAGACGAATGGAAAAACGAGCTGAAGAAATACTAGGACAAGACTAATTTTGGTTTAGGCGAAACAGGGGAACACGGGAGGCTATTTTAGCCCTGAGAGCGATAATAGAGAAAAACAATAGAAAAAGGGGAGAACGTGTCTATACGGTTTGCAGATCTGTAAAGAGTATTCGACAATGGAAAATGAAAAGAAAAAAAATGTTCGAAATACTCAAAAAGATTGCAATGGGTTTTAGGGATAGACGGATACCACATAACTTATACAAAGAGCAAACAGGAGTAATAGATTTACATTATAATTTGATTAAGAGCCGCTATACTTGCGGCCACGTCCCCAATGCTCCAGCCGGAGGTACTACATTGGGTTTAAACGCGAAGAATAAACGTGCTTCTAATTAATTCTAACTTCGTAATTTAACCGCTCTAAATAAAGATCTAAATAAAAATCTAACAAACTGAAACAAAAACTAAAAACAGGGTTTAAATAATGGTATCCCTAGCGTTGGTTTTGGAGTGTACCCGATCAACAAGACATGAGAGGGGGAGGGATCCGTAATACCGGATAGCAGACGCCGGCTCTGCTTACCAGTGCGACCTGAAGGGTCGTCTTAAAACTATCCAAAGCTAGCTAACTATTTTTAAAATGGATTCAAATTTTTAAGCATTCGCCAAATATTTTAATAGTGAATCCAGTTATTTGCCTGCTCTATATATTTAGAAATTCGTCCTCCCTAATCTAAGTAATTTATCTTATGTTTCTCCTAAATTTATCCCTAGCTTTCCCTATCATTCCCTAACTGATTTATATTATGATTACAATCTTCACAATTCTACTCTTCCTTCCTAAATATATACTGCAACCAAAACGGCAACAGAACGTCAGACAAAACAAATATGCCACAGAATACTACAATACATGCTAATAAATATAAAGTGTAAATATAAAATATAAATAAATATAATTATATAAATATATAAATAAATGTCTAATAAGCGTTAAGCATATAGCAGTGCACAAAATAGCAAAAGCATCACCCTATTTATCAGGTGCACTCGCACAAGCATTATGTCGGCTAGCGCCTTTACACACAAACGTGCTTATTAAATTTTCCCAAAAACTACTAATTAATGTAAATCAATGCTTGTGCAAGTACAGCCGCCACAATTTAAGTCTTAGCTCGATAATAAAATTCTCCAGCATCCGAAGATCTGGTCGTCTGCCTACATCTAATTGTAACTTACTTCTAAGGGGAAGATGGATGTGCACTGCTAAAGTCCTGGTGGGTATGCACTAAATATTCTGGGGGGGGGGATCACAATCACTATCACTATCACTTCACTTCACTTTCAAGTTTTGGGGGGATGCGCGGTTTCACTCTATTTTATTATATTTGTTTATTTTATTGATTTAATTTAATTAGGGTCTCTGATTAATTTGTTATTGTTTATTCGTTGTTATTTATTCCCGATTTTCCGCGCATAATTATGAAGATAGACCATGATTGTAATAGTGGTGTGGGGGTTTCTCGTGCATATTGGACATTTGGGTATAAATATCATGTTATTTTCTTTTAAATCAGGTTTTGGTTATTTCAATGCTCGTATCCTTACTCACGCCAAGTCAATCTAAAAATTTTCAATCCTCCCACCAACCCCACCGGATTTACACGCGGTTGTCACTGTCTAATCTAGCGACCCTTCCCGGCTGTCCAGAACGCCTTCTGGTTAACCACTTCCCCGACTTCCTATAGGCTCTTTGGCCATGCCTGACCTAGGATAGCTAGTTTGCTATCAGCCAACCCTCGATTTCCCGCCTCAAAGAGCACGTGCTCTGCGTTTTCCGCGCCCTCGCCGCATTCGCAGCTGTCGCTGTTGGTTAAACCGAACCTTTGTAAATACGCCTTCAGGGCGCCGTGCCCTGTTATCAACTACACCATTTTGTGATCGAGCTTAACCTCGATCCTACCTCTATCTTCTATGCTCGGTATGAATTTGTGGGTCAACCTGCCCGTGGCAGCGTTGTCCCACCTCTTTTCCGATTGTCGAATTGATTTTTCGCGCAGCTTTCTTTTAATTAAAGACCTCGGTATCGACGAATGTGATATCCGAAAGTCGCCCGTCGCGGCCTATCATTTTCTACGTTACCATCGTGCGACCTAACCCAACAGAACTTTAAGCGTCGAAACTCGAGCGCTCTATGCGCTATTTTCCAGACGTCCGCCTGGAGGTCTGTCGAGGTGTTCATGTTAGTTAATGCCGTCAGCGCTGATTTACTGTTGCTGATTATATAATAATCGTCTCTGCCCGTGTGATTTATTACGTAATCGATAGCCTCTCGTATGGCTACCAATTCGCACTGGAAGATTGTGCTACAGATCCCGAGTTTGGTTTGAAACCGGAATACCTCCCTTTCCTGCTTAAACACGACAAACGCCACGCCTGCTTGCCCGTCATCCATACGTGAACCATCCGTGTAAATTCTGATACCCGTCGCGTCCCGATCACCTTCGACAAACTCGATTCCTCTAATATCGGCCGGGTGCCCCAACTCTGATACCACGATCTTTCTTGCAACGTCCCTATTACCAAGATTAATATCTTCGATAATTTCGCACCCTCTCCCTATATCTATAAGTCTCCTATCTCTAATCTCCTAATGACATGTTCGATAGGGAGAGTCCTACTGATCACCAGAACCGCCTCCGTGGAAGTAGTCCTGTATGCCCTCGCCGCCTTTACCGCGGTTATACGTTGTACGCTCGTTAATTGACGCATCTCCCGGACTTTACAACCTTCCGCCCATACGGATGCTGCGTACAGCATTGCCGGCTCAATAGTACCGGCATAGACCGTCCTCAGCGATTCGCCCCTGAAACCCCAGTTTATTTTTGCCGCCGCCATCATTTTATTTGATATTTCGCTTCCTTTGCTTTTGACGTACTGCACGTGAGCTTTCCAATTTAACTTATCGTCAATTTTTACCCCGAGGTATGTAATAGCTTCCTTGAACGGTATTTTCTCCCCTCCTAGCTCTAGCCTAGGAGGTCGCTGTCCCGGTTTTGTACCGAAATAAAGCGCTTCCGACTTCGACGTGTTAAATTTTAGTTTTACGTTCTGTGACCATTCATGTAATTTATTCAGAGCCTCGTTTGGTTTTGTACGCATATCCATTAATAATTGCGATCTGCTAATTAAAAGCGTATCGTCCGCAAACCCGACAATTGAACATCCTGTGGGTAATTTGACCCTAAAGATGCTCTCGTATAACAATTTCCAAAATGTGGGACCAGAGCATGACCCCTGCGGGCATCCCCTTTCCACCTCGCGCGACAAAACTTCACCCGGTATTTCAACCTGTGCAAATCATCCCGAGAAATAACTCTTGACTAAAGATATCAAGTTCCGCGAACAACCTCTACGATCTAACTTGCTAATGATTAGTGGCCACCAGGCAGCATCAAATGCTCCTGAAATGTCCAAGGCAACAACAACATAGTGCTCTTTAGCATCTCTCGCCTGCTTAATTTCCCCGACAACGAACTCTAATGCGTCGATAGTCGACTTTCCCTCCTTTAAACCGAACTGTCGTTTATTAAAACCGCCGCTGTCTCGTACTAAGTGCTCAACTCGCGTAGTCATAACGCGATCTAAAGCTTTCCCCAGCACCGGTAGCAAGCTAATTGGACGATAGCTGCCCGGGTCTGACGCATCCGCCTTTTTGGGTTTCGGGATAAATTTCACATTCTGGATTTTCCAGCAACGCGGAAATACGCCCCTCTCTAAACAAAGATTAAACAACCCGGCAAAGACACACGGGGCTAACAGGCACGCCTCCAGAGCTGCGCCTGAGGTGATTCCGTCATGCGCCGGCGCCTTCTTAGGGTGCATCCTCCTAAGTTTCCTAACAACCTCGTGAACTAGGATTGCCTTATCGGCACCTGTTCCTTGCGCCTCTGCAGCTTCCCGACGAACTAAATCGTGCGACCCTTCATCCTCCTCGGGTTTATCCGAAGGGAAGAATTTTTCTAATAAATATTCCGCCGTGGTTTTAAAACCGTCCGTGTATTCGCCATTTGTTTTCTTTATATTACCGAGCGCGATTTTCTGTTGTTTTCCTCTAATTACGCGGTATGCTGTTCCCCAAGGTACTTTCTCTGAGTTTCGCGTGCAAAATTCTTTAAATTTATTCGTTCGCGTTTCTTCTATTAATATTTTATATTCGCGGTTACTTTGATTATATTCGAGTCGCCGTTGTTCTCTTATATCTCCCGAGGCTCGTTGATAGCGGCGCCTTAGGTTACGCGTTTCTGCCCGCTTGGTGGTTAGTTCCCGTGTCCACCAGGGTACGCTGTCTTTAAATGCTTTCTTTCGCGGCATGGAGTACGACGACGCGTCTACCACCGCGTCGTTTAATTTTACCGCAAGTGTTTCTATTTTGTCTGCCTCTCGGAAGTTTAATAGCTCGTTCTCGAGCGCTGGCATGCTTTCGCCGAATTTTTGTTTAAACCGCTCCCAATTTGCTTTTTTATTGCAGAACCGCAGAAAGATAGTTAGTTGCTCGTTTTGGATTTCCTCGGCATCAATATCCCACGTAATTAATTTGTGCTCAGAGAGCGTTACCTCGTGCGACTTAAGTTCCCAATTATGAATTTTCCCTAACATCTCGTGCGAGGCTGCAATAATATCTATAAAACTGCTGCCTCTATGCCCCTCAAACGTAGGTGAATCATTAGTGTTTATCACACTAAGGTCCCATCCCGTAAAAAGATCAGCAACCTGCGAGCCTCTATCGTCTTCGATAGGGCTGCCCCATAGTGGCGACTTGGCATTAAAGTCTCCCCCGATTATTAGTTTTTTATTCCTTCCAATTTTACGAAAAATGCCTTCGGTTTGGTTTATTAGGTCCTCGGTTTGAGGATTTTCCCGTCGGGAATCGACCGGCGGAAGATACGCGCTAATCACGTAAAACGTATTTAACCCCGTTTTTATTTCGACCGTCGGTATAAAATCGTCTGATAAATTATTTAAAATTATTCCGGCACACGTCCCATTATTTATTATTATCCCGCTACGTGGTCGTTCGCTGTTTGCGTTTAAAACGGTAACCCCCTTCCCAAAACCTGTTATTTTGTGGCTATACAGGTGCGGTTCCTGTATAAGCCCGATGTCGATATTTTTTTCGCTAAATAACTTTACGAAGTTATTTGTAGCCCCTTTTCCTTTCCCGAGATTTAATTGCGCGAATTTTATCTTCTTGCTTCTTTTAAATCTTTGTTTTTCTTCACGGTCCATAATCGATGTTCCGTGTGATTGCGTTCTTCAATCTCAGCATCGTGGAGCATCTACTCGACTTGGCGTCGTGGCGCGTATCGACCTTCGCGCCACCGCCAGTTCTGTCGTTTGCCCTAGCGTAAACCACACAGCAGGGGACTGCCCTCCGGCAATTCTTAAACTCGTGTCCGACTTCGACAAAATTCAAAATTTCCAGGTAAAAAGAACTCGCTTCCTGGCTAATGTAGTACCTTCGGGTGGAGCATTGGAAAATCGCATGTAGGGCGTTTGACCGCCTGACGGCTCTGTAACGTAGTTGGTATGCGTGTGACTACTACGCCCGACGTACCGGGTTCGAATTCCGACACGGTCCGCTTGAAAAATTTAATGTTAGGCGAGCATTTTTCACAAAAATATGCCCTCTTTCGGATGAGAGGTAAAATGGAGGTCCCGTGTGTGAGTGCTGTCAAGCACGATAAAGATCCCTACCTTGCTCGGAACAGCAAGGGTTCGACAAAATTCAAAATTTCCAGATAAAAAAAAACTCACTTCCTGGCTAATGTAGTACCTTCGGGTGGAGCATTGGAAAATTGCATGTAGGGCATTTAACCGCCTGGCGGCTCCGCAACGTAGTTGGTATGCGTACGACTACTACTCCCGAAGTACCGGGTTTGAATCCCGACACGGTCCGCTTGAAAAATTTAATATTAGGCGAGCATTTTTCACAAAAATATGCCCTCGTTTGGAGGAGGGGTAAAATGGAGGTCCCGTGTGTGAGTGCAGTCACGCACGTTAAAGATCCCTCCTTTGCTTGAAACAGGAAGGATTCGCCAAAATTCAAAATTTTTCAAGTAAAGAAAACTCGCTTCTTGACTAATGTAGTACCTTCGGGTGGAGCATTGGAAAATCAATTGCATGGCATTTGACCGCCCGGCGGCTCTGTGGCGTATTCGGTATGCGTGTGACTACTACGTCCGAGTTCCTGGGTTCGAATCCCGACACGGTCCGCTTGAAAAATTTAATGTTAGGCGAGCATTTTTTCATAAAAATATGCCATCGTTCGGAGGAGGGGTAAAATGGAGGTCCCGTGTGTGAGTGTTGTCACGCACGTTAAAGATCCCTACGTTACTTGGAACAGCAAGGGTTCGACAAAATTCAAAATTTTATGGGTAAAGAAAACTTGCTTCCTGGCCAATGTAGTACTATCGGGCGGAGCATTGGAATATCAATTGTACGGCATTTGACCGCCCGGCGGCTCTGTGATGTAGTCGGTATGCGTGTGACTACTACGCCCGAGGTCCCAGTTTCGAATCCTGACACGGTCCGCTTGAAAAATTTAATGTTAAGCGAGCTTTTTTCACAAAAATATGCCCTCGTTCGGATGAGAGGTAAAATGGAGGTCCCGTGTGTGAGTGCTGTCAAGCAAATTAAAGATCCCTACCTTGCTTGGAACAGCAAGGGCTCGACAAAATTTCCAGGTAAAAAAAACTTGCTTCCTGGCCAATGTCGTACCTTTGGTTGGAGCATTGGAAAATCAAATGTACGGCATTTGACCGCCCGGCAGCTCTGTGGCGTAGTCGGTATGCGTGTGACTACTACGCCCAAGGTCCCGGGTTCGAATCCCAATACGGTCGGCTTGAAAAATGTTAAGCGAGAATTTTTCACACAAATACGCCCTCTTTCGGAGGAGGGGTAAAATGGAGGTCCCGTGTGTGAGTGTTGTCACGCACGTTAAAGATCCCTACGTTACTTGGAACAGCAAGGGTTCGACAAAATTCAAAATTTTATGGGTAAAGAAAACTCGCTTCCTGGCCAATGTAGTACTATCGGGCGGAGCATTGGAATATCAATTGTACGGCATTTTACCGCCCGGCGGCTCTGTGATGTAGTTGGTATGCGTGTGACTACTACGCCCGAGGTCCCAGTTTCGAATCCTGACACGGTCCGCTTGAAAAATTTAATGTTAAGCGAGCTTTTTTCACAAAAATATGCTCTCGTTCGGATGAGAGGTAAAATGGAGGTCCCGTGTGTGAGTGCTGTCAAGCAAATTAAAGATCCCTACCTTGCTTGGAACAGCAAGAACTCGACAAAATTTCCAGGTAAAAGAAACTTGCTTCCTGGCCAATGTCGTACCTTTGGTTGGAGCATTGGAAAATCAAATGTTTGGCATTTGACCGCCCGGCAGCTCTGTGGCATAGTCGGTATGCGTGTGACTACTACGCCCAAGGTCCCGGGTTTGAATCCCAATACGGTCGGCTTGAAAAATGTTAAGCGAGAATTTTTCACACAAATACGCCCTCTTTCGGATGAGAGGTAAAATGAAGGTCCCGTGTGTGAGTGTTGTCACGCACGTTACATGGAACAGCAAGGGTTCGGCAACGTTCAAAATTTTTCAGGTAAAGAAAACTTGCTTCCTGGCCAATGTACTACCTTTAGCTGGAGCATTGGAAAATCAATTGCATGGCATTTGACCGCCCGGCAGCTCTGTGGCGTATTCGGTATGCGTGTGACTACTACGTCCGAGTTCCTGGGTTCGAATCCCGACACGGTCCGCTTGAAAAATTTAACGTTAGGCAAGCATTTTTCACAAAAATATGCTTTCGTTCGGATGAGAGATAAAATGGAGGTCCCGTGTGTGTGTTGTCATGCACGTTAAAGATGCCTACCTTGCCTGGAACAGCAAGGGTTCGGTAAAGTTCCAAATTTTCCAGGTAAAAATAATTGCTTCCTGGCCTTTGCGCGCCGCGCGGCTCGGTGGCGTAGTTGGTATGCGTATGACTACTACGCCCAAGGGTCCGGGTTCGAATCTCGACACGGTCCGCTTGAAAAATGTTAGGCAGCATTTTTCCTAAAAATACACCTTCGGTCGGATGAAAGGTAAAATGGAGGTTCCGTGTGTGAATATTGTCACGCACGTTAAAGATCCCTACCTTGCTTGGAACAGCAAGGGTTCTGCAAAATTCCAAATTTTCCAGGTAAAAAACTCGCTTTCTGGCCAATGTAGTACTTTCGGGCGGAGCATTGGAAAATCAAATGTAGAGGCCTTTGACCTTACTTTTGTTTTACTCGAAACCTTTGTCTTCCTATACAATTTCGTCTTCAGTTCTACCCTCTATTTTTGACCTAATCAGTCTTTCATGCCTCAAAAATAATCTATCATCTTCATTTAATTGTAAGGATTCTATTTTACTTAATCATTTTGAAAATTCTATTGTTACTAACTGTATCCGCCTTGTTGATTTTAAGCATTTTCCTGTAACATCTCGAAAGCTTTTGACCTAATGTTTCTTTGCCTAAAGTCTATGTTTTACAGTCATATAGTACTGCGCTCAAAATGGATTTTTTATATAGTCTTGTGTCGTTATACAATATGCTTAGCATCCCCATTTATACGAAAAACATTTAATAAAATAATGCATCCGTACAAGTCAAGTACGCGGATTCAAATTTTTCTAGAATATTCTCATTTTCTCACTAATAGAGCACGTAAAATCAAGAGCTTATTAAGACGTCGCATTAACACAGAACTTATTGTCTGGTTAATTTTCCGTTTGCAACCATATAAGGGAAACAAAAATTTCGTAACAATTGTATAGATGTAACCGGTTAACTATAATAGTGACCCAACTGGGTTTCTATGGAAAAAACAATAAAAATAATAAAAATCAACATTTGAAATAGCTGAAATACAAAAAGTACGTTACATAAACCATTTACTTTGAGAGGCTTTATCTGCTGCCATAATTGAGGCGCCAAACCGTCTTGTCTGAAAAATCCTCTTTTATGTTATTTCTTACACCGTAGACGGTTATTTGGAATAGGTGGTCGCCTTTGTCTTTGGTTTTCTAAACGTATCGCATTATACTTTACTTTGTTCTGCAATACCTTAAAAACACTCATTAAATTTTGTCATGTGAAAGAAATTTTTAGCGTAATACAACACGAGTTCCGTCGCTATTTCATAATCCAACAAAATAATCATTTTCCCGATCTGTTGAATTTCTACTAAATAAATACAAATCATTTACAACTTACATTTAAAATTCACATTTACATAATTATAAATCATAAATAAAAAGCTCAGCTTTACTTGCGGTTTAATTACCAGTTTACCTTTAAAATTTAAGAATATCCAAAAACACAAGTTTTCAATTTTTTCTAATTAACAACAGATCCCTTAACACAACAAAAACTCACTTATTTGAGCGATACTCACGGTAGCTTTTTTATAGGCAGCGCCGTGGCTTAGTTGGAGTACGTGTAAGTACGTGTAAGTACGTGTAAGTAAGCTCAAGATCACGGGTTTGAATCACGACACGGACTGCTTGAAAATGTTAAACAACCATTTTTCACAAAAATACACTTTCGCTAGGATAAGAGGTAAAATGTGGGTCTCATGTGTGAGTGTTGTTACGCACGTTAAAGTTCTCTACCTTGCTTGGAAGAGCAAGGTAAATCAGATGTAGGGTAGATCTTTTATCTCGACACACGCGAGTTTCAGAGTCCCGCGCACGGCTAACGTTTCTTATTAAACTTATAAGCTAAGTTATACAAAGCTCGCGCACCGTTTAATTTTCTCTTCGGAGAAGTCCACGTTTCACTTTGAAACTGTGTTTCGTTCCCTAACTTTTAACTTGTCTTTATTTTGACCCATGCGTTTATCAAAATCCACGAATCGTGAGGAAATTCTTTCTGCAGTTCACCGCAGCAAAGGTTCGAACAAAAGCAACGCAGGACCTGTAGGACCTACTACATGCTATACCCTATTCACATTAAATATGGGATGACGTCATAAACAGTAATAAAGTGCTAGCGATTGTAAAATGTGAACGTAACTATGAACGTAACTTTAATGATATTAGGATTTAGTGTGTAGCAGTTTGCAGTCCTGTTCAGTGTTGCAACATTTTTTACTTCTATTACTTTGACATTTCTCATTTTAATGTCATTGTTTAGTTTTGTAGTAAATCGTTTGTGCTTTATATTTGCTAAATAAAACAATTTTTTTCAGAACTAAAACACTTTATACATTGCAAGTTTCGAGTATTTAACATTTAGAATGCCTAAACATTTTGATTCGCGCTCACAAGAAATGGTTACTCTGATCAGAAAATACACATAAAATAATTTAACTAAGACAACGCAGCATATTTAACATGAATGGGGTTTAGTATTACTACATTTTGATCTTTGTAAATAACTTGTTGTAGTGGTGTTTAAAAAAACATAAGTAGAATGAGATGCTCGAAAGTTTAGGGAGTATCATGAAGAGCTCAAGGGCACATTGGGAAAATGATGAGGTTAGAGGAGTGTAATTTCAATCGAAATTTTCCATGTCCGGTTAGGAAGTGAAGAGTAAAGTGGCCTGCGATTTGGATGTGGGGTGGTACGTCAGTGACTGATGGGACAATTGTATAGGTGTGTTTGTCGCTAGTGAAAACAGTCCAGAGGTTGTGCCAGTTGTGGATCAAGGATTCGTTGATTAAGGATTTTATTTCCGTTATGGAAAGGGTCTTATATTCATCATATTGTAAAGTTGTCATGGAGATGAATTCGGATTTGAATTTTATATTGCGTATCTGAATGTGTGAACGGAGTTGCGTTTCTCTGGAAGGGATTTGTATAAAGGATATACAGGGGCTGTTGAAGTTGTACGATTGGCTTTGGATATGTATAATAGGAACGGTAGGATTATTGTGTTTAAGATTTTCTGGGAAGTTGGTGAGGTTATATGGAACTCCTAAATTTGATTTTCCAATGCTTCACCCAAACATGCTACAGTGGCTAGGAAGCGAGTTTTTTTACCTAGAAAATTTAAATTTTACCGAACCCTCGCTGTTCTAAACATAGGAATCTTCAACGTGCGTGACAATACTCACACACGGGACCTACATTATACCTCTCATCCAAACAAAGGCGTATTTTTGTGAAAACTGCTCGCCCGACATTTTTTAAGCTACACACGAACCAATTAAGCCACGAAACCGCGAAGAAAATGGGGCAACAACGCCAGAAGCGCGGATTTAGAAACATGCAAAACCTATGCAAGCGGCTCAAGAAAGAACATTCAAAATATTACTAAGTAGACTGCAAGGACGATGATAAAGAATGATGCCGCAAATGTCGGCTGAATGCATCATTGAAAAACCGTAAGCCTCCAATGAGGCAATACAACGTGGGAAGCTCCTTTGGGAGAATAGCAATCGACATTGCAGGCCCATTTCCTGAGACCGACTATGGGAATAAGTACATCTTGGTGGCCATAGATTATTTTATGAAGTGGACCGAAGAGTATGCTATACCAAACCAAGAAGCTGCTACCGTTGCTGACGTGCTGATAAAGGAACTGTTCTGCCGTTTTGGAGTTCTTATGAAGTTACACGCTGATCAGAGTTATTCCAAGATATTTGTCGGTTGTTGGGAGATGAGAAAGATCCTAACGACACTATTATACTCAGAGTCGAATAGTATGGTAGAACGAAATGGACTACACCTTGGGCAAGTACCTTTCCAAGGTGGTTTCCAAACATCAGAGAGACTGGGACAAATATTTATGTCTATTAGCTTATCGGTCTTCGGTTCATGAGAGCACTGGGCAGCCACCTGCATGTGCTATGCTGGGATGCGATATACGTTTACCATGTGAGTTAGAGTTTAGATGTAAGTCCGGAAATGACATTGTGGACGACATCGTTGTGAGGTTTAAGCGCAAGATGCATGCCATTCATGTGACTTCAAGAAAAATATCCAGGTCGCAAGCTATCGGATCAAAACCAGATTTGATATCAAGGCACAGGAGTCTGGTTTTCAGGAGGGCAACCGCTTCTGGCTATAAAATACCAGTGGTTTGTCGCCAAAGTCACAAAGACATAGGGGGGTACTGCATAAAGTTATAGAAAAGATCAACGACGTGGTATATCGGAATTCGTAAACTCTCAAAAGGCAAAACAATAGTGGTACACGTTAATCGGTTAACACTTTACGATAATGATTACGCCGGTAATGCGGGAGAATGGCAAGCAGTGAGGCAAACAAACAGTTACTCTCGTAAGGATAAACAAAAATCACTTTACAGCGGCACAGACAAAGTGAGATTTGGGGTCACGGAAAAGATTCAAGGCGATCTATTTGAGTGCCATCGGAATACTCCCTGACACATTGTGTATCAGCAGATCGTGAGGACTTGCTCTGGTGTTTAAGAATAAATTTGGTTAAATGGAATGCAGCGAGACGAACAAACAGTTACGCTCGTGAGAATAAACAAAAGTTTCTGTACAGCGCCACAGACAGAGCGAGATTTGGAGTCACAGAAAAGATTCAAAGTAATCTATTTGATGTGCTATCGAAATACTCCCTGACACATTGTGTAGCAGCAGATCGTTATATGTTCCAAGGACTTGCTCGGGATTTTAAAAATAAATTTGATTGTCTGTATAAACGTCGCCGACAACAATCAGAGGTTGGTTGGAAAGACCATACGGCTAAAGGGTCGACATCGTGAAATTTATTACCTGATGACTAAGCAATAGCCTTCTGGTAATCCGAATTGCCGGGATCTGTGGAAGATGTTAGTAGAGCTTAAGGACCAGGTGATCAAAATTGAAGACCATAACTTGACCAAACTCAAGACCAGTTGTGGGCTCGATGGATTGAACCGGAGGGTGGTACGAAATATGCTAGAGGTACTGTTCCAGAAAACCGGGGTCCAGATTTTGGTGTGTGGTTACAATTCAAATAGTACGCTGTTTGCTATGAATAGCGTGATTGCTATTTCTATCAACATGCAAACAGTAGAAATGGTTCTGACTGTCCTTAGCGTTCCAGGGACTTTCAACTTCCATATCACAGAGTGTTCTAGGACAATACAGCTTTAATAGGAGAGCTGTATAACGTCGTGCGGTTGGTTCTATTTTTGAATGGAATGATGCGTAGGAACGTGAACGAGGCATTCTACACAAAGGATGATTGATGGGCCCCTGCGGCGCGACATTTTTCAAATGGACTTGATTGACAGGTTACAAGACCATACAATGGGAAATCTCTAGAATGTTATTTACATAATTTCTTTTTTCGAAATAATTAGAACAATTAAATGAAGTATAAATAGCCTTAAGAGGTTTTTAAGTTCAGTTCTAATTTAACGCTTGGATTACAATATTACGTTTTTGTTCGACCTGTAAAGTCGTAATATGAATTAGTGGTACACACGGTTAATATATTTTGCCCTATGTGAAATAAATTACTGAAGTGATTAATATAAATTATTACAGTGATAATGCTTTTGTAGTAAGTAGTTAGAAGATAGCATCGTAGTGTTAAGAAGTTAGCAATTGTACTGTAAGCTGTTAGTTGAAATGAAGGCGTTGTGGGACCTTTTAGAAAAATTCACTATAGCTACGAGTTGTTGAAAGGGCATGAATAATCACTTTGATAATAAAGAACTGTTGTTTGTGCAAATAGAGTATTCGTTACAGTACCTATGTATATTTTTATCAAAAGCAAAATGATCGTAGACTAACAAGGCACACACTACATCGAAGATTACAGTTTTGTTAGTAAATTTGTACAAAATTAGACTTAAATTTATATTTTTATCGGTTAAAACTAAAAGCATTTCCTAATGCCGTGGAATTTTTTAGATTAACTTCACGCCTTAACTTTCAAAAAACAGACGAGATCTAGATATCAGGTAATTTTTGAGCTTTAGAGGTTGTAACTCGCTACGAGTGGTTATAATTTAAGAAAATGGTAAAATACTTAAACTAATACAACGATCGAATGTTTAGAAGTAAACCAAGATTGCGAAGTAACATAATTTTAGATTTAAGGCTTATAAGGATAGATTCGATTTGAAAAATTCAAAACAATTTCTGTTAATGCGGCGGTTAACTTTGATAATCACAAATGGTGAGATCAGTGGAAATGTATACTTAACAATAAGAATAGCGAAAACCTTCATGTACTTACCTAAGTTATTAGATTTAGCGGTGTTCGAAAAACTAGTAGTAAAAACGTCGACTTTTTGACAGGAGGTAGTATCTGTCTAATAAAAATACCATAGCGACGCACAGCACATTTTTAATTAAGTTTTCGCGGTACATCAATAACACAAAGTAGCTTGAAGGCCGAATCGCCACAAATCTCATGACATTTAATGCCTACAGGGCGGATGCGAATTTACCTGCAAACTTCATCTTATGTTATAACTAACAGTAAATTAACAATAAATACAAACGTAACATACTGCCCACCAAAATGCAAGGTATTTTTGAAAGGAAAATAATTATCAAGGGTGTGAAGGAAATGTAGAAAAGGCGAACAAAAAGAAAAAATTTAATTAATGCGAAGAAAAACAAAGAAACAATTAATGCGAACAGAACACAAAATTACAAACAAAGTCTAGGACAGAAAATTTCCCTTCAGAGGATATGGATGCGTGAGATAGCCGGCCACCAACCTGTACGATTCCTTCTCTAATAAAGGGGAACAATTTGCGAAAATTCTTTTTCAGAACTGATCCAGATTGGAGGGCGTCCAGTTCAATTGAAAAATGAGTTTGTTGAGTGTACTTAATTAAAGGGATCAAAGCATTATATAGCTCGAAAGAGGACAAAGGTCCGGTGTATTTTGAGAACGGATGTTGTAGGTTATGGACAACGCGGAGAATCCAAGCGACAATGCGAATAATGAATTGAAAAGAAGAATTATTTTTCAAAAGTATTTCAATCCAAGAAAAATACGCGACGACGGGCAGAACAATAGAACGTTCTTTGTTGAGAACTTCAGGAAAATTCAAATGTGGTATATGTGGACTATATTTTTCGAACAAACGGTACAAGGCAGGGGGTGCCGCCCTCCATAAAGAACACTGGCACAAGTCGCTAGGTAGTAAACCACGTGACCCGACATCGGCAAGATTTTCATTGGAGGTAATATGATGCCAAGAAGCGCGAAAAGTGTTTTCTTGAATATAGGAGACTCAATTGGCGACAAAGGTCTTCCAGTGCTGTGGTGGGGAACGAATCCAAGAAAGAACCACCATGGAATCAGACCAACAAAAATTTTTATTAAAGGTAAGATGGGAATCAAGGGTTTTGAGGATAAAGGTTAATAGTTTTGATGCCAAGGTCGCGGCTAAAAGTTCGAGTCTGGGCAAAGAAAAGATACGATGAGGAGCAACTTTAAATTTTGCACAAACTAAGCGGACCTCAATAGAAGAATAGGTGACAAAAAGAAAATAAACCAAATCGCAATAGCCGCGTTCGGAAGCGTCAGCAAAGCAATGAATTTCGCGCGTAGAAAAATTTGTCGGAATTAGCAAGCAAGGCAAATCAAAGTCGGAAAGAAATGACAATTTATGAAAGTATCTCTCCCACAAACGCAGTATATCAGGGGGGATCATCCCATTCTAATTTCAAGGACCACAAACGCTGAATTAAATGCTTTACTATAAGAAAGTTAAGGGGGTTAAAATTTCCATAGGGTCGAAAATACGGGCTAAAGTTGAAAGTAAGTTGCGTTTGGTACATGCTATCGATTGTAGTTGAACTAGAAAACAAAAAGTATTTGAAGTGGGGTTCCATTGAAGACCTAGAACAGGTTGAGTGTCAGGATCCTCAAAGGAGCGACGTTATGCGAAATATTGAGAAGCAGAAAGATCTTTGAGTAATTCAGGTTGATTACTAGACCACTAACGAAGTTCAAAACCACCCAGTTTTAGAAGAGCAATTAATTGATTTCGTAAAGCAATGGTTGAATCAATAGAGTCCCAACCAGAATCGATATTATCGATATAGGTGTGATTGCGAAGTGCAAAAGCGGTCAAAGGAAAGGAGTTCCTTCGTCCTCGGCCAACTGCAAAAGCGTGCGTATTGCAAGAAAAAGAGGTCAATTTACCCCATAGGTAACTGTATTCAATTGAAAGTTCTGAATAGGCTCCTCAGGAGAAAAACGCCAAACAATTCTTTGATAGTCATAATGAGCGGGATTAGCAAGGATTTGTCTATATATTTGACAAATATCTGTAGTAATAAAAGAGATAAAGGCGAAATTGTAACAAAATTGCAGTAATATCTGGTTGAATTTTGGGACCAACAAATAAGGGATCGTTTAAGGATGATTGAGACAGAGTTTTAGTGGAAACATTGAAAACAACTCGTAATTTCGTACTTATGCTTTATGGTTTCACAACGCAATGATGCGGGATGTAATAAGAAAAGTTCGAATGAGACCCACTAACAACAGATTGCATATGTTAAGAATCCAGATATTCACGCATGAACGAAACGTACTCTTCGTAAACACGAGGTTGCTTAAGTAGACGATTTTCGAAAGAAACAAATCGTTGTAAGGCAAGATTATAACTACCTGGAAAAAATGGTTCTTGATCTTTAAACGGCAGTGAGACAACATATCGACCTTGTTCATTGCGGCGAATCGTATTAACAAAATGTTTTTCAACAAGAGTTTCTTCATGCGTAAAAGGTTGAACGGCGGGGACAGCTTTGACTTCCCAGAATTTAGCGACAATGTCTTCCAATGGGAAAACAAGTTAGTTACTTTAGAAGCAGGCGAGGGGGGCATGCGTCCCATTAAAGCATATCAAAAAATAGTATTAATAGCAACAGGTTGATCGCTAGCACTCAGTAACACTTGGGGGAAAATATCCGAGCCATGTAATAAATCAATCGGTCCAAATTGAGCAATGAACGGATCAGCTAGCTTAATATAAGCTAGATGAGTGAAATTTTCAAAAGAAATAAGTAGCAGGTAAATTTTCACAAATTTTAGTAAGTACGACAGGTTCAAAATGAATAATAGGCGAGGAAGCACCTATTGGTTTGAGCGAAAAGGTTATAGCGTTATGTATAGACGCGAAGCGCATGTAGCCTAAACCACTAAAGGTTAGAGAATGCGGAGTAACGCGAAAACCCAAACGTTTCACACTATTTTGCTAAATAAAAGAAGTCATGCTATCAGAGTCAAGTAAACAAAGAAATTTCTGGAAAGAACCAGACCGGTCAGCGATTTCTACCCGAACTGTAGAAAGTAACTCGAATGAAGTTTTAGGGAGCGAATAAAATAAAACAACATTCAAAGTCGACGGGCCACTACAACTAAACAAAGTCAATGTTTCCTCAGGGGCAGGAGGAGCGGAAGGCTTGTAGCGGTCCTGAATAGCGGAACTAGTATAAGGTAAAGCCTTAGAGGATGCGGGAGCAGAGCTGAAACGAGCCTTGGTACTAGTATCGGAAGCAGGTTTAGAGGACATGTGGTAAAAGTGCCACAAAGGTTGATGACGTTGATTACATTTACGGTAAGAAATAGTGGATCTGCATTTATTTAAAATGTGGAACTACTAAGACTGTTGGTACAAAGTTGATATTTTTTAAGAACATTGCAGCAATCCTGAGAAGAAAGTTTAGCGAAATCATTACAACGATAAAGAGTATGGTCTTGGTGACAAAACAGACATTAAACGACATTATGACTAGTATGTACTAACATGGAAATATCAGAGCAAGACCTAGCATTGTTGTCAGTATGAACAACTTTGTTTAAATCAGATTTATGATTGACCGATAAATTTGAGAAAGATTTACAAGTTTTTTCCAAGTAAGCAATTAACTCTGCATAGAATGGGATAGAAGAGAGATCCTGATGCAACTCAAAATTGCGGGCGATGTGCACATCTAGGCGATTTAGGATTATTTGCACCAAGATAAACTCCCATTCCTCTACAGGCAAATCAAACTTTTTAAGGGCTTGCAAGTTATCGGTAAAAGTGTCTACTAATTTTTGCAAACCTGATGGGTGGTCAGAATTCAATTTTGGTAATTTTTCAATATTTTCCCAAAGAGCAGAAGTGATGCGGCGAGTATTACGATATTTTTCGCGAATTTTATTATATACAAGGGGGTATTTGATGCGGTTTGATCAAAATTTTTAATGGTAAGTAATGCGGAATTTTTCAAAGTAGACTGGAAGTAGAAAAATTTATCGACGTCGGAGAGGTCGTCATTATAGTGAACCAAGCTATCAAATCAATCAATAAAAGTTTTGAACGTACTGATATCACCGTCAAATGAAGGGAGAATCAACGGGGGTAGGATCACTTTGGATTTTGCACTGTGTGAAGGTGCGGATTCACCTTCCATAGGGGAGGCAAGATTGATTGGAAATAACTTGAAATACAGGGCTTTAACAAGAAAAAGGTATGGTCGAAGCGCTTTCTGATTGAATCCTCTATTTCAAAATGATTATCAGCGTCTTCAGCCGAAGCGATTCCACCAATAATGAAATTATATTGCTCAAAAAAGTTTTCCTTACGCGTGCTGATCGACGTGTATTGAGCCCGAAAGAGTTCTCAAACACTGGGTTCAACTACAGTCTCGTTTGCGATTTCAAAGATCTCCTGAAGGGAGTTAATTTGCGTGTTTCTTATAAAATACGCTTTTTTGAGTTTGTTTGCAATGATTAGAAATTACTAAAGCGAAAGCGAAGAAATGCAAGCGGGAAAAATATGCAAAAGTAAATCATCATCATCATTAGGTCTTCAGTCCTAGAACTGGTTAGACGCGTACCATTATTGTTTCCTATTCTGAACTAACCTACACATTTCCCTGAAATTTGCACAGTCTGCATCTATCACTATCTGATCTAGGTCTACATCTACCTCTTTTTTTCTATCTCTGCTTGTAATATTTCCCATACTATTCCCCAAAAACGCCTTAGAACGTATTCTGCCCTTCTATTTCTCTTATCTTTTTCCCCAGATATCCTTGTTTCCCTACTATTTCTATAACCTATTTGTTATTATATTTGTCTGTTCATGCTATCTGAAGCACAGCATTTCAAAAGGCTGCTACCGTTTTTCTGTCTGCGTTTCAGACTGCCCGTATTTCATAGGCATACTGTGCTGTGCTCCACACATATGCTTTCAACAATTTTCTTCTTGTTCTATGTTTGTTGCCTTTCCTCATAGGCGCTGTTCTTTCTTGTTAAATGCAGTTCGGTCACCTTCTATTGTTTTACAATTATATACCCTATTTCTCCGATCTTCAGTGGTTGTGAAGGGAGGTAAGCAGCCTGTGGCTGCCAAGTTCACCCAACACTTAACCGTTTACCGATTTAATATATTTTCCAATATATCTTTTCGCACAGTCATCGTTAGTTGTAGATATTTCGCAACCAACAATTAGTTGTTTATACAAATCATCACATTTATCTGCGCTTATTTTTTCGTCATTAGGTTTTTCCATCTCAAAACTGGTTGGACACGTACCTGCACTTATTTATATTCTGAGCTAGCCTGCATAGTTCCCTGAAATTCTCACATAGCATGTGTATACAGCTCGCTCCCCTTCTATTGTTTTCTAATTTTATGCCCTATTTTACCGAGATTCAGTGAAGGGGGTTAAGCAACCTGTGGCTACCAAGATTCCCCAACACTTAGACATTTGCTGAAGTAATGGTTTTCCAGTAAATCCTTCCGCACACTTAACATTATTCGAGAATATTGCCCAACCAATTCTTGTAGTTACTTATACTAATGATCATGTTTAAGTACAGTTATTTTTTTGTCATTAGTTTATCCATCTTGGGATTGGTTGGATGCGTACCTCCATTGATTTCTATTCTGGGCTAGCCTACACATCTCCCTGAAACTCCTACAGCCTACATCTTTTACTATCTGTGTGCAGTAGTCTAACCTAGGTCTGCCTCTTCTTCTCTTTTTTCCTATCTCTGCTTCTAATATATTCCGCACTATTCCCTCATGCCGTAGTATGTGGCCTATCATCCTATCTCTCCTATTTTTTAAAGTTTTCCACATATTTCTTTCTTCCCCTACCATTTTTAGTACCTCTTCGTTCTTAACTTTGTCTGTCCATGATATCTTCATCATACGTCTGTAACACCACATTTCAAAGGCTTCTACCTTTTTCTTGTCTGCCTCTCCTACTGTCCAGGCTTCACAGCCGTACAGTGCTGTGCTCCACACATATGTTTTAAGCAATCTTTTCCTTGTTTCTATGTTTGTGGTCTTTGAGCACAGTAGTTGCTTTTTCTTGTTAAATGTAGCACGACCTTGTGCTAATCTTTGTTTTATATCTTTTGTGCTTTTCCCATCTTGCGTTATTTGGCTTCCTAGATAGCAGAAATCCTAAACCTCTTGTAAGTTCGTGTTACATATTTGTATTCTTGTTTTTGATTTATTTTCGCCACCTTTGCATACTAGAACTTTAGTTTTAGTTTTGTTAATTTTCATACCGTATCTCTCTGTTAGAACCGTTTCCATTTCATTAAGAGCAGCTTCTAACTCTTTCTTGCTAGACGCTAATACCGCTATATCATCTGCAAATCTAAGCATATCAATTTTCTGTCCTTGCATAGTAATTCCAAATGTCTTCCTGCATTTGACAGTATTCATTGCATCTTCTATGTACAAGTTAAAATCAGTGGGAATAGGGCACATCCCTGTCACCCTTTTCCTAATGTTTACTTCTCTACGTTCCTGCTCTAATTCTACTACTGCTGTTTGCTCTTTGTATAAGCTATGTACTATTCGTCTATCCCTATAACTCATTCCAATCTTTTTGAGTATTTCAAACATTTTTTCCATTTTACATTGTCGAATGCTTTTTCCAGATCTACAAACCCTATATACACGCTTTCTCCTTTTTCTATTGTTTTCTCCATTATCACTCTCAGAGCTAAAATAGCCTCCCGTGTTCCCCTGTTTCGCCTAAACCCAAATTGGTCTTCTCCTAGTATTTCTTCCGCCCGTTTTTCCATTCGTCTTTGCACAATTCTAGTTAATATTTTTGACACGTGTGTTGTCAAACTTATTGTTCGAAAATTTTCACATCTATCCGCGCCTTTCTTCTTTGGTATAGTTACTATGATGCTACGTTTAAAATCTTTGGGTATCTCGCCTGTCTCATACATATAGCTTACAAGTTGGAAGAGACGTTCTGTTACTGCTTGTCCATCGGCTTTTAGAGTTTCTGCTTGCACCTTATCTGTTCCCGGCGCCTTACCATTTTTCAGACTCTTTAATGCTAATTCAAACTCATCTCTAAGTATAGGATATCCCAAGTCATCATTTTCAATGTCTGATTCCTGTTCTAATACCGTTAGTTCCTCTCCTGCATATAAATTCCCTATATATTCTTGCCATCTACCCACTTTCTCTACGTTTTCTATGATGACGTTTCCTTGTGCGTCCCTTATATTTTTGCTATACGGTTTTATATCCCTAAAATTCATTCTAATTAATTTGTATGCTTCGTCTGTCTTTCCTATTTCCATCTTCGTTTGTATCTCTTTGCACTTTTCGTCAATCCATTGTTCTTTAGCTTTCCTGCATTTGCGAATAATTTCCCATTTTATGGCTTTGTATCTCTGTTTTCCTGTTTCGTCTGATTTATTTTTGTATTTTCGTCTTTCTTCTATTAAATTCAGGATATCCTTTGTTATCCATGGTTTCTTATTTTCTTTTTGTGTATACCCCAGAATATCTATGGCCGCCATGTCTAGGCTGGATTTAATGTTATTCCATTCTGTTTCTACTTCCTTAGTATCAGATGTTTTCCCGATATCTTTGAGCAATTCATTTGACTTTTTTTCGAATCTTTCTTGAATATCTTTATCTTTTAGTTTTTCTAAGTCCAAGTGCCTTTTTCCGTTTCTTTTTTTCAAATTTTTAAATTTAAGTGCGGCCTTCATAATTACGATGTTGTGATCAGTATCTATATCTGCATCTGGGTAGCTTCTACAGTCTTTTACTTGATTCCTAAATCGTTGTCTAACAAGAATGTAATCTATTTGATATCTTCCTATATCTCCTGGCATCTTCCACGTATATCGTCTTCTAGCATGATGTTGAAATAATGTGTTTGTGATGATTAAATTGTTCTTTTCGCAAAATTCTACCCGCCTATTTCCCCTATCGTTTCTCGTGCCTAAACCAAATAAACCTACTACCGCTCCTTCCCTACCCTCACCTACCACGGCATTAAAATCCCCCGTAATTATTAAATTTTCATGTCCTTTTACGTATCTTAATATGTCTTCGATATCTTTGTAGATGGCTTCTACCTCTTCGTCACTGTAGCTAGAGGTGGGCATGTATACTTGTATTATTACTGTGTTTACCGGTTTAGATTCTAATCTAACCATGAGTACTCTTTCGTTCTTTTGTAAGTAATTTTCTACACAGTATCCTATCTTTTTCCGCATAACTATCCCCACGCCCAAATTTCCTTCCTCTGCTCCTGTATAAATTACCCTGAAGTCTCCACTCCAAAAATCCCCCGCCTGTGGCCACCGAACTTTGCTGATCCCTACTATGTCTAGTGATAACCTATTCATTTCGATTTTTAGGTTCTCTAGCTTACCTACTTGCTTCATACTTCTAACATTCCACGCTCCGACTCGCAGAATGTTCCCGACTCTTATTTTTAACTTTCCGATCGCATCCTACGAAGTAGTCCCCTCCCGGAGATCCGAATGGGGGACTATTTTAACTCCGGAATCTTTTACCCCAGAGAATGCCATCATGTTTGTTACAATTTAAGTACGCTGTGTACTTGGGAGATAATGTGGTGGTTTCCCGTTGCCTTCCACATCGCGGTAGTGTGTCTTAGACTGCCATACCGACCCCTATGGTCTCTGCCCATCTAAGTACCGAAAGAGCCGCTGCCCTCTTTCGGGGACCTGTCTTAGTCTGGTTCCTCACTAACGACCCTACTACTTTGGATGGACCTGTAGTTTGGCTCTTTAGCTCATTAGAACACGCAAGCCATTTCACCTGTTCTAGTAATTTAGAACTTCGGCAAGGTGCAGGTCCATTCGAAATGGGCAAAAGTAAAAAGAAACTTTTAATGTATGCACTAATATAAAGCAGTCAATTAGTATTGATTACCGCGCTTTATGTAAAAATCCAAATTAAACACTACAAATAATTTAAAGACCAAATTCAAATATTAATTAACCAAGTATGTAACTATAAGATAATAACTACCTAGATACATAAATGCTAGATCTTGATAAGCGGTATCTAACAACGTAAAGTAATAAAAATTTTAGAGCTTGCAGGTAACATTCAGATCTGGCGAGAATTGATCGTATATGTTAATGCGACGGTTAACTTCGATAACCACAGAAGGTGAGATCAGTGGACATGTATAGTTAACAATATGAATAGCGGAAACCTTCAAGTACTTACCTAAGTTATTAGATTTAACGGCGTTCAAAAAACTAGTAGTAAAAAACGTCAACTTTTTGACAGAAGTTCGTATCTATCTAACAAAAATGCCATAGCGACGCACAACACATTTTTAACTAAGTTTTCGCGGTACATCAATAACACAGAGTAGCTTGAAGACTGAATCGCGACAAATCTAATAACATTTAATGTCCACAGAGCGGATTTGAGTTTACCTGCAAGTTTCATCTTATGTTATAACTAACAGTAAATTAACTATAAATACAAACCGAACAATTTCAATTTCTGATAAATATGCAAAATTTTGGAGGTAGGTTGGAGTGTTAAAAGGGCTGTAATTCCGTATGCACTAGACCGAGTTTAAAAATTCAAAAAAAGTTTAAAATAAATACATGCCTTAGCTCCTCCGTAAACTCTTCGGCAGCCGGAATAATGAGCAGTGTGCAAAATTTGTTCCAGTTCCGCTATTCTACGTCTACTTATATTATACCAACAAAACTCTACTTTCTGAGCCTGCGTTAAAATGAATCAAATTTAAAAGATTTAATATAAAAGTTGATTGGAATTTTTACGGATTTCATTTTCAACAAATTATTTTTTACCTTCTACTTTTCATAATCACATCCCGTCGCCTAAGTTTCTTCTATATATTGCCGGTATAGAGATTCGCTTTTATGACTTAAGGTTTATGATACGGTTTGGATGGTTAGTCCTTGACAACTCGTTACTGTAGTATTAAATTCAAAGGCATGATTTTTTTTGTTTTACGTATCAGCAATACATACATTCCTCATCCCTGTATTAACAATATTTACACAAACAGTAAAAGTAAAAAGTAGGCTTAAGAGATGCGTTACTTAAAACGCACACATTAATTAGTTTGCCCACCTGTAAAGTTGTCTTTACCTGTCAGTCTTGACCAATGGTATAAGGTAGGTGTGGTTTATTGAATCTTCATTTTGTATTCTTAAAATTTTAGTTAGGTTGTGGTAATATGTTGAGGTCTGTGAAATATAAGAAGTACTTATCGGTTTGGTGTGAAATAATATATAATAACCGTTTAATTTACAAAATACTAACTACTGTGTTTATTAAATAAGTATACAGTGAATAATGGCATGATTGACGTGTGAACTACCGGAATTAAAATTTAATTAATATTAATTTTAATGGCTTATGGTACTACTTTGCGTATTAGTGTTGTTTATAGGTAAAATTGTTTACGTAAGTGTTGCTTATCTCTATATTTATAAGTACTTCGATTTCGATCGAATTTAGTATTAGATATTAGCGGTGGCGGGTCGTACCCTTAAGAACAGGTGATGCAGATTTAAGCAAAACTGTTTTACAAAGTGATACATTGAAGTAACCGTTTTCATCCCATACAGTTAGATAATGAACAAAATACATACATTAAATTGCAAAACAACAAGTTATTATTAAGCAGAAAATACTAGTAGAACTTACCGATCTATTTTTACTTCTTAAAAATAAGCTCAATCCTTTTATCTTTCGTACTTGCAACCTTGCCGATTATGTCATACTAAAAAGGCTATGTATTTATTAATTCGTTCAAAAGTTCTTTTTCAATCGAAATTTTTGACGAATTTAATAATCTGTTTTATATCTTTGTGTTACGTAAGTAGGCTTTAATTCTTTTTAAGAAAATGACTTCTCTCCACTGAAACACTAGCACTAACACTAAGCACAATAATTTGTAACAGTCTTTAAAATGTTGCGGTTTGTTGTTAAAAATTCTACTAAATTTTGGGGGTTCGTACCTCTATGTTGTTTATCTGCCTAAATTAGTTGTTGGTTTTTTAATTGCAGTGTGTCATTGGATAAGTTTAGATACGTTTAGATACCCCGGTGTCCTAAGTTTCTTTCGCACCCCTATTCCTTACAGTGAAACAATATCTCCTACTAACTAAACTTTTAAAAAACATTACACATTTAATAATAAAAAATAATGCAACATTAAATACAACATTTTTTATTTTAAGTAGCGTTTTTTGCTTTAGTTTTGTAAAAAAAAGTCAACCAATAAGTGACGTAACTTCAATTTGGGGGCTCTCCCGCAAACATTATAATGAAGCCCGATTTAATAAAAATGTTTAAGAAACATAAAATTCACGATAAACTTAATTTAATATCTAATACAAAACTATAAATAAATTTTTTGCGGGCTTTAATAGCAGCGAAGTTGTCAATAACATCCTGAAGCTTCATTTTGGCGGCGGTTTCTGCTTTCTGCAAAGCTTACATACATAACCTATCTTGGCCCATTCTATTACGCAGATAATTCTTTATAATTTTCAATTTTGAAAATGATCTTTCCGCTGAAGCAACAGTTATTGGTATTGTCAAAATAAAGAATTACCGAAACTAAATCTTCAAATGTGGAACACATATCGTAGTGGTTAACTATTAGTAGAAATCCAATATCTTTATTGTGTTGATTTTCTTCAGTTCATTTTTAAAAGTTTTGGTAAATAATAATATTTGCAAACCTAAACCATCGAATAGGTCATTTGAATAAAATGAACAAAGAGATTCAGCTTTTCTAATTATTTCCTCGTCTGCCCATTTGAAGTAAATTTTGAGAAATAAGGAATGAAAACATATCTGCCACTGTGAAATCTTTAAAGCGTGTACGAATTTGAATAATTGCAATATCAACTATTCGAAGAAAAATATTAATTTTAAAATACATTTCCTCATCTGTAAATCGATGATCTTCCGTTAATTCATCAAAAAATTTCTTCTTAATTTTAGTTCTCCTTTTAGAAAAATTTTCCGAAACTCCTCAATTTCTAGCAATATGTGTAGCCTCTGTTTTGAAAGCTTCACACTTGTTTCTTATTGCATATATTTTTTTTAAAGTTTCGAACGCCTTTACTACATCCTAATCTTTTGAGTATTTTTGAACCAAAATTTATTTCTCCAAACAGATTTGTCAGTACAACCGTAATAAAAACAAATTCAAATTTCTTCATGTTACTCTTTATTCTGTTTGCTTCCTGAATTTTTTCGCGTTGTTTGCTTTCAAGAATTATTTTGGATAAACTCTTCATTATATTCATGTATTTTACTTTAACTGCTAATATCGAAATTAGTCTTCCAGCCCAGCGGGTTGGATTTAATTTTTTTAATGTGATTTGCGACTCATCTGTTATAGAACTTAATATATCCCACCTATTAATACTATTTCCGAAAAAGTTATAAAGGTCTTGTAAATATGTAAAATAATTTTGAATTTCGGGAATTGCTTTGATTGCATCATTAATAACTAGGTTCAAATTATGTACTGCACAATGTACTTAAAGGGCTTTAGGTTCAATGGCTTTAATTCTAGATTGAACGCCAGTGTACGCACCGCGCCGTTCATGTTACTTGCACCGTCATACCCTTGGCCGCGACTCTTATTAATATTTACACCATCATTCTATAGAATATTCATTATCTAGTTACTAATACCTTCAGCAGTTTGAGAATGTACTTGAAAGAACCCTCAAAGTATAATAAATATAATCTACTTATATTTACATAAAAATGATTTACCTAAAGTGTCTCTTGAATACAGATTCCTGTAGGCACGCCCATGTCAGTTTTCATAATTTTAACATACCGGTAAGTAATGCTAAGTTGATCAATTTTACTAATATCTTGAGTTGTGTCAGCAATGACTGAAAAGTAAGGGACTTCCAGGATATTCTCTAATAATTTTTTCTCAAAGTTTTACCTAGACAGTCATTTAACTCATTTTGAATTTGTGGCGATAAATATTTGATGGTATTTTTGGGTTTGTTAACCAGTTCTCGCAAGACATTGTCGTATTCAGCAAGCAGCTTTACATCGGATAAGATATTGCCGTTATAAATGTCATCGATAGTTTCTTGGCCTTTACTTCCTCTGAATGAATTAAGGTTTTTGCTAATTTCAAAGTGATTTTAAAAAGACTTTCTAACACTTGTCGCAAAATATCTTTAAAATGCCGGTAGATAAATTGTTCAAACTTGATTCATCCCTTATTAACAATTCGACCACTGTAAATACGATTTCTTTATTAAAATTACAAGCGTTTCATCTGAGGGGGCGAATAGACATTTTGCATTACAGTTTTTATCTTCATTTTTTAACATATTTTACGTCAAATTTGAACCTTTTAGGCTTTTCCCATATATGATGTGCTCTTGTTTGAAACCATTTTTGGGAAAAATCAATTCATACTTTTTGTGTCTACTGCATAAAATCTCGTTTGATTACTTGAGATACCAAGTTGCCTTTGAGTAGGCAATAATCAGATATTTGTAAGTGTCAAAATATTTTTATCCAAACAATTATTGTTGCTATTGTTAAATTGTAACTGTAAAATAAGTGTAATTCTTATAAAAATGGTTCATTTTGCTAGTGAAGAAATGTTGATATGCATTTAATCTATGGCAAAGTAGAATGTAGTGCTCATTCAGCAGAACGAAGATACGCTGAAAAGCATCCTAACAGAAGGCATCCCAGACCCGTTATCACTTACAGTGCTACTCCAAAGATCGAGAGAAACAGACTCAGTATTTCCTATGTAAGACAACTCTTTATACTAGCCGTATGACAACCCTAAATTGTGATTAGTTGATAGCAGGGGGGGGGGAGCAATGTGCACGGTAAAGAGAGTATCGTCGAGGTACAAGATGGTGGACATTGTAGTTTAGTTTAATTATGGTGAATAAACGAGTTTTGCTATTCACTTCGTTTTTGCAGTTTAATAAGTCATCGTTAATTATAAAGATAATCTTCCGTATTTCTTACAACCTCAGGTGTGAGGTATTACCTAAAAACCTGAGAAAAACGTCGCGGACACAGTAGTTATTATATGTGCATGCCGTGCTTTTTCGCATTCTTGTTAAGTGTACACTGTTTAATTGGCTACTCTTTAAATATTACCGAGAAGGAAGACAAGACCGGTGTAGTAACGAAGTATGATGATTTTGAGCGTTTTTTAAAGAAAAGCTTGCCCACAAGCGACTTAAAGGAACCTGCAGAAAACTCTGATGTAAAAGGTCAGCAACCCACAGATGAACGAAATGTGAATTATGGCGAGTCAGGTGCGTTAGTGGATACAAGTCATGCTCTGTTACAACAAAATGCTCTAATGTTACAAATGCTTAAAAATAACCAACAATCCATATCTGCTAAACCTGTAACAACTGTTAATATGGTGCCAGATACTATTAAAACTGTCCCTACTGCCGCAAGATTATGGATACAACAATTAGAAATGGCAGCTGTTATTCATAATTGGCCTGAAGCTATTCTTTATCTAATGGCATTGTCGAATATGGTGGGTGCAGCTAAAAATTGGTTTCACGCTCGTATTACAATTAAAAACAAACTTGGTTACAATTTAAGGCGGATTTTACCAAAATCTTTTTGTATGAAATCAGCAAAACTGAATTATGGCAACGGATGCAGTCTAGGGAGAAACAGCCGAAGAAAAATGTTTCTGCTTATTTTTTACGATAAAATTCAATTGTGTAATGAGTTAGGTTTTTCATTTCAAAAGACCAAGGAGCAATAGTCATAGTCCTTTGGTCGAAAGAGCTAAGTAACTTCATTATCTCAAAAAATCACCTTGACGAAGATGATTTATATAAGGATATTATTAATTTTGAAAAATTGAGACTTTCAGGCGTTATCGTATTAAGAAAAATCGAGATGGCGAACATGAAAAGAAGATGACTCAAGTAAAGAAAAGCTATGAAAAAGGAAGTAGGACCACTTGGTCTAGTAACGCAAATGCTAGATGTTTCAGTTGTAATCGTGCAGGTCATGTATTAGCCGAATGTCCACGTCCAATTTGACAAAGAGGATCTTCTTATAATTGTGATTCAACTGGTCATCTTAGAGGTAATTGCCCGCAAAGAGGTGCAGTTTCACTTTCAGAAGCAACAGCTAGCAAAGCGGAGCCTCACCGAGAGCCTACGTTATTGGTACAACGTCAAGTAATAAGACCTTATTCCACTGCAGCTATAGGCTCAAGGTTACAAATTTACGTTATCGGGTACTTTTGATTCAGGTAGTGCTGTAACTCTAGTAAGAGAATCTGAAGTACAATTTTTAGACTTTCAAATTTATAATTTTTATGATCGATATGAAGGAATCGATCGTTCAAATTTAGAAATTATAGGTGTTATTGTTTTCCTTGTTACTATAACAGGCATTAATCTAAGGTTGGCTTTCTATGTTGTAAAGGATCAGGCAACCTCTTGCCAGTGTTTGTTAGGTCGTGATCTATTATGTAACGACAGAATACGATTTATAGTTAATGGGGAAAAATTAGAAATTGAACCTATTCATCCTCAGTTTGATATTTCTCTTGAGACTTTCCCAATTTTAAATAGTTCGTATGTTACTGAGGACGAGGTAAACCTTAATATTAATTCAGTAATAGCTCCCGAAATTCAACAAAAAGTGATTGAACTGTTTAATAAATATTACAAAAATGCGGCCAGGCCAATGCAACCTGAAACGAAATATAATATGAAAATATCAGTGCAACCCGCACATACACCCTTCTTTTTCTGACCTAGACGATTATCGTACGTGGAGAATTGAGCAGTCCGAAAGCTGGTGCAGGAGATGCTCAATGAAGCAGTTGTCAGAGCGAATTGAGTATAGTTCTCCAATAGTATTAATAAAAAAGAAAAAACCAACGATTACCGATTATGTATAGATTTTAGACATTTAAATAAAATTTGTTTGCGAGAGAATTATCCACTTCCATTAATAGACGATTTAGTTGATAGTTTAAAGGATACAAAATTTTTTACTGTGTTAGACTTAAAGAGTTGATATTGATCCAGATTCCATTACACTTCTTTCGTAACGTCTTCCGGACAATATGAATTTTCGAAAGCCCCTTTTGGTTTTAAAAATGGTCCCTCTGCCCTTACACGCTACATAAATATTATCTTTAGAGATATTATTGCAGAAAATGAAATAGCTATCTATATTGATGACATGATGATAGCTTCAAATTCAATTAAAGAAGATTTAGATATTTTGAAGATTGTTTTTAACAGACTTGTGGACAACAAACTGAATTTGCGTTTGGATAAATGTTCCTTTTTAAATACTCAAATAACCTACTTGGGATATGTTATTGATGGCGACTCGATCAAATCAAGCAGTGAACATATCAAATCTACCCAACACTCCTATACCACACTCTGCCAGAGAATTACACAGATTTCTGGGTCTAGCCTCTTACTTTTATAAGTTTGTTAAAAATTTTGCAGAATTGGCACGGCTCCTTTACGACTAAATTCAAAAAAATGTTGATTGTGAATTTGTTGCTAAGCATCTGGAGAGTTTTGAAAAAGTTATAGATGTGCTTATTTTGCAATCTGTTTTAGCCATATATTCGCCATTGGCCAAGACACAACTTCATTGCCATGCCAGCTCACACAGTTATAGTGGAATATTATTGCAGAAGCAATTTTCACCCAGCTTTTTACTATAGTCGCCGTACTACCGAAAACGAGTCTAAGTTACATAGTTTCAAATTAGAAATGTTAGCGATTGTTAGTAGTCTTATTCGGTTTAGAGTATACCTTCATGGTCCTACGTTTAAAATAATAACCGATTGTAATAGTTTATATTTAGCCTTTAAAAAAAGGATATTAATCTTAAGATTATGCGTTGGTCATTAATCTTACAAACTTATGATTATGTAAATACTCCCTGTATGTTTGTTGTGGTTTGTATAGTATTCTTCTTAATCTTCTTATAGAGAAAAATAGCACTCAAACTAAAACGTTAGAAAACAGCAACACCATGCTAAACACCGTGATAAATTTATCAAACAGAACTATTAACGACACAGAAAAATCAATTCTTTCAAAAGGCCTTAACTTTGCAGTAACGCCAAAATCAATACCAACCTTTGAAATAATTAGCTGTATTGAGAAAACAGCAAACCAACTTGAAGAAGATCAAGCAAACGAATTTAGAGTACGATGCAAAATCGAAATAGAAAAGAATCACAAAATAAAGCCAAATGTAAGTAGTAACGAAATACAAGCAATTCGCAATCTAAGAAACGATAACTCAATTATAATTCTACCTGCTGACAAAGGCAATGCAACAGTAATAATGAATAAAACGATTACAACACAAAAGTCAACAAACTATTGAACACGGAGAATTACACCAGTTTAGAAACGGATCCAACAAAACGATTGAAAATAAAATATACAAAACCCTATTTAAATTTAAAATGAATTCGAAGACAAAGAAAGAAGTAAACTCGTCCCACATTACAGTAAACCACCCCACTTTTACGGTCTACCAAAATTCATAAAAGACATTCCTTTAAGACCTATCGTAAGCTCCATAAATTCACCATGCCATAATTTAGCAAAATTTCTACTAAAATTATAAATCCATTAGCAGGCAAAACGGATTCTTTCATTAAAACAACCAACATTTTTAGAAAAATTATCAAACATAAAATTGAAAATACACACACAATGGTAAGCTTTGATGTGGTAAATCTCTTCACAAATGTCCCTATAAACAAAACGCTTAATATTATAAAAAACAAACTAGAAAAAGATGGCAATCTTAAAGAAAGAACAAAACTAAGCATATCATCGATTATGGAATTACTTGGTTTATGCGTCAATATACCACATATTTTCAAATAAATGATCAATTTTACAAACAAAGCTTCGGAATGGCAATTGAAGTCCACTATCACCAATCTTTAGTAATATATTCATGGAGGAATTCGAAAAAGATGTAATATTCACACAAGAATTGAAACCACTAATCTGGTGGAGATACGTAGATGATGTCTATGCTATTTGGCCTCATAATACAGAACTAATTAAAAACTTTGTACAGTCAATTAACGAAATAGAACCAACTATTAAATTCACATAGGAATTAGAACAACATGGAAAACTTCCGTTTTTAGATATTCTCGTTAGCAAAAACGTTACATTACATGTGATTTTCCAATGCTCCACCCGAAGGTACTACATTGGCCAGGAAGCGAGTTTTTTTTACCTGCTGCTGTTCCAAGCAAGGTAGGGATCTTTAACGTGCGTGACAACACTCACACACGGGACCTCCATTTTACCTCTCATCCGAACGAGGGTGTATTTTTATGAAAAATGCTCGCCTAACATTTTTCAAGCGAACCGTGTCGGGATTCGAACCCGGGACCTTGGGCCTAGTAGTCACACACATACCACTACGCCACGGAGCCGCCCTGCAAAAACGATACAGCAATTAATACATCGGTATATAGAAAACCAACGCACACAAACAGATACTTAAACTTCGATTCAAACCACCCACACTGTGTCAAACGAGGTATTATCAAAACCATGTATGATAGAGCAAAATTAATATCATCAAACGAAGAAATTTAAAAAAAAAAAAAGAGAAAGACCTAATCAGATGTACACTAATAGAAAACAAATATCCTAAAAGAATAATAGAGAAAGAAATGAATAAAAACCCTAAAAATAAAGAAAAAGAAAACAAAAACAACGATACACACAACAAAATGCTCTCAATACCATACATAAAAGGATTCTCCGAAAAAATTCAAAGAATAGGAAACAAATTTAAAATTAAAACAGTATTTAGAACCAACAATACACTAAGAGCACAATTAACAAAAACAAAACCCAAAAACACAATACAAAGTTCAAAAAATTGTATCTACAAAATACCGTGCGAATGTAATAAGTTTTATATAGGGAGAGTTCCAGACCATTTGAAGTTCGATTAAAAGAACATAAATCATATATAAAAATAGAAAATTTGAAAAATCCATGATTTGCCAACATGCATGGGACTCCAGTCATAAAATAAAATGGGAGGACGCAAAAATTATCGACAAAGAAGAAAACCACCAAAAACGCAAAATCAAAGAAGCTGATTATATAACCTTACATAAAAATAACTGCGTTGCAAACGAATTCGTAACTTTCAGTAAACAATGGATTCCATTACTAAAAGAAATAAGAAAAGAAATAACAAATAAAAATCAAATGCCCCCAATATCTAGGTAGCATTGCAAGTTTTTCCTGGGTTTTCCTTGCGATATTAACATGAAATACAGCCTACATACATGATTTCTATTTATACATACAATAACTAATTATATAACAATAAGCATATTAACTAGAAAACTATTATTTCGGCAAATATCTAAGTGTTGGGGGATCTTGGTAGCCACAGGTTGCTTAACCCCCTTCACTGAATCTCGGTGAAATAAAACATAAAATTAGAAAACAATAGAAGGGAAGCTAGCTCAGAATATAAATAAGTGCAGGTACGTGTCCAACCAGTTTTGAGATGAAGATCCAATGAAGATGATGATGAAGCATATTAACAACCCCTATAAAACAGCATTGGTATCTGACAAGTGTAAACCCGCAATAAGGTTACCTTACAACCATATACAATCTCCGTTAAACAGTATTGGTATCTGACAAGTGTAAACCCGCCATAGGGTCGCCTCAGATCCATATACAACCTTCATAGAACAACATTGGTATCTGACAAGTGTAAACCCACCATAAGGTTACCTCAGAACAATGTTAAAATCTACCAAAGAGGTAGCCTAAATCATAATGATTTCCCCTTCAAAATAAATATAAAAACGACTACTTAAGCCTTTTAATAATGCAATTGCACACTTCTTTAATAACCATCCTCTAAATTGTATAAATAGAAACATGTTAAAAATGTTTTCCAATTCCCAAGTTATTGAATTTTACAATAAAAATTAATCAGCTGATTTCACGTTAAGCGTATTGGCTACCTAAAAAAGTCGGTCCCAGGCCGTAACACAAATTGAAGGCAATTATTCATTTAAATTTTTAAAAATTTTTGCTTAGTGTACTCAAACCAAATATTTCAAACATCAATATCTCAAAGTCACCTTCAATTTATGTTATAAATGTCAAACTTGAAGCTTTTATTATTTTGAAAACGATCCTAGGTTATGGATCGAAACGTTAATAAAGATAATTTTAAAAACTATGAGTGGTTTAATACCCAAAGAAGATTAAGAAGAAAATTATGATTATGTATTAGAACACCGTGACAGTACAAAAATGAGGCATGCAGATGCCCTTAGCAGATATTTCTCTAACGTTCTAGTTTTGGAGGAAAATAGTATCGAAACAAATTTAAGTATAAAACAGACGCAGGACGAAAAAATAATTAGTCAGAAAAGAATTGGAAGAAGCTGAAAGTAAAATTTTTGAACAGAGGAATGGTATTGTATACAGAAAGATAAAGGTAAACTTTTATTATATGTTCCCAATACCATGGAGAACAACGTGATCAGGAGTTGTCATGACGATTTAAGTCATATTGGCATTGATAAATGCATTGAAGTAATTAAGCAATCATACTGGTTCCCAATGATGGACGATAAGGTAAAACTTCATATAGCTAACTGCCTAAAGTGTATTGTTTTCAATCCTCTCAGTGGTAAATCTGATGGTTTCCTTTATAGTATACCCAAAAGGAAGGTGCCATTCCAGACGCTTCACGTGGACCACTGTGGGCTTATAGAAAAATCGTCTAAGAAAAACAAATATATATTTGCTGTGATAGATGGATTTACGAAATATATTAAACTTTATCCGTGTAAATTAACAAATACAGATGAAGCAAGTAAACATATTAACTTATTTTGATACCTATAGTAAACCATTAAGAGTAATCTCTAATAAGGGCAGTTCCTTCACTTCTAACTTATTTTCTAGCTTTTTAATAGAAAGGAATGTTGATCCTGTACAAATTGCCACTGGAGTACTCAGAGGCAACAGTCAAATCGAACGTCTTAATAGGACCATTATTCCCATGATAGCTAAATTAGTTGATGCTCCAAAAAAATGGGATCAAGTTTTATCGGAAGTTGAATTCTTACTAAACAACACTGTAATAAATCGACCGATCAGGTACCCTCTGTTTTGTTATTTGGGGTGAGGCAGTTTGGTATTGTCGGGGAAACAATAAAAAATTTTATTGACTCCATAAATGATGCTAGTGTAGAAAGGAATCTTGAGAATACTAGACAAAGAGCAAGTGAAAACATTAATCGATCTCAAAAATACAGAAATCTTATTATAACTTAAGACATAAAAAAGCCACCGAGTATGATTCGGGAGATTATGTAATGATTCCTAACGTGGACGTTACCTCAGGAATCAACAAAAAATTGTTACCTAAATTTAAAGGTCCCTATATTGTAGAAAAAATATTACCCAATGATAGATATGTTTTATCTGATATAGAAGGTTTTCAAATTACGCAGCGTCCTTTTGAAGGAATATTTGCTAGTTCGAGAATACGGCCTTGGGTGGTAGATCAGACCCAACAAATTTGATTTAATTGTAGATTACGACCAAACCTATCTAATAATAAACCTTAGTTACTAAAAACAGACTTTTAGATTAATTCTTATGTACTGTTATTAGAAGTTATAGCTAGGGGTGGGCGATACGGGATTTTGCGTATCGAATATCGAAACATATTCTATATCGATATGTATCGATATATCGAATATCGATATATATCGATACGTATCGATACGTATCGATACGTATCGATCCGTATCGGTGCGTATCGATACGTATCGATGCGTATCGATGCGTATCGATGCGTATCGATATGTATCGATGCGTATCGGTGCGTATCGATACATATCGATTCGTATCGATACATATCGATTCGTATTGATGCGTATCGATACGTATCGATGCGTATCGATGCGTATATTTACGTAGCGGTTCGTATAGATATATATATAGCGATTTGGATCGGAACGTTTAGATGTGTAGATTAAGTATACATATCGAGACGTAGCGATACCTATCGGTACGAATCGATACGCATCTATAAATTTTTCTACTCTTTCTTTGGGAATAAAATCACAAGATCGTTTTAAAATAATATATTTACTGACAATTCGATTTTCACTTAAGATTGTTTGTTATCAAAATAATTAAAGTTTCAAGTTTAATATTTGTGACATAAGTATGTATATAGGGGTAGGCGATACGGGATTTTGCGTATCGAATATCGATACATATTCTATATCGAATATCAATGCGTATCGATACGTATCGATACGTATCGATACGTATCGATGCGTATCGATACGTATCGATACATATCGATACGTATCGATACATATCGAGTATCGATATATCGATATTTATTTTTTGCTGTATCGGGTAGGTCGATACGGGGGTCGTATCGATATATCGATACGCCGACCCAGCCCTAGTTATAGCTTAAAGTTTCTTATGCTTATGTTATGAACGGTTACCTAGACTATTAATTACAGTTATGCTTTATTAAGAATTTATTTGTTATGAATTTAAGATTGTTTACTTGTTGATTGAGGCCAATCAACCTAGTTAGGTTGGCGAGTTGTAAGACAACTCTCTATACTAGCCATATGGCACCCCTAAATTGTGATTATTCATTCTAGGGGGGCGCATGCGCACAGGAGAGAGAGAGAGCAACGTTGGGGTACAAGATGGTGGACAATGTAGTTAGTTTAATTATGGTGAATAAACGAGTTTTGCTATTGACTTCGTTCTTCAGTTTAATAAGTCATCGTTAATTATAGTCGAAACCATGAAAGAAGTCGTCTGCGTCATCACTTGTATTCGTACGAATTAAGTTGAAAATTTAATACCCAATAAATATTCCAAATAGGAAGTTTCCGTCAAGCTTCGCGCATCTGCAAACCGTAATGAAGCATGGTTGCCAATGATATTTTATTTTCATAGAGGTAGTTGCTTTAACTATTTTTAAATTGGCGTCCTCTTGTTTTACAAGTTAAATAAATTCAGTTAAAATAAAACTCATTTTCATAAATTGAGTTACATGTTGATCTGAATAGAAACGCACAATAGCTGCAAGATAAAGTATTTACGGCAGCTGCATTGAAATCTTTCTCCGTACGATAACTTTGACTGCCGTGCTTTAAGAAAAAATTCACATTTTGTCTTGTTGACAAAGGTTCGTCTTTTAAGTATAAAGTTCAAAACATACGGACACATACTCTTCTCTGTCGTTTTCCCAGATGAACGTGTTCACGTATGTCTTTATTTAAAACACGTACAAATCGTATTCATATCTTTATCATATACATTAGTTAAGCTTTTAAATAATCTTACACGTATGTTTTGAATTGAGTTAGAAACCTATGACGTAGAGGACTTCTTTCGTGGTTTCTACTATATAAAGCTAATCTTCCGTATTTCTTACACCTAAAAATACTGAAACTGGTAGACATCCAAATATTTTGATGAAAATTGAAACTAAACTCGAGATTAGCGTAAGAAGGCTCACTGTTGTTTCCTGACATTTTCAAATCTTCCATGTGAAATAACATTCATAGAGAAAATCTGTATCCTTTTCATTTTAAGAAAGTTCATGCGAAGTTAGATGGCGATTTCTCTGATCGCGTAGAGTTTTCAAACTGATTGTCTAACAAGAAGATTCAAGATCCTAATTTCTTTTCCCATATTTTATTTTGCGTTGAAGCTACAGTTACCAGAGATCGGGGTTTACATAATCCACATTATTAGTATGTTGGTGAAAATCCTCAAGTAATAAAACCGACCAAGCATCAACAATGGTTAGGTATGAATAAAATATAATATAATTCTAATAACACTTTGTAACCACGTGCTTGCGTTTTTACGTAATTTTAAGTTTTCTAAAAATATTGTATCATGAAATAAACATCATAAAAATGTTTGACATTTGTTTATTAAAGTGGATCAAATGCCCTGTTGGGTTCGGCACCCCCATACTGGGTGACACCCTGTGGCTTTGTCACTTGTGTCACCTCGATTTTTACGCCCTGTAAATGAGTTTAGGCAAATTAAAGATGCGCCCCTACCTTGTTTCAGTGCAGCATGAACTGAATATCTCGGATTTACCAAAGCGTCTTGCATTCTCACGATGGCTGCTATGCTTAACTGTAAAATGTAAAACAACGTCAATGTGCTGCAAAAATTTTTCTTTGGCGATGAAGCATGGTTTTATCGTAGTGGATACGCAAATTCTCAAAATTACTTCGCTTGATCTGCTACGAATCTCATGCGTACCGAACAACCGAACTTATGTCCTAAAAAAAATATGGCACGCTATTTCTTGGCGTCAGATCGTTGGAATGATTTTCTTAAGACTACCGCCAATTCAGAAGTGTACCAGGACATTACACATTTTCTGTTTTTGCTGGTGATCGATGAACGCAACTGCATATTTTAATAGGATAGAGCAACGACTCATACTGCGAACGCACCGATGGTACATCTTTGTGATTTTTTGGTGAACGGTTAGTATCCAAATACCTGTGGCCGCCCCATAATCGCGACCTAGCTCCGTTGGACATTTTTTGTGAAGACACTAAAAAATGAAGTTTCTGCAGTGGCCTCTAGAAATATAGAGAAATTAAAAGCCCGAACTACCGCAAAAATTAACGCAATTACTAGTATACGATTATAACGCATGTTTAGAAACTTACTTCGATGTGCTCATCTTGTCGAGATGGGGGCAGATGGACACTTTCAACATTTGTTGTAATATAAAGTAAAATTAATTCTATTTAGCAACAACATATTTTTTTTTGTTTTGTTTATGAACCACTAACAACTATATTAGTTGCGTTTTACATGGGCCACTTTGTATTTCTGGATATATTTACAAACAAACGAGTTATACGAATTAGTAGAATATTAAAGGTATCAATATTTGGCTGTAACTTAAAAACAAAAGAAAATTGCTCATTTCTGATTTTCTCAATGTATTGATCTCAAAAATGTGGCCCTTAATGCGTAAACAATTTTTTTATATTTTTAATAATAACAGAAACATCCAATTTGGAACATCTTGTACAAATTATTAAAAGAGAGTAAGTATCAGGCGGGTTAATATGTGCATTGTACAGTTCACTCGTTAAATTTAGCAACAGCTCGGTCTTGTCAAAATCAATATATCAGAAATTGTACACGAACAGTTGAGTTCGTCGGACATCTTTTATTAGAGATTCGCCTAAAAGAGATGAAGTTTTAAAAACAAATATAAGAAAATGTTTAACAAGTTCTAAATGACAAAATCCTACTGCTATTGGTGCAAGCAGGTGGGTTGAAAATCATAACGACCTTTTACGTTTAAAACAAGTATATCAACCGATCGTGGACTCGCTTGTCGTTCTTCAGCATTAGTGACGCCATCCCTATCGTAAGGTGCTAACCGGGTAACGTGTACCACTACTGTTCTTCCCTTTGGGAGCTTATGAATGCCACGTACGGCGTCTTTGATCCTTTTTATAACTGCGTATGGACCCTTGCATTTTTTTTAAATTTTGGCGATTTTCCATAACTTCATCTGGGATTGTACAGCCAGACGCGGTCAACCTCTTGAAAACCAGACCTCTGCGCCTTGATGTCATATCAAGTCTTCATCCGGTCGCCGGCGATCTAGATATAATTCCTAACGTCACCATGAATGTCATGCATCTTGCATATGAACTTCTTGATGCAGCTCTCGCCCACGATGCAATCTTCGGGCTTACACCCAAATTCAAGATCACTGTTAATAAATATCTCTCCTGTTGGAACGCATTTTGACAATTTTTATCCCAAACTTAGCCACGCTCTTCTTCAGCAGTTTGGTCAAGGGCTGGGTAATATGCACAACCCCGGAAACGAATTTTTTATAATAAGACCACAAATTCAGAAAGTTGCGTAGCTCATCACAATTCCAACATCTGGGTCCTCTTCTTTTTGATTCGTGTTCACGAAGTACCCGTCGAAACGGGTCCTTTATGTTTTCTTTGCCTTCCTCTAAGGAGCATTTTACCTTTCTACTACCACGATGCTTGCTTTGCCGTTTCAGATTCTAAAGTATGAGCTAGCGTATCATTGGTCGGGCCAACCGTAGTGCTAGATGCGTCTCCCCACCGTGTATTCCGTCGACGATCTGTACTGTTGTGTGCTAGAAATCTGTACGGTGCCGTTGGGTAGGATAGTCTTACTAACGAGCAATATCTGCTTCAAATTCTTGTAAATGTTTGTTGGCTTTTTGGTAACGGTTCTTCACTTGAGCATGATACACTCTTGCAGATGATAGTCGCCGTATCTCGTGTCCGGTTTTGATGTTAAGGCTCCATAGCTTCTTCGATCATGGTCTGGTATGGTTTGTAGATTGTTCAAGGCCTTACCTTGTAACGCGACAATCAATGCCCTTGCCCTTTCACCATCGTTCCCGCCGTTAGCTTTTGCGGCAGCCCCGAATTGCTTGAAATATGTCCGTCAAGGTGACTTTCTATCAAATGTGAGTAAACCTTGACGTTTGCTTTCTCCAACGTTCCTAAATTCTGGGATGTGCTGTTGTATCACCGTAGCCGAGTGCTCCGGCGCTTGTGCTGTTAAGGAATTAATTCGCTCTTTTATCTTCGCTATTTGTTGTTTTATTTTTTACAAGTTTTCTAACGATTTTTCTAAAAGAGTCGCTTCCAGTTCATGTGATCTTTTTAATAAATAATCTGGAAACTGCGTTTGTAATTTCTGCAAACAACCGGAAATTTTGGCTTCCAGTGTTTGCAAGCTCTCTAAAAGTTTCGCTTCCAGTTTTTCCGCGGTTTTAACATTTTCTCATATAAACTCCTCTTCCAATAGTTCAATGGATTTAAAATTTTCATTTAATTTCGTTGAATTTTTTTTTAACTTCGCTGCCAGACTCGCACGGTTTTTCTCCATGACTAACTTGAAGTGCTTTAAAAAAGAAAAAATTTCGCTATCCATTTGCTGTTGTTGAGTACGAGTTACAAACATACAAAAGATAATCCTTCAAGTATCTTTCTACACTACTATCCCACTTATTTGACACCAGTGTAACGAAAACTATTTTGCAATAACAGCAGTTTTTTATTATCTACTGATTACACAAACCTTTTCAATAACTTATAGCTAAAATGAAATTCTAAAGCATCCACGACAATTTATTTCTAGTTAATCGCTAACAGTACAAATACTAGATCCCTAAAACTGGAACGCTATCCTTCTAATACTATCGAAGTAGTGTAATTTATTTATGGCACTATAATTAACTATCCAAGCACTAAATGTTAATTTATATCGATCGTTACAATAATTTATACCAAATTAGTGCATTTTATTTTACCATTATTGATATCACTAATATATTTCAAATCACGACTTCATAGCTAGTATTATAATTATAATTCCTATTATAAGATAAAGAAAGCTCTTAAATGCAAACTTTTGTAACCTATCAGTCAAATCCATTTGAGATGTCACGCCACAGGGTTGCTGTCAATTATCCTTTGTGTAGGGTGCTTCTCTTACGTTCAGCTGTATTCCTCTGGTCGCCAGTAGACTAAGAGATACGGGGTAACGGTATTTTATTTTGCATGGACCTTATCCCAAAACAATTTTTGTGTACGGCCTTTGGCTGTAAGTGTATTTCTATGAAACAACCACAGAGCAGCCATCTTAAGCGCTCTATGATTGGATTCTAAACCAAAAATGAATTGTACATCAGAAGTGTTTGTTGTTCATTTTTAAGAAAAAGCAATCAAAACCGGCTTTGCTGTTTTTTGCAGTTCATTGGAAGGAGCTTCTTTTTCATTACAAAACGCCAAGCTGCGAAATCATACGATTGACACAAAGTGGAAACTGTTCAAAACACCTTCCATCCAAAAACACTGCTGTCGTAGAATTCTGTTTTAGTTTAGGCACCGTTTAGAGAGCCCTTAACACGGTCGTTAGGTAATTATTTCATAGTAAGCCGTCTACAGTGACCGTTTTTAAATTAGGTTAGATGGTGTTTTGGTGTTTTACATTTTGTATTTAAGTTTGAGTTAATCTAACGGTTTCACGACTTGTTGACGTTGTGTAAAGGAAAAATAGAGTAGTCTGATGTGTTTCAAAATAGCTAAACCGGTTATGAATTGTTTTCGCTTTAGATATCGCCAACAAACACAACTGATGTATTATTTTAGGTGCCATTCTAGCATAGTTTCAGTTCTAACTGACCAATAAGACAAATGATGTTGTTCTTAGGAATCGATGGTGGGAGGTATTCTTATAGACTTGCCTTTGCACGTATCCTAAGAGAAAATAATCCAAGGTATGAAATTACATGATCTTAATTTTCAAGTAACTTCATCGTTTCTGGAAACTTCACATCTAAGAAATTTTTTCTGCAACAACTTAATAGTTTAACGAACAATATTATAGACTGTATGCTCCTTTTGAAACTACATGTTTTCCCGAGTAAATTATTATTCAGTTCAGGCAACAAAAATTCACTTATCATATAACCATAGATTAATGAGAAGAAGATGGGCAACGTGCAAAGTGTCTTTTGTAACAAAGCGACCAGCTTTTATAATTTTAGTTTAACATTTGACATGTTGAGAGGGCGCTACAAAACATGTTTAATGAAGTGACAGGTTGTTTTGCGGCAAATTTATTACTTATTACTGTAACAGAAGTTACCAGTACAATATATACCGCGACTCATTTTCACATTTAAATTAAAGTTAGTTCTAATAAATATTCAATTTAGTAGAACTTGAAAAAACGCACACACTTAAGAAGAACGGAAACAAATGAATATAAATAATAAGCACGCCATCGGTAAGCAGGTCATTCTGTAATCCTTTTATAATTGCAAAAGCCGCTTTAGTTACCATTAGAGGCGATAGATAACACCAAAAAAATACAGTCGCTTCGTTTCCTATATTCCTCCCATTAATTTATGCACATAACGATATTGGAGACCGTTCACGCAGATACAACTTTATCGGTACGATTTTCAAAAAGGTGTGTACCCATGACACCTTCTGACTCTAATGCACAACAAATAGTGATTCTGTAACATTTCCTTGAAATATTTACAATCATATTTCGTTTTAATATTTTCTGTATTGATAAATTTCACCAATAAGGTTAAGGTTATTTCCTTTATGAAATATAATTTTTAGGTTACATGCATTCTTATTCTGAAAAGGTATTATTTTTGTAATCTTACATTGTTCATACTCAAAGGTTGCCGACTTCATTATGGCGGTGTTAAGGATTCACTTGTTTTGATTAATAATGTATAACAGTGGCACCAATGACATGATCGTCTTGGAACGAAGAAGGTTCGTCCGTTAAATTATGTTGATTCAGAAAATGTCTTAATGTATTTTCTTGAATTCTGCCGAAGATGATCCCAGGAAGCTAATTTTTTGTAGAGCACTTTATCAAGACCATTGAAAGACATATTATGCAAACTTTAGTAGATACAGTTAACTTTTGAATAATGAGGTATCAGACTGATTAATATGATTAGTCGCTAAAGTTTGGAATTATATCCTACCTGGCGAATTATACTTTTAGGAAGAATTTGTTTCCTTCAGTAGACATTTTATATTGGAACAGGCATTTTAGTTAAGAACATCTAATTTTTTATCGAAATCCCAGAACTTTCTAGTAGAATCTGGTTAAAACGAATTGATTTTAGTTGTTTCCAAAAGGTATGTAGAGCCAATGAGTTCTCAGGTATTTGTAATAGATCTTCTTAAACTATCACTGCAATAACTTTATATTAATAAACATTTTTTAACTGTATAAACTTATAAATGTACCCATAGTACGTTCTCGTTATTAGAAACTAATTTTGTTTACCGAAAACGTTTTTTATTAAGATAAGTAATTTTTGATACATTTGACTTTGGTTTAGGAATTTGTTGTTTCCTTTACGATGGTCAGTTAGAATCTACACCTTTTTGCTCCATTATTTATGTACGTAGGTTCTGCTAAGATCCTCCAACAATATCCGGTATATTAGACCTTCCTACAATAAAATATGCTTCTAGTAATTTTCAATTTTTAAATCTATTTGTTTTTAAATGGAAAGTTTATTCTACATTAAATAGTCAATACCCTATTTTAGGTATGCGGGAACTCGCTGTGCATCGGTGGTTGCTTGCTTGATTGTTTCAATTGGAAACTCGTTGAAACGAGGCATTGAACTATTTGATAAAACCGTGTTCCAAGTTTCCTAATCACGTTTGATAAGAACTATATTACTTTGAACTCTGGTTATTAGTTAAATAAAATTAATATTTACTTTCTTTTCGATATACACAACGAAAACATTTGTTGTATTTTTGGTTGTTTCCTGTTCTCTTTATGAGAATTTCGCGCACGTCCTACAGCGTGGTAAGTAATGATGGTTTTACAAACCTATACTTTTCGGCGACAATAAACTAATTCTCCTGAAATTATTCTAGCTTCTTACTTCGGGGGACTTAGCGACCCGTTAGATTGCCGCTCCTTTTTGGTATGGGAGGACACCAACACTACTTGGTCCCGAGCCCCTCTGTTCTGCCCCGTTATTAGGGTCAACCCTACGCTCTGGACTCGAGAGTCAGTGTTTTAGCCACCATTTTCTGACATGGGTTTCACGTACTTGATGAAACTGCCTATTTATAAGGTTCTTCTATTGCCGACTAAATTGTATAGAGATAAAACGATTTTTTTACGTGAGATGACACGTATTGAAAATATTATATTATATCCCGACCTCTTACGCTGATAATTTTATGTAGTTAACTTGAATCTCACGATGGTGATTTAGAACTGTTGTTGGTGCTATAATTGTAAATTTTTGTTAAATTATGACCTCTTAGAAAAAACCTTATAGACTTAGTTTTATATCTACAATGCGAATTCAGGGCTGAGGTTTGTAGAGCTGTAATTTTTCTTTTGTGAATTTAACGTCGGGAGGAACCTGAAAACCACATCTCGCCATTTTAGGGGGTAATTTTTTTTTCTTTTGCGTTCTAACTGATATATGCATCTTGTGGTTATTGATTTTATGTTGATTAAAATGCACTGTTATGTCTCCTCGAATGTCACTTAGATTAATTATAAGTACTAATAGGTATGTTTAATTTCTTAATTTTATTTCAGGTTTCCCTTTAATTATAATTTTTTTTGTATTTATAATACCCGCCGACTCACCGACGGAGTCCGGGAATTTTGTTTGTTTTTCTTCTTTGTCTTTTAGGCTACGCAAATGTACGTAGCAGAATATTTTATGTACTTATGCATAAAACGTAATTGTGTATTAGAGTAAAGAGCTTCATATACTGCTTTTTCACGACGAATGTACAGGCAATAGATTTCAGTCTTGATATAATAAAATATATTACAATTATCTAGAGGTTTGATTAATATACAGGTAATTTAGATTTAATTTTGGGAACCCTTTTTTTTCTTGCAACTCGCAGTTTTATGTAGGTATATTAGTGTTCTTGTCAATACCTTTATTTTATATTTGTTTTAAAATATAGTATTCGATTATTCCTAGTGTGAATTTTAAGACAGAACCACTTTTCTGATCTCGGGTTTTGGCATCCTCTTGTTATTCCTTCTGGGGGTTTTCTCTAAGAACTACCGTATTTTGAGATTTGGTGGCGTCCAAGATTCCCTATTAAGAATGATGTTTTGCACATAATAGCATTCCGGGTCCCTCTTCAAACACATACTCCAGCGTACCCACTGAGTTAAACGTTAATCATTTTTGTTAGTACAATCGAGGTTTTCGGTACTTTATTGAGACACTGAAGGTATTTCATCAAGTTTCTTTGTGAATTACGTTTTCTGGAACCAAAACTGTACGTAATTACTCGTTTAGGATGTAAGTTATCTGATGAATCAGTCGTGAATCTTCCTTAGCTCAAATACAACAATTTTATTTATTTGCCACCAATTTTAAAATGTTTTAACGGAAAAGATGATTTTTTTGAGTAAAATCATCTGGTTGTTCGCTGATCTAATTGATAATTGCACGTCATATTGAATTATCTAATGGTTTTAGTACCCTGTATTATTTGAACCTTATATGCTTTCAAAACTAAATCCTTTCTCATAGCACATCTTGTTATGGATTTACTGAATCCAGCTTGTGAACGCCAACTAATGGACATTTCTGGGTTTTCAGTAACAGTTTCACGAACCACATCAGTGTGTGAACGACCGCTACGACTATATCCTACCCATCTTTTATCTTTCACTGACCAATTTTTTAATTTTACATGATTCGATTAATATTTGTTTCAGATGGATGTAAGTTTTATCCAATTTTAAAACTTTTTACTTGACGCCCATTTTCCTAATATAATCTAACAATTTGAACAGATTGCTGTATATTATATGACTTCATTTAATAAAAGTCGTACAATACGCTTGTCAAGTGTCTGAAAAAACCGGCATATGAGATTTCATGTGTATATGACACAGACTAACGGTAGGGAATCTTCAATGTAGTTTATTCTATATATAGTATACATGAGTGGAAAAGAGACAGATATGCATTAACCTTGCTAATTACACGTCGTTTGAAACCCGTCAAATAACATTCAAATATACACTCATAAGAAATGCATAGCCAAATTCTTTCGCAATATTAGCGCATATATTTTATAATTAATCCTAAAGTATGTAAAAGCTACTTACCAAATTTTAGCACATTCGATACTATTAGTGCTATATATTTTACAATTTATAGGTAACGTCGCGCTATTTGCAAACCTAGCACATATATTTTGCAATGCATAGGCAAATCCTTCCACAACATTAGGGCATATATTTTTTAATTAACCCTAGAGTAAGCCATGCTACACAATATTTGTACAACACAATCTCTTAATCCCTTCAAATAACATATACCACTATGCATTATTGTTGCAAAGATACGATGTGTTGCCTATAGACGCCAACATTCTCCAACTTTATATGGTATACTTGTCAACAGTTAATTTATATAGAAATGGGTTCAGTATATTTCGCAATTTACGGGTGATGTCACACTATTTGCAAACAATAAGACTTTATCCCCTTCAGTAGAACTGTTTAAAAGTTTGAACATTTTAGATACTAAAACCAGAGACTTTTATTTTAACACATTTATAACACACTTGTTACAAATATTAAAAGATACATTGCTAATTATTAATATATCTATACATACATCACATAAGTTCGGCGTGTTGCCTATATTCGTATACATTCTCCTTATTTCTATGGTATACTTGCCAACATTTAATTTCTGCTGGACAATTGACAAACCATATACCACTAATTGTAGTTACCAACTTACAATTTCGACAGAGCAGATAGTAATAAAATTTAACCCTGTATAAGTACGATGGGTTGCCTTCAACATATACGGATATATTATACACTTTTACCAACTCTTAGCTACAGTATGCAGCTATCTGTTAGTTCTTCTTGCCACTGTTTTTAAAGAATGCCATCATCTGGCTATGGTTACTCGTAACCTATTAAGTATATTTTACAGTTATTATCCTATTCACCGTTTGATTTTCTAGAGCACAATGGGAATCGCAAATATTGGATTCTCAGGCGTGTCTAATTCGTAGTAACTAGGCATTCTTGATTCAAATTCCCAGCATCACATAATTTAAAATGCTGCTAAGACAAATGTAAAATTAAGTATAAGCCAGTTGTAACTTAATTATAAACGGTTAATATCAATAGAGTATCAAGACTATATTGTATTTTTAGGATCTTCAACAAATCGTAAAAAACTTTTCTCAATCAGGTTAGAAATATTTAATTAATAATCATGTAGGTATTCATCGGCATAATAATAAAAATGTGTTATACAAATAATTCAAAGTAACCATTATAGTTATAATTGGAAGTATCGCCGGAAATTATATACATTAATTATAATTCAACAGGAAATATTTATTTAAGTTAATAATTGCTAAAACGTTTAGGTAGAAAAGTAGAAGTACTTACTTTCATCTGAAAACTTTACTTTTTGTCACAATTACATAGCTATTTGATACACTATTCAACTACTAGCTAGACATAACAGAATTATCCAAAGCTTCTGAGTTTGGAGCTTCTTCGTTTGCATATATACACACGTTACTAGACTTATAGAAATATATATTTTCCAATAATTTAGTCGAAACAGGTTGTTTATTAATCACATGTATGTATGCGCCTATCCTAACTCCAATTACCTTGGCCATGTTATTTCTGGTAACAAGAAACTATTGAATTCTATCTGCGCAATCGTACATTAATTGCTTACCTTTAAGTTTCGAATTGTATAAGAAAATCTACTTTTGTTTAATAATTCAACCCTATTGTAGTAATATCAAAAACCTTGATGGCGTAATTGGTCAAAATTGAAATCGATTAACCATTGACGAGAGTAAATACATAAAAATGCTATTATTGGACAAGTTTTATTAAGCGTTTAGGAAATAATTACTTAGTAATAAATGACCTCAAATGTTTCAAAATGGCATAAAGTAATGATTTTTTTCTTTGAATGGTATATTAATATATTGGTTTGATTTCGTGTTTGCAAAGATGTAATTGATAGTTATTTGATCATTAATTAATCTGTCAATTCAGCAGCCGTTCAAAACCAATATTCTCACATTCCTCATAAAAAACGACTCGTCTCTTAAAAATGTGATTTATTCAAACGTATAGGAGACATCCGATTAAAATATTTTAGTAGTACTAATTAAATTTTTTACACCAAGGTATTTTTTTAGAAATCCATTATTTCACTCACGTTGCTGAACCCGATTACGAAAGAGATTTTACAATCAGTATTAATGGTCTATCCAATAAATGAAAGCGTCTATAAACCTAAAAACTTACAGACTCGTTTTAACAAATTTTACATACAGTTTATGTATATTTGTTAGTTTCCAAAAAATTAATTTTTGTTGGTATTCGTATAGACAATACGTCGAACGTATCCGGTGTACGTTTAGATACATTAATAATTAGCAATTTATTTTTACTATTTGTAACAAGTGTGTTATTAATGTGCTAAGTTGAACTCTCAGATTTTACTATCTAAAATTTTAAACTTTTAAACAGGTCTAGTGACGGTAATAAAGACTTATTTGCAAATAGTAATGTCACCCGTAAATTGCGAAAATACTAAACCCATTTCTATCAAAATTAAATGTTAGCAAGTATATCATATAAAGTTAGAGAGTGTTGGCATTTATAGACAACATTTTTAAAAATAGCGCATAGTGGTATGTTATTTGAAGAACTTAAAAATTATTTTGTGAAATTATTGTACATGACTTACTCTAGTATTAGTTAAAAAATATATGTGCTAATATTGTGGAAGGATTTGCCTGTGCGTCGCAAAATATATATTTGATAGGTTTGCAAATAGTGGGACATCACCCGTAAAATGTACATCATACAACACCAATGATACTGAATGTGGTAAAATTTGGTAAACAGGTTTTGCATACTCTAGAAATAATTATAAAACGTATGCGCTAATATTATAAAAGACTTTGCCTGTATATTATTTATGGTTATAAATTTGATTTTATTTGAAGAGTTTAAAAGACTACTTTCTACAAATAATGTTTAACATGGCTTGCGTTAAGTAAAAAAAGTATGTGCTAATATTGTGAAAGGATTTGCCCGTGTATTTGTAATAGGAAGAAGAAAAGAATTTATAATAGCCTTAAATAAATAAATAAATCTGCTAGTATTGTGTAAGAAATTGATTGTGGAAAGGGTTAATAACATTAGTGGCCATGTGGTTGAGTGACAAGAGAGATAAAAAATGGGAGCTATTTGCAATGTGTGTATGTAGGTCTATCTCTTCTGCACTGATGTAAAAGTCCATATTGAGGAAATTACTTGTAAAACCTAAGTTCAATACCTAAACATTTGCGATAAAAATCGTAATAATAAAATAACAGGTCATATAAATGTATAATTAGCAGACGGCTAATTCTACATGCATTTCGTTAATTGTCTAAATTTGTGTACTTGATTTTAATGGTTTTTGGCTGAAGCATTATAGCAAAATTAAAATGACAATAACGTGGTTTATTATATACGCTAATTATACTTGATTATTATTCAAAGTTTGCAAATTATTGGTAAAATAATACTAAATGTGCTTAAATTTTATAAGCAGGTGTAGCGAAAGGGTAGTAAAGATTTAAATTGCAAAATATACCGAACTCAATCCATAAACGTTAAATTTTAGCATAGATACCATATAAAGTTAGAGAACGTGGTTTCTATAGGCAACAGATCGTACGTCTAATTTACAAATTAATATATATAGTGGTACATGGGTCGACTTTTAAGTTTTGCACATAGAACTAAAATAAAAGAGCAGATAGCTTTTAAAGACTTTATTGTTTTTCGAAGTATTCTCCACGATGATCAATGCACTTTTGCATGCACTCGAACCAACTCTGGAATCGGTTATTCCACCAGTTTGTTGGTACAGTCAAAATTGCATTTTTGAAAGCATCGACTGCTTTTTCTGACGACTGGAACCTTTGACCACTAAGTTCATCTTTTGATTTTCAAAAAGGTATAGTAATCGTTGGGACTTAGGTCAGGACTGTGGTCTAACAATTCGACGTTTTATTGCGATAGAAATTTAATTGCCTTGGTAGCTGTGTGCAAACTTGTACTGTCTTGGTGGAAGATGATTCGTCGTTTGGAGTTGGCTTTTCGAAACTTCGCGACAACTTGCAGCAAAAAAATGGTTGTATACCAATCGGCAGTAAAAGTTTTTTGGTTTTGTAGAGGAATTGTTACTACATGAGCGACTGTCGAGACAAATGTTGCAACCATCTTTTTGGAGACCGAAAACGGATGACATTTGTCGAATTTTCTTCACCTTGGAGCACCCAAACAGACGACTGGCGTATATTTTCTAGCTCGTATGAGTAAATCCAAGATTCATCACCACTCACGATAATATACACGTTTTTAAAGTTTCCTGCGCTGAAGAGGTTTAAAGTAATATTTTTGACACTACGACATTTTTTGAAAAGCAACAAATTACATTATTTAGACTGTGTTTTTCTAAATAGCGCCATATTTTCGATAATAGGTATCATCACAGAACTTAAGAAAAAATTTTGAAATTCGTGCATTTTAGGGGATTTACAATGAATATTATATATTTAAGAATGCGACACTTATTGCAGAGCAACAAGGTACATTATTTAAAGCAAAGGCGTTTCTACATAGCGTCGTTCACAGAATTTGAGAAATGCAATTTTGAAGTTCGTGCGTTTTCGAGAATTTGCAATTGCGAATAAAGAATTATCGTATGTAACTATGAATCCATTGATACAGTTTAGACTGCAAAATTAGTGACTACAAATACTGATTAAGCTAGTGCTTATGTAAATAAGACTGTGGATATATGTGATTATGAAGAATAATTATTAAACTTGCATTTATTGGAATTAAAGGCCAAAGATCAATTAGATTCAAGTGTTTGCGGTTGTGTTGAAAATGACGTCTGAACGACTTTCGTTTGAATGGCTATCACTCGCAGTCAATAACAAAAAATAGACAGGAAGTTTTTTATTTTTGAAAGACTTCGGCGTGGAGGAAGATTACATAAAATTACAGAAAAATTACAAGAAAGTGCAGAGAAAAAATTGAAACGCCCCAAATTGTTTAGAAAAAATGAACCAGGGCGCCGCTAATCTACAAGAAAATTTTACAACGCAATTAAACCAGAATGCAAAAGCGGTTGAATGAAAATTAAGGAAAAATTATAGCCAATTAAGGGAGGAGTTTATACATAAGAACTACAAAATCCGGGTAAAACTGGAAGCTAAATTTTCTAGCGGTGCACAACAACTTTAAGCAGAGTTTTCAGAAAAGTTGTTAGAAACTTCGTGTAAAGTGGAATGAAAGGTACTAGAAATGGAAGAACGGATTGATTTCCTAACAATACAAGCATAGGATCTCTCAACCCCGGTGATACAGCAGCACACTTCAGAATATAAGAATACTGAGGAGAACAAACCCTCACCAGAGAAATTCAAAGTAAAGCCATCTACCTTTGATTTCCATCAAAGTCACTATGGGCAACGTATTTCAAATAATTTGAGGTTGCCGTAACAGTTAGCGGCTGGAATCACTGTGAGAAGGCAACTCCGTTGATAGTCGCATTACGATGTGCTTTGAGTATTGTACAAACTACACCAGACCATGATCAAACAAACTACGTGGTCTTAACATCAGGGCTGGAAATAAAGTACGGCGATTTCCACTTGCAACACGTTAACCACACTCAAGTAAAGAACCGTCACAAGTAGACCAAAGATAATTTACAAAAGGTTGAAGCAGATAGTACTCGCTTGGTGAAACTAGCCTATCCAACAGCACCAGACAGTTTCTTGGAACAGCTGGCAGTACACACCTTTGTCGACGAAATACGGGATAAAGAGGTCTAGCAAGCATTACGACTGGCTCGACTTAAATCCCTGGATAAAGTGATGGCTTACACTTTAGAGTATGAAACGGCAGAGCAAGCATCACATTGTATCAGTGTCAAAATTAAATGTTCTGTAGAAGAGCAGGGACAAAAGGGCATGGAGGAAATCATTCAACGAGTTCTTCGTGACCAGCGACCAAAGAGGAAGGGACCGAAATGCTGGAATTGTAAAGAATTTGGGCATTTCCAGCGGCAGTGTAAGCAACTCATGAAAGAACAAGAGAAGCCGATAACTAGAGGGGGGTCAACGATGGGGAACAAAAGTTGACCTGTACGGATTCTGCCCAAGAAAACATCTACAGTATCGCGCAAACTAGGTGGGAGGAGAGTATTTATATATATATATATATATATATACTGCTGTGATATACTCCTGTGAATGCGGGAACTGGGTCCTTTCAACAAAAAAATTCTGGTCCCACCGTTTGGGCGTCATAAACTGCTGTGATCCTGTTTTCGCCTCGGCTGCTCACCTAATTTTATAAACCTCCTCATTCATAAAATTAAACAACACATTCCTACCACAAACATCAACGTTAACTCTATTTACATCAATATTCAGAATACATTAAATTTTCAAATTAAATTTCAGCATAAAATTCAGTTTTAAAAGAATTTCAAGATTAATTTTATTATCATTTTAATGTGCATCCAGAATTAAAGTCCTCGTTGGATGCCTACTAATTAATATAACAATATAAGCAGACCGGAGTCTGAGTATAAAGGAGCATCTACCACCCCTTTACGTTAATTAACCAGGTTCGTCTAATTGAGCTCAAAGACACCCAAATTTTCATCATAATTCAGAACATCAATACTAAATACCCTTTCTACTTAAACAAGCAAATTTCACCTTAAAATTAAAATTTTATTGTTAGTACAATTTCACTAATGTCCATTTAAAGTAAATCAATTATAAAGTTATTCAACACACACAAAATGTCAAACAAAATAGTATAATTTACCTGAAGGTTACTGTCCTCGTAGCTTCAATGTACATCGTCCCTTTTAGTTAATCACACCATTCCAACAGGATTATATTTACGGCTTCTAATTCTCAACGCTTTTAAAATTTTCTCCATCACCATTTATTTAAAGTTGTTTCGGGCTTTTCCGGAACTCATCTGTGTATATCTGACCCTTGTTTCGTGGATCCAGACACGTATTTGAACCATTTAATTATTAACACCCCGAAAAATAGCAAAGAAATTCATGCGTCTTTCACCAATATACGCCAAAACTGCCTACTTTTGTGTATACATTTGTCGTTGTAAATTTTGCTAATTGGTACAGTGATACTAAATTTTATTACCTTGTATCTAAGTGCACTGAAGTACATTCATGTTAACACGTAAATAACAAACTATTTTGAATCACTAAAATATACGAGCAAAATTTTAAATTATTTTATCAAACTAAAATGCACTGTTTAACATCTTGAATCAAGTCGCGGATGTAAGAGCTTTTAACGCATCGAATAGTCAAAAGTCTAAGAGGCCGAAATTCATATTACCACCTGTATATATAGCGAATAGCCGGCACGTCGCTTTTGTCCTCAAAACAGACAATTCTTAAGAATTTCTCATTCTATGTTCCCAGTCCGTCGCTCGCGCGTCGGTTTTACGAATTTTCACTCGCCCCAGTTGAAAATCTCAGAAATTCTCACACGGCACGCAAACATGTCCGAGAAAACTAATTAATTTTGTACAGAAATCGTTGTTTCTACCTCTGATATTTGCATCCTATTTTCAACCAATTGTGACCCTCGTGACGTTGCTTAAATCACGCCTTTTACTATATGTGTCTTTGCTTGACGCATTTTCTCTTTCCTTTTCTAACCTGTTCGCATTGGTGCAAATTGATATTCTTTATTATCGATTATATTTTAGTCCATGTGGACTATCTGGGTTAAATAACCCCGTATCGCACCTTCTCGTGAATATTAAGCCACGGTTTCTTCAAGATTCTTTGAAACCATTTGTTATCTACACAATTTTCGCCGTACGTGATATTTAAACTACGCAGGTGTTCAAAATAATATTAATTCTCAGAGCTTTATTTTCTGGTATTATAATCTTGGATTTTCACAGACTTTTATGCTTATTATTAATAATGGTTTAATTAACTCCAATTAAAATTGACTTCTATCCTTTCATTTTTAGCGAATACAAGTTAAATATTAATTATTATGTGTACACTTTGTTTTACTACCGGTTACTTAAAATAGGGTTAATTAATATAAATTTTGCACGTAATTTCCATTTGTTTAGGAATAATTACATTACCCGTAGAGCTTGTTAATACTGTTTCTTTCGATATAAAGCGTCTTATAAATAATTTAAATTTCTTAATTTTAATTGAAACGACCGAATTTATTTATGCTTCATGGTTTTAATAAAGCGTATTATTTAATAGAATTCTTTATACACGGTGATTAAAATTATTTGATGTGATTATTTAATTTTCTACCCTGGTCTAAATATGAGTATTTTCCCCCTATTTGAATACAAATAATCCCACTTATTTGAATGCAAATATAAAGCATTTAGACAAAAAATTACAAAAAATTGCCTCTCTCTCTCACCCTTATCTATCTAACTTACCTACTTTGTCTCCAATCCAAAAAAATATTTACACCTATCCTATATCCCTATCCTATTCCTAACTCTCACCTAAATCTATAAACTGAAATTATCCCTAACTTCATCCTACTCATCCATCTAATCCTATATACATCCTATATACCTATCCTATTCCTAACTTTGAACTAATCTTCACTATACTTTACTTCCCCTACCTAATCCTATATGCCTATCCTACTCTTACTCTATTCCTAACTCTCCACTAATCTTCTATGAAATATCTACACTTAACCTATCTTATTTTCTTCCTACATTTACTCTTTATTCTCATCCTAAACCTATTCCTAATTATCTCCCATATTTATCTTATACCTAGCTTTATTTTCTATAACCACTTACTTCTACTCTTTTATATACACCTATTCTATCCCTATCCTATTTAAATCTAACTCTCTTCTTGACCCTCCAAGTCTTTCTTCTCACCCACCTAATACTCTTCATCCCTATTTCTCCCCCTTCTATATCTATACTTAACATCCCTGTTATCTCACATACAATAAACTTATCATCCCTATTATCCTGACTCTTAAATATTACTTCTTCTTCAGTCCCTACACTTGTCTGTTTCTTATTTACTATTTTTTTTCTTTCTGCCGACAAACCAAACGATACTACTTTAAAATGATCGATTTTTCCCTCTATGGAAAATCCTATGTACCCTCTAGAATTCTTATGTAATGGAATCTGCCAGAATGAATTCCTTAAATCTACTTTATTAAAAACAAACTTGCCATCTTTACTTAATTTCGCCTTCACCTGCTCCTGATATGCTGCTTCTACCCCCACTACTTCTGCATGTTTTTGTATTAAAGCTTGAACCTCTACTTTCCTATCCTCTGGACATCTTATTGTGTTGATCTGTTTACCTTCATCATCCTCTACCTCTACTACATTAATATTCAACCCCGTGTCATCCTCTGTGACTTCATAACTGCCCTTCCATGGCACTACCCTATCCTTAATCCTTACTACCTTCCTTTCCATATCTATCAAAACCCCTAACTTCATCATACAGTCAACACCTAAAATGCTCTGAAACTTCAGTCCAGGTACAATTACAAACTCCTGTTCACAGCTTAAACCTCCTATATCTATCCTAAGCACCACAACACTATTTACTACAGCAAACTTCTTTTTATTTGGAGCTACTAAATGGCTACGCTTTATAGGCATAATTCTATCACAAACCTTATCCCTAATTTTGCTGACGAATTCCTCCGATATTAAACTCGCCTCTGCCCCTGTATCAAGTAATACTTCTACATTATTCTCAAAAATTTCTAAATTAATAATTGGCAAACATAATTTTCTACAGTTTCTGGCTCTACTTCCTCCTCAATTTTGAAAAATTCACGTGGATGTTCATATACATTTACACTGAAATCTAGTGGTCTGTCGCGTTCTAAAAATCCTGTCCAGGTCTGTTTTCCTACTCGGTCCTGGTCTAGCCATCACCTCAGCGTATGTCCTAGGCGTTTCCACTCGTTCCGTGTCTGTATTAGCAGTCCCGCTCATGTCTGGTGAACTATTCATTCTGGTAGGTCCCGGTCTCGGTGCAGGTCCCCTTCCTAAACTATTACTTCGAACGTATGGTCGTCTCTGTTCTCAATTCTGTCGCTGGTATCCGTAATTATTCCCCCTTCTAGCATAGTTGTCCCGTCTATTGTCAAACCTAACTGTGTTGATCTGTCTTTCCCTAATATCCCGAGGTCGTCCACTACTTACGTCGTCGTACCTCTGCAGGTATTCTAAAAACATTTCTCTGTCCACTATGTTCTGTAGGGCTACGTGTTGTCTTATGTCTACCTCGAAGTGTCGTGATAAATACTTAATAATTTGTTGGTCCATCAGTGGTGGGTTCAGTTGCTTTGCTATGCTATACTTGCGTATAGCATATTGCTCCTACTTCCTGAAAATTCTCCTTAAATTTCCTGTGATTAAGTCGTCTCGTACCTGGTCTTGTCTGTGGTCACTCCAGTAGTGCTTTAAAATTTGTTTTCAAAGTCCTGATACGTGTCTATGTCCTGTCCTACTAAATTGTACCATGCTTCCGCGTTGTCCTTTAATAAAGCCTTTATCGTATTCAGTTTAGTCTGTTCGTCAAATAAATTTCCCACTAGATTTCTTACACTGTTAATTAAAAATTTGTGGATTTACCCTGTTATCGCCATAAAACTTCATGTGTTGGTCCAATGATACTCCACCTGTAGAAAATCTGGGACCATCCCCCGTTAAATTTGACATGTTGTATTTGATACTACTAACTTCGCGTTCTACCCTGCCTAACTGATCCCTACATGAGTCCGTTACTTCAGTCATTTTTACATTAATCTCTTCTTCACAAAAAATGCGTACTTCGGACTTTAAATGTCCCATTTCCTGTCGAAGACCTGCAATATCACGCTCATTTTTTTCAACCCTATTTTCTACTTGCCTCAGTTTCACGGTAAGACTATTTTTAAATTCTGAAAATTCTCTCGTCGATTTTTCTATTTTATCCCCTAATTCCTGATTTAATTGGTCAAATTTCCGATTTGAGTCCTCTCTCGCTCTATTCGATTCATCGCTTAGCTGTTCTAATTTTCTATTGATTCCTCCTAGCTAATCGCATTTCCTCTAACATTCTCATCATTAACTCATTTCCTTGATCCCTGATTCCGTCCTCGACTGATCTCTACTGCCTCCAGCTTCTTCCATTTTCGAATTTTTCCCACACAATGCACTATCGTCACTTCCAATTTCCACTCTTTGACTCCTTAACCACTCCTTTCTCTGCATACGTTCTAATCACTCTCACACACTCTAAAATACTCTTAAATTTATACACACACAGAAACTCTCTCTCTCAGATCGCCAGTTTCCTGGAATAAAATCACAAAAATTTTATTTGGAACTCGAGCCCTCACGTTGTGGTCGCCATATACTGCTGTGATCCTGTTTTCGCCTCTGCTGCTCACCTAATTTTATAAACCTCCTCATTCATAAAATTAAACAACACATTCCTACCACAAACATCAACGTTAACTCTATTTACATCAATATTCAGAATACATTAAATTTTCAAATTAAATTTCAGCATAAAATTCAGTATCAACAAGAATTTCAAGATTAATTTTATTATCATTTTAATGTGCATCCAGAATTAAAGTCCTCGTTGGATGCCTACTAATTAATATAACAATATAAGCAGACCGGAGTCTGAGTATAAAGGAGCATCTACCACCCTTTACGTTAATTAACCAGGTTCGTCTAATTGAGCTCAAAGACATACCCAAATTTTCATCATAATTCAGAACATCAATACTAAATACCCCTTTCTACTTAAACAAGCAAATTTCACCTTAAAATTAAAATTTTATTGTTAGTACAATTTCACTAATGTCCATTTAAAGTAAATCAATTATAAAGTTATTCAACACACACCAAAATGTCAAACAAAATAGTATAATTTACCTGAAGGTTACTGTCCTCGTAGCTTCAATGTACATCGTCCCTTTTAGTTAATCACACCATTCCAACAGGATTATATTTACGGCTTCTAATTCTCAACGCTTTTAAAATTTTCTCCATCATCATTTATTTAAAGTTGTTTCGGGGCTTTTCCGGAACTCATCTGTGTATATCTGACCCTTGTTTCGTAAATCCAGACACGTATTTGAACCATTTAATTATTAACACCCCCGAAAAATAGCAAAGAAATTCATGCGTCTTTCACCAATATACGCCAAAACTGCCTACTTTTGTGTATACATTTGTCGTTGTAAATTTTGCTAATTGGTACAGTGATACTAAATTTTATTACCTTGTATCTAAGTGCACTGAAGTACATTCATGTTAGCACGTAAATAACAAACTATTTTGAATCACTAAAATATACGAGCAAAATTTTAAATTATTTTATCAAACTAAAATGCACTGTTTAACATCTTGAATCAAGTCGCGGATGTAAGAGCTTTTAACGCATCGAATAGTCAAAAGTCTAAGAGGCCGAAATTCATATTACCACCTGTATATATAGCGAATAGTCGGCACGTCGCTTTTGTCCTCAAAACAGACAATTCTTAAGAATTTCTCATTCTATGTTCCCAGTCCGTCGCTCGCGCGTCGGTTTTACGAATTTTCACTCGCCCCAGTTGAAAATCTCAGAAATTCTCACACGGCACGCAAACATGTCCGAGAAAAGCTAATTAATTTTGTACAGAAATCGTTGTTTCTACCTCTGATATTTGCATCCTATTTTCAACCAATTGTGACCCTCGTGACGTTGCTTAAATCACGCCTTTACTATATGTGTCTTTGCTTGACGCATTTTCTCTTTCCTTTTCTAACCTGTTCGCATTGGTGCAAATTGATATTCTTTATTATCGATTATATTTTAGTCCATGTGGACTATCTGGGTTAAATAACCCCGTATCGCACCTTCTCGTGAATATTAAGCCACGGTTTCTTCAAGATTCTTTGAAACCATTTGTTATCTACACAATTTTCGCCGTACGTGATATTTAAACTACGCAGGTGTTCAAAATAATATTAATTCTCAGAGCTTTATTTTCTGGTATTATAATCTTGGATTTTCACAGACTTTTATGCTTATTATTAATAATGGTTTAATTAACTCCAATTAAAATTGACTTCTATCCTTTCATTTTTAGCGAATACAAGTTAAATATTAATTATTATGTGTACACTTTGTTTTACTACCGGTTACTTAAAATAGGGTTAATTAATATAAATTTTGCACGTAATTTCCATTTGTTTAGGAATAATTACATTACCCGTAGAGCTTGTTAATACTGTTTCTTTCGATATAAAGCGTCTTATAAATAATTTAAATTTCTTAATTTTAATTGAAACGACCGAATTTATTTATGCTTCATGGTTTTAATAACGCGTATTATCTAATAAAATTCCTTATACACGGTGATTAAAATTATTTGATGTGATTATTTAATTTTCTACCCTGGTCTAAATATGAGTAATATATATATATATATATATATATATATATATGGACATTATAACGGTAGGATTATTAAGTTTTTAGTTGATATACGTGCTACTAGGACAATTGTGAACCCAACCCAACCATAGTGCGCAACTATGATAGAGTGATGTTTATGATAGCACGTCTTTGAACAGTGTCCGGCGAAGATATTCGGACGCAGAGAATTTCAAACGTAAAGATCGAGATTGGAGCAAAATATTTGACCATCAAGCGGTAATAGCGAACATTACCGAGGAAGTATGTTGGAAATGGATATCTTGAATAACTACGTTTTTCGTTTAGATATGAAAGAGAACGTCTTGGACGTAGATAACGAAGAAATATCGTTTTGTGAGGTAAACGATGGATCTATGCGGATTGTTTGATGAACTACGTTCCCCTACCGAGAAAGGCGGATGCCTTAGTGATGGGGCGGTTGGATGGTGCACTCCTGGAAGGTTTTCTGCGCGCTGGCGCACCAGTCTGAGATGAATCTCGTGGGAAAAGCGTTGACAAGAGTGTTAAACATTGTATCTGTTCGGATCCTAAACGCCAATAACTATGACGTCACATTGAAAAAGAGTTGGGTGAAGCTCTGCGTGGCGAAAAGTTCCAGTGAGTGTTCCGCGAAGTTATTGGACCAGTTAATAGAACCATGCCAGGATCTTGAACAACAACAGCTGGTTGAACTTAAAAACCTGATTAGATGATACTTAGATGTGTTTGCGATTAACGGCAGTTAGTTGGGGTAAACCGCGGTACTCAAGTACAAAATCGATACCGGGGATGTCCGGCGAATAGGACAATAGCCGAGAAGGTTAACATTGCCCAAGCGTGAAAACGCTCAAAAATGGTTGAGGAAACTAAAGGACAGAGTGTTATCGAACGCTCTGACAGCACTGTTATGCTTATGAAGAAGGAGGACGAGTCGACAAGATTCTATGTTGACTATCGCCAGTCGAATGACGTGACAAAAAAGAACAATTATCCATTACCGAGGATTGACAATACCCTAGTTACACTCTCGGGGTCACTGTGGTTCTCGACGTTTGACCTGAAGAGCGGGAATTGACAAGTGGATAGGAATCCCACAGATTGAGAGAAAACTGCATTTACTATTGGCACTGGCCTATGGCAATTCAGGGTGATGTCATTTGGACTTTGCAACGCTCCTGCCACCTTTGAGCGCTTAATAAACATGGAAAACATGGAAAGCATGGCAAACATGAAAAACATGGAAAACATGGAAAACATGGAAACATGGAAAACATGGAAAACATGGAAAACATGGAAAACATGGAAAACATGGAAAACATGGAAAACATGGAAAACATGGAAAATATGGAAAACATGGAAAACATGGAAAACATGGAAAACATGGAAAACATTGAATACATGGAAAACATGGAAAACATGGAAAACATGGAAAACATGTCTCCTGTATTTGAATGGGGTGATCGTGATTGGGAAGACATTTAGAGAACACTTGACGAATTTGGAGGAAGTATTTCAAAGATTGAGAGGAGCCAATCTGAACTTGAGTCCAAGGAAGGGCACCTGCTCGGCGAAGAGGTAAAATACTTGGGACATGGAGTTGGATCAGGCCCGAAAATGGTAGAGTTGTTTAATAGTGACCAACGACCAAAGACAAACACCAACTAGGATATGTACATATTACAGAAGATTTGTTTGTTGACTTGCGACTATTGCCAAGCCATTAACTAAATTAAGAGAAGAAGGCTCTGATTATGTATGAGTTGTCCAAGACAGAAAGCAGAAAGCTGCTCCCAAAATCATGAAGAAACTACTACGTTACAAGGAATGAACTGTGAACTGTAGTGCAATCGGTAAAGCACTTTTATAAGTATCTCTACGGTTAAAAGTTTCACCTGAGAACAGATCACGTGGCGCTGAAGTGGCTACTGCAGTTCAAGAGCCCGAAAGGACGGGTCGTGAGATAGATAGAAAGGCTACAGATGTACGTTTTGGACACGGAGCATCGAGCAGGTTCAGGTCACCGTGACGCAGATGCGTTGTCGAGACGGCCTGAAGATTGTAATCATCGTTCAAATGTGATTTTTTGCCGGACAACCGTGATTAACAACGACGATTGTCAGTTACAGCAAGTGCGGTCCGAACAAAGGAATGGGCAAGACCTAGGCGTCAAATATAAATTGAGAAATCAGACGAGAGTGTCCATTGTAGCAAAATGTTAGTCTGCTAAAAATAGCACTCTGAAGTCATACTGGACATTGTTGAATTTCTTGAAGTTAGAGGACAGAATTTTGGCACGATCCTTGGTAAAAAGAATATATATATGTATGTACGTTTGAGGTGGTGGTTTTCAAGAGCCGGATGTCCGAGGCTTGAGGATATCTACATAATGGGATAACGGGAGGGCACTTTGGTGTCAAGAAAACTCTAAAGAAAGTCCGTACAAGATTTTACTGGGCAGGCTGCAAGGAAGACGTCAGGGAATTGTGCAAGTGTCAGTTATGTGCGCTGTTGGATGACCGGAGCATCAGAGAATATAACGTGGGAAACCCATTTGAGTGAGTGGCAGTTGACATTGCAGGCATATTCCCTGAAACAGACTTTGGAAATAAATACATCTTGGCGGTTATGGACTATTTTACAAAATGGACTGAGCTGTATACCATTCCCAACCAGGAAGCTGCAACCATGGATGACGTATTACTCAAATAGCTTTTCTGTCGTTTTGAAATACCTTAGGAGCTGCACGCTGACCAAAGCAGATTTTTGAGTCAGTGCTATTTTAAGAAGTTTGTCGGATGTTGGAGATGGGAAAGACCAGAACGACACTGCCGCACCCTCAATCGGATGGTATTGTAGAATGCATAAATTGCACCTTGGAAAAGAATCTGTCTAAGGTAGTCTCTGAACATCAAAAGGAATGGGACCGATACGTTTATCTGTTTTTATTGGCCAATTGATCTGCGGCTCACGAGAGTACTGGACAGGCTCCTGGAAGTGCTATGCTGAAGCGCGAGATATGTTAACTATGTGACATTGAGGTTGGTAGTAAACCTGGAGAAGACGTAGTAAGCAAAAGTTATATCGAGAGACTCTAACGAAAAATGCATGACATCCATGGAGACGTAAGAAAGAACATTCAGATTGCGAGCGGTCGTGAAAGACCGGATATGACATCAACGCGCAAGGGTCTAGTTTTGGAACACAAGATCGCGTATGGTTGCACAATCTCAGGTTGAGGAATGGATTGTCGCCAAAGTTTAAGAAATTGGGTTGGTCCTTACGTGAACTGAAACGAATCAACGATGTAGTATATAGTATATTACGTTTGGCAACACTGATATGATCCACGTTTCACAATATTGCGCAATAGTTTATATTATGACATAATGCGTGTCAAATTGTATCAAATACCAAACACGTTTACAATGATACAATTTCTATTTTAACACAAAAATAAAGCAAAGTACTCATTTAAAACGCGCCTTGCAGTTTTATCTCAGGGCATGTCCTTGTTGTTTTAGGGTGGGTTTCGTCACGCCATTGTTAAATCCAAATTTATTCGTCTTCCTCTTTCGTCGTTCGTAGCGGTACGATAGGAGCAACCACGTAAGGAACGATAAGGCAAGATAAAAGGAACCTACATCCTAAAAAAGAGAAAAGACAAAAAACACGACACAGGTGTACGTTACCGTTCAACGTCTCATGGCTAATAATGTCGTGTCACACCGCACGCTTCCCCGCTCACTCCGCGCCTGCGCATTCTTTTGCGCCGACGCAACTGTTCGGGATGGCGGAAAATAACAAGTTTACTTTAAAATAATGGCGGGAATTTACTCACCAATTTTGAAAGTGTACATCTCCAAATTTGGAATGTAACAATCGCGACAAAGCCATAAAAAAAACTTAAAAAAAGAAAATGACTGTTAGCATGGTAAAAACTTAAAATCTAAATCCCTAACTTCTTACATATACCCTAACTTACATTCTAGAAAATGTTTATTTTAGGCGCCACCTGGTTTTTTCAACTGATAACGCGTGTTACAAATAACCAGGAAACGGAACTACATTTATAAATGTACACGCAAGTCTTTGATGTGGCGCAGTGATAATCGACAGCACAAATTTGTCGGAAAGCACGAAACACTACTATAACTAAAACAAATGCGACAAGTTGCTTAACATATATACTATAACTAAAGCTAACATTACAGTTTTTAAGTGCACACGCACATAAGAATTGCATCTAAACTGTTTTCCTTGGCAAGAAAATGCCCAAATTTCAAAATGCCTAAGAGAGCAAGTTACTATACATTTTAACTAATTTTTTGTATTGTTACCCTGGCTTAATAAACAAAACACATCAAAACTTTTTCATGACATGGTTGTTAATCAACAAATTTACCAACAGTACCATCTTACTAATTTCTTACGTTACTAAGCTAACAAATTACATTGCTACCATCAGGTTAGCTTCTTCACTCAATACTCAACAAATAATTCCTACGTCTGATCATAAATACCAAACGTCAGGAAAACAAAAGATGGTAAGACAAAGTCTCAAGTTATTATCAAAGATAATAGGTAAGATAAAGATATTAAGATAAAACTAGAATACAATAGATGGATCCGAAACGTCCCAGCACGCTAAGGTACGCTACGACTATATACATTAAAGATATAGCGTAGAATTCCCCAGCTCACCAAGCCGTTTTGTCATCCATCGCAAAGATACAAGATACAGTGGCTCCTTGAAGCCGTTACACAGGAAAGATACTCATACCCCCTAGAAGAGAGCGACCTGTGAGGCAAGCCCGTTTATAAAAAACGGTATGAAGGACCTAAAAAGGCATATGGGTGCATTCCTGCTCCCGGCGTTGAACGATACCGATAAGATATCCATACGTTTCTACATGCACTCTCATATTCACACACTTATACATACATTCACTGTTAGCGGCCACGTGCGGCTGACAGCGGCACCGCATGACCTCACGAAAGATTCCCAGAGACGTGGTCCGGGTGTCTGAGAAAACCCCCCGCGCAACCACACGGTGACTAACGGAAATGAAAAGGCACTAGAAATATAGGAAAGGTAAAAAGAGGGAGGTAGGCATTTTGGAATGTACTAGTGCACCCAGGTAGAAGAGAATAGAGGAAGGGCTCGCATTGAGCAAAAGCAATAGAAAAGGTGCATAGAAAAGCACTACTCAACCAACCAATGTGGTCAGTAGCCCGGAGTGAAGGAAAAATCACTTTTATGTGGTAGAGGGGTGTTCCGGGACAAGAACAGGTCTACCGAATAAAAAATAAGGCGGAACGGAGACAGTGGGATAAGAAAAAAGTAGAGTTTTGGACAAGCGTCCGAGAGAAGGTAGAGAGTTGTTCCTTTTAAATACAGATTGGTCTGAAGGTCCACCTGCTATGTTAATCAGACAAGTTAAGACACATAATAAGTTAAAAAAATTACTAGGCTCTTAATGAAAACTAGTACAATCATCTTCCTAACGAGTGCATCCACTACGATTAAAAATCAGACAAAAGTTGAAACAACAACTTAAAAGTATTACTACAGATACCTTCACACAAAAAACCAACTGTTTCAAGGTAATTTTTAGAAACGGTAACGCCATAAACACACAAGAATGCCTAACGGTAAGCAGTTAAATACAACCATACTGTTCCAATATACTAAGAACAACCGAGTATTCGATAAGATATCGATAAAAAGCGATAGCACCTCACCACGAAGTTCAATAAAAAACAACAAAAAAATGTTTATATGTTCTGATAACTTAATAGAAGAAGAAAACAAGTAATGATAAAGGATAAAGCGGGCGACTGTAATAATTCAGAAGAAAAAGGCATGGAATAGAAAGTCCTAGTTTCTGCAACTGCGAATATGGACTATTTCTTACAAAGGCATAGGCCGCGGCTTCTATGGGAGTTCAAAGAAAAAAGCATCTACTCAACATCAGCTAAAACCAATTGTAAAAATTCAATGAGTTATTGCAACCAAAGTTACGACAATCACCACGAAATTAAACAACGTAAGATAAATGCTGAAAACAATATAATCTGGTGAAGAAAAGGTGCTAGGATTAATTAAATGAAGCAACAAAATTATATTGAAGAACCTAGATAATAAACAGATATGTGGCTAACAATAAATTCAAGGGAAAGTTAACGGACAGGAAAAAGCTAGTTTAATGTAAATAAGGCAAAAGTGTAGAAGGTAAGTGCTGTATAAGAAAAGGAAATTGCTAAATAAAGTTAACTAATTCATAGCAGGCACAAAAACATTAGGTAAACCGTTAAAGAAATGAAACGTGAAAATTATTAATTAGCATTTGGGTCAGCAGAGAATGGTTTAAGGTTTTTTAAATGCCACCTTCCTCGGCGTTTTTCTTCGGTGTCTTGAAGTTCATAGATAAGCGGACTAACAACACGAGTGACCTTACATAAAATGAATTTAGTGGCTAATTTCGAAGAGAATTTTTTCCTAGCATCAGATAAGACATAATTCTTTTTCGAGACCTGTTCGCTTAAAGCAAAGGAAATATCTTGTTTTCGCAGATTGTAGTGATCCTTACTCTTTTCGTAAGCTTTTAACAAATTTTGTCTAACGTCGTTAAAGATAGAAGGTAATGATTGTAGGTCTTTGTCCCAGCGTACTTTTTCGTCAAATTCAATTACGTTAGTATTGTCAGGAACTGAACCATAATAGCTACCATCAATTGGAGAATATCTTCCAAAAACAAGAAATGAAGGCGTAAATTGGTTTACTTCGTGTTTAGAGGTACGCAAAGCTTGAGCGATTTTAAAGATATTTTCATCCCATCTAGTATGGTCTGAATCGATATATGAGGAGATAGTAGTAATTAAGACTCGATTTACTCTTTCGGTAGAGTTTACCTGGGGATGGTATTTTGCGTTAAACCAAATTTGTTGTACTCTATAGCTCTTGACGAAATTTTGAAAATCTTTTGAGAGGATAATTTGTGGGACGCCAAAGATAAGAAATACATTTTGTTCTAGGAATTTAATTATGGCGGTAGATGTGGCTTTACATAACGGTTGTACCATAACAAATTTAGAAAACCAATCGGTGACAACTAACAGATATTAGTTACCTTTTTTCGATCTAGGAAGAGGTCCTAATAAGTCAAGCGATATCAATTGAAAGGGATAAGATACACGTTTAAAGTTACCCATTAAACCAGAACGGGCTTCTTGAGAGCTCTTCTGAGACCCACAAATTTTACAGTTTCTAATATAGCGACAGACAGATTGTTTTAATGTAGGCCAGTAATATAATTCAAATATTTTCGCTAAGGTATTCGTAAGGTCAAGATGAGCAGCTATAAGGTCGTCATGACACAATTTAAGAACCTCACTGCGGTTAGCGGTAGGAACAACAAGTTCCCATTCAGGGATGTTAGAGATTTAGCGAGATGAGGAAGATACAAATTTATATAATCTATTATTTGTTACACGAAAGGTAGGAAATTTATCAGGATTTTCAGAAACCTTCTTAATCATATTTAGATACCAGGCATCAGGAATTAGATCTGGAAGGTTAAGAGAAGCGACATTACGAGATAAGGCATCAGGTACGATATTTAATTTGCCAGGTCTATGCCGAACGTCAAAGGTAAATTGAGAAATACGCAAGTTCCATCTTGCCAACCGACCTGCGGGTTGTTTTAAGTTATTTAACCATGTGAGGGCTGCACAATCAGTAATTACTGTAAAATGGGTACCTTCAACATATCCTCTAAATTTTTCAATACCAAAGATAACCCCTAATAATTCACGTTCGGTATCTGAATATTTTTGTTCAGCAGAAGTTCAAACACGACTAGCATAAGCGATAGGGTGTTCTAATCCATTGCTTATTTGAAACAAAATGCGCCTAAACCAGTAAGTGAGGCATGAGTTTGTATATAAAATCTTTCATGAAAATTGGGCGAGATTAAGATAGGTGCAGAAGTGATTAACGTTTTAATTTGTTCAAAAGCCTGCTGACCTTCTGAATTCCATTCGACAGATTGGGATTTATTTTTATTTTTAATTAGGGCGGTAATGGGTGTAGATATAGTTGAGAGATTAGGTAGAAAAATGCGATAATAACTAATCATTCCTATTAAACGTTTAATTTCGGTAACAGTTTAAGGTGTTTTAAATTTAGTAATAGCCTCGACTTTAGCAGGATCTGCCCGTAGACCAATTCCATCGATAATAAAACCAAGAAATGTAAGAGAAGAGCAGCAAAATTGTCATTTTTCTCAATTTATTTTAAAACCTGCTGCATTTAAGCGTTTAGCAACTTCATAGAGACTAGCGATATGTTCTTCAAAGGAACTTGAGATAACTAATATGGCGTCTGAAAATACAAAGGCACGCTCCTGGTGTAAGATAGGACCTAATGTTTGATTCATAGTACGTTGTAAAGTTAGTGGTGCGTTACAGAGACCGAATGGCAAGAAATTATATTCGAAAAGACCTCGACCTGGAACACTAAAAGCAGTTTTTGGGCGTGAAGATAAGTCAAGAGGGATCTGATAAAAAGCTTGTCTAAGATCGATAGATGAGATACATTTAGCGTTTCGAAGCCGACTTAAAATAGAATCAGTACGGGGTAAAGGATAGGCATCAGGCACAGTTACAGAGTTAAGCTTTCTACCGTCAAAGCAAACACGCCATTCATCATTTTTCTTACGGACTAATAACACGGGAGACATCCATGCCGAATTTGAGAGTGAGATAACACCAGATTCGAGCATTTTATCTATTTCGGAATGCAAATGTTTTTGTAATGCAGGCGATAACGGATATTGACGTTGCTTAAAAGGGGGAGCATCACCTGTAGAGATAATATGTGTTGCAGTAGTAACGCAACCAAGTTCAGAGGTATTTAATTTACAAAATTTGTCGATTGTAGAGTTAAGAATTGCATTTTGGGAATCGGTAAGAGAAATTTTATTAGATATTCCAGCAGACGCACAAGAATTTGGTTTGAGGGAAGTTTGCCAAGAAAAATCTTAAAAATATAGAGATAAATTAAAAAGTCCAAAAAAAAATCCACACCAACTAGAAATGGATAAGCTAGTGTAGGTACAATCAATAATGGAATATCACGTTGAAATGACTCTACTCGAATTTTTAGCTTAAGGAAACCAGTTACATATATTTTACTATCGTCAGCTAAATTTATAAAGGTTTTTTCCGGAATAACCTAAAATTTAATGTTTTGTTTAGATAGTTGCTGTAAGCTTTCGTTATTTATAAGGAAACATGAGGAACCCGTGTCCAATAAAGCAATTACATTTAGGGGACCAATAGAAATAGGTAAGTGAAGGCGGGTATCGAGAGGTTTTTTAACAAGTTGTAAAGCGGCAGAATTTTTATGATAAAAGGCCGGGGTAGTATGACATATTTCAGATAGGGGAGGTAAGTTCTTCTGTAAGTTTAAGGTAGCGGTATTATTGTTATTAGATATATTAGATAGAGGTTTAATATTAGAGGTAATTTTATGCTATAAATCTATCGACGTCTGGGTGCGTTGAATAGTTGGTTTTGAGGACGATTTTGATTCCTTGAGATATTCATGTCCCGGGTAGGAATATCTCTGCGGAAATTAACAAGTTTATTTTAAAATAATGGCGGGAATTTACTCACAAATTTAAAAGTGTACATCTCCAAATTTGGAATGTAACAAGTATTTGTAAGCTCCCAAAAGGCAGAGCAATAGACGTTGACGACGTTGACTAGTACGACAGTACAGAAGGACATGATAAAATGAGGCAAGTTGGGAGACTGGAAAACGAAACAAGGCTTGGTCTAAATTACGAATGGTTCGTATCCGTGTACAGCGGTACGGACAAGGTGAGGTTTGGGTTTATCGAAGAGACTAACAGGGATCTATTTGATATGCCGTCGAAATACTCTCTTGAGCAACAGATCTCAATATACCCAAGAAATTGCTACGGTGTTCAAAAATAAATTTGCTGGTCTGGACCAGCTTCGCCAACAACAATCAGAAGTGGGCAAAACCATACACCTTAGAGAATGGCATTGTTGTCCTCTGGTAAACCCAGCTACCAGGACCTGTAGAGGATATTAGTGGATCTTAAAGACCAGATGAAGGAGTTTGAAGACAAGAAATTGGCCATATCCAAAATTGGTTGTAGGCTCGATAGCTTGCACTGAAGCTAGTATGAAACACGCTGGAGGTACTATTCCAGAAGACCTGGGTCTAAATCTTGGTATGCAGCTTTAACTGAAATGAGACGGCACCCACTATTAAAGATGTCGATTGCTACTTCTATCAATATGGGAAATGCAACAATGGCCCTGGTTGTTCTCACCGTCACGGCGACATTTTTCGGCCGGCAAAATGTTCTGGGACAGAACAATTTTAAGAGGGGGTAGTGTAACTGTTATTAAGAAATATATGGAATATTCTGGAAAAGATACTTATTTGGTTTTTACTAAATCGGCTTCATATCTATGTAGCGATAAGAAAGGATGACTAACAGGTATAGCAATAGAATAAATTTGTTTTCGAAGAGTTTGATAACGCGCGTTCTAGATGTTTTTCCCTTTTTCTTGAATAAAGGATTATCGTATGTAGGTATGTACCCCAAAACTACAGTTTATTTTAGTTTGAATTCAGTCTTAATAAACGTTTGATGTTCATAAATTAATGCAAAGCTAAAATCGGTAATGTGATATAAATATGTTTGATAAATAAATTACTCGTAGGATTAGTGCTATAATAGTGTTTAATTCGTCGTATTTATACGATTAAATTAGTACCTACAAATAGTAATTAAACTAGTGCTAATATAAACAAGTCTGTAGATATTTGTGGTTGTGAATTATAATTATTAGGCTTGCGTTTATTGAAATTAAAGGCTATAGAACAACTAGAGAATTCCATACAATATTTTATAGATTTACTTACTTTCCTGCTTCGTACGTATGGGGGCAGTGTTGTAAATAATGCATCTAACTGTTAATCGGAAAAATGAAGTGATATTAGTTTACTTACTTAACGGTATCATTTTGAAGTAATGCTGGTTTACTTCGCTTTTCGATATTAGTAGAAGGTTAAACGGTTCCGTAGGTTAATTAAGTTCATGCGTAGTATAATTGGTATAATTCCAGATTGCTTGAAAAATTTTAGGCGAGAATTTTTCAGAAAAATATACCTTTATTTGAATTAGAGGCTAAATGTAGAATCCGCGTGAGTGCTCTCGCGCATATTAAAGATCCCTAGCTCACTTGACACGAAAAGGATTCCGCTAAATCCTACATTTCCTGATAAAAAAAACTCTTGGTTGATTTAGTATCTTCGAGTGAAGCATTGGAGAAATCATGCATACGGTAGTGAGGTGCTGCAGTATCGACCAAATTTTTTGTTTGTAACTTTTTAATGTTAAGTTCGAACTTTTCTATTTTGGCCGTACTAGAGAGGGTTTTGGGTACAACAAAAGACCAAACAAAAGTTTTTAAAAAGTTAGTATTTCAATTAACTCGGTACGGAGAGTAAATTTGCCACCTATCAAATTTAATTATATACTTTTGCATCTACGTGTTGTTAGAAATTTGAATTTTTGGAGGTATTAGAGCGCTGTTTATGTCTAATACCATTACAAAATATTTTGGAACAAATGTAGACTAAGCTTGAAGTTGTCACAAACCAACTCAATTTTTTAGGGTGCGTTAGACGCATTTTGGTCGCAACGGAGTCCAGTTAGTTTTAAATTTTTCGATCTATGTTGCAGTGTACCTGTAAAATTTCTACCGATTTTTTTCTACTTTATAAACATATTTTGAATTTATAAATTATACGATTATTTATTCACAGTCGGTTCAAAAATGTTTTGATATATTCGACATCGAACATTTTGCATATTTTTATAGTGTTACGCGACAAATTTAACACTGCAATTAACAGGTTTGAAGTCTATCTTTTAGAATAAGTTATAATTTAACGTTTCTAAGAGCAACCAACTTTTTCCTTTATTTGTAGATCTATAATAGCACAGGTTTCTTTGGCCAAACAATTAAATTTAAGTGAGATACAAGGTAGATACACGAGCAATCGTGACGAAACTTATTTACCCTGATTTAAATCAACACAGTTATTATATCTTTAATGAATATTAAAGGTCGCAAGCAAAGAGCAAAAATGATCAGAGTACCAGGTACGCGTAGGCTTAGACTAAACTTAACTACACAACAGCAGCTATGTAATATTTACCGAATAAATTATTAGTGAGAATATTATGGACTCCCAAGAGATCTCAATTTTAATTATATTTACAAAACGCCATACTTTAAACCAAGTTAATGGCAGCAGATTACTTCCTATTGGCTGAACGAATTAGTTAAATGTACTTGTTGGTCTACTTTTGACAAGCATGGTTTTACAGTTACAAAATATTTTTTCATTTTATGAATAGAAACTATTAATTTTTCAATATCTCTGAACCATTTAAATTATTGCAAAATTACAATAATGTTCAATTCTAGATGCGGCGTAAATGGCTCAGCACATCCTTTCAGCTGTGGAATCCGAAATAACCTCTGGAAAAATAAGAGGCGATACGAGTGAAAAGGATTTGTGTGTCACCTTGGATGATCGCGATTTATGGCTGAGATTTGAAAGATTTACAAATGAAATGATTGTTACAAAGAATGGGCGGTAAGATTTGAATTTTTTGATACATACGGAATTGTACCAATTAAAATAAATCCATTTAGTTAATCTATTAACACGTAGTAGTGGACAACCACAAGAAAGTAAAAGCGATGAAAATATTTGTTTAAAATATTCTTACAAACAACATTTAATTAACATATTTAGCTTTACGTCTTTATATTGTTGGTCAATTAACAGTCAAATGGTAAAGTCTCTATATCAACTGCTACCAGCGTTTCGTATACCTTGTTGAATAACTAACTGACCCTGTATAATTTTAATTTTTTGAGATACGCAATGTGCTTTTATAAAACTAACTGTACTTTTTTACAGTCGCATGTTTCCTGTTGTAAAAGTCACAGTAACAGGATTGGATCCAAAGGATATGTACACGGTACTTTTAGAATTTGTACAAATAGATAGTCACCGATGGAAATACGTGAACGGGGAGTGGATACCAGGTGGAAAAGCAGAAGTGGCGCCTTCTAACGCAATATACATTCATCCAGAATCGCCCAACTTTGGAGCACACTGGATGAAAGAATCTATATCTTTTGCCAAAGTCAAGCTGACAAATAAAACAAACGGTAATGGACAAATTATGCTTAATTCATTACACAAATATGAACCAAGAGTACACTTAGTTAAAGTAGGAACTGAACAAAGAAGAATTGTTACATTTCCATTTCCTGAAACGCAATTTATTGCAGTAACAGCTTATCAAAATGAAGAAGTCACAACGTTGAAAATTAGGTACAACCCTTTTGCTAAAGCGTTTTTAGATGCCAAAGAACGACCAGATACAAATTTCAGCCAAAGAGAGTATTCAAATTCGTATAGTCCACAGCAATCAACCCAATATTCACAATGTAAGTTCTTCGTTTTGTCCCTTATTACCTAACCTTATTCCCAAAATTGATTTGAAACAATTCCCTACTGTTACCTATTGTGAACTAACTTCTTATATACTCTAATCTTCTTTACATACATCTTTCTTAACCTAGTATATACCGGGTGTCCCAACGCATACGAAACGCTCGATTACTGCTTAATGGTAACGTTTAGCAAAAAAATTTTCAAATAAATCTTATGTATATTCAAAATGGCTACAACGTAAAATTAATCAGTATTATACAGGGTGCTCAATAAAAAAGTTATATACCAAAGTTATGTTTTTTTTTAAATGGAACACCCAGTATTTTGTTACAAATTCTAATTGCTCGTATCAAACTAGGGTAACTTTTATCAGGATTTCCTATACCTAAATCTCATAGTTGTTGAGATATTCAACTTTTTTCAAAATCGCATGATTCTTAAAAAATTTTTGTAACACCATGATTTAGATGATGCTGAACATTTAACTTTTGTAGGGGATTAGTATAAACTTGTAGTTAATGAAAACATAGCACTAGTTATCAAAATAATATACAGCATGTCCATTGCATCGTTCTCCGTTTATTGAACAATTAATGCCATTAAGTCGCTTATTTCAAATGGAACACCCTGTATATTTTCAAGTAGTAAAATGCAGAATTAAATTCTCTATTCAACAATATAAGGTTACCCTATATTCATATTCAACCGTTTCCGAGTTATTAGCGAATAATTAAAAATGTTGGTACATAATTCTAAAGTTGGGTATAATTTACTTTGATCACAGGCGGCGCGTCGCCTACCAAATAATATTAACTATTTGACTTCGTTGCAAGAGCAACCATGTTTAACTTTTGTTTTTGTTGTTTATCAGTTTTGTATCTGTGTTGTTGTGAGGTGAACATTTATAAAATGAAATCTATGGTCTTAACGAAAGGATTGATATGGTGTTGGTAGTTGGCGAAGCTGAAGAAAATTGTCTATTAGCTACAAGAATTTACGCTCAGAAATTTCCTAATTGAATGCATCCTAATAGAGCTGCGTTTGAAAGATTATTGCAACGCTTTAGAAGTACTGGTAATGTTGAATATGAAAAAACTCAACAGTAAAGCATGTTACTAATAGTGAAGGAAATCAATTATTGATATTGGAATTTGTAGTAGAAAATCGTAATACTAGTTTGCGTAAAACCAGTCAAACAATCGGATTGAGTAAACCTAGTGTTTCAAAAATACTAAAAGCCAACAAATTTCACCCATATAAAATTTAGCTTCACCAAGAGCTTAAGAATGGGGATTTTCAAAGCAGAATAAATTTTGGATTATGGGTAATGGATCAAATCGGAGAAAATGATAATTTTTTGAATTTCGTTTTGTTCAGTGATGAAGCAACATTCTATAACAATGATTTTTTTGAGTTTTTTCACATTCAACATTACCAGTACTTCTAAAGCGTTGCAATAATCTTTTAAACGCAGCTTTATTAGGATGCATTCGATTAGGACATTTCTGAGCATAAATTCTTGTAGCTAATAGACAATTTTCTTCAGCTTCACCAACTAGCAACATCATATCAATCCTTTCGTTAAGACCATAGGTTTTCATTTTACAAATGTTCACCTCACAACAACACAGATACAAAACTGATAAACAACAAAAACAAAAGTTAAACATGGTTACTGTTGCAACGGAGTCAAATAGTTAATATTATTTGGTAGGCGACGCGCCGTCTGTGACCAAAGTAAATTATACCCAACTTTAGAATTATGTACCAACATTTTTAATTATTCGCTAATAACTCGGAAACGGTTTTAAATTTTATTTATTCTGAATTTTGTCTCACTAATTAATTACGTAACTTTCTACTGCATTTGAGCATAGTTTTTGTGCCTGGTTAAATATGAACTAAATGTTTATTTATTTCGTATTGTATTTATAAGCCCTTCTTACCAATCGTTTCCATTGGCGTGTTTATTAATCAAGGTTTGTACTTTGCCTTATCTCTGGCAGAACTCGGTATTTTCCCAAATTGCCTGGTTTAATTCTTCGACGAAATGCTCCATCAATCACGTAAGCGTTCTGTGTATTACGGTATTTTGTTAAAATTTCCGATTATTATTTTTATCCAGTCACGTATTTAATGCTTGTCGTGTGAAAATTCAAGATTTATCATATAATTGAACCACCCGGTGTTTATTTGTTTGTTACAGAATGTTGGTTTTCTGAACAAATGTATTCTTTGTAGTCACGTATTTAGTGACGTATTAAGATGCGTTTGCATATAGATGAGTAGATATTTTCGACGTAATTATTAAATATTTGGAATGCCAACTTATCTATGTTCCCGATAATTTTATTTGCTGCAATTAGTTGCTTCTAAAATCTTAGCTTTACTCGTAAATTATACTTAAACATATTATACGACACACACGTTACTATTCTAATTAAATGGTATCGGATTATTACTAAATGAGCTTCTTTCTCATGCATTTAATCAAATATCCTTTATATACAGTGTCCTCGCAATTGACTTTTTGTAGAATAGTCGATTTACTCCTATAATTGATGGAATTATTTGATTTTCTTAAAGTTACAGTTATTTATATCTATCCTACGACCCCTATGACGTAATCTACCCTTAAACTACCCTCTTATCTTTATTTGATATCAATTCCTGCTTGTATTTAACCTTCAATGCTATTCGTCGAATATGTTGTTGTTTGCGTTCGTTTATAACGATCTCGAGCGTTTAGCTAGAAATCCTTGACAATTATTTTTAAGCTCGGTAAATTAATACCTAAAAATTTTAGCAACTGTTATATTGTTTACGACGATTTTGAATGTTCGTAAGAAGTCTTGGTATAAATTGCCTTTTCCTTCTTTTAAAAAGAGCACTAGAAACCTGTTTTCAAACATACATGTTAAACTACAGCTCTCTGCTCTTATTAAGCTTATTTACTGAAAACACCTTCATATCTTCTATAAATGATACGCATTAAGCGTTATACAAATGTTAAAGCTTCCACTAAACTATGATAAATTATGCACTAAAAGTTTTTACACGCGCTAAAAATGATGCAAAATTACTATTTCAATTTTCTTGCGTATGTCCTTAAAATTATTGATTTTACGCTAAAGGAACTTGAAAACCTTTTAACTAATATACCTACAATCTGCTTTTACTTTAAGATTCACAAATCTTTACATTGCACGCTACAAATAATGTAAAATCAATTCCTGTACGTACTGCAATTTTTAATAAAACTATTAATTGTTACCCTAGAGTTTCGGAAATCGTTTTAAATATTTGTTTAACTATATTCACATGCGGTAACCTGCCATAAATTATTATCTTACTTATCTAATTAATTTTAGCCCTATAAATACACATAATAATTCCCCTATTTGAATACAAATCACAACAAAACTTTTGTATTTGATTTGGATTCAAATATCCCTAAATCTATCACCTATTTGTATGTACACTTATTATTGCTAACTCTTATTCATACCTATCACTATTATTTATACTTATCCACGATTATTGATACCTATCTGAATTATTATTTATACCTACTTTTAAATAAATTTTATTTACACCGATTCCATACTTGAACCTCATTCTCTTCTTAATACCAAAAGTTTCTCTCCTAACACATTTCACGGCTTTAATTTTTATTTTTTCTCCTATTTAAATTATGATTTGTATACCTATTTGTATCACTTCTTCACGAAATACTAAATCATCATTGACTTTATTCACTACTATTTTTTCTTCAGAGAAACCATACGATACCCCCTTTAAATCATCAACTTTTTCTCTACAGAAACTCCTATATACCTTCTAGAATTATTATTATGTAACGAAATCAACCAGAAGAATTCCTTAAATCAAGTTTACTAAAAATAAATTTGACACTTAACCTTATTTACAGTGTGTTCATGGAAGGTGGACAATGAAATTGCGGTTTAGTCCGTTGATTAATCTTCCTCGCATCTAAACATAAACGAATACTAGTATCTTTCTTTTTCACTACAACCAACGGGTTCATAAAATGTGGGTTGAAAAATTCGATTATGCCATCACATAACATTTTTGTTAATTCCTCATTTACTTGCTCCCTATATGCTGCAGGAATTGAATATGTTTTTGAATTAAAAAGTTCGGGATTATCTACTTATAAAACGTGTTCATATCCTAGCGCTGTGCTCGCTTCTACACCCACTAACTCTGAATGTTTGTTTAACAAAGTATTGAACCTCTTCTAACCTTTCTTCTGGACATTTAATAGTATCAACTTCTTTAACCTCTCCTTCATCTAACTCCATTACATTTACATTTAAACCTGTCATCTTTCGTGACATCATAACTCTCCTTCCAGAGCAATACCATGTCCTATCCTTACTTATGTCATCTCGATATCTATTATCAACCCCAACTTCATCATACAATCTACACCTAGGGTACTCTTAAATTTCAGTTCAGGAACGATAACAAATTCCTGCTCACAGCTTAATGAACATATTTCTACTTTCAATACTACAACGCTATTTACCACAGCAAACCTCTTTTTATTTGGAGCTAACAAATGACTCTTTCAATCGGAATAATCCTATCACAAATTTCTTCTTTGATCTCCTTAACGAATTCCCCCGATACTAAACTCGCCCCTACTCCTGAATCGAACATCGATCCTACACTATAGTTTATCATTTTGATTTCTACAACCGCCAAACAAACTTTCTCTACTCCTTCTGTTTCTACCTCTTCTTCAATATTTAAAAATTCCCGCGGATGTTCATATGTACATATATCAATTTCTAGTGGTTTGTCTTTCTTCAAAAATTCTGCCTACTCCTAGTCTCACTGCATGACTCTGGTTATCCCTCGACTACATCGGCATATGTTCTTTTTGTAGCTTCCGGCCTATCTCTTATCTTACACTGTTCCTAACACCTGTCCCTTTCTGTGTCCTGGTCATCTCAGGTGAGCTATTTTGTCGCTGAACCCCCGGACTTTGTGTTAGCCTTCTTGTACCACTATTTCTCCTATAAAAATTACCCCCTTGGCTCCCAGTTGTTTCTAAAACTCCTATTAAAATTCATCTCACGTCTATTCGCAAAATTCTCTCCCCTATTTTCGAATCTAACTTGGTTGACATTTCGCTCCCTATTATCCCTAAGTCTCCCCGTGCTGACATCATCATACCTCTGAATGTATTCTAAAAATGCCTCTCTTTCTACTATATTTTGCAACGCCACATGTTGCCTAAGTTCAACCTATAAATGCCTAGAAAGATATTTTATTATCTGGTGTTCCGTTAAAGGTGGACTCAACTGCTTTGCTACACTATACTTTTTTATAGCATGCTGCTCTCTAGGTCCTGCTTACTCACCCTTATATTTGCCAGTGATCAAGTCGTCTCTCACCTGATCTTGCTTATGATCACCCCAATAATGCTTTAAGAATTTTTTTTCAAAATCAATATGCGATTCTATGTCCTGTCTTACTAGGTTGTACCAGGTCTCCGCATTATCCTTTAACAAAGCTTTCACAACGTTTAATTTGGCCTGTTCATCATATAAATTGCAAACTATAGTTCTAATACTGTTTATAAAAATCTGAGGGTTCACCGGAGTATCCCCATAAAATTTCATTTGTTGTTCTAAAGAGGCGTTACTCGAAAAGAATCTAGGTTCATCCCCTGTTAAAGCTGTTATATTTTACTCAATTCCGCCTACCTCTCTTTCAAACCTTTCTAACTGCTCCCTACATAAATCACTCACGTCTGTCATTTTCCCGTTAATTTTCTCTTCACAGAAAATCATAACCTCAGTTTTTAATTGTCCTATTTCTTGCCTAAGACCTATTCCTTCCATTCCTTTCAACTCTCATTTCAACCTACCCCATTTTTATCGTTAGACTATTTTTAAAATCCGTATACTCCTTAGTCGATTTTTCTATTTTCTCTCCTAACGTTTCCCTAACTCCACTTATGTGTCGTTCATTTGATCAAACTTCCAATTCGATTCCTGACTCATTTGCTCTAACTTCCTGTTTGTGTTTTCCCTACCTAGTTGCATTTCCTCTAACATTCTCATTATTAATTCATTCCCTTGTTCTCCCCACTCCGTTTTTGACTGATTCCTTCTTCCTCTTGTTTCCTCCATTTCTTGTTCTGGTTTATCAAACAAAGCACTATCACTGCTACCAGTTTCAACCCCTTGATTCCTTAAGGGCGCGATCGGATGTATGGTTGGCTGCCTAAAATCCATCAAAAAACAGGTTATTCTGTTTGGTAAATAACTTTTGTTGGATTGAAAATATGCAAAATGTAACTTCACCATTAGACTCACAAAACTTTGTACTTTCTAACGAAGGTTTGTTTTTTTTTCTAAAGTGGAGTAATACGAAAGAAATAGCTGTTAAAAGTAATGGTAAAAATTCACTTACTTTATTTTAGTTACTACATCTAACAGAATCGATTTGTATATAAAAAAGCATTCGTTGGATAGCAGAATACATATATAATCGTTCTGTTATAAAAATTTCAAAATATTGATCATGATAGCCGTAGTGTACTGAATGGATTTTATTGAATTATTACATCAATTGTACGCCATTTTAATAGAAGTTGTTCACGACTTTTTCCGAAGATGGCACTGTTAATGATGTGTAGAATAAGGTTTAAAACCAGAATATTTCAAATTAAATTATTTTGGACTTTGTTTTTGTCGCATTGAAATACCATTTGATAAGTGTAATATAATAATGATTGGATTAATTGCGAATATTTATGATGCCAAAAATGATATAACCTCAACATCCATGGTTGTTTATAACAGTTTATAAACTTCCATGTTTATGTTTACAAGCGTTACAGCAGTGTACTTTGGGAAACTTATACTATGTTATAATAGCTTTTAAAAAAAGGGTAGTGTGCCGTATCTCAAAACGTGACTAGAAATTCTACAATATTCAATGTAAGAAAAATATTGCTTCAGTTAGCAAAAGTGAAGTTTATTTAAATATCTTAGTGGAACCATCACACGGAATTAGGATACATATTGTTACAAATTAGGCTACACCTTTGCTACTCAGCAAAATGATTTACAAATTTGAACGATCTGGGGAGGACGTTCTCAAAAACAATAATTATTCCTACATCATTTTACACTTCACTTTGGGAAGTTCATTGTCTTGTGTATCTTACCAGGGTTTGCAATGGTAATTATATTTTCGATTTGAAAAGTGTCAAAATCAGCTTTAAATACATAGACAACTTATTAGTCTTTCCATTCTTTACCCCACATAGCAGGCTTCAAAACTCCCACTAATCATGAAATATATATTAAGCTAAATTAAAAATAAAAGCGTAAAAGTTTGTTTAGGATTAAATGAATTACAAAACTAGACCTATCTTTAGGTGATTAGAAATAAACCATAAAAGAATTCCTTTTGGTTTATTCTGTCAAAAATAGCTATTTTGTTACATTAAATTGCTTTGTCAAAAACGAGTAAACGTTTATTTCAATAAATATTTCATAACTAATAGAATATTTGGGGTCTTCGGTTTAATATCTTTCATCAAATGCTATTATCGAAGAAAGTATTTCCAATACAAAAAACTTTGACTTGTTACCTGTAAAGTGTGCTTTATTAAAACAAAGTTATTACAAATGTTTTATTTTTAATGAATAACTAACAAAATAAAAATAGGTTCAATTGTTGTAATATTTACACTAATGTGTATATAGGTATTTTTAACCGTTAAATCATTACCAACCAAAAATTTAAAAGGAACACTGTTTTACACCATATGTAGCAATGTAAATGATATAAAACTATCCGTAAGAAGAGGGAATAACAGGCATTTCTAAATATTTGTTAAACCCCATATTTTAAGGTCAATACATAAATGTTTAATAATAAATATACTAACAGCTTTCGAATTGAAATTGACTTTATTGTTTTTAATATTACATTCAATATTAGTATATAAGACATATTTGCAGGTCCATGCAGGCGAAGTTTAGTCATAGACTACTTTTACACCACTACATATTTCTACAAGAAAAATTAGTGTTCCTGCTTATCCAAATGATTTGTTTACAAGAGTAACACATTCACACGTCTTACTGCTTCGACATACTCGCGATATTGCAAAACGAGTCATTTAAGGGCGCGATCGGATGTATGGTTGGCTGCCTAAAATCCATCAAAAAACAGGTTATTCTGTTTGGTAAATAACTTTTGTTGGATTGAAAATATGCAAAATGTAACTTCACCATTAGACTCACAAAACTTTGTACTTTCTAACGAAGGTTTGTTTTTTTTTCTAAAGTGGAGTAATACGCAAGAAATAGCTGTTAAAAGTAATGGTAAAAATTCACTTACTTTATTTTAGTTACTACATCTAACAGAATCGATTTGTATATAAAAAAAAGCATTCGTTGGATAGCAGAATACATATATAATCGTTCTGTTAAAAAAAATTTCAAAAATATTGATCATGATAGCCGTAGTGTACTGAATGGATTTTATTGAATTATTACATCAATTGTACGCCATTTTAATAGAAGTTGTTCACGACTTTTTCCGAAGATGGCACTGTTAATGATGTGTAGAATAAGGTTTAAAACCAGAATATTTCAAATTACATTATTTTGGACTTTGTTTTTGTCACATTGAAATACCATTTGATAAGTGTAATATAATAATGATTGGATTAATTGCGAATATTTATGAAGCCAAAAATGATATAACCTCAACATCCATGGTTGTTTATAACAGTTTATAAACTTCCATGTTTATGTTTACAAGCGTTACAGCAGTGTACTTTGGGAAACTTATACTATGTTATAATAGCTTTTAAAAAAAGGGTAGTGTGCCGTATCTCAAAACGTGACTAGAAATTCTACAATATTCAATGTAAGAAAAATATTGCTTCAGTTAGCAAAAGTGAAGTTTATTAAAATATCTTAGTGGAACCATCACACGGAATTAGGATACATATTGTTACAAATTAGGCTACACCTTTGCTACTCAGCAAAATGATTTACAAATTTGAACGATCTGGGGGGAGGACGTTCTCAAAAAACAATAATTATTCCTACATCATTTTACACTTCACTTTGGGGAAGTTCATTGTCTTGTGTATCTTACCAGGGGTCTGCAATGGTAATTATATTTTCGATTTGAAAAGTGTCAAAATCAGCTTTAAATACATAGACAACTTATTAGTCTTTCCATTCTTTACCCCCACATAGCAGGCTTCAAAACTCCCACTAATCATGAAATATATATTAAGCTAAATTAAAAATAAAAGCGTAAAAGTTTGTTTAGGATTAAATGAATTACAAAACTAGACCTATCTTTAGGTGATTAGAAATAAACCATAAAAGAATTCCTTTTTGGTTTATTCTGTCAAAAAATAGCTATTTTGTTACATTAAATTGCTTTGTCAAAAACGAGTAAACGTTTATTTCAATAAATATTTCATAACTAATAAAATATTTGGGGTCTTTGGTTTAATATCTTTCATCAAATGCTAATATCGAAGAAAGTATTTCCAATACAAAAAACTTTGACTTGTTACCTGTAAAGTGTGCTTTATTAAAACAAAATTATTACAAATGTTTTATTTTTAATGAATAACTAACAAAATAAAAATAGGTTCAATTGTTGTAATATTTACACTAATGTGTATATAGGTATTTTTAACCGTTAAATCATTACCAACCAAAATTTAAAAGGAACACTGTTTTACACCATACGTAGCAATGTAAATGATATAAAACTATCCGTAAGAAGAGGAATAACAGGCATTTCTAAATATTTGTTAAACCCCATATTTTAAGGTCAATACATAAATGTTTAATAATAAATATACTAACAGCTTTCAATTGAAATTGACTTTATTGTTTTTAATATTACATTCAATATTAGTATATAAGACATATTTGCAGGTCCATGCAGGCGAAGTTTAGTCATAGACTACTTTTACACCACTACATATTTCTACAAGAAAATTAGTGTTCCTGCTTATCCAAATGATTTGTTTACAAGAGTAACACATTCACACGTCTTACTGCTTCGACATACTCGCGATATTGCAAAACGAGTCATTTAATATCTTCCAACCACAAATGCATTAGTTTCAGAATTAATAATATATTGTGTATTTGAACGATAGTATTATCGTTCATCATAAAGTACGAGTCAGAATACAATATGAACAAATAATGAATGTATAGCCTTTGCAAATAATTTTTTTGAATTGGGAGCAGGTAGACCACTCACGTAGTAATGGACCAGAATAATGAATAATGAATTGTGAATGATCATCAGATGAACAGTTGGTAGTACTTGCAGTATTAATTTCTTCTACAGAACACCTGTTGTAATGGCTTATGTGGACATGTTACTAATTTTTTTTTGTAGACTGAATATTGATCTAATGGATCATACTTTTCTACATCTTTACTCAAATGACACAATGTGTGGATATTGTACGCAAAACATTCTTTGCCATAAAAATTTCACAATGTTTCACAAAATCTGTAAGAAGTGAATTATTAGCTAATTGGGAACCAAATATTTGAATGTGAGAACTTGGAAATAAGGGTATGCCATCAATATTGAAACTCGATTTGATTTCTTTATCAGGAAATACGCTATTTAATGAGATGTGCGGCAATAAATTTACTACTCCTAATTGACCAATATCCTTATTTATTGAGTAGTATGAGTTTTTAACAAAGTTTTGCAGTCCAGAGGTGGGATAAATGGTATGCAGACACAATTCGCAGCAACTTGGTAGTAGCTGAGTGGGATTTGTTACGATCAGTTACCCAATTGCTTAAGTTCATCGATAAATTAGTTTCAGAGACATTAAGAGTATATTAGCAATCCTGGGTAAGGCTATTTGGGAAACTAGATTCATCGTTCGACTCACTATTATATACAAACTCTTGTAGTGTAACCGACCTGAAGGCTGACCCAAACGCTCTCTATAAACCGTACACCGGGCTCCATGATCTAACATCTAGTGGCAGTGGCGGGAAGGTTTGAAATAAAACTACAGTATTTTCCTAACTTTACGTTTAATCAAAAGAATAACCACTAAATAGGCCATTCGCATGGAAAAAAAATGACATACAAAGCAAACAGTGCCGTACTCAACCTGGGTGATTGGGGAAAGAGCACGGCAGAGAAAACCCCAAACTGCCCTCACACTTCCAACTGCATTTAGCACATCTCGACAAGGACGGGTAACGTACAAGTACCCAGATCACCAACATTGAATTTAATGGGATGTCAACTGTTACCCAGACATACCACACATGACAACTGAAGAAACGTTACTGTAAACCAGCTAGTCTTTTCTGGTAGGTACCGAGGTTGGATAACCAATACTACCCCAGCTAAAGTTGAAGAGGGGGGACACCAGGAAGATAAAATCAGAGGTTCAATTCAATTACATCACAACAATTATCACAAATGTTAAATACTAGTTAATTATATAGGAACATCGGCTAAATAATAGGATATACAAAACAACAAACAATATAATTAACTTTAAACCGAGATATGAGCGATGCAGTGGGATATGTGGTTAATAAGCTGACATAAAACAATTACACATGATAAAATGACAAATGAAACATAAAAATATCAAACATTATTAAATAAGTTGACATCAAATACATGCCAAAATTCTATAGCACAAATACAGTCCCAGAGTCAGACACTAAATGTTTATATAAATGCATGTTAGTTAAATATATGAAACCTAGTAAGCGAACGTTAAAAAATATTCATTCTGATAGCATCAGTTAAAACGTACCTTTTAAAATTTAAACACATCCTAGCATTACAAGTTCTAACTAAAAAAAAATACACAACAATTTTGTGGTGAATTCAAGTTCTATCTTAAAACCAAAATAAATATAACATAGAAATATAACACTGTTCATATTCAAACTTGCCTAATAATTTGATTCAATACAATGTCAGTATTTATCATTAATTGTCGTAAAATTACAGTAATTATTATTATTTATTATTATTACGTACTCAACAGGAATAATCCAATTATAGAGTAACGATACATACAGATATTTTATAATAAATATCTATAGTACTAACTAGAATATTACAACAAGTTCATTAACATGCTACTTAACTCCTTGTAAGACAGCCCAAAAATATCACACTGATTTGCTATATTATTGTACAACCTACACATTGTGTATAGTGGTGAATTAATCAAAAGATTTGTCCTAGGGGTTTCTGCTAGATAAAAGGTACTAGGTAACCGAGTGGGGCAAGTCGGAACATATATGCTAATGTACTGCAAAACATGTGAGTTATCTACCTTCTCATGTACTAGTTTATGCAGGTAAAATACGGCGTTTACATTTTCTCTGGATTCCAATGTTTGTAAGTTAAACAATCCCAGTAAGTTCTTTTTTTGACATATTCCAGTCATAATGCCCTGTTGATTTATAGTAAACAAAAGTACCTCTGCAATAAGTGCAATGCAATTGTAGTTTCAACTCTAAATCTAAAATCACACTCATTTATACATAAAACAACCGGCATCAAATTCTAAGCCAAAAGCAACAGGTAACACATAAATATTCTGTTCAATGATTAAATAACTAATGGTTTTACAACAAATACCAACATCATATTCAAAACAATGGTCCGACTGTCGACTCGATCGACCGTCTCGACACATGCACCTTCTGATACTGTAAATTCTGACGTCATGGAATGCATTCAGAAGCCTGCAAGTGATTACTAAGCTACTCTAACAAATACCTTCGAATATCGAAATGTACACTAAAATATTTGTAATAATTATCGACCAATGAGAAATCACTTAGAAACAGTACAGATTACTTCATTCGCCACTTTGAAAAAGTTTCGAACGAAAATCATGAGGCTGGACATCTTCAGCACTCCTTTAAATAAAAATATATTAGCATGCCCCTTAACGTCAAACCAACCAATAGCTAACTGGGAGTTCTCTATAAAAACCCAGGACACAACGAAGTTATAACTGACAGTGTAAGGATATCAGAATTGAAACACCAAGATCTATCATAGGCAGATCTCCTTCCAATAACGAAATGTCACTCTATGAACAATAAACTACACATTCAAAAATAACAATTAGCGAATACAATATATGTACATAAATGAAATAATACAATAAATACTATACAAATTTGTTTCGGAAAACGACCTTGGCTATTATTAGAATGCACTATTCTACCTGGACGCTTTGCTTGCGTTCGAGTTTGCCGAAGGTCATTTACGACAAATACATACAGGAATGAGAATTGAGAAAATAGCATCCTGCCGTATTTACTAAAGTTAAAATAAAGTAGTTCCCTCTATCATGCGATGGCTATACCACAAACGCGGCTATTTTAAAATTAGTTCGTGTTATGAAAATAGAGGGATGCGATCGCGCCCTTAACCACTTCTTCCTCAACATACGTTCACAACACTACGCTTACACACACAAAAATTAATAATATTCACAAAATTTACAACACAATTAACCCTAATTTCCAGGTCGCCAGTTTCCTGAAATAAAATTTAATTTATTTGATTTCGAGCCCCTGACGTTCGGGTCGCCATAAATGCTCTGAAGTTCTCTCTTGTAATGAAGGCCCATGATTTGGTTGAGCGCCATAAATGGTCTGTCTTTATTTAATATCGATTCCTGCTTGTATTTAACCTTCAATGCTATTCATCGAATATGTTGTTGTTTGCGGTCGTTAATAACGAACTCGAGCGTTTAGCTAGAAATCTTTGACAATTATATTCAAGCTTGGTAAATTAATACCTAGACATTTTAGCAACAGTTACATTGTTTACGACGATTTTGAATGTTCCCGTGAAGTCCTTGGTATAAACTGCCTTTCCCTTCTTTTAAATCGAGCACTAAAAACCTAGTTTTCAAACATACATGTTAAATTACAGCTTTCTGCTCTTATTAATTTACGGAATTTTATATTTTTTTCGGATTTTTTTATACCTTAGTGGGATTTATTTGTAGAATTTAGGTTTCAATGACCTTCGTGACCCCTTATCACATCAATATAGGTGGAGCCTATTTCGCAATAAATAAAAACTTAACCTGTTGCAATGTTCATTATAAAGGATTAATAGACATCTACTAATCCCTGCAAAATTAACAAACATACTCTTATGAAGTGACTAGGGCTCACCGTAAGTTGTTAAATTCCCGGACGACGCGGATCGGACGACAAAATCTAACTGGGCTTGCCGTCGTCGTAGAGGTGGTGTTTGGGAACCTTTATAGGCTGAAGTAACCAACAGTTATGCTTCACAGGCTATGCAAGGGTAGCAACGACAACATCGACCGTAGGATGGATGTTTGCTTCAAAAAGCGTATTTTGCTAGTGCTTACACTGAAAGACCGCGGACGCACGTCCCATAAGCTAGAGGTGTAAATGGTCAGAATGTGGTTACTGACCGTGTAAAGGAATAGACTGCTTGTGTGATCCAAGTATACCAGTCACTGACTGTGTGATAATGGAGTAATAGTGTACTACCGTGATAAATGAGGCATAATGAGAGAGTAATGTGAGTTAATCAGGATAAAAATCACTCGTTGGGAGTAGCATGATTTAATTAACGTAAGCGTATACGTAGCGTAATACTACATTCTTGGATTCCAATCACAAGCATGCTAATAAGTATGTTCCTCGAATAAGAATCGACTAGGACTGACTTACTGGTCGATTCGGATTTGCTTTTATGCACTTTGTCTATATATAACGTGCGCGGCTACTTTGATTAAGGAAAACGGAGTAAAGTTTAAGCCACCTTTACACGTGTAGGAAACAGAACAAAAGGAAATAAGTTTTGACTGACGATCACAGGCCAAAATGAATTTGAGTTCGTTTAAAATTTTTCCTGTTTGGTAACAGAGACGTGTTCTTACTAAAATGTTCGTGTAAGTGTGTTACGTTTATTTTGAACATACCGTACATTTTTTTCTATTAATAAGAAATACGCGGTCTAATAATTTTCAACTCAAATCCCTTTGGCGTTAAAAACGAAAATTAATTCAGTAGATTAAAATAACCCTTTCACCTGTTAATTCATTTACCTATTTGTATAAATTCTATTCCTATTGTTACATCCTAGAACCTAATTAATAATAAATACTCCTTCTAAGAATTCCTCAACGTAAAGTTTATGCTAAAATTAAACAGGCGATAACTGGTTTTAGGAATCTGATAATTGATTTTTATGTGTTTTCCATAGAAAGCTTCGTCGAATTAAACCCGCGTATTATCCCAATAAACAGTGTTTTTCTAGTTTTATTTCCTTAACAACAATATTACTTTGAGCTCTGGTTATTAGTGAAACAAAATTAATATTCACTTGCTTTTCAATCTACACAACGAAAACACGCGTAGAATGGTTGGTTGTTTCCGTTTTTCTGTATGAAAAGTTCACGCACGCTTTACAGCGTGCTGAGTATTTATGGGTTTTATAAAATTGTACTTTTCGATGACAATAAATTAATTTTATTTATAATTACTATATCTCCTTCCGCTGGTACTTTAAGCCACAATGAATGGTCGCCCCTTGTTCTGATGGGAGGACCACCCCAATGCGGGATCACGCGTACCTCTGTTTTGCACCGTTTTTACAGACGGTAGGAGCCAACCCGACGGTGGTGACTCGAGGATAAGTGTTTGTACACTAATTTTCTTATATAGGTACCCCGTAGTTGTTGGAAACAACATATGTACACGGGTCTACGGATGAATCACCTTGTTGGTGGTAAAATGACTGGTTGTTTATGCGCAAAGATATTATAATGTTTACTGATTTTTTTATTAGGATAATTTTATGTATAGAATTCCGTACTTACAATGCTGATTTCGAGCTGTGATTTTTAGTGGGGTAATTTTGTTCCTTTTTCTTGTTTGAAGATTAATATAGGAGATGACCTAGAAACTGCAGCTCGCCATGTTAAAAATAATTCCTTTTTTAATTCGTACATATGTATATTGTGTACCTACGAATTGTTCATTTTTGGTACTATTGTGTTTTGTATATGATTTTTTTTAAATAGAGGTTTTTAGTTTGTAAATGTTTGATTGTGCGTGAGTGAGTATATTTTTATTTGTAGGTATAATACCCCGCCCACTCGCCGATTGAGCCTGGTCAATTTCTTCTTTTTCTTTCTCGTTTTTATTTTCTTTTTTTTAGACTACGTCGCTGAACGTAGCAAGTGTAATATTGAATTCCTTTTCAAACTCCAAAACTAACAGGTCAACGGACAATATGTCTAACGCTAATCACCTACCTTGAATTGTTAAACAAATGTTGAAAGGTCGCAAGATAGCACAGCGGTGCCATATGTTTCGAAAAGAAACAACCAAACAATCAAACTTTTTACAGGAATTTTTGGAACAGCAAATTATCAAAAAATTGAATAATCGCGCTGTTTTCCTATATTCTTGAAAATAACTTTTTAATTAAATTTATTATTCGCCTTCCACAAACTAACAAATTAGAACGATATCATGCAGGACGCCATATTTATCCACGAGGATCAAACCTCGTAGCTGTGTAATCTTCTTAAGATTAACCTTAAAAGCACTGTAATTGAAATCAAATTAGAATAACGTATTACATACTTTTACCTGATTACTTTTAACAGAGAAACCAAAACTTATATGGCACCTTCCCACTTAACGGCACAAAATTAAATGGCGATGCGCATACCGCTCGATCGGTTTTCTAATTAAATCCATGTTACCTGTTTCAAGAACCGATAGCGAATGCTTTTTGAGTTGACGAACAGACGAAACGACCTTGCGTTGTTTGTCATATTGAGCAAAGTTTAAACAACCATACGATAAAGCGTGGGCCTTTATTATTCATTTTAAATAATACTCGACTCCTAATTGGATTATATTGTATACGCTTGAATTAGTAATTCACTTGAATTAGTAATTAATATTCAACAATTAATTATCTAGTTAAATAATTCGTACACTAAGTGTAGTAAACAAAAGAATCTGTGTATTTATAAATCACGTCAAAAAATATGTTCAAATTTTATTTCTATGAAGCTCATTCAGCTAACAAACTTTTAACTTTAAAAGATATAATATTATTTATTTTAAATATATTATAAACGTAAGAATCCAGGCCAATAACTTATTTTAAAACTGCAAATGTAGATAACTTTAAATGTTGCAAAACACCACGTGCGCATTTCCCATAAAAAAGATAAGTACAATAGACATATCTAAAACAAATTACATACAAAGTAACGTGGCAATAACGTTGTACGTAGACATAGATTAAGATGTTTACATTGTACTATGGGATGCCGAACGCAATTAATATGATTTTCATTGAGGGAGAGATTTAATATAACAACAAGCACAACAGTTGAAGGTTAAGTTCGGCGAGTTCAAAAGCAGAAAATTAAATAAAGCTGTAAGCATGTAGTGCTACGAGGAAATAATAAGGTGGAAGAAGCCACGCTTTTGGGGTTGGTATGAGACAAATTAAAAGTTAAGTTGAAAATAACAGCATAAAGATGTAACTGTATATTCCGCAGAGAAAATACGCGGCAGTCGACATGAAGCTGAAATACGCTTGTAAGTGCAGGGTAGGTTCACACAAGCAGTGAGCGTAGATATCAAATGTCATGGCAACCAAAGTACAAGGGGCAAGGAACCTCTGACTTCATCCTACAAAGATTTTGGAGTTCGTTTCGGGTTAAGGAAGCTGCCGTTTGAGAAAAATTGGCGTTGTTGGACATCCTGAAATTAAACAGTGCGTGGAATGAGCTTTTATGTTTAGATTTATTAATTATGCACTTGTGGACTTAAAATGTCAATATTTGTATTTAGGTAATAAGAAAATTAATTAAAGTGAAAGTAATTATTTTATATGACAAAATTAGTGTATATTGATTTTAAATGTAAGTTTTATTAGTGAAATTATTGTTTGTAAATGAATGACATGTAGCATATCCATTATATTGGAATAGCTATTGAAAAGTTGAAATCGCTATGTCTTGTTATAACGAGCATTTCTAGAAATGGGATTTCAAATGTTCTATAGAACAATGATTTGATGGTAGTTGTTATGGATTTAATGTTTTTTTTTAATGATTTTTGTTAATAATATCTAGTCAGTTCAATGTTACCTTAAGTTTGTTCTCCTTTCAGATTAATGTATGTGTAATTATATTTCAGAAATTTGTTGTTAATAGAGTTTAAGTTTAGGCGAAGTTATTTATAATATAGGTCAAGGTAAATTGGTGAAAGGATATCCAGCTACCCTAGTAATGGAGTCGTATTTGGGATAGGCTTTTATATTGAACATTTCTTTATTTATGACAAAACGTAATGAGTGTTTTTACGGTATTTTAAAGAAAGGTAAAATATAATTGGATAAATTTAGGAAACCCGATTTAAAGGACACTTATTACAAATAACCGTTTTCCGTATATAAAATAATTTCGAAAGAGATTGCTGAGACAAACGATTTGGCGCCTTTTAATTATGACAAAGAGAAAAAGTCTTGCAGGTTAAAACAATATTATAACGTAGTTTGTTTATATTTTAACGATTTTATTATTTTTATTTCTTTATACTTTTTTTATTTTTATTACTTTCTTCTGTAGGAACCCACTACCGCTCCACTGTAGTTAGCCAAAGCACCCTTAAACTGTTGAGGCTCCTTGTCCTTTCGGGGCAAATCTAAATTTATACGTACCGCTGATTTTACTCGTAACACTATTTTGCACGTTGGGCGCCAAAAATACTGTTACGGATAAAATTAGCGTTACGTAATAAATTTAGATTTAGCTGGAAAGGGTGGGAATCTCATAACAATTTAAGGGTATTTCGGTTAACTACAGTGGTTCGAGAGTGGGTTTCTATGGGAGAAATTATAAAAATAGTAAAAATATGGAAATAAAAATAATAAAATGGCTGAAAGGCAAGACAAACTACGTTACTTACGTTACTTACCATGAAAGGCGCCAAATCGTCTGTCTCAGCAATCTCCCTCGGTATTCCCTATACGAACAATAGTTTTTCTATATAGGTCTCATTTGCTTCGGTTTCCTAAATTTATCACATTATACTTTACCTTTCTCTAAAATACTCATTAATTTTTTGTCATAAATAAGGAAATTTTAAAAATAAAATGTCTCTTTCAAATACGACTCCATCAGTGGGGTAGCTGGATATCTTGTCATAAATGTACCTACCTTGACCAATATTATAAATAATTTCAAATAAAATTCCACCGAAATTTAAATTCTATTAACAATAAATTCTTGTAATGTAAGTAAACGTACATTAATCTTAAAGAAAAACAAACCTAAGGTGACATTCAACTGGACAGGTATTATTAACAACAATCCTAAAGAAAAACATTAATTCATAACTACTACTATAATTGCGACATTTTAAATGCTCTTTCTGCGAATGCTCGTTATAACCATACATCGAAAACAGCGCAATAGCAACCTTTGGTTAACCATTCCAATGTTTATTAAAAATACTAAATTGTTACTCATTTACCAAATATAACTTCTCTAATACTGCTTACATTTAAAATGCAGCTTTTTATAATTATTAAATGTAGACATAAAAGCTTATATTTACTCACTGTTTAAGCATCAATTCCTTAAAGCTTCTTAACATGAATTCCAAACTACTTGTAGGGTCAACTAGCAAATTTCTTACCCCATTTACCTCGCTCCTTACGACATTAAATCTACGTTTCCGTGTAAGAACTTTATCTTGCCATTGCAAGCGTAATTCATTGACTTATGTCACACGCTGCGTTCTTTCCCTGTGGAAAATCCAATCACATCTTAAAGCTATGCTTCGATACAACTTCCACACTTCCCCCCTCCCGCTTGATCGTATTACTATATTTCAATCTATCTAATTATCTGCTCGCAAATAATTAATTCATTTTTTCGTCGTATGTCTAAGTCCTGTTATTTCTCTCACTAAAAAATCTTATTAATTGCAGTCAGCATTCGGTAATACATTGTAACAAGTTTAGTCTATGGTTAATAAGGTTTTTGTCTCATTAATTACATAACAGTCACGTACCCTGGCAATTAATCTTGAACGTCTAGCCATGTTTCTAATATAATTTTTTCTGTTAATTGTCTCTGCGTTGCCCACGTATTGATTTATTTCATTAGTGTATACTGTGTTTTGTTTAGTGCATGGCGTCCTAGATTCCATACCTATTTAACATTTTTGCATTACATATTTATTACATTGTATGTTTTCTTGAATTATTTTATTTCAGAGGTTTTAAAATAAGTCAAAATATTGAATTGATACGTTTACAATGTATTTAAAAGAAATCATGTTATACCTCGTTAGCTGAACGACCTTTGTAGAAACAAAATTTAGAATATCTTGCTTAATTAAAATGGTGATATTTATCATGCAAGGTGCGTCCATATTTAGCTCGTCCATTGATATTTATTCAATTTTTGATAGCTAGCATAACGCAAGGCGTTACACCATTTTTATAAAATCTTGTTAATCTCTGTACGCAATGTGCTTGGTACTATTTATAATGACATTACTTTTGTATGACCTTCATTCAGATGTTTGTTAGTTGTTCGCCTACTATGTACGTATAACTGTGACGACATTGATTTATATAACAGTCAATTTGACGTCTATTAATTGTCTGCCTATTACATTTTTGATGTATAATTATTTTTATATTAAAATAAATATTCCAGTTTGTCAAGCAAGGGTATAAGAACGAGCAGTCTACCTAACTGATTCACTCTGACTGATTCAGTACTATTTTACTGTGAACCCATAGCCAACGTTAAGTTGTTCTGGCATCAATCGCTGTGCCCTTAACCGGAGTTCTAAAATCTTCATGTCGTGACCATAACCGATACTCACCCTATCGTATATGGACGCTGTGCACATGTGTTCTTATACCTTATTCCATTTCATCGCAGTACGTTACGGTATAAGTACGCTGTGTCGCAGTGTCGGGCGGCTACGTGGCGTAATTCATATGCGTGTGACTACTATGTTCAATATCCCGAGTTCCAATCTCAACACGGTTTGCTTGAATAATGTTAGGCGAGCATTCTTCACGCCTTCGTTGGAATGAGAGGTAAAAACTAGGTCTCGTGTGTGAGTGTTGTTACGCACGTTAAAGATTCCTGCCTTACTTGAAATAGTAAGGGTTTGGCGCCACGTTGGGCGTCACTATTACAACCCCGCCGTCGAGGCACGCGAGGCACTACGTCAGTTGGTAACCATGTTAGATAATTGTAAAAATGACGCGCAATTTATAGATGACGTCACACAATATGCAAATTATTGCAACACATAAAAAAGAACGAAAATACTACTCACATGAATTGCCGGGTTTCTTGCGGAATTACTCCATGATGGGTACAGTGGGGCTCCGTTGTCGATCCTTCTCGGGCGTCAGCTGCTTCGCTGCTCTTTCTCGGGCGTGGGAATTCTTGAGCCCGGTTGAATCCAAATTCGATTGTCTTCTTCCTATATGTAGGGAACGACAGGAAACTGGTTTAGGGAACGATAATCAATGATAAGAGCAAAAGGGATCTACATAACACAAAAAAGGCACGATAAGATACCAGACAGCCACACTGTTCACATCCCGGAGGCTAGTTCTCACACGTATCTCGGAAATCCCTCACTCCCTTCTTTTCCCACCGCGTCGGTGCAAATCTCCCGCAACGCGCTATCTGAAGTGACGGAAATACGCGCACAAGTCTTTTTAAATTTATGGCGCGAAATTCTTACATAATAAAACTTAATTGAGAATGTCTAGTGCCGAATTTTTCGGCACGTAACAATTTTCCAGGTAAACAAAAACTCGCTTCCTGGCCGTACCTTCAAGTGGAGCATTGGAAAAAATCAAATGTAGCGTGTGCCCCAATGTCAAAGTTCTTATGTTTTGAAATAAATCTGTCGTGCCCATTCCTGACACTTTGGTACAGAGACGTTGTGCCCATTGTCGGCATATTTATATTCTGGTTTTTGTGCTACATAGTGACTTCATTATTATTATTATTAGCGATTCAGAGCACGTTGGTATAAACAGACCAGTGTGCGCCAGAGTAGATAGGACTAGCAACAGTTAATCGACGTAAGATACACGTTAATGATACCGTCGTACTTCGACTTGCGACAACGCCATCGCATTGGTGACAAATAACAGTATCATACGAGGGATGTATTTTATGTTTTACATACTGGAATATAGAGGGCGCGACTAATCAAATGTCAGAACTAAAAATTAACATCCTCCTTTAGTTAACCTAAATCCAAAATTTCAGTGCTATACGTGTAGTGTTGTAACCACGGTGTGCATACTCTATAGACGATTCTGTTGGCTCATTTTAGTATTAACATTATCCGAATAGATGGCGCGCCCAATTTTAACAGCAATTATTAATTGTCATTTATCTGACATTATTTTGATGTTTAGAATTATTGTTTATTTAACCGTAACGTGATTTAAAGGTTGTTTAATTCGAATTGGCATATTGCTCCATTTCAAAAAAGTCATTGTGAATGATGACTTTGATAATCAACTTTTTAAATATATTTAGGTGTGTGATTAAAAAAATTACCATTAGGTTACTTAAAACTACATCAGTGTTGTTTTTGTAGGTATTTCGTTTCATCATCAATAGCTGTTATTACATACTGAAATCGAATGAACAAACTGACATCTTAAAGTTAAAGTTTGGTGTTTGTTTATACATTACTCATTTTAGGGGAGGTTCTTGTGTATTAATTTTTGTATTAGGTTGTTATAATTACGCAGCATATTTACCCGCCATTTTGTAACATACCGACCACGTTTTACCGGGTGATTCAATCGCTATCTAAATCAAATTTACATGCACAATTTAAGTAAAATCAAATTACTCACCTGATGGGTATCTCGGAACTTAATCTAAGGATCCAGCTGTGATTTGTGGGTTGGGTTCGACTACGCCATGTTGATCACCAAATTTCCCATCCGTTTGGGGTCGGAAGGAATAGGTAACAGGTACAAATAAGGCAAGGTACAGGAAACCTACATACCTATTTCTAAAGAAAAAACACACACCACTCAGATAATTGTTACTTTGTTCAGGTCTCGTGGCCTAATCCCCTCTTTCGACACTCGCGCACCTCCCCATTCCCTCTGTGCAGACGCGACTGTTAGTAACGACGGAAGTTAACGTTATTAATTTTAAAATACGCGGCAATTAACTTACAAATTATACTTCTTAATTTTCTTTGGGAATTAAACCACTTATATTTTTTAAAATCAACTTTATTTACGTTTCGATCCATAACCTAGGTTATGGAAAATTAAGAAGAATGTTAAACAAACCACAATAAAAATAAAGGGAGTATTTACAAGTCAGATATGGGCCTGAAATTTGTATTTGTTTTAAACAGTTGGACAATCTAAACCTAAAGCTATCGCATTCAAAAAATTCACTCACGTTTCTAATAAAATGTAGAAACAACGAAATAATACCAAAAGGATTTAGAATCAAATTTGGAAAGACAAGCAATAAACTATCAAGGATTCTCGAAAAGCAAGTTACAGTATGATGAGAGAAAGACTACAAAACCACCGACACATTATTTATAAGTTAAAACAAGATATTGAGGGCATTATAAATTTCATACGAATAAAGGTAACAAAATATGATTTTGATAAAATTTTCGTTAGTGCAAAAATCCTACTACGAATCAGTATTTTCCAAACAAAAAGAAATTCACATAAAGAAAATTACAAATTATATCTAAAACTAAAAATGCTACATAGCCAGTTTGGCATGTAACAAGGTAATAGAATAATGGGTTACATATTTTTAGCTGAATCGTGGATTGTGGATATGTTCTCTAGTATGAGAGAGATGGAAATAAGAATGCACTAGGCTTACATTTTTAAATCCTGATTAGGAATAAAGTACGATTTAATGATTGTTTATTTTTTAATTTGTATGTCAATGGCCTGTGTTTTGTATTATTTGTCAATAGTATCTGAAATCAGTTTCTTTCTTCCTATAATATGCAATAAACCAATAATATATTTTGGTAAAAATATTCCGTTTGTTTTATTTCTTAAAATACATATATGAGTACAAGTTTATTTTTCCACTTTTATTAATTTGACCTATATACATACATAAAGTATGTATATAGTTCATTTTAGTGAAATATGAAAATATAAACCTTTGTATCTATAAGCTTTCAAATTGAAATGCTGTCTTAGATGTGAACCGTAGCAGGGTTCTTTACCTTCGAGTACAACATAGATGCAAACCATTTCTATAATTTCGTATTTAGTATTAACATTATCCGCCCAGATGGCAGGCAAAGACGCCAACAACCTTATGCAGGAAGTGTCACATCTAAACTAACTTATCTAACCTATAGTTGTAACTACAACGAACTGTCAAAGTAAACAAGTTAATCGAAAAATGGAATTAAACCGTGAAAATTTTCGCGTAATAATATTTTCTAAATTTTGAAGACAATTGTAATGTACTCAACTAGTGCTAGAATAAAACGTAAGTCATGTTGTACATCCTTTATTCTCAAAAGTCAAAATTAATTATAATAACAAAATCGAGGCGAAATTACCGTTATCTTCTCCATGCCCACTACTTATTCTCGATACACTACAATACCCCTCTCATAAATTCTACCTATCCGGAGGCTTAATGTTCTGACGTGGCCTAACCGATCCGGACACTATCTCATTTACACTCCGGCGTGTGTTTTAAACCCCCCCTTGAATGGGTTGCTTCCTCACCCGTTCACTAACCATCGGTAAACCTGCCAACACTTCCCGGATGTCGCTATCTACAATGTCTTTTTTATCGGCTACTTCTGCCGCCACAGCCGGTAACACCAGCGAGTCTCTTTTACCCACGTTTCCGGGTACTTTTACCTTGTTCCAATTACCCGCCGCACTAGTAGATGGCTCATTAGTAGAGTCCTTATCGCTAAATTCGACGTTCTCGTCCGACGCTTCGTGGGGATATTTTAAAATTTGCTCTTGGTGACGCTTCCAAATTAGTTGCTCACCACAAGGTTTGCATAGATACACTACGCTGTCTAGAACTTTTTCGATTGTAGCTTTTGCCCATGACCTTTTCTTGGGATTTCTATAGTCTCAGCAATACACGATATCCTCCAATTTAAACTTTGGTACCACCTCTTTCTCGCACTTAAAACTTTGATCCACATCTACACGCCTTAAAGGTCCAGCCGCGTTTTTGGTTTAAACTTAAATACTAAACTTGAAGGTGGTACTCCCGTAGTACAATGGTCAATGTTCCTGTAGCTAAATAAAAATCGGCTCATTAAGGTGTTAAAACTCACCCTTTCATTCGCCGGATCATTTATAGTCTTTAAAAGGCTATGCTTAAAACTCTTCACTAAATTTTCAACTTGCCCGTTATTCGAAGGGTGCCACACCGGCGAAGTCATAAACTGGATGCCATTTTTCGATACAAATTCTGTAAATAATGATGACGTAAACTGTGTCCCATTGTTAGATACTAAAAGATAGCAAATCCGCGAAACATTCCCGACATTTTTCCAGTCTCTATAGCATCCGCACCCCCTTTCATTATAAACGCCTCAGGCCACTTGCTAAAAGAATCAACCAGCACAAGCACCGTTCGACCGTAGAAAAGTCCTAAAATGTCTATAAACAACCATTCGAACGGTCTTGCAGTGTTTCGCCAGGAACTGCTACCTGATTTGTGCGGCTCCGGCCTCTGCTTAATACAAATTTCGCACCTTTTAGCCACCCTCTCAATATTGCTATCTAAATAAGGCCACCAGATATATGACCTGGTTAGCGATTTCATTTTTACAATGCTTTCGTGGTTAGCGTGCAATTCTTTTAACATCTGTTGCCGTAATTTTTATGGTATAACTCCCTGGTACCCCCACATTATTACGCCTCTATCTACGGATAATTCACTTTTCCTAACAAAGTTAGGTTTTAGGGTATTGTCAACCACGTCACTTACATCGAAACCATAACGAATAAAATTAAATAGGTTCCCCAGAATCACATCTTTAGAGTATCCGATCTAACCCTTTCAATGTCCATAACGTTCAGGTTCTTTACACAATGTAAAAAGTCTAAATCCGAATCTTCACTACTTTGTGACTTTATATCCGCCTGTAATCGTGATAACGCGTCTGCCTGCACATTGTCTACCCCCTTGGTATACTTAAAGGTATAATCAAAATTGGACAAAAACAAAGACCATCGCTGTATTCGACCCGATGCCATTGGTGGCAATCCCTCGTTTTCCCCAAATAATGCTAACAATGCCTTGTGATCAGAAACTATTTGAAAATGTCTACCCACTAAAAAGTGATAGAATTTCTGAACCGCCCAATACACACTTAGCGCTTATGTGTTACTGAATAATTTTGCTCCGCTTTACTCAACCAATGGGTCTTTCCGAACCATCCGGCTCCACATGCGATAAATAGGCACCTATACCATTAAACGAAGCATCGCATGCTAACTGCACCGGTTTGTCCGGGTTGTAATGAGCTAAAACTCTGTCCGACACTAAATCAGCCTTTGCTTGCTATAAGCTTCTTCACACATCTTCGACTAAACAAAAATTTAATGTTTTGACACAACTTATATAGTGGTTTCAATTTCACCGATATTCTCTGCGTAAACCTGTGATAGTAATTTATCATCTTACAAAACGCTTTCACGTCGGAAACATTTTGTGGTCTGCGATATTTCAAAATGCTTGAAAATTTATCCGCATCTTTTTCCAAACCGTCTGCCGAAATAACATACCCTAAGTACTTAATACTTTTCTCGAAGAAAACACATTTGTCCTTGTTCAATCAAAATCCAAACTTCCTCAACCCTTCAAGGGTTTTGCGTAGATTGGACAAATACTCCTCTATCGTCCGCCCTGTTACCACGATATCGTCAATAGCACCACTCCTGGGATACCCGCCAACGTTTTTTCGATTATTGACTGAAATATCGTAGAAGTCGGTTTGTTCCCAAAAGGTAATCGTTTCGGTTTAAAAATTCCCATTTCTGTACTCCACGCGAGTATCTTACTCGTTTTCTCCTCAACTTCTAACTGGTTGTAGGCACCTCTAAATTCCAACTTACTGAAGCTTACGTCACCTTATAGCGCTGCAAAAACCGCTTCAATTCTGGGTAAAGGATGGTTCACATCCAACAAATATTTATTTATTGTAGCTCTATAGTTAGTGCACAAACGGATACTTTTACCGTCGCCCTTTAAAGCAATAACCAACGGAGTCCCCCCCATTGTGAATTATCAACCTTCTCAATTACTCCTAAGTCCAGAAGTTGAGAAATTAACTTGTTTGCTGCTTCTTTGTATGCATACGGAAAAGGCATGGGCTTACAAAAAGTGGGTTTTACTCCCGCGACCATCGCTAGAGAGACTTTGGAACCATTATAACGGCCTAATTCATTTTTTAATAAGTCTTGGAACCTTTCCAACACCTTTTCTAATTCCCCTTCGACTCGATTAACATCAGACTTTGTTAGAATTTCCGACAAATTTATCTGGAATTGATCCAACATGTCTCTCCCCATAAGTAGCCTACACCCTTTGCCAACAACCAACAGCTCAGAATCGTTAATGACTCCCTGAAACTCTACTTTTAAATTAATCTTGCCCTTCGGTTTAATAATAGATTCAGTATACGGTCTTAATTTAATATTGGTATCTAGCAATGGCACGTTCTTGAAAATATATTAAATGGCATAAAACTCAGATCTCCATCATCAATGGCTGTTTGTTCAGTTTTACGTCTACACAAATAGGGTTTACTCTGAAACAATCAATTAAATTGAACACCTCAACGTACTTAACATCCGCTAAAATTTCTTTTACATAATTTATAGCTTTTTCCCTCCAACAAGCGTCTGCAATGTGACCCTTCCTTTTGCATTTTCTACATGTGAGTCTTTTATATTTGCAGTTTGAAAAACTATGACCTCCTTTATTGCAGGTAAAACAAACGGCTTCTTTCGTAACTCGAATTGGTTGCTCCTGTGGTGAGGGTATCTTAACCGACTTTTGTCCATTTAAAACTTGGCAAACTCTATTTAGACTATTTACATCCATAACCCTACTGGTATCCTTTAAAGTTGACTCCTTGCTGGCTGCTATTTCGTAAAGTTCCGTCAGCGACTTCGTTTCAGACTTTTCACATAACCTATCAAAAATTGAACCTGAATTAAGCCCAGTAACAAATTTATCTTTCACTCTTTCGTCTAGTGAATTTCCAAATTTACACGATGCTGCCATCTGTTTCACTTTAACAACCCATTCGCTAATACTCTCGCTATGTTGCTTTAAATTGTAGAACCGAATTCTCTCGCAAAAAATGCTCACGCGTACTTTATACTGACCATTCAGTTCAGCGTACGTTTTTACTTTTGGGAGCAGTGGAAAAGATAAATTTTTCAAGGTTCTATAAACACCTTCATCTACCTTCGTTAATAGCACCGCAACTTTCCGCTTTTCTTCAATTTCATTGGCTTGAAAATACTGGTCCCAACTTTGGAAAATATTTCCTAGTCGTCCCCCGACTGGAACTCTTTAATGGTACAATAGCTACCGCCTACAATAACAGTGTTAATCATTCTTCATAAAAAAAATTGTTGCTTCTAAATACACGGGGTATACTGTCAGTATATTGCACTATTACCATTAAAACCCAAACATGGTTTTCCTCGTCGCCAATTTGTAATGTACTCAACTAGTGCTAGAATAAAACGTAAGTCGTGTTGTACATCCTTTATTCTCAAAAATCAAAATTAATTATAATAACAAAATCGAGGCGAAGTTACCGTTATATTTTCCATGCCCACTACTTATTCTCGATACACTACAGCAATTATCTCAACAAGAATACCTCGTCGAGTTGGTTAGTTTCTGTTTTCGGCAATGAAACACCACACCAGTCAACAATTTCACGTTCGTATTCTTACGCTTTAACCGCGAATTCTTACAGTTAAAAAGCTCATAAATACATCGCGCAAGCGCGGAATAAGCGACGTCACGGGCGGTTGGTAACGCTAACCTTTGTACAGATTTGGCGCGCCCAACTGACAATGACGTCACCAATGCACAAATTAAATTACGCAATTATCAGAAAATATATAAATTTAAGACAATAGGTTATATAACAATTACTCACATGAATATGTCCCTGGGTTAAAGTTGGCTTCTGTCAAAGTCAATCAGGGCTACGGAGGGCCTTTTTTAGGTAGATAAAGATGGTACGCCCAACGCTCTTCCAAAGCGCTCGGACCAGCTCCGGCAGTCATGGGCTCGTTCATCCAGGGTCGTGCAGTACGGTTCGCCAACGGCTGCAAATTTATCTCCTACCTATGTAGGGAATGGACAGGAATACCAGGTATAAGGGCGACAAACAGATAAGCAAGCAAGGAAATCTACATAGATAAAGATAAGGCACGATACGATACCTACACGTCCACACTCCTTGAAGGTTCAGGCAAAAAGACACGTTACAGAGAGCACAGGAAAAACCCCACCTTGTCTTTTACGCGTCGGCGCGAAGTTATTTGTCCACTCCACTAGCGTCGCGCGATCTGGCGCAAACGCACTGTGACGTAACGGAAATACGCGCCAAGTCTTTTGAATTTGTGGCGCGAAACTTCCGCACATCAAAATTAACCTAAAACATGTTTAAGTGCCACTTTGGCACGTAACAGTATGTAGACTTCAAACGTGGGCGGATTAGTCTTAGCGGCAATCCAAGATCAGGTGCGCCAAAAACTGCAGTCACTCTGGAAAACGTCGATGCTGTGCGCAAGCTCATTAACGAAGATCGACATGTTACATATCGCGAAATTGAGGCATTATTGAAGATTTCAAAAACTATTCAAAAAATTTTGCATAAAAAATTTTATGTAAATAAATGTTTCCCGTTGGAAACCGCATCTGTTGGCCGAAGAACAGAAAGCACCCAGGATGAATTGATGTCAAAAAACTCGAGACCGCTTCAACGTAGAAAACTCTAAATACGTGTATAACATCGTGGGTGGTGATGAATTTTGGATTTACTCATACGAGCTAGAAAATATAAGCCATTCGTCAGTTTGGGTGTTTCAAAGTGAAGACAAGGCGACAAAGGTCATCCATTCTCGAAATGTCAACGAATATATGGTCGCAACGTTTTTCAAAAAAGCAGGTCAAGTAGTAACAATTCCTCTACAAGATCAAAGAGCTGTTACTGCCGATTGGTATACAACTATTTGTTTGCAGTACGTTATAGCGGAGCCTTGAAAAGCCAACCCCAAACGACGAATCATCTTCCACCAAGACAATGCAAGTTGGCATATAGCTCGCAAGACAATTGAATTTTTAACGTAACCAAAGGTCGAATTGTTAAACCATCCTCCGTACAGTCCTGACCTAAGTCCCAACGATTTCTATACCATTCCGAAAATCAAGGACGGACTGTGTGGTCAAAGGTTTCAGTCGTCAGAAGAAGCAGTCGACGCCTGTAAAAATGCAATTTTGACCGTACTAACAAACGAGTAGAATAACTGCTTCCAGAGTTGAATCGAGCGCATGCAAAAGTGCATCAATGTTCGTGGAGAATACTTCGAAAAACAATACAATCTTCAAAAGTTATCTGCTATTTTATTCCAGCTCCATGTGCAAAACTCAAAAGACAACCCCTATAATATATCCAACCACTATTTAAATTAAATACATTAGTAACTGATGAATTTATAGGGCGTTTTGTAGTTTTAATGGTTTTGAAATTCTGATTTTAATATTATACATCATATTTATTGCTTTACCTCTTTCTGTCCTTCATATAAGCTAAATTATGCTCACTTGCTTATAAGATTTCTATATACCTTTCCAACCTGTTTACTACATCTTTTTCTTTTACTAACATTGATCTGCCTCTACTGCAAAAGCATTGCTTCCATTTGATTGCAATTATTCTTATCTATTCCTTAATAGACTGTGTATACAATCTGTTTATGTTATTTTTAATTTGATCTAATATCTGATTGAATTTTATATAGATGGATCTTGGTTGCTTCCACATCAAGGAATTTATCCAACTGTTGCCGCAACTGTACCTTTAACTACATGTGATAGGTACTCTTCGAGATCTGCTCTACGAAACAATCGATTTTCTCCCTATACAGTTGTACAACAAAGACCGAAATCAGCATCGGCATCTCCTCCTAGTGGTAAGTTACGCATACTATTATTTTTGATTTTAAAAATACATCTTCCTTCCAAATAGTTTCTGTAAGTAAGTGCCTTAATCAATAATGAACTCATCTGACACTTCTCGAAATACAAATAAAACCATCCGAATGTACAATACAAACAAGTTTCGATATAAACGGGACTCCAAACGCTAGAGCAGATCACTTCTTGTTGTTCTCTCTTTAAGAAAACAACCAAACTTTTTGGAGGGAACTCAAGAATAGTGCAAAACGGAAGTCGCCAAGCTCCTCGTGCACTATGGGGTTTCCTTCAGATTATCTCATTGTGACTACCAAATCTAACGGGATAAAATGAAGTAAACTTTTATAACCACACTACAAACAGAGAATCTTGCTATAAGACAGCTAGAACCGATCTCTTCCGAAACATTACTGCATTAGGCCAACAGCACCTGACGCCAAAAGGCACATCAGGATTGGGAACATTTCGTCATCTATCCGCTTTAATTTCTACTAACCAAGTAAGCCCCCCCCCCACACACACACGCACACATGGACAACATTTTTACTTACACGATACCATAACCCAGGTCTACATCGTGAAATCGCAACATAGAAACTCGTTCCACAACTTTACAAACTAAAGTGCTTTCAGTTCTCGTATTGACATTTTCAATTTAATTACGCACACATGGTTTAGAAGGGCTTTGACTGCGCTGTTTAGTTGCAGCGCTTTGTGTTTGCTGGAGTTAGACTTTGGGGGCGGCTACTCCTTCTGTAAGTTTTTCCAAGAGTGTAGAATTTTCATCCGTAATTGTATTAGCGTGGTGTGTAGATGCGCTTCGAAAACGACATCCTCTAAACGTACTGTGTCCTCCAGGGATGCTTGTGATTAAGTAGCTAGGATTGCTTGCATTTGTATTTGCAAGCGGCTTAACCAGATTGATTTTAATATTGTACCTGGCACGATCGTTCCACTCAGTTGCTGTAGGTCTCTCAAAAATTGTGGAGGTTTTTGTCACCTAACGTTTCAAGCTCCAGCAGCGTTTTAATTTGTTGTTCATGCGATGAGCGTAACTATTTAATTAATTCGGTTTTGATTTTCGTGTATTTGTCTGTTTTGGGCGGTTTAATTATGTTTTTCTTAACCTCTTCTGTGACTCTCGCATTTAGGTTATATATTATGTACGAGTATTTTGTAGCGTTTTGTGGTATACCACTAATTTTGAAGTTGTGTTTTACTTGGGAAAATTAGAATTTTGGATCCGCTTGCCAAAAAGGTTGAATTTGTACGGCAACTATATTCGCTTGCTGAGTCTGTTAAACGGTTTAAATTGTCTTTAAACGCTTAAATTAACTCTGTCCCATTAACCGTTTGGTTGATCACGTTAAGGTCATCAATGTGATGTTCTGGTTGTCTGGGATCGCACTTTGTAGTAACAGAGATAACATTTATTTACAAGTTAAAATATTGGTATGAACTTATATATTAACATTAAAGGAACGACACGCACAAAGGAACTATTTACAAACATTTTTGTGTGCGTAATTACATTGTAAATGTCTTTAATACTGGAACTTTCTATGTTGAAGAATTGGATTGAGGCTTTACGACAAAGACGTGGGTCTAGTGTCGTGTAGATGATTGTGTCCGTGGTTGTTAAGTATTGCTAGCTCGGGTTACTCTAAATGTAATGCAACATCTCGTGGCGGTGAGTGCAGTTGGATTTCCATAGCCCCGGTTTCTAGCGGCTGGTGGGATGGCGCTGGTGTAGGAGAGGCTTCCATGGTTGGTAGAAAATGAAACGGGCTGATCGTAGCTTTGGAAGTGGAGCGGGTCTAAGCCGTGTTATAGAGGGATTCTGTCGAAGGTTTGTGAAAGTTCACTTAATTTTATCCCATTAGATTTGGTGGTCACAATAAAATAATCTGAAGGAGGAGCTTGGTGACTTCCGTCTAGCAGTATTCTTAGTTTCGTGGCTTTCTTAAAGAGAGAACGATAAGAAGTGATTTTCTCTAGCGTTTAGAGCTCCTTTTATACCGAGGTTTATTTGTATTGTTTTCGGACGGTTCTATTTCGTATTCGAGGAGTGTTGGACGAGTCCATTATTGATTGTGGAGTGTTTTATACGTGCATGCTACTGGTCAATTAGTTAGGAGTATGGTTGGTTGCATACTCTTACATCGGATATTGAACGTATGTCACAACTTGATTTAGATCAGAACACTAATCTTATATTTTACTTTATACCATTCTTGATTATTATTTTTTTAACAACTTTCAGAGCAAGTTGTTAATGTTGGCATATATATCCCCGTAAAGTTTTTATTAGGTAAGCATCCAAGTCACTGTGGCCTTCTTTGAGGTGCTGTAACTGATTTACTAATTGATCTGTTATACTAATGTTTAAAACCTTAAGTAAGCAATAAAAAGAGTTGAATAGATCTTTAAAAAGTCGCCTTAATTTGGTACTATATTTTAACACAACGTATTATAAAATCTGTGTTCTTAGCACTTTGCAACCGCATTAATATGATACGTAAAGGTAATCATACCACCTATGATTTAAATACACTTACTTATAAATGTTAGTTTGTTCGTGTCGAACTTCCATACTATAGTCAATGGTGTTCTTGAATTGTAATAACCACCTTAACTGAGAGGAAGATGTGTTGTTAGAATGGACAGATTCGCACCTAGTCACGCATATGCTTAAAAGAAATTTTATTTTCAGTATACAGTCCTCCAGAACACATACAGCAAACGACACATACATCCTCAGCACCTTCATCTTATTCTAGCTGGGCAGCAGTTCAGCAGCAGTCACAAGCAGCTGTCAATTGTTGGACTCTGACATCAAGTCCGCCTCCACCGCACCAACTTTCGACTTCAATATCACCAAACCACTCCCCAACGCACCAAGTTTATCAACATGGACCTATAGCTAACATCACCAACATTACTAATATTTCATATCCTACTTACTACAACCAAGATATCACATATGCTCATTACCAAAACCCTGAATACATTCCTTTATTAAATTCTGAAATAAGTTTCACACCAGTAACTAGCGAACGAATTGTACCTACATATAACGAAGAAGTTGGAAATGTCGAAAAAAATACAGGATACGATGATTGCGTTCGCGCCCACAGTCAACCACATTCCCCAAGTTCGCAATCTGATTCCAGTACTCCTGTACTGAGGTTTGCACTTAGCTAAAAAATTTTAGATTTATACGAAAAACTGGTAATAATTAAAGAATAATATTTAAATAAATAAGTTTTGTTATTATTTGATCCTTGTCACAGAACTTCATTTTTCCGGAGTTTCTTCTGCGTTGTTGTTCTTTGGCCTTCAGTAGCGAAATCGCTTCTGCCATCCTCACTTAATAGTTTCATCAAGGCAATAATGCTGGACCTTCTCATAACCAAAGAATAACAACACCAATGGAACCCCAGAAGACGCCCCAGTGCTCCTGTTAGTCACCAGTTAGCGTTTTAATTATACCGTTGCTATTATACGGAAGTTTCTTTTTATCTATATTGATGTATAAATACACTTATTGGTTGGAAAGGAATATAAAACTACTCGATTCTGATGAGGTCTAAAAGGCCGAAATCGACAATTAATGTTTCTTTTCTGTACGAAACAACAAGTAATTATTTTTTAATGGCTATGCAAATATTTAGTTCAATTTGTACAGTTAAATTCATCTTTATGATTTTCATTAAGACGGATTTAAAGATACATCTTATTAACTGTATTTAATTAAACTGCGAATTTCAGAAAAATTACTTATAATATATATTGTTGTGATTCCGAAACCCCCGCACATTGGATTTTCTGTAAAATCACTATTAATGTCACTCTTTAACTACAAAAGTCGCAACTTCTCAAACGTAAATTCAAAAGTCCACTCACTAACCAGCTCAGTAAATGGATGACTCACAGGGACAGATAGATGTATGTATTAACTTTTTATAAAATTGTTCTAGAATAATTTATCAAAAATAATAATAAAAAATTAAATTTGCACAGTTGCAATCAACCAATAAATCAAATGTCAAAATTACAACTTACACTTAAAAATATTTTGTTCCTTTTCTTTCTAAAATATAATACCCCACACTACGTCTGAGTATACTCATACAAGCGTTTTTATTCTTTTTTTTTGTTTTAAATATTTTCTTTTATTCGACAACATATGTAAATTGTCCTTTGTCACACTATCAATTAATTTTTGAAATTTAATAGTGAGATTTAAGCATAAATTCGTTAATCCCAAAAATTACTTTTTTATTCAACAAGGATAAAATTAATGTGACATTCACGTTATGTTTTGGAGAAATGTCTAATTATTTTAATTCAAAACAAAGTTTGAATTCTTTCGCTGAAGATATTCTGTACATGAATAAATTTGCGCATACAAAATATTTGATTACCATTCTTAATTTTATCCTTTTTTGTGATTAAGAAATTTATGCTTAAATCTCGCAATTGAATTTCAAAAATTAATTGATAGTGTGACAAAGGACAATTTACATATGTTGTCGAATAAAAGGAAATATTTAAGACAAAAAAAAGAATAAAAACGCTTGTATGAGTATACTCAGACGTTGTGTGGGGTATTATATTTTAGAAAGAAAAGAAACAAAATATTTTTAAGTGTAAGTTGTAATTTTGACATTTGATTTATTGGTTGATTGCAACTGTGCAAATTAAATTTTTTATTATTATTTTTGATAAATTATTCTAGAACAATTTTATAAAAAGTTAATACATACATCTATCTGTCCCTGTGAGTCATACTTTTACTGTGCTGGTTAGTGAGTGGACTTTTGAATTTAGGTTTGAGAAGTTATATATGATATATATATATATATATATATATATATATATATATATATATATATATCTATACATATATATGTATATACATATATATTGTAGTGGTTTTAAAAGGTTAAATTTAGGTATAAACAAGGTAATTTCAAACACCCTGTATAGAGGAAACAACCAAAATTTACGTGCGAAATTTATTTCATTTAGTGAATTTAAAGTAACAAGTATAAACAAAATTTTACAAGTAGTGATTAAAATTTAGTTAGGTTCGTAAAGAAAATAAATTGTAGAAGCCAATGCAAATCATTAATTAATTTAATTGAGTTTAGTTGAAAGGGTTATTACGTCTAATACGCATAAGAGCGTGAAAAATCGATAATACCAAGGTGAAACGCTTTGCTAACAAACGAACAGCCGTTGAATATAAAATACCTTGAAACATAAACTTCTAGAAATGTTGTTTTAAAAACGTTTGCTAATTGAACACCTGCAGGTTTTGGAAAGGTCATGTTCCGCTTATTTGTGTAGATTAAAAGCTAGCTTCGATGTATATTGTGCAAACGGCAGAATGTTACGCATAAATGCTAACTAAAAGTTTCCTTAAAGCGCAGAAGGGATGCACAATCAATGATATGCTTAGGAATGAGACAGGCATAATAGCAGTTCATTTCGAAACGCACGTATTCAGTCCATATGGGTAAGATAGCACGCAGACAGTAATATCGATTTTCTACCACTCAAGCGAGGGTAGAAGGAAACATAGAATATGCATAAGAGAGGAATAGCGTTAATACAGGCGAGGTTTTTAAGACATCACGAAATATCTCATTGGTCGATATAGTTAGTTGTAGAACAGACAAACACGGGAATATTTGAATGCGGATTTTTCGGAAAATATCATAACGACGAGCTAAATTTCGGAGATTTCAAAAACGGTTGAACCAAAATTTGAGGAAGTATTATTTTAAATGAGGTATTTCGCGTGAAGAGTGGCCGAGAGGTGGCATTTTGAAGTGTATAAATACTCTAAGAGAATTAGCATCGCTCTCTTTTAACTTCGCTCTTAGTATTTTCATCGCTTCAGACTACGTACAAAAATTTACCACGAGCTTGTAAGTATATAAAAATTTTAAATTAAGTAGTACAGTGTTGGCCTCATAATTTGAAACGCAGATAGTGTCGAGTTTAATTTTATTGGGGTGCAACATATATCTTAACAAGCTCGTGAAGTGACGTAAAGTAACGTAATTTAAGTTAAGCAATTATAAAAGAAGTGTAATATACTTGGATTTGGATTTGGATGTATCGTGTATGAATAGCAGGCAGCACAACTTAGGGTGCAGGAACTTAACGGCTTCGTCAACGGAGTAGGGATCTTCCAAAATCCAGGTAACGCATTAAAATTGCTGTTTTTTTATAAACTATGAAAATTATTGTGATGTGTGAGAGTGAACTATGAAGGTATTTTGCATTATATTGCGAATTGAAAATAATACGTATAACTAACTTTTATTATGGTATTTAAATATAAATCTAAAGGTGTATATAAAGCTTATTAACGTTCCTCAGGAATTAAAATTTTTTTTATTGTGTATTGTGTTTGTTGTAAGAGTATGCAAAGTAAAAAGCATACATTATTCATAATTAACTGGGTTATCATGAGCTCACCATACTCCAGAGTGTACTAATTAAAATTAATTATAAATAAAAAAAGAAAAATAAGGTATTATTCAGGGCCCATTTACTCCGGTTACATTCAATGTGTTTGATATTTCAAGTTAAAATCCTGGACTTTACAAAAATAGATTGTATTGAGGTGTAACTTGAGCACCGAAATGTAGATAATCTTGAAGTTTTATTTGTAAATAGTGGTAAATAAATATTGTATGATTGTTGTATTATTTTGTGGTTTTATTGAGAGTGTGCGTGAATAATAACGAGTATGATAGTGAATCTAGGTATCCAAGAGGAGGCCCAACTGAGCTAACCTGGGAGCTGTTGAAGTAATTAAATGATGGAAGCAGAATCTGGGTAAGAAATTTTTTTTTTTTGAGAAAATTTACTATTGTGTGCAATTTTTAATTTGTTTTAAAAGTGATAATTCGTAGGGGCACGATTCTTATACTGAGGGAACACAGCAATTTTATGACGCCCAATTCGTGAGGCTCGATATTTATAGGGTACACAACAATATATATATATATATATATATATATATATATATATATAGAATAGGGATGAACATATATATATATATATTGCTGTGATAAGGGGTTGTTCAGGGGTGTATTGTATAGCAAGGGTCATGCAGTAAACATAAATTGAGATAGGAAGCAAACTGCATTTATTTAGTAGAAAATTAAGGTAAGTCTTATATTATGTAAATAGTAAGCATTTAACACCCTGTATATAGATCATAGTTAGCTTTAAACAATGCGAATAGGCTTATCTTACAACAATAGTACTCGTATTTAGCAGGAAAATAGGTAATTCATACATTAGGTAAATAACAAGTATTTAACACTCCATATATAGATCTTTATTAATATTAAGTAATGCAAAGTGAGAATATCTTTCAGTAAAAGTACGCTTATTTAGCAGTTATAATACAATACGAAGATAAGAAATAAAACCCAACAAAGCTTTACGCAATTACGCAGAAATAATAAACATTTTGATAAGAAAACGCAGTTTCAAAAATTAAATAAACGAAAGTAAAATTGAAGTTACATCATGTATTTTTGTATAATATGGAAAACGCGATATCTAAACAAAACAACGTATGGTCAAGATAGCGAATAATAAGGTATTAAATAAACCATTACATGGGAAACCGATATATTACATCAGAAACCACTTTAAGATGCACGGAATACAGAGACCTTATTGGTTAAGATATCTACGAGACTTGTTGAAAATCCAGCCCACATGCAAGGGGGAAGAGCCTATATTTAACAACGAGCAATGATAAGACATTTCAGTTTAAACTCAAGTAGGGCAAAGCTGCGCCACTGTGAATCAAAAAGTCACGCGTAACTTTAAATATTTAATAAAATATATCAAGTGATAATAGTGCTACAAATATGAAGACTTCTTTTGCCGTTTAACGGCTCCTAATCTTAATTGGTGGATAATAATTCCTAATGTGGTATAATTGTAATTGGTTCATAATAAATCCGAATGTGGATAGATATAATAATTCTAATGGATGGTATAGATTTTATAATTCGAATGGATGGTATAATACTTTAAATGTGTGGATAGATATAATAATTCGAATGTGGGGATATTTTAAATAGATTAATATAATATTTCAAATCAGCGTCGACGATTTTGGTCCAATTTTGGTACAATTTTGAGTTGCGAGAATCAATAAAGAAGCATGAAGTAATTTATGGAAAACGAAGGGTTCAACTAAACAGAGCAGTGATAGATGAATGAGGACAACAAAGGGCTGTTGATCCACAATCCGAAGAACAACCTGTAGCAGATCAGATTTAATTAGTTTTAAGATATTTTTTTTTATTTAAATTTCAATCCTATTTATTCAATTGATATAAAAAGTGTAACGAAGTCAGCAACAAACATTGCATACGTTAAAAGTTCGTAATATAATAAAGGGATCTAGAACGTTCGAGGTTTCTTTGGTAAAAAGTGTAGCTTTTGGTGACTTTAGATTGATTTCAAAGCATATAAATTTTGGGCTAAATAATACTTATGATATTGATTGATTGAGGAGTGTATTTTAATATTTTTTAAAACTTGTAAATATTTCTTTTCATTATATGGAATTAATTGACTTCGTTTTATAATTCAAACAAATAGGTAATCATAAAGGGGTGGAAAGAAAAAAATTGATTATCGTAACGTTGTGCACTCTGTGTAGATTAATAAAAGCTAGCCGTGGCATAATAATAAAATTAGTAAAATTTAAATTTGGTTTGAAAACACAGAAAAGTGGAGTTATAGAAAACGTCATTAACACCGAGTACGGCGTTATCATATCAATATATATATATATATATATATATATTATAGTGGTTTTAAAAGATCAAAAATAAATATAAACAAGGTAATTTCAAAACACCCTGTATAAAGGAACAACCAGAAATTACGTGCGAAAGTTATATTAGGTAATTCATTTTAAGTATCAGGTATTAACGAAATTTTACAAATAATGAATGAAATTTAAGTAGGTTGGTAAAAAAGCCAATGTAATTATTTTATTAATTTAATTGAATTTAATTAAACGGTTATTCACGTATAATACGCATAAAAGCGTTGCTAACAGACAAATATATCGGTGAGATTAAAATACGCTAAAATACAACTCCGAGAAATGTATTTAAAACGTTCGTGTAAAATTAAACACCTGCGTATTTTCTAAATGTCAAGTTCTATTTAATTTTGTAGATAACAAACAAATTAATCTAAGGATTGTACAAACGGTCGGAGGTTTTAGCATGAAATACTAATGAGCGGTTATTTAACTCACGTAGAAAGTCCACGTGTGGTAGACAGCGCACAAACAAAAATATCTATTTTCTACCACTTAAGCAAGGTTAGAAGGAGACGTAGAAAACCCATAAGCATGAGACCACTGTAGTATAGGAGGGATTTGAGAAACGTCAGTGGATCTACGATTGGTCGATATGTTTAGTTTGACGTGATATAAACACAGGATAGTGTAGCGTAATTTTCTGAAAATATTGTAACGACGTACTGATAATCGCGGATTTGAAAATCGGGTTGAGTGCAAAATTGTGAGAATGTGTTGTTGTGAGCAGGAGATTTCAAATAAACGTGGCCAGGAGGTGGCAGTCTAAAGATTTAAATAGTTTACGAGAACATTATTAAAGCCCTTAATATTTCGATCGTCACAAACGCACGTATGAAAGTTAACACGAGTTGTAAGTATTATAAAATCATTTAAATTATATTGCTTAGAGGTAGCCTCTTAATTAGTACGCGGTTAGTGTGCCGAGATTACATTTTTTAATTGAGGTATCACCTATAAATTGTTAACCAACTCGTGTCGGGACATTAAGTAACGTAGATTACTGTGAAAGACATATAATTGAAATGGAATGTGGAATTTGGCTACACCGAGAAGGCAGCGTTAGCAGTTCAACTTAGATGGAGTTCGTCTAGTAACAGCTAGAAACGACCTGCAGACCAGATAGAATAAATACCTACCATCATCTACAGAGCAGAGATCTTCTAGAAATTTCCAGGTAACGATTTGAAATTGTGATTCTTAGAAACTGTGAATATTGGGTGTATGAGAGTGTTTTTCAAGGTAGTGTGGATTATTTACGTATTGAACATAATACGTGTAAATAACTTTATTATGGTATTCAACTAGAAATTTGAAGGTGTCTTATAAGGCTTTTAAGCGTTCCATCAGAACGTGAAATTTTGTGAAGAGTACATGGCTTTGTTTTTTTTAAATTTTAAGAGTATGCAAAGTAGAAGGGCATACATTATGCAGAATTAGTTGGGTTATCATGAGCTCACCATACCCCACAGTTTACTTAGAGTAAAAAAAAAATAAATAAATTATAAAGAAGGAATTTTAGAGAAGGTATTAGTCAAGACCCATTTACTCCGAGTACATTTTATGTGTTTGATGATTTTAAAATAAAATACTGGACATTACAAAATAAGATTTACTGAAGTGTAAGGTGAACAATGAAATATGGACAATATTGAATCTCATTTGTAAATAGTAATAAATAAAGGATTGTATGTTTGCTGTATTTTGTGGCTTTATTGGGAGTGTGCGTGAATGATAGAATATGAGAGTGAATATAGATAACCAAAAGGAGGTCCAGCTGAGCTAGCCGGAAGCAGTTGAAGAAGGCCATTCAACCGAGGAAAAGAGGAAAACGGGTAAGAAATATTTTTGTATTATTTAATTTTGAATTTTCGAGTTTTGAAAATTTTATAAAAGTTTCGAAAATATTTTTGTTGGTCAGGATTTTACCTGAGTTCCACGGCAATTTTTGACGGCCCGATGTTGGGACTCGAATGTTTTTTGAGAGAGCACTAAATTACATAAGGATACACGGCAATTTTTGACGCCCAATTCGTGAGGCACGATTATTATTTAAAATTGAGCACAGCAATATATATATATATATATATATATATATATATATATATATATATATATATTTATGGCAGCCTATCCGTGGGGCGAGAAATGATTTTTGACGATCCACGGCACTTTTATGGCGACCCGAACGTGAGGCTCAAGTTCCAAGTAGAATTTGAGAATTTTATTCCAGGAAACTGGCGAGCTGAGAGAGAGTGTGAGTGTAGAATAAATTTGGGAATATTTTTGAATGTGTGAGGAAGTATGCAGAGAAAGGAGTGGTTAAGAAATCAAGGAGTTGAAATTGAAAGTGACGATAATGCCTTATTTGAGAAATCAGGAAAAATGGAGGAAGCCGGAGGTAGTAGGGGATCAGTCGAAGACGGAATCTGGGGAACAAGGTAATGAACTAATAATGAGAATGTTAGAGAAGATGCGGCTTGGGTGAAAAGAATCGAACCGGAAATTTGATCAGATGAATGTAGAATCAAATTGGAAGTTTGAGGAGGTTAGGGAAATGAGTGCTGAATCGAATCGAAAGTTTGAGCAAATTAGCCAGAAAATCGATAACTCGGCGAGAGAATTTTCTGAGCTTAATAATAGCTTAACGGTAAAAATAGGAGAAGTAGAAAATAGGGTTGATAAAAATGAACGCGATATAAGAGGTTCGAGTCAGGAAATGAAACAATTACGGACGGAGGTGAGGATCTTCTGTGAAGATAAAATTAATGTTAAGATGACTGAGGTGACAGATTCATGTAGGGATCAGTTAGGTAGGGTTGAGAGAGAAGTAAGTGGAATTAAACAGAATGTATCGACTTTGATGGGGTATGGTCCCAGATTTGTAACAGGAAATATGTCACTAGACCAACAGATGAAATTTTTTGGGGATAGCAGGGTGAATCCTCAAATTTTTATTAATAATATTAGAAGTTTGGTTTGTAATTTGTTTGATGAACAGGCAAAGCTCAATATTGTAAAAGCGTTGCTGAAAGACCATGCTGAAGCCTGGTATAACTTGATAGGACAAGAAATAAAGACATAAGGTGACTTTGAGGAGAGATTTTTAAAGCACTACTGGAGTGACCACAGACAGGACTAAGTACGTGTCGATTTGATAACTGAAAATTTAAAGGAAAATTTGCAGGAAGCAGGAAGCAATATGCTATACGAAAGTATAGCATAGCTAAGCAGTTGAATCCACCATTGACTGACCGACAATTTATAAAATACCTTTCACGACATTTTGAGGTTGAGGTTCGGCAACATGTGACGTTGCAAAATATTGTAGACAGGGAGATGTTTTTGAGTATGACGACGTAAGCAGTGGATGACTTTGGGAACCAAGGGAACGACAGGTAAACACGGTTAGGTTCGACAACAGAAGGGACAGCTATACAAGACTGGAAACAAATTTTCAATACAATAGACAGAACTGAGAACCAAGACGAACATTTTTTAGGAGTAACAGTGTAGGTAGGGGACCTGCACCAAGACCGGGGGTAACGAGACAGAACAGTTCACCAAACATAAGGGGGACACAGACGACTAACAGTAGGGAAAGTGACAACACGAACAGAGCAGAGACGCCGCGGACATATGCTGAGGTGGTAGCACGACCAGAACCGAGTAGGGAAACCAGACATGGACAGGATTTTTAGAAGAGGACAAACCACTAGACATCACTGTGTACAAATACGAACATCCGAAGGAATTTTTAAAAATAGAGGAAGAAGTTGAGCCAGAAATAAAAGAAAATTTTTGTTTGCCTATAATTGATGTTAAAATTTTTGAGAAAAATATAGGAGCGTTGTTGGATTCAGGAGCTGAGACGAGTTTAGTATCGGAGGAATTCGTCAATGAAATTAAGGAAAAAGAGTGTGACAATTATGCTAATAAAAAGAAGTCACTTATTTGCGCCGAATAAAAAGCGATTTGCTGTTGTGAATAGTGTAGTTATTTTAAAAGTAGAGTTAGGTTCAGTAAGCTGTGAGCAGGAATTTATAATTGTACCTGGGTTGAAGTTTAAAGGGATATTAGGGGTCGATTGTATGATGAAGTTAGGAGTAGTAATAAATATGGAGAGAAAGGTAGTTAGGATTGGGGATAGGATATTGCCCTGGAAGGCAAGTTATGAGGTCACAGAAGATGACATGGGGATATGTATTAATATTATAGAGGTATACGAGGAAGAGGCGAAAGAGATCGACACAGGTGAATATACTGATGAAAATTTATAAGAGGTACAATTGGTAGTGAACGAAGAGTCTGAACTAGTAGAGGTAGAGTCAAGCGCAGCATTAGTCGTGAATAAAGAGTCTGAATTAATAAGAGTAGAGGCGATAACAGCTTTATATTACACACATGAGTTAAAAGTAGGCATAAAGAAGATAAGTGGTAATGATAATTTTGATAATTTGGATTTAGGAGATTTTTACGGGTGAATATAGTACACAAACAGTCTATAAGAGATGAAGAATTTTATATAGAGGGAAAAGAAGATGATGTTAAGGTAGTATCGTTTGGTTTGTCCGCATCAAAGGGAATAATAGTAAGTGAGAAACAGACAAGTATAGGGACTGAAGAAGAAATATTTAAAAGTCAGGATAATAATGATAGTTTTATTTTATGTGAAGTAATAGGGATGATAAGTATAGAGATAGAAGGAGGAAGGATAGGAATAAAGTTTATTAAGATTGTTAGAAGAAAGACATGGAGGATTAAGAAAAGAGTCAGATTGAAATAAAGAAACACGTTAATAGAGGAAAAATATAGGAATAGGTGAATAGTTAGAGTGGAATTTAAATAGATAGGGATAGAGATAGGTGTAGATAGAAAAGTAGAATTAGGAATAGGATAAATAGGGAAGATAGTTAGAGGTAAATGTAGAGATAGGTGTTGAGTTAGTATAATAAATAGATAGTGATAGTAATAGGTAAGGTTAAATATAAAGATAGGACATAAGTAGAAGAAACTTACATAAAAGTGAAGATAGGTAGAAAAGTATAGAAGTGAGGTACTTAGAGTCAATAGTCGACAAAAGGTAAAGTGAAATAAATAAAAATAGAGGGTGAAGAATTAGTGATAGATAGAAATAGTTAGTTAACAAGTAGTGATAAGTGTGAATAGTTAGTTATAGATAAAGATAGGTGTAAATAGATAAAAATAATTAGAGATAGATAGAAATAGGTAGATAAAAAGTAATAGGTTAGATAGATAGGTATAGGTAGTGTTAGGTGAGTAGATAGGTGTTTAGAGATATCATGTAAGATTAGGTGGTAGGAATTAGTGTATATTTAAATTCAAGAAAACGTATTGAGTTTTCTTTGAATTGAAATAGGGGGATTATGTTGTGGATTTAAAGGGTAATAGGTGTAGACAATAAAATTTTAACAACCGTGTATATAAAAATAGGAGCAAATTATTTACGCGCCAAATTACTTAATTCATATAGTGAAAACGGACGATTATTAAGGTATTTTTATATTTAAATTGAAATGTTAAAATTACATGAGGGAAGAAAATTTTAGAGTACATAAACAACTCAAAGATATGCATAATTAATTATAATTTCTTTTAATCAAACGCATGAAAGCAAGAATGGAGCTTGCATGCATTAGAAAATCAATAATTTTAAACGTATAGGTTGTTCGGTTTAAAAGCCAACGTTTATATAAATACTTCGAAGCAGAGAATCTATGAATTGTTATTTTCAAACGGTCGATAATTTTAAGAAACACCTGTTAAATGTTACGTTTAGAGAATATTAAACGAACGTAAAGATAGCATTCCATAGAAATTGTTTTCAACGGTCGATTTGGATAAGCAGCTACAATAATAAATATCTTAAGGAGTGAGTGGAATGAACAATCGATAATATACAACAGACAGAAAAAAATATAAATGAAGCGTTGAATAGAAGTCACGTAGGATATACGGCTATTTGTGAAGAACGTCTACAATATCGATTTTCTGTAACTCAAGTGGGCTTTTAATGGAGACAACAGATATGCGTAGAACAGAGATAAACAGCGGATAGGTGGAGCATTGTGACGAAGTAAAATTATATCATTGGTTGATAGCGAACAGATTTCTAGAAATGGGCGATCGTGATGATGGTAAGCTAAATTCTAGTAAACAGCACGACGGACGGGAGAAATTTTTCAGAAATTATAGTCGGTTACGTTCAAAATTTTAGGAAGCAGCTTTGAAAACAAGCTTTTCACATGAAACAGGTTTCACTGGGGGTTCTGGAATAATATAATTAAGCGAACGAGGATATCGATTCTCTACCACTCAAACAAGGTTAGAAGGAAACATATAATATGCATAAGAAAGGGACAGAGTTAAGATAGGCGGGATTTTGAAGACGTCAATGGATATACTATTGGTCGATATCGTTAGTTGTACAACAGACAAACACGGGGATATTTGAAGTCGGGTTTATTGGAAAATATCGTAACGACGCGCTAAATTTCGGAGATTTCGAAAACGGTTGAACCAAAATTTTAAGAAGTATTATTTTAAATGAAGGATTTTGCGTTAGGAGGGTATGGAGAGGTTACATTGGAATTATATAAATACTCTAAAAGATTTAGCATCGCTCTCTCTTTTAACTTCGTTCTCTTAGTACTTTCATCGCTTCAGACTACAAACGAGCTTGTAAGTATATAAAATTATTTTAAATTAAATAGTACAGTGTTGGCCTCATAATTTGATACGCGAATAAGTGGCGAGTCTAAAATTTAATAGAGGTGCAACATATATCTTAAACAAGCTTGGGAAGTGACGTGAAGTAACGTAAATTTAAATTAAATTAAAACTAAAGTACGCAAGTATGAAAGAAGTGTAATTAATTTGGAGTTGAATTTGGATGCACCGTGAAGGCAGAGCAGACAGCACAACCTAAATGGGGTTCTTCTACAAATAGCTAGAAGCTGCCAGCAGAGCAGACCGAAACAACTTTACCGCATCGTCAACGGAGTGGAGGTCTTCTAGAAATTACAGGTAACGCCTTAAAATTGTTGTTGTTATAAACTATGAAACTATGAAAATTATGTGACGTGTGAGAGTGAATTTTGAAGGTATTGTGCATTGTTTGCGTATTGAAAATAATACGTATAACTAACTTTATTATGGTATTTAAATAGAAATCTAAAGGTGTATATAAAGTTATTAACGTTCCATCAGGAATTTAAATTTTGTTAAGAGTACATGGGTTTGTTTTTTTTTGTTTGTTGTAAGAGTATGCGAAGTACAAAAGCATACATTATTCATAATTAACTGGGTTATCATGAGCTCACCATACTCCAGAGTATACAAATTTAAAATAAATTATAAATAAAGAAAGAAAATAAGATATTATTCAGAGCCCATTTACTCCTGGTATATTCAACGTGTTTGATATTTTAAATTAAAATCCAGGACAGTACAAAAATAGGATTTATTGAGGTGTAACTTGATCTCTGAAATGTGGATAATCTTGAATTTTATTTGTAAATAGTGGTAAATAAATATCGTATGATTGTTGTATTATTTTGTGGTTTTATTGAGAGTGTGCGTGAACGATACAGAGTATAATAGTGAATCTAGGTATCCAAGAGGTGGGCCAACTGAGCTAGCCTGGGAACTGAAGAATAATTAAGGTGATGAAGAGAGGAATCTGGGTAAGAGAATTTTTTTTTTATTAAATTTTTCTATTGTGTGAAACTTATTCGCGATTATAGAAAATAAATAAAAGTTTCGAATAGTTTTGTTATTGAGGCTCGATTTAGAGAGGTTCCACGGCAATATATATATATATATATATATATATATATTACTCAAATTTAGACCAGGGTAGAAAATTAATTAACGACATCAAACAATTTTAATCACCTTGTATAAAGAAACAAATAGAAATTACGTGCAAAATTTATATTAATTAATTCAATTCTTAAGTAACGGGTATTAAACAAAGTGTACAAATAATAATTAATATTTAATTAGTATTCGCTAAAAATTAAAGGGTAGAAGTCAATGCCATTCATTATTATTTTATTGGAGTTAATTGAACCATTAGTAATATATAATAAGCACAAAAGCCTGTGAAAATCCAAGTTTGGTTAAAATACCATGAAAACAAAGCTCGGAGAATTATATTTAAAACATTCATTAGAAGCGCACACCTGCAAACTTTTAAATGTCAAATTCTAATAAATTTGAATAGATAAACATGAAAATTTTGCGTATATTGCAAACGGTCGGATAAACCGTAGCTTATATTAACGGGAAAGGCTAGATAAGGGGTTATTTAACTCAAGTAAGTCACGTCGCGAGTCCACGTGGATTTCAAATAACCGATAGTAAAGAATATCGATTTGTACCACTCAGACCAGGGTAGAAAGAGACGGATAAAACGCGCAAGGCAGAGATACGAATAATAAAAGGCGGGATTTGAGCAACGTCACGAGGTTTACGATTGGTAAAAATAAGATGCAGATATGAGAGGTGTAAACGTAACGATTTCTGTATAAAATTAATTAGTTGTTCGCAGACTCGTTGCGTGTCGTGTGAAAATTTCTTAGATTTAACTGGCGTAAGTGCAAAATTTTGTAGAATCGCTGTGCCGGACTGTCGAAAGGGAACATAGAATGCGAAATTCTAAAAATTGTCCGTTGAGGGACAAATCCGACGTGCAAGCGCGCTATTATATAAACCCGTGTTTATAGGAGTTTCGCTCTCTTAGATTTTCGATTTTTATTCAATACTTTAAACAGTTTGGCTCTTAGATTTTTGATTTTATTGAATACTTTAAACAGTTTTGCTCTTTATTTTTTGATGTGATACCATACTTCAAGCAGAATACGTGCTACGATACAAGTTATTATGCTTTAGTGCACTTACAGAAGATAGATAAGGTAATAAAGTCTAGTTATATTTGCGAGTATTACTGTACCAATTATACAAATTAGTAACGATAAATGAATAAACAAAAGTAGGCAGTTTTGGGTATAGCGTGAAAGAATTATGAATTTCAGTGCTATTTTTCGAGGGTGTTAATAATCAAATGTTATTCGTAAACGTGATTGGATCCACAAAACAAGATTTAGATATACATAGATGAGTTCCTGAGAAGCCCTGAAACAATTTAGATGAATGGAGGGGTAGAAAAGTTTAAAAGCGTTCAGAATCAGAAGCCGTAAACATAAATCAGCTGGAATGGTGGGATGAGCAAGTCCGATGTACATTGAAGTCACGAGTGCAGTAACCTTCAGGTAAATTATGCATTTTGTTCGACCTTAGATGTTTTGGTGTGTGTTGAATATCTTTATAATTTGTTTGATAAAAAATGGACAGTAGTAAATTTGTATAAACAACAAAATTTTAGTTTTAAGATAAAATTTTCTTGTATAAGTAGAAAGGAGTATTTATCAGGTTTATGTTTTGGATTATGATGAAAATTTGGGTCTGTCTTTGAGCTCAATTAGACTAACCTGTTTAATTAACGTAAAGGGGTGGGAGATGCTTCCTTTTATTCAGACTTAGGTCTGCACATATTGTAACTTAATTAGTATGCATCCTACCAGGACTTTAATTTTGGATGCAAATTAAAAATGATGACAAATTTAAACTTGAAATTTTATGATACTGAAATTTATGCTGAAATTTAATTTTGAAATTTTAATGTATTATGAATATTGATGTAAATAGAGTTAATGTTGATGTTTGTGGTAGGAATGTGTTTGTTTTTTTTTATGAATGAGGATGAAAGTTTTAACTAGGTGAGCAGCCGAGGCGGAAAGAGTAAAAAGGCGACTATCTGAAGAGATTCAACAGGGCGAGAATCACAGCAAATCTTGGTGCCCAATTCAAGAGGCTCGAATATTTTTTTTTTACTCTGGTGAGGCTTTTTGTAGGTTTCACAGCATTATCTTGACGCCCAATCTGTGGGGCTCGAATGATCAGCAGAAAGTACCAGTTCCCGTGACCAAAGGAACATTTCACAGTAATATATATATATATATATATATATATATATATACAGGGTGGTCCGGTTTTCATTAGCCAGCGTATATCTTCTGAACTATGCAAGATATAGAAAAACTTTATAGGAAAGGTTTTTTTGAAAATATTTTCTCTACAAATATAAGGCATTAAGTATTTTTCATGGCCTACTATATTTGAGCAATAATATGTCACTTTGGTTTTTTAAATAGAACATCCTGTATATTTTTTTGAAAAAATACTCTACTTGAAATTGTCTTTACGGCAATATATGACAACCAATGATTTCTTGTCAGAATGCGCTAAATAACTCAAATAATAGAATTCCAATAGGAAACTGTGATTATTATTTATTTACTGTATAAATTAATAAATTGAAAATTTTTTTATACATACATCTGAAAATAATGGCTAACAAGAAAACTGATTATCTTAGTAAATGTTCAAATTGTTCACCATTACTGTCTAAACATTTATTAACTCTAATAATTGAATTTTTTCTAGCATCTTGCAACATGTCCGGGGTAATTAGCATGCAAGCTGCTTTTATTTTTGTGATTATCTTTTCAAGATTTTGAAAAGGAGTAGAGTCAGAATACACTCGGTCTTTTAAAAACCCCCAAACAAAGAAGTCGAGAACTGACAAATCAGGTGATCGGGGAGCCCACAAAATCCGTCTCCTATTACCGATCCAGTTCCGACCAAACTCATTATTTAAATAAGTTGTAACATCGATTCCATTATATGGTGAAGCGCCATCGTGTTGAAACCATAAGTTTCGTTTGATAGCTAGAGAAATACCATCTAAGAAATCTTGAAACGAAGTTTGCAAAACATCAAATATCTATTTTGGGTTAAACTACCATAAAAGAAATACGGACACAGTATGCGGTCACCTACTACACCTATCCACACGTTCACTGAAAATCGTACTTGTAAACGGGTTTCAACAAATTGCTAAAGATTTCTATCATTTCAATACTGTGTATTTTTTCTGTTAAAAATACCATTTTTATAAAAGTTAGATTCATCGGTCCAAATTATACTGTCTAAAGATTTTCTTCCTCCATTCAATATCCATATACAAAAACTAACTCGGCTGTTGGGATCATTGAGATGTAATGTTTGAATCAAAAGCATCTAAATGCTTACATTGAACGTCGTCTCAAAACATTAAAAATCTGTCTTCTTGAAACGTTTAATTCAGCTGCAGCTTGTCTCGTAGAAACTTTAGGATAAACTCTAAAGTAGGCCAAAATAACCAATTCACGATCTTCGTTATGTTGTACTTGATTTCTTGTGGTAGTTGATAAGCTACCATTGGACCTTAATGAATTTTCTAGATTCTTAAATGTATTTATATTTGGCTGTCTACGGTCAGGATATAAGTATTGATATAAAACTGCAGCTTGAAGTTTATTGTTGTTTGACCTATGAAAACAGTATAATATATCAACTTTTTCATTGTTTGAAAAATTCATTTCTATTATTTTGGGCGAAACAACTATTAAGAACACAATAATACTTTTACTTATTAATGTGACGGATAATTGTGAATAAACAACTAAAATACTGCATTGGCCTTTGTTAACAGAAACAATCGGACTGCTATTGAAATTCTATTATTTAGGTTATTTAGCACACTTTGAATAGAAATCATTGATTGTAGCATATTGCCGTAAAGACAATTTCAAGTAGAATATTTTTTCAAAAAAATATACAGGGTGTTCTATTTAAAAAACCAAAGTGACATATTATTGCTCGAATATAGTAGGCCACAAAAAATTCTTAATGCTTTATATTTGTAGAGAAACTATATTCAAAAAACTTTTTTCTATGAAATTTTTCTATATCTTGCATAGTTCAGAAGATATACGCTGGCTAGTGAAAACCGGACCACCCTGTATATATATATATTGCTATGCTCCCTAAATTATTCGCGCTCCATCATTTGGGCAACCATATTAATATTACTATGTATAAACAAGATTGTAATTATCTCCGACGTTGGGCTGTCTTATTAATATTGCTATCAATTCCCTCCAGAAACTTAACTGAATTTTATCTTGAACCAACCTTGTCTACCAATAACAAAATTTGATACGTTACCGCCTTACTTGTTATCAATTTCCTATTCAACTCGTAGCTCCTCCTTGAACTATTTAAATTATCAAATCACTCCCATTCTTTATCTTATGACCTCGACTAGCATTTATTTGGAATTATAAAATTCAGTTAATTTCGATTCTATATAATGAAACAAATATTATGTACAGTTTTTGTAAATTATTTGAAATACACTTTTCAATTAATTAATGTTATAAATCTCATTTATTAAAAACATATGCTTTTTACTCAAAACCCAAAGTCACCAAAAAACCTATTATCTTTATAAACAAAGTGTAAAACGTTCTAAACCTGTTATCATATCACGCACTTTATACGTTTTCAAATCCTCTTTTTGTTGACTTTCACATTCATATTATATTAAGCAAATTCAATATTCAAAAATAAAAAATATAGAAAAATAAAATGTCTTATAACTAAAATCTGACCTGGTCTATTTTTCTTCGCATCGACGCATCCATTTGAATAAAAATTATCTTCCCCCAATTCAGGATTATTACATGCCCATTCGAAATATTGTCTATCCACACGCTTGAACCATTGCATTTAAATTATTGCCATTACCTTCTGGACTACCATTATTAACTTATGCACCCCAATTTATTGTCGTTTCATTTCAGACTTAGAATTACTTCTTATCAATTTCCCCAAACTTAGAATTGGATTATCATCATTTATTTTCTTTTTTATTCTTTACGGACTCAGAAATCGTAGTTTGTTTTCCCGGACTTAGAAATCGTAGTTTATTTTCCCCGGACTTAGAATTTGAATTTTTCTCCCCGGCTTTAGAAGCCGTTTAATTGGCAATCGTAATTTTCATTTTAGCACTTTTACAATTTTTCACTTTGAATTATTATTATTACGTATCACTGTATTTCATAGTGGCGCACTTCGGCCTTTGTTGAGTTGTAAACTAACTTCGTTATCACTGTACCTGCTAATATATCATTGAGTTCCCACTCCGTCAGTGGGTATGGTCTACAAACTCATCGCTCATTTTTAACGAATCAAATATTTGCATTTAAAGTAGTTTCTGATGTAATTTTCTATGCTTTCCAATAATTGTAAGCTGGTCGCAGCTGTCTTCGTTATCCACATGCGGTGTTTTGATAAATCTAATTGCTTTTCCATAAACAACTGATGCAATTCGACTTTTAATTTTTATATCTGCATGTTATTTACGCAATTTTGAATCTCCTTTCTTATCAAAAATGGTTGACTATTTGTACGCATTTATATTATGCTTCCTGAAGCTCTATTTCTATTTCCGTATTAATCTAATCGTTTGGAAGTCTTTTCAATGCGTGTTTAATTACACTTTATCGTTTACTTATAAAACACGCGCGCTTCCACTGAAAAATATCATTATTTACATTGCCTAAATTAACTAAAACTTTATCTACAGGGTATTAAATATTTACTATTTACTTAATGCATGTGTTCCTGGTTTCTACGCTAACTATGCGTCTTCCTGTGTGTATTTGCGTCTCTTAAAACTATTTATACTTTATATAAAGGGTGTTGACTGCTTACTATTTACAAACTATCTCCATTTCTTAATTCTTTACTAATTAAATGCAGTTTTCTGCTGCCTATGGTAATTTCTCATTTCTGAACGACCTTTACTATAAAGTACACCCTTGAACAACCCCTTATCACAGCAATATATATATATATATATATATATATATATATATATATATATTGCTACGATATCGCCTTTAGCCAGATGCTGATCGCCACCTCTCTTTGCCTTTTTAAAATAATTTAAAATTAACACATTTATTTTTATGCCCCGACTAGCTCAGTGATGCCCCACACAGAGTGAACGACGATATAACAAAGAATTTTTACCCACTCCCTTCTAACTCTCTATATACCTGAATAAGAAGCGAAATTTACCAAATTCGTATAATAAACGAAGAAAATTTACAACTCTACGTCCTCTTTAATATCATTTACTATTTACATAACTTTTAAATCAAAATAAATATAAACATTCCTATCAAATTTATTCATTACGAAATTTATAACCTTTTTAAACCTTTTTATAGCAATTAAAGCCAGTAGAAAGAATTGTATTTTACTGTGAATGGTTTTGTTGAACGTTCAAAGAACTAGTCCCCTTTTAAATGTACTTTTATGTACCAGCCAAATTTTTTGTTGACCAAATATCTAAATTACATGCAAGTTTTAAGTTCATCAAATATTTAAAATAATAAATGTAACGTACTATGAATTGAAAAGATAATTCTGACCTGATACTCCTCCTGCTGCTTCTTATTAGAGCTTCTTGATCCAAATCGGTTGCTTGTTTAGTGGTTTCGAGTCATTGATCCCCGCTTGGCGTGTATTCCTGTACTTCAGACTATTTTCTAGCAACTTGTAGCCGTTTGTCCAATGATTTGAAGCGTTAACCCTGTACTTCAGGTATCATACCATTTATTTAGAGTTTTATCACAGTATTTTAGTGTTTTAGCGTCGTAATTTAGTCTTATTTATTTAATTATTTAGTTTGTTGTTTAGTTTAACGCTAAGTATTTAGTTGATTACTCAGTGTTCGTATTTAGAGTCGATTTTAATTTCGATTACTTAGAGTCGATTTAAAGTTGTGTCCTTACTTAGAGTCCATTTATTCTCGATTTTAATTTCCCTTACTTCGAGTCGATTTATAGTAGTGTCCTTACTTAGAGTCGATTTTAATTTTCCATACTTAGAGTCGATTTATAGTTGTGTTCTTACTTAGAGCCATAAATTAAAAAATTGTAAACTTTATTCATATTACCTAGATCTAGACTTACGTTTTATACCAACGGCAGAGTTTTATACACACGTATTTCAATCGCGCGCTTTTACTGCTTTCCACCTGGAATTTTTAATTAATATGACTTTCACCTATAACTTTCAATTTAACTTTACTAAATTTATATTTACGTAATATTTTAGGTTCGACTATTACAATCCGTGCGTAGATTATGAAATGAATGTTCTTTATCGACTTAAGTTCGTTTTATAGACAAATTCATTCCCTCCTTTTATCTTAACCTGTTGGATTTTATGTGGTATTGCATGTTATAGACGCTTGATTTTGCACGTACATCAGAGCTTTGTATTATGAAATTTGGTATTTTTGTACGTAGTCTTACTTTTAGTGTCCATACTTTGTTTACATATGCTGGGTTTTATTAAATGTGGCAATTCCTACATTTTAAACGGCACGTACGCTTTCGCCTCAAGGTTATAAACCACTTCATCCTGATGGGATCCAGAGAGATCGAAACTAGTCGATGAATGTTTATTCTCTTTACGAAACAAACACATTCTTTCATTTATGGCTATGCAAATTATTAGCTTGCTTTGTATAGTTAAAAACTTTCTTTCGTTTCTTTGTAAAGTGGGTGTTTATTTATACATCGTATATACTGGTGTGTGTGTGTGTGTGTGTGTGTGTGTGTATTATATATACACATACTGATTTTTCAATATTATATTATATTATATGAAATAATAACTTAGATCTGTATGCAAAGCCTAAATGATCATTTCAAATCGAACTAGTAATTGAAAAATGGAAAATATAAGGACCAGAGCAGAATTCAAACCTGTATCCTTCGAGTTTGATCGCCAACGTGCTAACTAATAGAGTACCTGAGCCGGTGAGCTTAATTAGAAAAATATGCAACGTACCTTTCAATTACGTTTGATATTTTTGTCAATCCTATTTGACAGTGTCAGATATAGGCAGGAAATAACACTTGAAAATCTAGCAATATAGACATTTCCTCTATAAAAATAAAAGTCCATGCGTATTACAATTTAGTGCTCAATACCTCTATTAAAGGAACATCCGTTGTAAAATAGACTATTTTCCGAATTTATCAAGTCAACAGATTCGAAAATATATTATAAAAACTTTCAAAGAAGAAGCTAATTTAAGCATTTTACAGCAAATTATATTTTAAAAATTCCCGAAACTAATTAATTTATAAACGTGCGTTTTAGAAACTGGACAGATAAGTGAATCAATTCACAGTAAAGTTTAATATTCAGTTATCAATAAATCCTGTGCGGACCGAGCACAACATGCACAAGACGAAAAAAGCCACGCCGTCTCTGCTAACCAGCCATCCAAGCGCTAAACAACAAGACACCAAAGCGCCTACAACAGATTTATGACCGCAACAACCCAGTGGCACCCAACTACAACAGCAAATGACAATAATGATATCCAACACTAAAATGCTGGTAAAAGGCATCCACTACGCCACAACATTCGCTATGGAACCAGAGAATCTCACGTTCCCTAGTGCACTGCTGGAAGATTCAGTCGACTTCTTGCAACAACTGGAAGAAACGGAAGCCTGCCTATCCGCTGCGACGACCTAGCTACGTAAGCAAGCGTGGCGTTGCGTTTTAACCCAGCTACCACGACATCAGCATGCTGTTCCTAGAACAGTGCATAGCACCGACATCAGGTCAAACATGATAGCAGACTACTATGGTCTGAAAGAAACGGGCCTCAAACAGCAGTCACGTTCATTAGCACCAAGGCATGCCAAGCCTACCACCTAAAACAAGACGTAAACAAAAACCTGAAGCTATTTATACACCTTCTGCTGCCGCCACTAAGGAACTCGTGCCACACACCCACAACGATTTGGCTCTTGGTGACATGCCTAATCAAAATCGAAAGTAACTTTAAAAACTCAATTCCATCACCAAACAGTTACCAGCACCAAGACCGACTCTAAACATCATGGAACAACTCACACAATGCTGCTACTGCCCACAACGTCATTGGCACCAAGGTTGCCTGACTATGACGTTGGGAAACGGCTCACCGACCGCACAACGCTAGAACACCGTTCGATCGGAAGAGAGGAACTAGCACTATTAAACTTCAAGACAACTGGCAATGTGTTACTCCGGATTTCAATAATCAGAAACAGAAAGAACCGCAATGCGCTTTGAACTCAGGGGCTTCAGCATGCATGATCAAGAAAGATCAGATCACTGCCGGTCCTTGAATCTAGCCATATCACGCTTCAGTACAAATGTATAAAATCGGAACGTGAATGATAATAAAGGGAAACATTTTCACTCCAATCACACCAGGCTACGTTACGGACCACGTATCATTCATGGTAGTCTCCCACGTCGCCAAAGAAATGATCTTGACCAAACAATAACTCAAATGCCAAATGGTGGTAATGAACTACAAACAGAGTTGTATTTACTTCGGAACCAACAAACGACGAACACTCGATTAGAACAGACGCCCGACGCAGGCCACCCTTACATTTGATTTTCCAATGCTCAAAAGTTCCTCCCAGGAAGACTATTTACGTGGTTGTACCTGATTTAGATTGTTCCACACATTGCTATAGGTTAAAGACCAAATTAGCTAAGGAGGGCTATAAAATATAAAAGAAGGTTAATTTGTGTTCAAAGAGACACTTGATCGGAGATGACATATAGCCTGAAAAACATGCAAGAACCTGCAGTTCTGACCCATAGTCTGCAGCTCAAAGCAACACTAGCGATGTTGTTTAAAAAGTGCAAGTTCACTTTTACATTTAAACGTGCTTCTTACATAACTGTCGACGCGGTATATGCGACACAACGGCAGTTAGTAACGCCAATCTATAATACAGAAACTAGCGCGCCCATCTGTCAATGACGACACACAATATGCAAATTATTACACGTAATGACGAAATATTCAAAATTCATAAAATTGTGTATAAACACATAGTACTCACATGAATAGGTACAGCTTCCTACAGAGTCACTTTCTTCCGGGTTGCTCGTAGCTCCCTTCCGGATTATTTACAGATGGTGCGCATAGCGTCCTTCGGGATTGCTCCAGCTAGCTATCTCAGGGCTCCCTTCCGGATAAAGATGGTGCTCCGGCGTGGACTGCGGTTCGGTCAGGTTGCTTTCAAGTTATCTTCTTTCTATGTAGGGAACGGCAGGAACAGGTTTATAGGGACGACAATCAAATAAGGCAAAGGAAATCTACATAATAAAAAGATAAAGATACGGTACCATACGATACCCAACCACTCTTCTGGATGTTAAAAGGCAAAAACCCCTGTTTCCTAAGCGTCTCTCGGAAACTTCCCCACTTTTTCTTCCCCCACACACTTCGGCGCGAAGTTCGTCCAACGCACTTCTGACGTGACAGAAATACACGCGCCAAGTCTTTCAAATTTAATGCGCAAAACTTCCGCACATCAATAAACTAAAGATGTCTAGTGCCAAATTTTTGCACGTAACAATCGCGACAAAGCCATAAAAGAAAAAACTTTAAAAAAAGAAAAAGACTGTTAGCACAGTAACATCTTAAAATCTAAATCCTAGTTACCCTACGTAAATCCTACCTTAAAACCTACAAAATGTTTATTTAAAGCGCCACCTGGTTTTTTCGACCGATAACACGTCTTCCGAAGTACCAGGAAACGGAATATGTAGCCCCATTGTCTTTGACTACATTAATAATCGACAGCACAAATTTGTCGGGGAGCATGAAACACTACGTAAATTAAAACAAATGCGACAAGTCGCCTAACCTATGTACTAAAACTAACATTAAAGTTTCTTACGTGCAGACGCACATGAGCGTTGCGTCTAAACTATCTTTTGTTGGCAAAAAGTGCCCAAATTTAAAAATGTTCAAAAGAGTGAGTCACTCTACACTCTAGCAAATTTTTGTCACTAGTACTTTGGTTTAAATAACGATACACATCAAAACTTGTCCATGACATGGTTGTGAATCAACAAATTTACCAAACGTACCACCTTACTGAATCCCTACATTGCTAACCTAACATATTACATTTCTATATCAGGTTAGCTTTTTCACTTAATTTTAAGAAAAAATAAATTTCACATATGGTCATAAATACCAAACGTTAGGAAGATAAAAAGATAAAACAAGATCTCAAATTGTTGTTGAAGATAATAGTTGAGATAACGATATTGAGCTTAAGTTATTATCAAAGGTAATAGGTAAGATAACGATATTAAGCCTTAGTTATTATTTGAGATACTTGGTAAGACAACGCGATGTTTAGCTAAAGTTATTATTAGAGATAGTAGGTAAGGTAACTCAGTATTAAACTAAAGTTATTACTATCGGTAAGATAACGATATTAAACTAAAATTATTATTAAAGGTAATCGGTAAGATAACGATATTAAACTAAGGTTATTATCAAAGATAATAAATAAGATAAAGATATTAACTTAGTTATTATCAAGGATAATAGATAAGATAACGATAGAGTGGCTCCGTGGAGTCGTTAAATGGGAATTTCTCGTACCCTCTAAAAAAAGCGACCTGTGAAGCAGGCTCGTTTGCAATAAACGGTACGAGGGACCGGCAAAGGCATTTGGGTGCATTTCTGCACCCGGCGTTAATTGATATCGGTGATATAATCACCCGACATCCACACGATATATCGGTACATATATACACATGCACTCACACATTCACACACTCATACATACCTTCACTGTCAGCACCCCTATGCGCTGCCAGCGGCACCATATGACCTCACGAAAGATTCCCAGAGACGGGGTCCGGGTGTCCACACCCCGCAATAGCTGGCCGGAGCAATCCCGGAGATCGCAGACCCCATCTGTAAATAATCCGGAAGGAAGCTATCCTGTGAGACGCTTATATATTCATGTGAGTACTCGATTTTTATTAACTGTTTTATGTATTTTGAATATTTCGTTATTACGTGTAATATTTTGCATATTGTGTGACGTCATTGACAGATGAGCGCGCTAGTTTCTGTATTTTAGATTAGCGTTACCAACTGCCGGTGTGTCGCGTATACCGCGTCGATGGTTATGTAAGAGAAACACGTAATTGTAAGAAAATGGAACCTCACGTTCAAGTGATTCTACTCGAATTTTTAATTTAAGGGAACCAGTTACATATATTTGATTATCGTCAGCTAAATTTATAGAAGTTTTTTCGGGGACAATTTGAATTTTAATATTTTGTTTAGATAATTGTTGTAGACCTTCGTTGTTTATAAGGGACCATGAGGAGCCTGTGTCCAGTAAAGCTATTACATTAAAGGAGCCAATCGAGATAGGTAAGTGTGGACGGTTATCAAAGGGTTTCTTAACAAGTTGTAAAGCAGCAGACTTTTTATGGTAAAAGGAATTAACGGTTTGTAGCCAGCTAGACCATTCCGACGGGGTAGTATAACATAATTCTTCTAATGAAGGTAAGTCATTTTGTACATTGACAGTAGCGATATTATTGTGAGATAAATTTAATAACGGTACAGCGTTAGAGGTAGTTTTATGGTTTAAATTTATTGACGTCTGGGTCCATTGAATGATTGGTGTTGAGGACGATTTTGATTCCTTGAGATATTCACGCCCTGGATAGGAATATCTCGACGAGAGTTTTCCGATACGTTAGGATTACAATTCGTACAGTTAGATTTATAGACATTAGCACGACCACAACCATAACAAAAAATATTTTTAGGGTATGTACAAACATTGTAATTACGTCCACTTTTCTTACAGTTCCAGCAGGTACGTGAGTTATTTGTTGAGGTGGAAGGAACATTAAGGGTAGATGCTTTATGAGAAGTTTGAACTTGACACACTAAATCGGGTTCTAAAAGTCCATATTGTTTTTCTGGAGGAGGGCGATATTTATCAACTCGCAGCTTCACTTCTTGAAGTGAACGACATAAATCTTTGAATTGAGCTAAGGAAAAAATGTGTTGTAACGCTAGACGTTCGGAAAAATAAGGATTTAAATTTCTACGTAACTGATCGATAATTTCAAATTCTGAAGGTTTATTGTCAAGTCTACTATATAAGGCTTCTATTGAGGTAATAAAGGAAATAACATTTTCGTCAGGTTCTTGGGTTCGATTTCGTATCTCGTTCCAAAGATCGATAATATAACCATGGGGTAGGAACTCTCGTTTTAAACACGCAACTAATTCCTCCCAGGTAGAAATTTGATCTCTAACGTTACGGTACCAGATCAACGCAGAATCGGAAACAATTCACCCGCTGAAACAAATAAATCCTGGTCGGTACCTTTGCGTGAAATTCTGAAATCGTTAATCCTGTCGAGAAAAGACATTAAAGATATTTGAGTCAAACCCTTGAAAAGTTAAACCCCATTTATAAACAGGTATGGATTTTCCTAATGGTGGAACTGAAGAAATTACGAGATTTGATAACGGTAGAGATATATCTGTGTCTGCATTTGGATTGAGTCTCTCATGAACTATCCCTTCAAGTAATAAGATATCTGATAGAAAAGTTTGTTTAGCTTGGTTCGCTTGTTCATTGTCATATAAGCACAATAATTCTATACGCTGTTTAAGGTGGATTATACGAGAAACCAAACGTTTTAATTCAATATCACTTGGGCCGGGGTCTATTTTGTTTATTATATTAGTTATATCCTCAAGGGATTGTTTGATTTCAGATACATTTTGAGTTAAATCGGAAACGATTTTTTTAGAAATAGGTAGGCCTTTTGTTTCTTGGGCTAGAATGGCTTTAAGTTGCAATCGTTTATCATTTTGGTTAGACGCGGGGGTAATGTTTCTACATTCAATTTCGTAAATCAGCTCCAAAGACTTAAGATGTGTGATATTCATTTTGAAATAGTATTTGAGACAAAAAATATACAAAACATACGATACTAAAGTAATTCAGAAGATAATAAGCGTTATACTAAACTTCAATTCGTTACGTTAAGTTTATTTAAAGTCAAAATCTTTTTTTAAAAAAGGCATTTATAGGTTACCGCTGTTTAAATCACTTAAGGAAAGACCTTTAAAGTGATAAGAGGGCAAGATAGTGTTTAATAAAAGAAATACATCACGGTTAGGTTACAAAAAGTCCAAATTATAGAAAGGTACATTATATGTGTTATTTAAATGGTAGCTATAAAAATTAATCCAAAAACAAGTTAATTGAGATAAGTTAGAAAAATTTCATAAATAAAGTGATTATTTTACTGCATTTTATAGCATTTTTTTAAAAAAAAATTGTTCTTTCTGATAATGGGTAGAAAATAAAGTATTTACTTATATTTAGAAATACTTACATTCAAAATTATATGGTGTAAACATGTATGTAAGGTTATATTATCCTGTAAACACTGCTAAAGGAAAACACATTAATTCCATTTCAAAAAACAACTATACAAATATTTAATACAATTGAAGTTAAAAAGGTAGATTTCATTTAAAGTTGGGGGAAAATTAATTAAATTAACCAAACATTTTAGGGACAAAAGCTATGCATTTCAATAACCCAAAATGGCAGTTTACATTTAGTTACTATAACAGCTGCTGACATGTCAATTTAGGAAAGTCTCTAGTGAGTTCCAAAGTACCAACATAAATTTTTAAGGTCAATAGATATTAGAAAATGGAGATAATTTATTTTTATTTTAAGTAAAAAGCTATAGGTAACGTTAATTAATACATTATATAGTCATAAAAAGAAATATTACAACCTAAAAACATGTTTTGGGCGCCAATTCTTACATTTAAACGTGCTTCTTACATAACCGTCGACGCGGTATATGCGACACAACGGCACTTGGTAACGCTAATCTATAATACAGAAACTAGCGCGCCCATCTGTCAATGACGACACACAATATGCAAATTATTACACGTAATGACGAAATATTCAAAATTCATAAAATAGGGTATAAACACAAAGTACTTACATGAATAGGTACAGCTTCCTACAGCGTCACTTCCTTCCGGGTTGCTCGTAGCTCTCTTCCGGATTATTTACAGATAGTGCGCATATCGTCCTTCGGGATTACTCCAGCTAGCTATCTCAGGGCTCCCTTCCGGATAAAGATGGTGCTCCGGCGTAGACTGCGTTTCGGCCAGGTTGCTTTCAAATTATCTTCTTTCTATGTAGGGAACGGCAGGAACAGGTTTATAGGGACGACAATCAAATAAGGCAAAGGAAATCTACATAATAAAAAGATAAAGATACGGTACGATACGATACCCAACCACTCTTCTGGATGTTGAAAGGCAAAAGGTCCCGTTTCCTAAGCGTCTCTCGGAAACTTTCCCACTTTTTCTTCCCCCACAGGCGTCGGCGCGAAGTTCGTCCAACGCACTCTGACGTGACGGAAATACACGCGCCAAGTCTTTCAAATTTAATGCGCGAAGCTCCCGCACATCAAAACTAAACTAAAGATGTCCAGTGCCAAATTTTTGCACGTAACATCACAACGACGATGACGCTCGCGGCGCTGTCTACAAAGTCCATAATTTCACGCCAGTAATGGTGAGGCCCATCAACGTTACTAAGAGATTGATCCCCACCCTTTGACCCTAGAGACCTCAGACTCTACGAAGTCCCTTCATCCACCGAGCTAGCAGCATCGAAACTGTACCCACTGACATTGTGAGCTGTGCGACCTCCCGGAGTGCGTCTTTAGAACTTATTACTGCGACTACCAAGTGCGTGAGGCATGAAACCTGCTATGTGTGACAGAGACACGTATTTGTGGGTATACAGCTCTTGTATATTATTAATCTGTAGCTCCTATATATTATTAACCTTTTGTTAGTTTTTAAGTTGTAAATATGCGCGTGGTGGCTGTTCTCTTCTTTTAAACTACATATCGGTGTTGAAACTATCTACAGTGCGGTGTGCAATAAAACTTTGCCCTGCCGCGACGATAATAATTTGGTGTTTAGTGAATGAATAAGTAATTAATTATTAAATTAAAAACTATAGGTAACAAAAACCAGGTCATTTATATAAATGCAATTTAGGAATTTAACTTTCCTGTTGTCACCTTCATTGAATTCGACGATTGTATCTTACTTAAATATTGTGACCGCCTATTATATTGTATTGTACTACGGAATCCATAGTATTATAAAGTCTAAGGTTTAGATAGACATCACTATTGCTCAGCTAAATTACTGTGCTATAATATATGTGGATTTTAGTTTAAGACTAAACGTCAGCATTGTAATTATTGTCATTGTCAATTTTTATTTGTGTCACTTTGACGTTATGTCGGGGTTTGTACGTTTGTGTTGAAAATCCTAAAAATGGCTAGTGTTGGATTTAGATGGCTGGATATTCTGGAAAAAGAATTTGATAAAGCATTTGTAGATTTAGATTTGGCAATAGGTAGGTCTTTATTCTAACGAATATTATTTGTAGCAAATTATAGTTTTTTATGTAGGTAATTTTGATTAAGTTCGATTGCATGTTTAGTTGTAATTATACGCTAATTGTAAATATTATTACTGCAGTGATATGCTAACATTAGAGATTTTTATTTGGCATGACCACAAACGATTATACGAAAATATTTTTCCATTGTACTGAAATATTGTTCTTAGTAATATATTCATTTCATTGAAAGTTTAGTTTTGTAATATCTTTCTGTATAGGTGAATTGGATTCAGAAGAACCTGATGTAGTATACAACGTGCGGCAAAAATTATGCACTCTCAGTTCTTGTTTTGCTCAACTTACACATAAGGCACAAACTGTATTTCAAAGTAGCGCAAAAATTGAGGTAAGCTGAACTTGATTTGTGTAATATTGGCAAGTGAAATACGTTTATATAGCACCACTTAGGTCGATCAACATTAATTGACTTGTTTAGTTCATAAATTAAAAGTAGACAACACGAATTTTATTTTAACATAAGTGCATAATTATATTACCACCATACACAATTATCTTGCTTAAAGGTTTCCTTGAATTTTAAAACATTTATTTTACCCAGTATCCTGAACTTCTTAATCATCTGCTGACTTTCAGAATTGGACAAGCTTTCTGGTAAAGTTTTCTTACCGTTGTAATTAACAGCGAGGGTTTTTTACAACAAAACATAACTTTTATGCTTGAAACTTATTTTTTAACTGGTGTGCTAGTTAATGGAATTTGGGAACACAGTCGACATTTACGTTTGGAACGTTTTCAAGAATACTTTCCAAACTTTGACATTACAGGGTGTCTACTGTCACGAAAGTACGAAAAAGACACGAATTTTATTTTGCGGTAACTAAAGTAATGAAAAGTCACTAAATCCTATGTCTCGGTCACGAATTTTTTTCTTCCTTGTTTGATTATCGTATGTGTTTCCACAAATATGTCATAAAATTTTATAGCCATACTTCAGATGTTGCAGCAAATAAATGTTAAAGGACAAAAATTCCTTCATCGTACCGCAAGCATCCTGTCTCTTTTCATTATACATTTATTCGGTTGGGTTATATAAACCCTGCGGTTTTTGTTTGATGTCTTGAATCTAGAAATTGCGGCTTATGAATGCTTGAGCAGCAGTTTTGTGTGTATATTTCTGACATGCTTTTTTATTATTATATGCGGCTGTAATAAATACCTGCTATTGTAATCAACCCCAGACACTGTGGCCGTGGCGCCAATTACCTTCATTGTAATAGGGAATTGGAATGTGGGGTAGGTAGCATCCGGACGACCGCATTTAAAGAATATTATCGCAAGTCAGTCGTAAATAAAACCTTATGAGATGTGTTTCGTTTTGATTATTTGTAACGCGACAAGGTTTTACGTTTTTAAGTTTACACAATGTGTATGTACTTAGAGCGAAAACTTTCTTGTAAAGATACCTGGAAAGTGTTCGTTTTCTGAACTTTGGCTGACAAGTCCGATTTTTAAAAGCTGGTTACAACCAGTACCTGGAAATGTTCATGTTGCTTTTTCTGCCTGCTGCAAAAAAAAATTTGATATTTTAAAAGCTGGAATATATAATGTAAAAAACTTCATTCCAAGGAACTAAAGCATTCTAAAATAGCTAATCCAATACTCAATATGAAGCAACCAACTATTGAGAATAATTTAGTTAAAAATACTCCAGTCTCAGACTCTCAACAAAATATTTCAATTTCAATAACAACTGATTTACCTGCAAAAGTGTATTCTGAAGAAGCTGATCTTGAAAATAAAAATATTGCGTCATATATGATCCGTAACGAGACTACTAAAGCTGAAATATTATGGACTATGCACAAGATAGTATCTTATTCTTCGTCCAAGAGTTCATCAGGATGCTACCGAACTTTTTCCAATAATGTTCCCAGATTCTTTCATTGCGAAAAACATGCAGTTACACAAAGACAAAATATGTTATATAGCCACTTTTGGCTTGGGTCGGTTTTTCCAAAACAAACTTTTAAATAAATTTAAAGATTGTATTTTTTTGTGTATAAGTTTTGACGAAAGCCTGAATAAAGTTGTGCAAAAATGCCAAATGGACATTCTTGTCAGATGAGATGATGAAGATAATATGCTTAAAACAAATTATTTGTCTTCGTGTTTTCTTGAAAAAATCACTGCCATCGATCATTTAAATGGTTTTTTAAATACCCTGGATTCTCTTAGTATACTATTAAAAAAATTTGTAACTTCAGCATGGATGGACTTAATGTGAATCTGAAGATGCTTCGGGAACTAAAAGAACACATTCGAATTTCTGGTAGTGATGACGACCACGTAGTGTTTGATCTTGGTACATGTGGGCTACACATTGTTCATGGAGCATATAAAAGAGCACACAATGGCACTGGTTGGTTTATCCATGAATTTCTACGTGCATTGTATTACCTTTTCAAAGACACTCCTACTAGAAGAGGAACTTTTATCTATCATACAGGTACAACAACATTTCCACACAAATTTTGTTTAATAAGATGGGTGGAAAATGGTGGTGTTTTACAGCGAGCAATAAAGCTATTAGAGCCTCTTAAAAAGTATATTACAGCAGTTTCAACTTGTCCACCAGATTGTGCTAGTATTAAAAAAATCAGTAAAGCTTTGTCAGATAGTTTCTTCCTAGGAAAACTAGGATTTCTTTTGTCCATAGTGTCTGATCTCGAACCGTTTTTAACTAAATATCAAACAAGTGAGCCGATGTTGCCCTTTCTTCATCATGATCTAAGTTCGTTCCTGCGTTGTATTGGGAAAGATTTATAAAAAACGAATTAATAAAAAGTGCAAAAACGTCTTTGGATTTAATTAATATTAAACTTGAAGTTGCCCAAAATTTATTATCACCAATACAGATTGATATTGGCTTTGGTGCTAAAATGGCAATCAAGAACTTGAAAAAAACTGTTTCAGAACTTTAAATTTTAGTGTTTAAAAAAGATTGTCAGACCTTTCTTAAACTCCTTTTTAAGAAAATCAGTGAAAAGTCACCTCTTAAATATAAAATTGTTAGAGGTGCATCATGTCTTTCTCCATATGTAATGAAAAGTGAAACACTTAGGAAACAAAGGATTCAAGACGCATTAGAAGAATTTGTAGAAAAGAAACATATAAATCCAGGTTGTGCCGATGGTATAAAAAGACAATATAAAACTTTGTGTGTATGAGAACGTGATTCTTTAAAAGAGTGGCGTAATGAAAGGCTGGATATATATTTTACCGAACTTTTTGAAAAATCCTCTATAAACGATAAACAATTTCTTACTTTTGTGAGTATAATTTTGACAATGTATCATAGCAATGCTATGGTAGAAAGAGGGTTCTCTATAAACAAAGAATGCTTACAGGGCGGCTTAGAAGAAAGATCATTGATTTCACAAAGATTAATTTATGAAGCAACATTTAAGAATTTAGATATAACTGCGAAAATGACTCATGCTGTAAGGAATGCATCTTTTTAAGACGTGAAGCTATTGCCGAAAAAAAGAATAAGGAAAAGGAAGTATGCAGTAAAAAGTGGATCGTGAAGGAAGTTGCAGACTTAGAAAAGAAACGGAACATAGAGAAGAATAACTTTGAAGAACTAAAAGCATTGGACATTGAGTTGGAAAAATCAAAGAAAAAATTAAAACCACTATGAATTTAAATTGTGTTGTTCTCAAATAACCTTTATATACTTAAGTACGACAAATGTCCTAATTACTTAATTTTGTGATTATAATATTATGAAACCTAACAGCAATAGAATAAATACAAGTAAGCTTTTTTTAACACAGGTCACTAATATTTTATAAAATGGTCACTAAAAAGTCACAAATTTTCGTTTTGAATCTCAGTAGACACCCTGCATTAGTACTAAAGGGTTTTTATACGTGATTACAAATTCTGTTATTGTATTTTACAAAACTGAGTCTAACCCATAAAAAAATGTTGATGAAGTTGTTGTGTGGAACGTCTTTCAAATTTGTTTCAAGAATTGTTACTCTCTTATGAAGCTTTACATCAATATAAGACGCAATCATATTAGGCTTTTTGGTTCAAACATTCTATATATTGCTAATGGTATATCACTAATTTAACGAATGACATCTTGTTAAAATGTAACATTTCTTCATGTATGAATCAATAAAATATGCATCTGAAGAACATTGATAATCCATGTATTTTTATATAAACTAGTATATCCTCATAAAATCATTGTGTGGATGGTAGTTTTTCTGAAGCGAATAATTAGAGTAATTCACAGCGGCTGCCAAACAAAAATTTTTAAGGAATTTATTCAATAATTATAAAACGGTGAAAAACTACAGCTTTTCTTGTGAAGGTTTTGATGATCAGTTGATATATTTTCATACAGAAATCAAGTTTCTTACTAAATTAAGTGGATATTAAGAACTCTTGTAATTAATATGTAAGAATGGCAATAACAGTAATTGTGGAACAGCATAACACCAGAAATGCGTTTTACTAATTTTTCAGAGATCCTTCAAACCTAACTATGGCATCCCAGTGACAATGAACACCACAGCATTGAAATTTTAAGATAGGCTAACACAAACGTTTTTATTTCATGACAGCCTTGATGCCCATTGTACTAGTCGTTTGGTATAACATCTGAAACTGTCTCAGTATTATATGAAACCATCCAGCTCAAGGTTTATATGAAGTATTTCTTCTGAATTAATCACATGGTCGGTGACCATTTTTTGTCTATTACAGAAAACTGTCGAAAATTTATTAAGAATAAGAGAAAATATCAATATTAATTTCATCATAAATGCTATACTTGGTATTCCAACATCTACATCCATTTTGAGTAGTAAGTGTTGTCTGGTAACTTTTTGTCTCGTAGTTTCGTTTTAAAAAAAACGAAGGGGAGGGGCTAGAGTGCATGAGACAACACGCCTAATTGACCAGCTATTACGATTCGTCGAGGAACACACCAGGTGTGGGTTAGGATTGACACACGTTAGGACCTCTTAACCCTTTAACTGCTACGTCCGTAATTATACGTTTTCAAAACGCATACCTAAAGTGCTACGTCTGTAAATATACATTTTATAATTTCAAAAATCTGTGCGTTGTCAGTAAATATACGTACGAGAGGCTCGCCTACTCTATTTTATAGTTGTATATATGTATTTCATAAATCACAAGTATTTGCGGTTTTATTAGAATTATTCGTGTTCAGATTTTCAATTGTGTCGCAGGTGCTTTTGCTGCTAAATAGTGCATAGGTATGAATTCTTGTATAATAGCAGGGTATGTCGGTTTGACTGATAAGGAAGCTTAGCAATTACCGAAAAAGAAGAAAGGACAGTGGATATTGTTGTCCCGACTGTGACGTCGGACTTTGCGCGGTACCCTGTTTTGAACTATTTCACACATTGAAAAGCTTAAAAATATTTAGCACAACTGATTTTTATTTACATAATAAAAAGTGTAGTATTTATTTGCATTTTTTCAATATCCAAGTTTGACAGGTATGTTATGAATGTATGAATGCACCACAAATTATATAATATATATGCTATGTCAGTAATTATATGTTCTATGTAATTCTGAATGCTACATTCGTATATATACGTTTTTAGATTTTCTTAATTCAGCACAAGTGGTGCAGAGTCATCCTTAATTCAACTGCGAAAGGGTTAAATACTGAAAATTTTTATGGGAGAGTTGATATAGTCCATTTTCCTTAACTTTAGGATGACATTGCAAATGGATAAAATGCTGCAATGCTAATGTTATATGTATTGTTTTAATTCTATAGATAAAGGTTGTATTAAGTGTGCATACTTCAGGAATGCAGGCAGTGGTATGTCTGATAACAACGTGTGACAGACAAAACTCTTATAAATATATATATTTTACGTTGTGGTTAAGGTAGTGGGAAGTGCAGTGAGCGCCAGTACTAGGGAAACGCGTGAGTGCTGCGGTAGTAGAAGGACGTGCTCTCGGAGTGAAAATCACAGTGCGTGAATTCGGTGAGATTGTTCTAATTTAAGGATTTGTTTGTAGTAATGGTTATTCTAATCTCACTACTTCTTAATATTTGTATGTCTATTGTTTTGACCACTGAATTAAACAAATAAAAACGCATGTTACTCGTTTGTATTCTGCATGTTACTTACAAAACCCGTGATTAATTATTCATCCTGTTGATAACAGTCTACATTCTCAATTGGCGCACCAACCTATGGCAAGTTATATGTAGATGTAAAGCGTTTAGTTGTGTTACAAAAATAAACTTTCAATTAAGACGAATAAAGAAGTATTGCGGTTGCAGACTAAAGGTCAAGCGAAACAAATGCGTGCATCGCGTTTAACAGGAAACATCAGAACATCCGGACAGCCGACATTGAATGTTATACTTTCACGGCGACTTCAATGATAACAAATTTTGTTACCTGCAGAAATGAGTTTGCAGCTAGTGGTCGGATTATTAAACAGCCGTTACTTTAAATTGCATGTGTTATTGCATACTACAGAGAACTATTCTGCTAATGATATTACTCGTTATTTTTTATTATTCAAACTAGTTAAGTGTAGGGAATATCTATGTTTGAAAATATTGTGTAGCGCTGTAGAATAAAACGATGGCAAAACGTAATAAGAGTTAAAAAAATAAATTGAGTGATTCTGAGGTGGGCTTTGACACCTGTCGGGATGATAGGGCAATAGACCAGCTGAGTAACGCTCTTGAAAGGTCACTTGAAAAATTTAGTAATGTTATGAGTAGCACATTAAGTGAAAATGCTAGGATTATTCATGATAGCATTTGTAATTTATCAAAGCAAATTTTATTAAAAGAGGGTGACCAATCTAGTCATGTTGAAAGAACTAAAATGGATTCTAGTGTATATGTACATGGTGACAGGGAAGAATGCGTTAAAAATGAAACTGTTACATCCCAGGGATAATTTAGCGGCAAACCATGTCGCGGTTCACATAGTAGGAATTATTTATCGACATGGAAAGATCTGGGGGGTACCAATTTGCAATTTTCAGTTAATAGTCAGATGCACCCGATGGTGGCGTTCATTGAAAAATTAACTACTTTATTAGACGAGGCAGGAGTTACTGACGAGAAAAAGGTATATTATGCTACGGGATGTTTAAAAGGTTCTGTTCAAGATTGGGCAGAAATTAAATGTTTTGGTTTATTAGATCAATTTATTGAACAGTTTGTGAGTAGATATTGGGGTGTAGAGAGACAAAGGGAAGTGTTTTCTGATATTAAATTTGGGGAGTATAAGAGGGGGTCCAGAGCGGACTACTTTCTAAAAACGATTAAAGAGGCTAGGTATTTATTGCAAGCTATTGACGAAAGCGAATTATCCTCCATGTGTATAAACCATTTCTCGCCTGAAATTATGCGGGGACTGATAAATTCGGGATACCGATCAGTGGACGATATTGAATCTCATCTCGAGGATAGATGCAATCGAAGATGAAAGTTTGCATCATGAAAGGTTGAATCAGCAATCGTGAAAAAGTCGCCATCGCCCAGCGCAAGAAAATGATGGTGGTAATAGAGCCCGTAACCAACTTAATAGAGGGGAACAGAGGAGTAGCGAACGTCCGTATACCGAACAGCGTTTAGGTAACAATAACGATAGAGTTGTTAATGATTCCCGTAATAGTCAACCAACTAATGCTAATCGAGAGGTAACAACGATTTTTAACAGGGATTTTTATGAAATTTTAGAGGAAGACGAACCTAAAATGAAGACGGTGGCAGTGCTGCCTACCGTTGATATAGATATTGAAGGACACAAAGTCAGCGTATTAATCGACTCTGGAAGTTAGATAACGGGCATAAATCAAGCTTTTTATCGACGTTATTGCAAACCAATTCTGAAATTCCTAGAATTCCGGCGAAATGTATTACTTTAATTGGAGCGCTGGGAGATAAATCAACGAAAGTAAATGAGCAGGTATTCCTTGCGTTTTTTAGGGGATGCTGGATGATTCGAAAAAAATCATCTTTGCAACTCAGCAACTCAACCCCTGGTAAATATTATGGGTTACCGAAAATACACAAATCAATCCTTTCCCTAAGATCTATCATATCTACGGTGAATACACTACTTATGGCATTGCTTCTTTCTTGGCCAATATCCTTCAACAGGCTTTCCCTCTTGAGGGGTATAATGTAAAAGATAGCTTCTCATTTCACTGGATGTAGCATCTCTGTTTACAAATATTCCTTTACATATGGTTATCAATATTATTAAAGATAATTGGAATAAAATTAAGCCCGTATTGTAAGATGTGTAAAGATTTGTTTTTGGCCACTGTCAACTTGGTCCTTAACAACACTTATTTTGTTTCTCAAGATAAATTCTATCTACAATTATTTGAATTCCAATGTGGTCACCTCTGTGACCCATAATTGCACAAATGATTATAGACAACTTGTTATCTATTGTTCTACCTAAACTACCTTATGAGATGTCATTTTTGGTGAAGTACTTTGATGACCTCATTTGCTCATTGCTAGCTCAATATGCTGACCAAACTTTAAGAACTTTTAATGACTTTAATGAATACCTTCAGTTCACGTATGAAATTGAGGTAGACAGTAAATTACTTCTTTTGGATGTTTTGGTCATCAGAGATACACATAATCATCTACTATTTGATTGGTACACCAAGCCAGCTAATTCTGGCAGATATTTGAATTTCTATTCTAACCATTCTACTCAACATAAGGTGAACACTGAAGGCCCTACGGTACCGCATTGAACATATATCGGATCCTCGGTTCATTGCAAAGAATAAAAAAAATTTGATAGACACTTTAGTGAACAACGGTTACCCAAAAGGAATGTTACATAAGTTGATGTATAGTAACTTCATAAATCTTAACACCACCACAAAAGATATTACTTATAAAAAACTGCCTTATATACAGAAGTTATCTCCTCTACTAGTACTATTACTGAAACAACCTAAGGTTGCTATCGTCTATGAGTATACTCACTCCATCCAGAAGCTTATTTATTAAACTAAAGGATCATACTCCTAAACTGTTCAATAGTAACGTTGTTTACAAGATCACGTGCAGTAGTAACAATTGTTACATTGGACAGACTAGTCAGTGGCTAAAAAGTCGCTTAACCCAGCACAGGAGTGACTGCAGAAAAAACTCTTCAAAATGTGCATTATCTTCGCACGTTTCTGCAACCAAACATACACCTCTGTTCGATGACACGATCATTTTGGACAACGAACCCAACTATAAAACTAGGTTATTCATTGAGTCTTTATACATTAACAAGGAAGATAACCCTATTAATAATAAGATGGATGTTGATAAAGTTCATAATGTCTACTCTGCTTTGTACAATAATGATATTTTTAAACATCGTTAAAATATTAACCATTCACGTATTATAACTGATGCTATTTTTGGAACGTTCTCCTGTCAATTTTGTATAATCTTGTTACATTCATTTGTCACTTTCCGTTTTAACCGTCATCATGGCATGACGTGTCCTTAAGGCACTTTTAAAATTTTATTTTTGACCCACAAATATAATGTAAATCATTTATCTATTTTTACTCAATTTGAAGTATTATAATAATCAAAGTTAGTAGTCAGCGTCTTATTATGTATTTTTTGCTAACGCTATTTTCTGTTTCCATTTTAGCCTTTGAAAAAGTATAAAGACATACCGAAATGTTAGGTATTTGATTAAATATTAAATTTCAATATTAAGATACGTAAAAGGACCCGCAAATTGAATAATTCTGGAGGATATTAATGCCGTGGTAGGTGAGGATAGGGAAGGATCGGTAGCAGGTTTATTTGGTTTAGGCACGAGAAACGACAAGGGAAATAGGCTTGTAGAATTTTGTGACAAGAGCAATTTAACCATCAGAAACACATTATTTCAACATCATGCTAGAAGACGATATACGTGGAAGATGCCAGGAGATATAGGAAGATATCAAATAGATTACATTCTTGTTAGACAACGGTTTAGGAATCAAGTAAAAGACGGTAGAAGCTACCCAGAAGCAGATATAGATACTGACCACAACATCGTAATTATGAAGGCCGCACTTAAATTTAAAAATTGGAAAAAAGAAAGGGGAAAAGGCACTTGGACTGAGAGAAACTAAAAGATAAAGATATTCAAGAAAGATTCGAAAAAAGTCAAATGAATTTCTCATATCAAGAAAATTTCTGATACTAAGAAAGTAGAAACAGAATGGAATAACATTAAACCCAGCCTAGACATGGCGGCCAGAAATATTCTGGGGTATACACAAAAAGTAAATAAGAAACCATAGATAACAAAGGATATGCTGATTTAATAGAAGAAAGACGAAAATACAAAAATAAATCATTATTTATTAAAGAGGATTATGCTTATAAATCTGTCACCCGTACATGTGATTTTCCAATGCTCCACCCGAAGTTACTACATTGGCCAGGAAGCGAGTTTTTTTTACCTGAAAAGTTTTGAATTTTTCCGAACCCTCCAAGCAAGGTAGGGATCCTTAACGTGCATGACAACACTCGCACACGGGACCTACATTTTACCTCATCCGAACGAGGGCGTATTTTTGTGAAAAATCTTCGCCTAACATTTTTCAAGTGGAGCCCGTGTCGGGATTCGAACCCGGAACCTTGGGCGTTATAGTCAAACGCATATCAACTATACCACGTGTTATGTATCGTATTTATGTTATAGTCACATGGTCGCATGCTCAGTCACTAATCTGTCTGTCAACTCATGAACAGATATATAGTGTGGGGGGAGAAAGGGGCGGAAGGAATTTTAATCAACATGGCTACAGTTTTATCTAGAGTCATCGTCTTGTCAAGAATTGTTTTAACATGGAATGTAATTGTATAGTGTACTTTATTTATTACAAACAATGAATAAACAAGTATTTGTTATTGATTTACTTAATATATTGCACTGGCGACGAGGAAATCAAGAATAAATTGAAGGTTATACAATTGAACTGCTATATCAGCACGTGTTATCTAATGCCTGATACTAATAATTTAACAAATTCTACAAATACTTCAGATTTTAGTATCACTACAATGAGTTCTACAAGTGCTACACCGTTAATTGGTATGTTGCCTACATTTTCATCAAAAGTCGACTTTGCTATTTTTAACGATCGCATAGATCAATTTTTTATTGCAAACAATATCCAAGGAGAGCAGGTATTTTAATTATTCACCTTAAAGACAATGCCTATAAATTATTGATGGATTTATGTTTACCTGAACATCCTAAAACAAAAGCATACGAACAATTGATTTTATTATTAAAGCAGCACTTTGTACCTCGCAAATCTGTTTTTACTGAACGCTACAAATTCCATCTAGCCCGCCAAGAATGTGGTGAGTTTGTTGCCGACTTCAGTGCTAAATTACTAAATTTAGCTACCAATTGCAAGTTCGGACAAAATCTTGATGAAAATCTACGGGATAAGTTTATAGTTGGTTTACGCCAAGGTCCCATTTTGGATAAATTACTCGGTCAAGGTGAAAACTTATCTTTAAGGAAGCTGTAAACTTAGCAGCAGAGATGGAAGCTGTTAAATTACATTCATCTACACTTAATACAAATTATGTTCATACTCTACATTCTAATACTATGTTGAATTCGCCACGACACTGTACAGTCATACCAAACCTTAACGAAAGTAGTGATACGAGTAACCGAAAATTACTTACACAGGATAATGTTCGTTCCAAAATAAAATTTAATTGCTACGCCTGCGGGGGAGGCAATAATCACGATTTTAAAAACTGCAAATTCAAGGGATACACATGTTTGTTCTGCAATAAACCAGGGCACATTAAGGCTGCATGTAAAAGCTTTAAAAGAACCAGGCATCATTTCATGGAATCCGTTGTATCGGACGAACAAGATTCGCATTCTCCTAATGGTATTTTCCAGATGAATTATCTATATTCTCAAGAAAATGCTGTCAATTTGGTTGCCGAAAATTCTAGTGCCATGCAATTGTCCATTTCTAAGGTTCCGCCGATGATAGTCCAGTTGGAGGTCAACAACACCCGTCTAGAAATGGAGATAGATAGCGGTGCTGGTAAATCTGTTATATCCTTTCAGCAATTTTCTACTTTATTTCCTAAATTCATTAATAATTTAGAACCAACATCTGTTTCTTTTTCGCCTTACTTTGGTGATGATTTTACTCCTAAAGGAAAAATTAAAGTTAACGTAAAATTCAAAAACTTAATAAAAAAATTTAGACTTATATGTAATCGATTTACCAAGAAATTATGGTGAAAAACCGGCAATTTTAGGTAGAGATTGGATCTGGGCTCTGGATGTTATTCCCAGAAAATGTATGGAATCATATTTTTCAAAAAAATTTATTAATCTGCATAATACTCAAGTTACTTTCAATCTTTCTTCTGAATTAAAAAATTTACTGAAAACTTACGACACAGTTTTTACTGAGAATGTAGGTAGGTTCAACGGTGAACCTTTAAAAATTAAAATTATTAAGGATGTCGATCTTAAGTTTTGCAAACCCTATACTCTACCGTTTTCACTAAAACAAAAAACAGAAAATGAACTTAGTCGTTTAGTTAACGAAAATATTCTCACTCCAGTACATACTAGTTGCTGGGCTATTCCTATAGTGCCAGTCTTATAAAAGGATTATACAATTAGAATTTGTGGAAATTTTAAGATGTTAAACCCATATATAGAGGACGATCATTATCCTCTCCCAAGGGTAGATCAGTTGTTCGCTAAACTAAGCGGTGGAGAAAAATTTTCCAAACTCGATTTACAATCAGCTTATGACCAGATGCCTGTTTGTGAAGAATCACAAAAGCTTCTGGTCATCAGTACTCATATTGGGCTCTTCAAATACAACAGAGCTCCTTTTGGTATCAAATCGCTACCTTCTAAATTTCAAAGAACAATGGACAAATTACTTTACAGTTTGCCTTTTGTGCTGGTGTTTCAAGACGATTTATTAGTTACTGGCAGAAATGACACTGAACATTTAGAAAATTTAAAATTTGTTCTAAACATTTTACGAAATCACGGGTTAACCTTAAAAAGAAAATGTTCTTTTTATGGACTCAGTAGAATATCTCGGTCATGTTATAGACAAGTTTGGAATAAAACTAGTGCTAGAACCGTTTCCATTTCATTAAGAGCAGCTTCTAATTCTTCCTTGCTAGACGCTAATACCACTATATCATCTGCAAATCTAAGCATATCAATTTTTGTCCCTGCGTAGTAATTCCAAATGTCTTCCTGCATTTGATAGTATTCATTGCCTCTTCTATGTACAAGTAAAAATCAATGGGGATAGGGCACATCCCTGTCTCACCCCTTTCCTAATGTTTACTTCTCTACGTTCCTGCTCTAATTCTATTACTGCTGTTTGCTCTTTGTATAAGCTATGTACTATTCGTTTATCCTATAACTCATTCCAATCTTTTGAGTATTTCGAACATTTTTTTTCATTTTACATTGTCGAATGTTTTTTCCAGATCTACAAACCCTATATACAGGCTTTCTCCTTTTTCTATTGTTTTCTCCATTATCACTCTCAGAGCTAAAATAGCTCCCGTGTTCCCCTGTTTTTCGCCTAAACCCAAATTGGCCTTCTAATATTTCTTCCGCCCGTTTTTCCATTCGTCTTTGCACAATTCTAGTTAATATTTTTGACACGTGTGCTGTCAAACTTATTGTTCGAAAATTTTCACATCTATCCGTGCCTTTCTTTTTTGGTATAGTTACTATGATGCTACGTTTGAAATCTTTGGGTATCTCGCCTGTCTCATACATATAGCTTACAACTTGGAAGAGACAATCTGTTACTGCTTGTCCACCGGCTTTTAGAGTTTCTGCTTGCACCTTATCTGTACCCGGCGCCTTACCATTTTTCAGACTCTTTAATGCTAATTCAAACTCATCTCTAAGTATAGGATATCCCAAGTCATCATTTTCAATGTCTGATTCCTGTTCTAATGCAGTTAGTTCCTCTCCTGCATATAAATTCCCTATATATTCTTGCCATCTACCCACTTTCTCTACGTTTTCTATAATGACGTTTCCTTGTGCGTCCTTTATATTTTTGCTATATGGTTTTATATCCCTAAAATTCATTCTAATTAATTTGTATGCTTCGTCTGTCTTTCTTATTTCCATCTTCGTTTGTAACTCTTTGCACTTTTCATCAATCCATTGTTCTTTAGCTTTCCTGCATTTTCGAATAATTTCCCATTTTATGGCTTTGTATCTCTGTTTTCCTGTTTCGTCTGACTTATTTTTGTATTTTCGTCTTTCTTCTATTAAATTCAGGAAATCCTTTGTTATCCACGGTTTCTTATTTTGTTTTTGTGTATATCCCAGAATAGCTCTGGCCGCCATGTCTAGGCTGGATTTAATGTTATTCTATTCTGTTTCTACTTTCTTAGAATCAGATATTTTCCCGATATCTTTGAGCAATTCATTTGACTTTTTTTCGAATCTTTCTTGAATATCTTTGTCTTTTAGTTTCTCTAAGTCCAAGTGCCCATTTCCATTTCTTTTTTGCACATTCTTAAATTTAAGTGCGGGCTTCATAATTATGATGTTGTGGTCAGTATCTATATCTGCTTTAGGGTAGCTTCTACAGTCTTTTACTTGATTCCTAAACCGTTGTCTAACAAGAATGTAATCTATTTGATATCTTCCTATATCTCCTGGCATATTCCAAGTATATCGTCTTCTAGCCTGATGTTGAAATAATGTGTTTGTGATGATTAAATTGTTCTTGTCGCAAAATTGTACCAGCCTATTTCCCCTGTCGTTTCTCGTGCTTAAACCAAATAAACCTACTACCGCTCCTTCCGTACCCTCACCTACCACGGCATTAAAATCCCCCGTAATTATTCAATTTTCATGTCCTTTTACGTATCTTGATATGTCTTCGATATATATATATATATATATATATATATATATATATATATATTCATATTGATGTGAAAAGGGATTTGCGGTGAGGCGCCGCTAAAAGAGTGATATGAAAATGGCCTTGCATTGGTAGCATCACAACTTGGTGCTCATACTGGTGGGCTAAAGAATCGACAATCTACACCGGTGGTGGTGCGTTTCTAAAAATAGCAATTAGTTAGAGATTCTCATTTAAAATGTATGCACAAGCTTAACGATTTAACTAAACCCAATAGTTCTAATAATCTATAGGAACACTATGGCATGATTTAAATAAAATTAAATAAAAACCCTTAACCACAAAAAATATTTAAATTACTAGATACGTATTTCGACCACTATGTGGTCATCATCAGTAGGAATTTTAACTAATAATTAGTTGTTGTTCCAGAACACTTCAAAGGATATTCTCCTCACCACTTAGACTGAAGTGAACCTTCCCAACATACAATTTACTAGAATGTTGCTTTAAACACTATCGAGGATATTCTCCTCACCCGCAGGCTGGTGTTCTCCACAACAAACAAGTGACATGTCAACATGTCAACCTTGTTGTGTCATATGTAATTTTATTACTATGAAACCATTCTTGAATATCAGCTTTCTTAGAGTCTGTAGTAAGTAGTGCTTGTTTTATTGTGCCGTGATAGCTAGCGTTATCGATAACGATTACTGTTGATTTTCAAACCACTGTAAGAAATTCACTTGATTCATTTCACCGTGGTAATCAGCGTAATGCGTTGTTCTGTAATATATTTAAATTAAGCTACTGCAATGTGTATTATACAGTATACTTACTGTTTGTATTCGTGTCCTATACTACATTTCTAATTTCACTTTGTTAATGTCTACAACTGGCTTGAAACGTGTTAGCACTATCAGCGATATGGTTGACTGTAGCTAGACTAATTTGCATTGCATTACTAATTTGCTGTAATACTAATACTTACATCAATTCATTGTTTAACATAATAACTTAATCTTTAGTAGTGTGAAAAATTAACATATTCACTGAGGTTAATGTATATATAATACTTACCTCTCTAAATGCAGTTCGAGGTAACAAATGTCCACCATGTTCAAGCTTCTGTTAGAGTACTGCACAAGTGACAACACCGTTTGTTTAAAGGTGCTGACATCTGTGTATTCGCAAATAACGCAATAAAATTATCAAAAGCCAAAGTAGTTCTAACAAGAACTGTTTTTATACAAATTTACAGTAATATTCAGAAAATTATAGAGGCTAATGACAACTCAATGCAAGCAGCATGATAACCGACAGTTTAATACTTACATGAAGATAGGTTCAGACTTCATATTAAGATATGCGTTAACTTCAAACTGAATAAAATAGGCTTGACAACAGTGCATTGCAATACCAGTAGCATTAACCAGAATGCTCTAAAATATAACGTCTACACATTATATCTATTACATGCATTAAATTTTATTTATTTTTATTTATGCTTAGTAGTTCCTTACATCGCTATAAAACTAAATTAATTTACATTAATTTTGATTAATATTCTTATATTCAGAATACCAATAACAGTGGTGTCACTACTACGCAATGTAATAACAATTTGTTAGAGCACTTAAATCAACCTTGTTTACACCCGCCATCTTGTTGTATTTTTTTGTCTGAATTACTATTTATGATGTCTTGGCCTGATTCAAAGGATAAAATATATTTTTAGATCATTATTTATTGAAGAGGATTATGCTTATATATCTGTGACTCCTATATGTGATTTTCCTATGCTCCACCCGAAGGTACTACATTGGCCAGGAAGCGAGCTTTTTTTCCCAGAAAAATTATGAATTTTTCCGAACCCTCCAAGCAAGTTAGGGATCTTTAACATGCGTGACAACACACACACACACACGGGACCTCCATTTTACCTCTCATCCGAACGAGGATGTATTTTTGCGAAAAATCCTCGCCTAACATTTTTCAAGCGGAGACCGTGTCGAGATTTGAACCCGAAACCTTAGCGTAGTAGTCACATGCATACCAACTATGCCTTATAAATCTGTCACCACCTACATATATAGTTGTACAAAGTTATCAATATGATAGGTGCATTACTGAATTAGTTAATCAATAAATAACATCATGAATTGTGAGCACCAAATATTGCTGTACTGAAATATGTACAAATATTTAATTTACAAAGAAATGCAATACCTACTTATTAAATATTTTTATTTTTAAAAATGTACATGAAGCTTTTGTTGTTTCAATCTTTTAACAAATATTGCTTTATTGTATCTTCAGTAATACAGTAAAATAAAGGGTGTCCAACAGTTATTGTAGCACAGGGTGGCTAAGGAAATCAAACACCAATGTCGATTCTAACATTACATCCTTGAATTTGCATTTCAAATTGTGACTCAAACAGTAAATTAATTCCTAGTTAGGTTAAATTGTATACACAAGAACAAAATATTTTTATTCGAAGTATATTTTTCCAACACTCATCGTTGAAAATTGGAGAGTGGGAATATGCAATAGATGCATGTCATAGAGATTTTCTAAAAATATTTCTGGATGTTGTTGTTAATAACTTTAACTTTTTGCTTGATATGAAAGAAGTTGTGCAAGTTTTCGTGATACAAAATATACAAAACACAAAATAAGGTAGTGGTAGTCAACTCTTTTGTTAAAAGTTTACAGGTTTACATTTTAATGTTAGTAGAGGAACCAATCGCAACGTTTCGTTGAAAATCTTAAATTGCCGCTGTTGAGAATTAATTGTTTGTTTCTTGTTGGGATTCAATGTATTCCGTGTATTTGTGCATAATCTATGCCCAACAAGCTAGAATACTAGATATGACACTCGCAGTTCTAGCAGTTGTTGTTTGTTATGTCAAAGTAAAATAGATATTTTTCTGTTGCTTGCATATTTTCCTTTATATAGTAGAAGACAACACGAGCATTCATACAAACAATGTGTCGAGAATTTCTACTGCCTAATTATGCATGAAGAGTGTAATTCTGTCAATTTTCCTCGAAATGTCAACAATAATAACATATTTGCTCCACTTTTTTCACAGACAAAGCATTGTTTCAAGTGAACGGTTTTGTAGATTCACAGAATGTGAATGTGGTTTGCTAACAGCTTACATTATTTTAAAGATGCTAGTATTTGTTCCAAAATAAGAGTCTGGTTTGCTATAACCCGGAAAATAATGATGCATCTGATATTTTTGAGTGAAATATCAATTGAGAAATCTATCGTTAACATATTCTAGAAATGTATATCAATAAACTCCACGGTGACAAATTTGAAATTGGAGTTTTTTTCACCAAAATTCCACACAGTCTCATGTTGCTTACTAAAGTGTGTTTTAATGATTAGTTAATAATCATAGATTGATTCCCTCCAGAATATTGTGACTTAACTATCCTGGAGTTCTTTTTATTCTCATATTTAAAAACCAATAATTGATGAAAATGTGCTAATAAGTGTGTTTAGTATCTTAAAAGGACATGTTGAAATTATAATGGAGAGCTATTCAACAATTACTATAAGCATTTGAATTATGGGGGAAGTTCTGTATTTTGTTTCGATAAAGTTTATGTGAATCTTTTATTTTACATTTCTTGAGTTAAATTTTTATTTAAAATTGAAATGAAATAATGACTTAGAATCTAGTCTTCTCTGGAATTGACTTCGATTTTACAAATGGATTGTGTGATGATATTAAGTTAAGTAAGAATCAACATTTCTGTTGGATTCCACAGCCAATCAGGACTACAATAATTGTTGGACATTTGTTATTAAGCGCATTAAACGACAACGAACTAACAATTAGCTATTGAAACGTGTTAGCACTATATTTATACAATAAACAATTACTATTTTAGTCTGGGCTTTGAACATCATCAAATACAGTTGAAACTAAGTTTTTAACTAGTAAAGATTTTTGTTCTGCAGTTGTACTTGGAGTTGTGCTATAGGAAAGTTGATCTTCTGTTTGCAAATATTCAGCACTTTCTGTAGTCCGAAACAGTTGTTCTATATCTTCTATTGATGTATTTATTTCTTCAGTTACTGCAGTATTGTTATGACTTGTGTTTGTATGCAATTTTGATGATAAATTAGAGTTGCTCCCTGATGATAAATTTGAATTTATTAAAGTTGGATTAGCAGAAGTTAACTGTATTTTATTTTGTATTGTCAGAGGTGGATGATTTAATGTGACTTGCTCTGGGTCCTTGTTAACAGCCTTGTTATTCAAAAAATGTTTACTTTTTATTTCCTTGAATTCATAAGAATTCTTTGAATCATTGTGTTCTTGAGGGGTTTCTGTATTGGTATTTATGGAATTATGTTTAATAATATATAAACTGAAATTTGTAGGCAAATCATTTCTTTTCGCAGCTTTGTTTATGTTAATTTTATTATTTTGGTGGATTTCTTCAATTGTCATGTTCAAAGTATCATTTGAAATATTAATTCTTGTATTATCTTTATGATTGATTGGTAATGAGTTTTCTACTTGCAAGTTGTTACTGTCATCAGTGTTACGGTTAGTAGCACTGCCGAGGGGGATATGTGTGTACATAATAGGACTTTTCTTACAACTACTGTTGCTGTTATTGTTATTGCATAATAGTATAATATTTTCATCATCAGTATTTATTGGCTTATTGATTTGCTTTGTTGTTTGTGTACTACTGTCGAGTTTGAAATTAAGTATATCTAAAAGCGTTTGGCTTAAATGTATAGTTTCTGCAAATACGTTGGTCATATTTTTTCGATATACGCTACTATATTTTTCAGCAATCCATTGTATGTTTTCGTTTAGTTGTTTTCCAAACTGACGAGCCATTTCAATATTGTTCTTATTCAAGAAAATATTTAAATATGATTTATTAATTGTTTGTTCTATAGAATTTAATACAAATGAAATGTTTTTTGTATTTTGTAGAACTTCATCAAATTTTGTAACGTTTGTTAATTTTCTAGATTCTGATGTGTTCAACATTTTAGTTATATAAAAATTCAGTATATTTATCTGCTCCAAAGACTCCTGTGTCTTGTTTATGGCTTCGTGCATAATCTGAAATTATAGTTACTGTTATTGTGTTTTAATATTCATTTTTCTAAAACTATATTAATTTTTCCAGTAGTATAATAAATATGTTATAAGTATTGTATCCATTTAACTTAACTAAATGTGTAATAATTTCTATTATATATCTCAGTGCTTGATTAGTGACTAATACTTAAGTAAAGTGCATTCGATATCACTTGATTTCTGTCAAAACAATACAAGCCTTTGATAAATTTAAATTGTTGAAAATTAGTATTCATTATGTTTTAAGTTTAACTATCATATTATAACATTTATTTTACCTGCAATTCATGTAGAATATCTTTGTCTTGACTAGTACTTTTTGTATAAAGGGAATCTTGAACCAACGTGTGAAGAGCGCCTAGTTGCAGCACATGACTTTTAACATATTCAACAATCTCGTCCTTATTATCAGAATTCTTTTGTATCAAGTTCAGTAAATGACTTGTAATGTGGTAAACGCTTTTCCTAATGTTGGAATCGTGATTACGTATTAAATGTTCCAAGTGTTTAATGTCTCTGGGCCCAACTGCTGTCCTGAAAATTGTTTTACATTATCTAAAATTAATTTTTTGTAGCATTGATCTTACTTATTTTCAAATGTATCAATTAACTTATCTAGTACTATGCTAATCTGTGTCTCCAGTTGTGATTCATCCATTTGTACTCTATGACAACTTTCTAAAAATAAATTTTGGGCCATCATCACATTTTCGAAATTTGAATCAACTTTTTTTATTAACTCTGATAATTTTTGATTATCCATTATTGCTGTAACAATTGTAAGTATTACAAACTTGGGACTTTCATTTGTGTTAACTTCTTTGAAACGAACATGCGAGTATAATAGAGGTTAATATTACGAATGTAATTTTAGCTCTAACACAATTTGATATGTCGATTTTCTACATAAAGGTTAATGAATGTTTCATGTGCGATCATGTAGTTTTCTGACATTGCTATATTATGTGGTTGTAAACTTTATATAAAAGAAGGTAACTTTGAAGATATAAGAAAACAGCATCTCTTACTATCTGACTAGGAGTGCAACACCATTCTTGTTATGTAAGAATAACCTGCAAAAAAAACCTTACTGGTTGGATATTCTTAGTACATTCTGGTCGGGTGGGGTGTTCTGATAACAGGCAACCCTAACCAGAAATAATACTGAATATGGTGCAGTTCTCGAACTAGCGTCAGGATGGGCCATGAGCGTTGATAGCACACTAAGAAAGAATAATAATAATGAGGCGCCAATTGCAGTTGATTGGACCCGCATGCACCACGAATGATTGGACAACTACAGCAGCTTCTGCAATTAAGCTAACTTGTTTGTAAATTCACCAGTAACAACACTCATCAATAGAGAATACGATATCCCTAAACAAGAAGTATATTTATCATAAATCAGTTGTGATTCATACATTAAACAATTCAGCACTGAACCTATAAAGTGCTCCAATAATATTTATACATATGTACATCTAATAGTAACCGTTAAGTAAATTCATCCCTTGAATATTACAAATAGTAAGATATCCCCCACACATAAAATAAATTAATAAATATTCCTGAATAATTACTTAGGTAATTACTATACTAACGCTCCACAAGCGCTCAGTCTCCTTGAAAGAAAATTGATATTGGTTAGCTACATTGTTTAAATTTTAATAATCCCTGGGAATGTGCCCTTTCCCTCGGCTATAAATGGATACCAAACATGCAACGGTTTTAATTATGGTAATAGTAAAAGCACAACCTTAAAACTTGAGCGCCTGGATGGCAAACCTCCCACATTACAAAAAAACATAAACCCCTGAATATTTTTATATTCTCAGCTAACACCAAAAACACCGTCTATACCACATACACTAAATAAAGGTTTAAATCTCTTATGGAAGGTGTAGTTCTACTTATATTTTGGTCACCCCCTAAATCTTCGGATTCCTTAGGCAGGTGCAACACGAAGCCAGGATGTAGAGACCTGAGACCAAGATTGTTCACTGACCGTAGAGCGTGAAGGACAAAACCCATATACATAAAATAAACACCACAACGATGCTTGCAACAAAAACACAAGAAAGATACACCAACAAAAAAAACCCTGTACACACAAAATTAAATAGAGCTTAACATGTGACAATCTACTTATGCTTGTTAGCGGTGTAACTTTTAAGGGAAGTTTCCCAATAACCAACAATATTATACAGGCACGATACAGCATCCTAAAATGCTAATGTAAGTATTGGTATTCGCAATTATTCACCCACCTGTGGTTAAGATTTCACCACTTGAATAATTAAATATTATCGGAGGTCATTTAATTACAGACGCCACGTTAATTCCTTCGTGAGCAACACACAGTATTGTTTCACAACATGTACTCTAGCTTGGAAATATATTCAGAAACCCAGTACTTTCACATTCCACCAACCATTCAACCCTTTGAGCTAACGGTTGAAGAAGAATAATAAGATCGAGAACAGCTGTCCTATTCAATTTATAGATATTGATAACAACTATCACAAAAAACATCCTCGTGTCTATGATTGTTTTAAATACCAACATAGCTTGTAGCATTGAGCAACAATTCCACACAGAATAACCTGAAATAAAGCTACACGCTTTTCCTCCATAGCACACTTAATAAACGTACAGATTTGTATCATATAATTTGGATGACAACATAAATAAAATTAGTCTGTCAGAATGTCAAATTACAACATTCGCATAATAACAATTCCACAGACATTGGAAGAGTGCCTATATTAAAAGAGGCGTTCTGACACTCGAATAAGGAAACAATTTCAATTGGTCCTACTACGAAATAATAAATTACACGGAATTAGTGAACTAACAACAGGAATTGCTGCAGTTTGGAATGGTAAGGATTGAACCGTTACAGTAGGGGCATACATAATTTTATTATTGTAATATAATTAAAGATGTATGTTTGGCAGTCTGTTTAATCTACGACATATCAATTTTGAACAAAAAGTAATTTTTTCTGATTATATTTTGATAAATGATATCATTTTTGTCATTTTATGACTGACTAACATTTGTAGTTTAGTAAATACAAAGTTGAAGCTCTGATGTTTTTGTTTTTTGTAGAATTTTAGCATGAAACATGTTTACATTTGCTTTTTACATTTATTCCTGTAAATGTCGTATGTCCTGGTTACCTAACTAATATAAAAATGCGAATAGATGAGGAGTAATCCTGACAGATTGTTACGCATTGAAGAACTGACTGTGACACATTGTCCAATGTTGTTGAGTAAATTGTGTGAAAAGTTCTCTATAAACAACACTGAAACATCCACATGGGAATTTTCTGGTATTACAAGAGCTTGCTTACACTGCAAATGCTCAATGCATTTGCTCTTTAGTCGTTTGAGCATTCTCCATTTTCTTTATAGTTTCTTTCTCAGTTGTTCCCCAAACTTAAAAACTGTGAAAGATTGAAGATTTGCAATGAATGATACATGTACGAAGGCTGTCTATTAAGTTTTGCGTATAGGGCTGGAATAAAACAATAGATAGCTTTTAAAGACTATTGTTTTTTTGAAATATTCTTCACGAAGATTAATGCACTTTTACATGAGTTCGAACTAACTCTGGCAGCAGTTATTCCATTCGTTTGTTGGTACAACGAAAATTTCATTTTTTGAAGGCATCGACTACTTCCGACGACTGGAACCTTTGACCATGCAGTCCATCCTTGATTTTCGGAAAAGTATAGAAATCGTTGCGACTTAATCGGGACTGTATGAACATTTTGTTGCGTAAAAATTCAATTGCCTTCCGAGCTGTGTGCAAATTTACATTGTCCTGATGAAGAATGATTCATCGCTAGAGCTTAGTTTTTCGAAGCTCCACATTGACGTGCGGCAAATAAATGGCGTGTACCAATGAGCAGTAACAGTTGTTTGATTTTGTAAAGGAATTATAACTACATGGCTTGCTTTTGAGACAAGTGTTGCTGTTAAGGCTTTATAAGTATTTTGGTTGTAGTTGTAGTATGCCAATCACAATTAATTTAAGTCCTTAAACTATTTCCCACCTAGAACCCTCCATTATCCCTACTTTTAGTGCAACGACATAAAAGGGTTGGTAATTTACGAGTGGACGACTATTCAACTTCGTTCTCGCTTGGCTTTGGTTCGTGATTTAGTTCGGTGCATCGAGCATCAGTAATTAGCAACAATTAGTGAACATTATACATACAGTCCATAATTATCTGATAGCAGTGCAAGTACAATCAACCACTACAACCAGTGAAAGGTAGGTGATATATTCCTTTAAATTATCATTTCCTTTGTGTGATTGTAAATGCAAATTAACATTTTGATTAACATTTTGGTCCTTGAGCGGATATTTTGCTTATTAATTGGTTTATTATTGGCATTTTTGGCATTCATTTTAACTACATTGTTAATTGCTCTTCACTTAAATTAGGGTTGACCGCATTTAGAATAAAAGTGTAGTCACACCACCAGTATCATAGTCAATTGTGTAAACTAACTTATAGTAGATGCAATCTCGCATTAAATTTGAAATTTTGTACTGATACAGAATCTTATAAAGCCTTAAAATGACAAATCTTTGTAAATTTTAGGATAGTTAACGTAAGAATTTGTAGTCAGAAAAGGGTTTAAGCAGTACAGTTATTTTAAACTTGTAATTCAAGTTCGCTAGAGAATTCAGGTATTGTAAAACCGGGTAGCATAACCCTTTGATCATTGTCATATCGAAACTTGCAAGCTCCCGTTAGGCACGTTGTAGTAAAAATTCTTTAACAGGTAGTTCAACATTACCCTTGGTATATCCTATTATTAGGTGAACAAACCCTTCATTTTTGTAGCTGAAATCAATATAAAATCGATATTAGTAACCTTGTTCGTTAGGATGGCACATATTTCATCGGATAGGTTGATAGTGGATTTAAAGGCCGCACTCGATAGATTATCTGATATATTTGGTGCGATAGATAAATTGGAGCATATTAAAGGCAATTGTATTTCTGTTAATATTATGGCTGAAAGCGCCTTTGATATCAAAAACGATGTAGATACTGCTTATAAAATGTGCATATTGGATGAGGACAACTCGAATTATTAAATGAAATTACAACATTAAGAATTGAAATAGATAGGTCTTTGTTAAACATAAAAATTATTAAGGCGCAATTTGATAATATATCCACTGCTGAAAAATGCTTGACTGGAAATATTACTGGTATTGGCTCATGTAGTAATATTCGTCTCCCTCGGATAGAAATGAAAAAATTTTCTGGAAAAATAGAACATTTCCAAGAGTTTATTCAATTTTTTAATAATTTAGTTCATGAAAATAATCAATTGCTACCGATCGAAAAGTTCTATTTTTTAATTGATGCGTTGGATTTTAAGTCTAGAGAACTCATTAGACATTTGCAAATTTCGAATAATAATTATATGCTAGCTTATTCAATTATTGTGGAGAGGTTTAATTCAAAACGTTTAATTGCAAACACGCATTGGAATGCTTTAGAATCGTCACCAAAAGCAAAATTTAATTCACATACAGATTTAAGAGAATTGCTTAATTGCTTTACGGAAAATCTGTCAAGCTTACGTCAAACTAAGATTGATTTGCTCGACTTCGTATTGTTTAATTTGTTATCAAAAAAGGTAGATACAAATCTTTTGAAAACATTTGAGTTAGAAAATACATCAGACATTCCATCTTATGATCAATTAAAATTATTTCTAGAAAAACATTGCAAGGCATTAGAAATTAGCAATATGGTTGTTTCCGATACTCCGTCCAAATTTAATACGGCCATTAAACAAACCATATCATCTAGTGTACCTTCAAAACGTTCCTTTGAATATTCAAAACCCCCAGTTCGAAAGTCATTCGTAACAACTTCATTTACTCAGAAATGCAGTCTTTGCAGTGGTACTCATAACTTATACCAATGTGAAAAGTTTTTGAATAAATCGCCACAAGACCGTTATAACCTTGTTAAAGACAAACACTTATGCATTAATTGTCTTCGCAACTCTCATATGGTTACACGCTGCTCTTCCAAACTTGTTTGTAAAAAGTGTGCAAGGGGTCATCATACTTTATTGCACTTTGAAAACCCTACAGTTGCACAGAAACCTGCAGTCACTCAGGCAACAGATCAACTTCCCGAACCCACCTGCAACACTACTACAAGTACGTTATTATCATCTAGATCGTTCAACACAATGACGTTATTAGGCACCGCAAGAATTTCAATTACAGATGGGTTTGGTAAAGTTCAGACAGTAAGAGCACTTGTAGATAGTGCATCAATGGAAAATTTCATGACTGATAAGTGTTGTCGACGCTTAGGTTTAAGAAAATCGAATATTTCAATGAAGGTTGAAGGCTTAGGTCTATCTGCTTCCCATGCGTATGGACAAGTATCGTGTAAAATTAGTCCTCAAGGTAAAACTGTTCCAGAGTACAGTATTGATTGTTTTGTTTTACCAGACATTTGTGGAACCCTTCCTTCATCAAGGATCTCACCAAATAGTTGGCCTCACATAGTTGGATTAGATTTAGCAGATTCGGACTTCGACAAACCTAGCCATATCGATTTATTGTTAGGTGCAGATTTGTTCGGCGTGTTTTATTAAACGCAACTCGCATTGGGTCACCAGAAGAACCCGTGGCAATTCACACTACCTTTGGGTGGATATTAACAGGAAGGTTCTTTCTTCTGTTACATCTCGTATATCATTAGCTGCACTTGTAGAAGATGCTAACATTACTCGATTTTGGGAACTGGAAAATATTCCAGATTCTAACAAATTATCTCCTCATGCGGAAATTTGTGAAAGGCATTTTGTGGACACTCACAAGCAGGATGACACCGGTCGTTTTATTGTTTTGTTACCTTTCAATGGTCCTGAACCGCTATTTGCTGGCTCTCGGAAATAGCACTTCAAGATTTCTTTCACTAGAACGCCGTTTGGAAATAAATCCTCAACTGTATAATTCGTACAGAGAATTTATGCAGGATTATATCGATAGTGGTCACATGTCTCGTATTGTATCGGATTCAACTCGATCGTCTACATTATCGCCGGTATATTACATACCACATCACGCCGTGTTCAAACCAGACAGTACAACTACAAAACTTCGTGTCGTGTTTGATGCTTCAGCCAGCGCTCAAAGTGGAGGGTCTTTAAATGATCATTTACTCGCAGGCCCCTCTTCAAAAAGATATCATGGAGTTGTTATTACACTTTCGTTTACATTCTGTAGTTTTAACTGCGGACATTAAGCAAATGTATAGACAGATTCTTATTTCTACTAGCCATCGAGACTATCAACGTATAGTTTGGAGATTTAAGTCCTCGGAGTCTGTTATCGATTATCAGCTAAACACTGTTACATACGGCATCACATCATCACCATTTCTAGCCATGCGTGTAATTCAAGAACTTGCAAAAAAGTCAATCGTTACGTTTTCCTATTGCTTCCAAGATTTTAGCGTCGGATACGTACGTGGATGATTTGATTACAGGGTGTAATTCGATAGAGGATGGCAAACGACTCGTGTATGAATTAAACCAAATTTGCCAATCAGGTGGTTTTATGTTGCGAAAGTGGAATAGCAATGTGCCAAGTGTCATTGGCCATTTACCTGATTCCGTTCGGTATCAGCAAGCATTTTTGTTTGAAGAGGTAAACAATACGTCTCAAAAAAATTTTAGGACTGCAATGGCAACCATTGAGTGATATGTTGTTTTATAATCTTAATATCGTTGATCGGCCTTGTACCAAAAGGAATATGGTTTCGGAAATTGCAAGGATCTTTGACCCTCTGGGGTTATTATCACCATTGGTCTTCTTCAAAACATTTGATTCAATCTGTATGGATATTAGGAATTGGTTGGGATGAACTTCCTCCCCAACAAATTGTTTTAAAATGGAATCTGTATCTTCAACAATTACCCGAGTTATTGAAAATTGAAATTCCTCGACGGATTCTTTGCGATAACTATCAAACTGTACAAATTCATGCATTTTGTGATGCATCGGAAGCTGGATATGCAGCAGCAGTTTATCTCCGCTGTGTCGATGAGAAAGGGAACATCCAAGTATCATTGGTCTGTGCCAAATCTAAGGTCGCACCAACCAATCGTATATCATTACCTCGATTAGAATTGTGTGGTGCAGTGTTGTTGTCGAACTTGGTCGAGTATGTGCAAAATACGTATAGAAATAATTTAGTATTGGACGATACATTTGCGTGGTCAGATTCCACAGTAGCATTAGCATGGATTCGATCTTCGTCGTATAATTGGAAGACCTTTATTAGCAATCGTGTCTCGCATATCCAAGAACGAGTGGCTCCATCATCGTGGCATCATATTAAATCACAGGATAATCCTGCTGACTGTGCATCAAGAGGATTATTAGCTGCTGAGCTTGTTAATCATCCTTTGTGGTGGACGGCTCCATCATGGTTACTATTACCTAAAGAGAATTGGCCTGCTCATATGGAACCAACTCTTACAGATCACACTCAGATGCACATTGAAAAAGAACTTTATCCCTTAATATACACGTTGCAGATCATTTCGTAGACTCGATGGTAAATCAATTTTCAGATTTGAAAAATATGCAGGATTCTGGTATATATTTTCAGTTCATTCGTAACTTGAAAGTTCGTGCAAATTTGGATATTGGAAACTTAGAACAATTATTGGTCTCCCCGAACAGTATGCACTTCATTTATTAATAAAACGGGTTCAAGAACAAGTTTTCAGTCAGGACATTGATATCATTCGAAAGGAAAACTTAGTAATAAACAACTTCGACCTCTCAGTCCTTTCCTTGACAGTGATGGGTTGTTAAGGGTGGGCGGCCGGTTGCGAAATGCAGACGTATCTTATGATACAAAATTTCCTTTGCTACTTCCTCGGTCACACCGGGTGACAGAGCTCATTATTCGAGATTGCCATACGAAATATTTACACCCTGGACTTAGAACTACTCATTTTTGTTAGTACAAAATTTTTGGATTCTGTCTGCAAAAGGGCTATTCAACAGTGCCTAAACTCTTGTATTCGATGTTTTCGTCAAAACCTATTTCGCTATGCCCTCCTATGGGCGACTTGCCCCCCGCTAGACTTACTGCCGGTAAAGCGTTTCTACATACTGGGGTAGACTACGGTGGACCCTTTTCTATCACCATGAATCGTATTAGAGGTGCCAAATCATTGAAAGCTTATGTTTGTTTATTTGTTTGTCTTAGTACAAAAGCGATACATCTGGAGTTGGCATCAAACCTATCTAAAAAGCCTTTATTGCAGCTTTACGGCGGTTTGTAGCACGCAGAGGTAAATGCTTGCAAATTCATAGTGACTGTGGAACAAATTTTATCGGAGCATCTCGGGAACTAATCGAATATATGAAGCAGTCATCTGAAACGGAAGGTATTCACTTTGTTTTTAATCCTCCGTCGGCTCCTCACTTTGGGGAATGTGGGAAGCTGGGATAAAATCTGTAAAGTCCCATCTCAAGAAGGTGGTAGGCGAACAAATTCTCTCGTACGAAGAATTTAACACCATTCTAGTTCAAATTGAAGCCATCTTAAACTCCAGACCTTTATGTCCAATGAGTAACGATCCCACTGATTTTTCATTCTTAAGTCCTGGTCATTTTCTGAACGTAGAACCAGTGTCTGTCATTCCCGACCCTAATGTCTTAGATCTGAAACTATCTTCCTTAAATCGTTGGCAACTGGTTCAACGTATTCAGCAATCATTTTGGAAACGGTGGCATTTGGAGTACCTACACACTTCAACAGAAAACCAAATGGTTTTCTGCTAATTATTCGTTAATGGTGGGAACGTTGGTGTTGATTAAAGATACTCAAGTGTCTCCATTACAGTGGAAAATGGGACGTATACATACGTTGCATTATGGAAAGGACAATGTTTGTCGTGTGGCTACCGTGGCAACATCCCAGGGACTATTTAAAAGGCCCGTGGTAAAATTGTGCCCTCTCCCCATTCCAGAGGCAACTTAGTATTATAGTTAGTATATTAGGGTAAGTTAACTTTTAAATTTACGGTTATATATTTTTTTTTTTGTTCGTTTAGACACACTTAGAAAATAAGTTCCTAATACTTATTTTGGTGGGCGGTATGTTAAGGCTTTATAAGTATTTTGGTTGTAGTTGTAGTATGCCAATCACAATTAATTTAAGTCCTTAAACTATTTCCCACCTAGAACCCTCCATTATCCCTACCTTTAGTGCAACGACATAAAAGGGTTGGTAATTTACGAGTGGACGACTATTCAACTTCGTTCTCGCTTGGCTTTGGTTCGTGATTTAGTTCGGTGCATCGAGCATCAGTAATTAGCAACAATTAGTGAACATTATACATACAGTCCATAATTATCTGATAGCAGTGCAAGTACAATCAACCACTACAACCAGTGAAAGGTAGGTGATATATTCCTTTAAATTATCATTTCCTTTGTGTGATTGTAAATGCAAATTAACATTTTTGATTAACAGTTGCGATCATCTTTTTGGGGACACTTCGAGGACGAATGACGTTTGTAAATGACAGATGATGCATTTGTATTCTGGCTCCTATAAGTAAATCCAAGATCTATCATCACTCACGGTGTTGTACACCTCTTTAGAGTTTCCTGCTTTTTGAGGTAGTGTAGTTTTTGACACCAATTCACCCTAGCTGCTTTCTGTTAGTCGGTCAACAGATGCGGTATCCAGGGAAACTAATTTTTTTACTCACAATTCTTTATGCAAAATTTTTTGAATTGAAGTATTTGAAGTCCCCAATGATGCCTCAATTTTGCGATGTCACATGTCGATCTTCGGTGATGAGCTTTGACGTTTTCCCGAGTGGCTTCCGTTTTTTGCGCACTTGCTCTTAGATCGTCGCCAAGACTAATCTGCCCCATTTGAATTCTCCGTACCAATGAGAAATTGTTGACTGGTGTGGTGTTTTATTGCTGAAAACAGAAACCAACTCGGCGAGGTACTCTAGTTGAGATAATGGTCTTCAAAAATTATAAAAAATTATTATGCAAGAATGTTTCACGATTTGATTTTATTATTCGATTAACTTGTTAAATTTGACAGTTTGCTGTAGCTACAACACTGCACGTATCACACTGAAACTTTGGATTTAGGTTAACTAAAGATGGAGGTTAATTTTTAATACTGACGTAGCAGTTTTAACAATATCCCCAATGTTAATGTAAGAATTTTAACAATATAATGCCTGTGTCACTATAACAAATTTAAAATGTTATGCGTGCTAATTATACAGTTACCTTGCCAAGGTTAAGATACCCTACGATATGGCGCTAATGTAACGACTTTCAAATAATTGAAGCAGGCTTAATCACCATTATTGCACATGAGACCCGGTAGTACTGTGCTTCAACGAAAATTATAGCTTTTACGCATACTAAATGGAAGGACTAAAACTGCTTTTTCGACGGCTATCATGTCTATCAGCTCAAGGGAGCATTAGAGATGGACTGGATTGAAATTTTGTTGGTTAAACTAAAAACAATTTAAATTTAAGTTGGACGCTACTGTATCTAGCAAGTATTAATCAAAAAATATACTTTTAGGGTAGATAGAGAAATCTTTTTGAAGTCAATAATTCTAAAATTTTCTGTTTAAATTCTTGGAGAATTGATCACATTTCTTTAATATAGATTAAATAAATTGTCATAATAAGAATATTTCTAGAAAAAAATTGTTATATTTGATTAGTAGCATCTTCTATGTCTCAGTATGCAAAACAAAAGATATCCTTCGTAAAAGAGTGTGTTGCGTACAGCTTTTGTCCAAAAAATCAAGTAGATATTTCATAGAGAAGCTTTATGAAATACCTCATCCAAAATTCCGAAATCTTGAAAATTACCATTGATTTCGACTGTAAACGAGGTAAATGTTACCAAATAACTCAGGAGAAGGTAATTGCATACAGAGAGCTGAAGTGCTAATGTCTGGGAATACCTGTGTAATTTTGTTGAATGCCACCTAATTTCGATGTTGCAGTGCTAATTGCAACAAGTATTTTTCTTTAAAAATAAAGTTTTATACTTCTAAGATGGAAAGGCTAAAAACGATATGCCAACGGCTAACTTGACTATTATCTCAAGGGAGAGTTAGAGAGGGGTCAGGGCTGAATTTACTTAGTTACATAGAAAACAATGTAACCTTAAGGTGGGCCCCACTGTCTAACATGTATTAATTAATTTAAAAAGATACAGAAAATTCTTTCATTCTTGACAATTCTAAATTCTTGGATAAACATGAAACATATGAGAGGTATTATCTCAATCAATCAGACATCTTCCTAAATAAATATTTTTAACATATGCACACAAAAAATTGCTAGTTGATAATACGTCTATTTCGCATTGAGATAAAAAATTAATCAAACAACACTTTATAATTTCATTATACATTTGTTATCTTTAATTATGGAGTGTTAGATCTAGCATTCATTTACATATTTGAATAAAAATTTAATTTATAAAAACTGGAATTTTAAGCGATTTTGATACAAATCTTATTTTGTTATTAATATAACATAATTTCATTTATGCTTCCCGTAAGTGAGAGAGCTCTAATTTGTTACAAAATTAAAAGATTTATTACTTAAGTGAATGTCCGCAGTTATGAAAAATCAATAATTTTAAAAGCTATGATGGTTTTTAACGAAGCAGATCTCTTGGATTGAAACGATGAGGTTATTATGACTATTGGGTTGACCTTTCATTTTGAAGGAGGGTTGTTTATTACAACCGGTTTTCTTGTACAAATTCGGTTAAGAATTCAGCAAAATGACTCGTGCTTAACTGTATAAAGACCTTGACATAATTGTGAACAATAACTTACTTATTTTCAATTCCTAATGATAAAAATGTTATTTAAAACAATCGTCATAACAAAGTTTCAAACACCTGAAGCATTTTAATTCCATTGCTGCAACAAAATGTGGAACATAGCCTTGCGAGTGAATTAAGATATAAATAACGAATCATTTATTGTTTTCCACATGGGACTATACATTTATTGTGATTCAAAATCTTATTTAGATTTGCCAATAAATAATTGTAAGCGAATTTTTTATTTTTCTTTTCTTTATACCGAATTGTTACACTCTAAAAAGAATAATTGTTACACGTAGCCCCATACAACTAGGTGTAAAGATTACAATAGTACAAAGACCTCTAAGTTAGTACAAACATTTTTTATATCAGAAAGAACTCCCAGATACATGTATAGATGTGTTTGTATAAATTAATGTAAATGTTATATGCCTGAGTCACGGAAACTACGTCTCCTACATAGAACATTGAAAAATGTTTTTCATCCCAAATTTTGTCACTGTATTCAAGGTATTATTTATGACCTATAACAAACTGATTTCTTTGTTACTATATTAACTATCTTTCACCCAGCTGAATTTTCCTTCTTTTTGAAACATGCAGGAAGTCCTTATTTAAGGCAACTGTAATTGCAAGCAGGTATGTGTATTAAGGGGAAGATACTTTGGCTTGATCGCAAATTGAATTTGTCTACCTCTTTTTTAAACATTGTGATGGCATGGGGACCAGACTATTCTCGCAGAGAGACAGTAACTGCCATCGCCATGTGCACGTGTGCTCTTATTCGACAAGGAGTAAGATTCTTTTCATTAATTATTTCTTGTTTTAACCAATTTAATTTTAATGCAGTATGATGTGCTGTGTTACGTGTAGCTTTTCATACTACTTTGACCAATAATTCATATTCACCTACGTTAGTGAATGCAAGTTTTATGGAGCTAGACAACGGGAAGATTCAATTTTAGTTGTCTTTTTTTATTGCACGTATGGTTATATGACCAATTTAATCTTAGTTTAAAAGAAATTTGAACAAATCAAATGTTTATAATTTTTTTTATGTAAACTTGTACGTATCCAGTAAGCATGGTAATTTAAATCAATTGATCTTCCTATGACAAAAGTGAAAACGAAAACTTTCCAATATTCAAATTTACAAACAATATATAGTCAATAGTTGATAATCAGGCAGCTATATATTTATTTCTTTCTATAATACACGTTGATGTCATCTGTTGCTTGAAGGTAATCGCAGATCGGTGAACCTCCCGTTCTTCCAGAAAACATTGTTACAGGTTTGTGCTAATAAACAAGACTATCTGTTTTTTTTTTTATTATTATTAAAAACCATGCTGAGTTTTAAGTTCAGGTGAATTTTAATGTTGCATTATCACGATTGAATTGTATTATAAATTTTAACTGATTGTTAGATTTAAGAAAATTTAGTTTATCCTTAAAAATATATGTACAAGATTTAGGAAGAAGTGAACTTATTTTTGCATAATTATATAAAATTTTGCATGTTTATGTTAAATTCTGTTTCTGCCTTTAGCAGCTTGCTTTACATGAAACGTTGAAGCTGAAATTAAACCATTATGGTTTGAGGAAGGAATTTACATATCTGCCAGAATTACTAGGTGTGGTATAACAATTTCAAATTAATGGATTGTCATGTTCCCTAATGACTAAAACGTCCAGAAAAGGTAATTTACCATCAATTTCAACTTCAATAGTAAACTTAATGTGTTTGTTGAAGTTGTTAAATATAAAAATAGTGTCATCAATAAACTCATGAGGAACGGAGCAGATGATATCATCCACATATTTTACCAGGAAAAACATCTGAAAGGGTAGTAGAGGTATAACTGAATCAAGCAAAATATGCATTACCATTTCAGCTATAATCGGGTATAGTAGTGGGGAACCCATCTGGGTACCAAATATTCGTAGGTAGTATTTGTCTTGATAGACAAAATAAGTGTTGTTAAAGACAAGAAAGGCAACGAAAGTATGTTTCTGAGATCTTACAGTGAGCTTCGATTAAAGGCCATTTATTTTTAATGATAGATATAACCAGAGGTAGAGGAATATTGGTGAATAAAGATTTGATAATCTAGAGAGACAAGAATATGATTTTTGGGTAAATTGAAAATTTTAAATTTTTTTACAAAAGTAAAAGTGTCTTTAACATTGTAACCTTCTAAAGGGAAAGCAATTTCTATAATGCAACTAAAAAAATTTGCCAATGAGTTAGTGAGAGTATTGACAGAGGAGAGAAAGAACGGGTTTGTGGATTTTGGCTAATCCATAATATTTCCCAGGAATAGAATTGTTGATGCTTAATTGTTTCCTTTCTGGATCATTGATCATATTTTTTAGGTAATGTTTTTATGTAATCATTGACATTTTTTGGTGGTAGAGGTGGGATCTCTTTTAAGAGGTTTGTAAGTGGACTGATCAAATAGGAGAGATAATCACCAAATACTGCTGTTTGTTCATAATAACTGTGATAGCCCTTTGCCTACCATTGTGATGATGGTTTCAGGGTGATCAGATAAGAACTTTTTAACTGTGTAAAATTGATAGTTGAGTAGATTGTAATGGTGATTATTGTTTGGGTTGTTAGCGAAGTTTATAATGATATTAGTAACTCGACCACATACCATTGTCTTTTTGTTTTGAGTTTGATCTATGGTGCTGATTATAGATTCGACTCTTCCTAATAATTTACCCAGATGAATGTCCTTAGTTTGTAGTTGTAAATTAAATTTAGGCCCCAATTCAAACTGATGCACGATTAAAAAAGTGACACATCAAGACTTACAGACGTCGTCCAAGATTACTTTATCGTTAACATGTTGTTATTTTTCCAACCAAATATCAGGCCTATTTAAGAAACCACTATTAGTCCATCATAATAAGAAATTAAACCTGGAACCATAACTATTTATAATGACTCCGGCCATGAAAGCCTCTGACAATATCACAAGAAATTAAACCTCTGTTAGATTATTTTCAATCTGTTTAACAAATACTTGTTTTCATACATCCTTATGAATATTTACTCATACGTGTTTTTAAAGACAGGTTTTCAATTCGAAGTGTTCGGTAAGTCACATTCCTCGGGCAAAACTAGCCATGACCTTGCAATCAATTGGAAAGTGATTGGGCAAATGAATCCCACTCAACATCTCACAGATAGTGTGCCATATATAATTTCTATATATTTTAACAATAAATAATTATGACCTTTGTTGATATTAATGAAATACATAGCATAGTGATGAAATTAACAAGAGAAAACAATAGAAAATTGATTAATGAAATGCTTGCTGTGGGAATTACAAACACCATCAATTTTCTACGTGAAATGAACTTAAAAATGAATGAATTATATAACTTTAAAGATATTCTAATAATAAATTTGAAGTAATGGTTTTTCTAAAATCTCTTCTATGTAATAATACTTTTAATGTAGATAGATTTTCCACAAAATAAATAATAATAAATTAATTATTGAAACTCCTCTAACTCGGAAACTATTAGTTGAAATTGGAGCTAAATATATAATCTGCAGCAATATTGAAAAAAAAAGTTCGAAATTGTTTGTTCTAGTAAAATCCCCTATATGGGGTTCAGTATAATACAAAACCTTTCCGCTGTCAGATGAGAACTTTAGGAATGAATATTTTCCTAAAGTAAGTATCAATAAACTAATTTTTTAAAATCCTCCAACACAGAAACTATTAATTAAAATTAAACTTTGATTTTAAGATTTTAAAAGAAATGTTACAAATGTGTGAACAAGACTTTTTTTAAGGTTTAAAAGTGCTGTATGGCCGGTGCTTTAACTGTTATAGTATTCAATGATGGTTATGTAGAATTAAAAAATGGTTTGAATTGTTTGCCTATTTCATATCTTTTCTAGGTACTTATAAATCATTGAAGCCATATCTACATAATGCCTTGCTGTCTGTTTTTCCATATTTGTGTTTATTATTGTTCCATATAATTGCATTTAACAGTAGTTGCTATATTAAATAATCGGGGCTTGTATTTTTAAACTCCTTTTACTGTAAATAGAAATTGCTTAATATAACCACGGAATATTGGTTCACACTATTATGTGTGAAACCATTAGCATGATACCTAAAGAGTTGTATAAAAATATTAATTTAATATCTTAATGACATAAATTTAAGGCTCTTACAGTCATTTTGGCTATTTTTTGGTGTCTTGCGGCCCACTTCTACTGTTAAAGCCCTTAAACCATTCTGTTGTTCATTTCTTGTTATATTTGTAATCACAGCCAAATTTTTGGTTGTAGTGTCTATTGTATCTGCTTTTTTCCAAAGATCTGTATACATATCTGTCATCTAAAAAAAAAGATTTGGCATTAGTAAGATCGTAAATTTCAAAATTAGTAAAAGATTGGACAGCATTCATAATTTTCTGTTAGATAAAAATACATAGAAAATAAAAATTTTTGTCTGGAGTGTAATAATATACAATTGTGAAACCTGATCACAGATAATGAAGATAACATAAAGTTGAATGCTTATGAAGTGTGGTAATATACCGGAGAGTTTGCTATATAGATTCCGTAACACATGAGATAGTTTAAAAACTAGTACAAGAGGGTATGGGCTATATAAAGACCACATAAAAAGAATAGATTAATAAGTTATATTTCACAGCACAAAAGTCGGCTACAATTAATACTAGAAGTTAGTACATAGGAAAAAATATATACATTGATAGAGAATAACATGCAACTACTATGGATAAAGAAATAAAATGACCCGTTTATTAACTGTACCAAAAATAGAACAAAATATTAATTTTTATGATAAAAACAGATTAATTCTTATCATTTAACATCATTTAAAACTGATTTTATTGCTCAAAACAATTTGGGCAAATTTTTCTTTGAACATCTAGAACAAATTGGTTTTTGCTAGTGTCACAAAACGTTGCTAGTTTCTTTTTGCTCTTGTTTGGACCAAAAAAAATCTCTTTCTTTTCAGAGTAAGATTCCGCTCATTAAGCTGTTTCAACAGACATTTTAACCCTCATAATATTTGCAATCAGATTTCTATGATTACTGGAAATCTTTTGAATTTGATTTTTTATGAAAGAATACCTAGAATTTTTTTTATCATTGGTGAGGATTCATATAGATCTTTATTGTTGACACCAACAATATTTAATATACAATGAAATAAAAGCTTTGTTTTTTGTTAAACAAATAATAAAGTTTCATTTTGTTTACCAGTTAACTGTTACAAAATCTTTTATACTAAATTTCACAAGTAAGTCTAAAACGCACAGGTTAATCTCTGTTTAGTTTTATTCATCTTAGTTTGCTTAATGCACAAGTGGTCTAGTTTTGATACTTGACCATTCAGGAGTTGAAGTTTATATCAATAATCCCACTTTCGGGTTTTTAAAAATGTTAAAGACAGATCGTATCGGTCACTTCGTCCTGTGTCTTATCTTGGTTTACTGAGCATCATGGTGTACAGCTTTAAGCAACAGTAGTGTTCCCAGATAGTTTTGCCCGTCATCATGTGTATGATGAATGCACCGGTTACTTATGTCTCAAATATAAGTACTATGCACATTAATATTTAAGAAGATTTTAAAATGAGTACTCTGTTTTGTGTCTTGCACAGAAGTTTCAACTAAATATAATTTTAAGTACAACAACCGTTCTTTGCTACACCACATCTGTAATTTCCATATCAGCTTTAATTTAACTTTTTGGAAAATTTATGAAGATTCAACTTTATTTTGCCTGAAGTGACATCAGTAAAAGTGGTGGATTCATACCGTACTTTAAATTTACTTATGGTTAAAGGTTAACGCAGCTCTCTTTGGTTCCCGTTTTCTGCCCGTTTTCAATATATGGTTTAAAGAAGCCTGTCTTACTGGGTATAATCAATCATATGTGAGGTATTTTATACCACTCTCACATGTTTGTCTTTTGCCTACATAAAAGAATCTATTAGTTCCTGTTTGATAAGGTAATCAAATTGTGTCTTTATATCTTATCTATTATTTAATCTAAAAAACAAATAAGAAAGTTGAAACGAATTTTTCTTATAATTATCTGACCTCACCTTGTGAGCAAGTGTAACGAAGTCTTCCGACTTAACTAGGGGTCTATTCCTTGGGCAGAGCTATGAGAAATGGGGGGGTAAGTCGAAATCTGTTTGTAGATCAAACTTAATCTAAACCAAATAGGCGCCACCAAGTCCTGACTTAATTATGATAATTACATGGCATATTTCTAAGGGCGGACGTGGAGACCCAAAGAAAAAAAGATCGCCTTCGATGACAAACAATTTGGAATTTTTCCGACATGATTGCAATAGCCTAATATTTTAATGAAATCAAACTGATAAAAGCCTTACGAAAATTGTCAAAACAAATTCGGGCAACTAAAGGTAAAAGTCAAAAAGTGTATTTGGTAAAATAAATTTTGCCAAAACAATATCAAAAAAATTATATTGGGTCAAAACAGAATGAAAGTTAAAAATAAATTTGACTAAGGTAATTAATTGACTGAATGGGGGTTAACGTCTCAACCAAACTTATATCAAGAGCAAATTTAAACAAACAAATCTTAATGCAAAATAAATTTTGAGCAAACAAATTTCGAGCCCTACGAATTTTGAACAAACAAGTTTCGAAGCCAAACAAATTTTGAACAAACAAATTTCGAAGCAAAATAATTTTTGAACAAACAAATTTTGAGCCCCACGTTGGGCGCCAGTGAAACGCTAGCCTTTTCTACATTCTTATGAACCTATTAAAACGAGGGGGACAAATATCTACAATTTTGAGTGTGTCGGTAACTACGTGTACCAAGCGTCCATAGGGAGACAAAATCGGGGAGTCACAATCCGTGTATGTCAAAATTGAGAGAGGTCAAATTAAAAGGTCAAACACTCCACGGGACAAAAAATTAATCAAAGTCTAAATTTAAAGTAACCCTTTAACTAGAGTTTTTTTTACTCCTACCAAGGCTAGTATCTACTAACTATAACTAAACACATTACAAATTATCTTAATTTCCAAAAATAAAAACTCCACTTCCTGGAGCTCAAGCAACTCTATCAACAAAAAAAAGGAACACTACAACATCAAAATAGCATAGCTATTCAAAATATTATCATTATAAAGTGATAATCAAAAGGGTAACCTAACTAACAGGTTTAAATTCAACATATTATTATCACAAAGTGATAATCAAAACTAAGGTAACCTAACTAACAGGTTACTTGCAAAAATCGAATACAAAATATTATTATCACAAAGTGATAATCAAAACTAAGGTAACCTAACTAACAGGTTACTTACAAAAATCGAATACAAAATTGAACCAGTTAGGGCTGCAATCTCCTACACCCTACTGATTATCCTATCACTAATTTTCAAACAACACATCCTATTACTGATGGATCAAATGGTGAGGTTCACCGTGCAAACCTCTGACCTTATCAAACAAAAATTTCTGAAAGGTCCGAAATAAGGGAAAGAATAAGTCAATATTCTCTCTACCTAAATATGTAGAAATCAGGACTAGCAACTTATTAAGAAAAAATCTTTTTAACTAAGAAAAATTTAAGTAAAACAAATACAAAAGATTTTTATATATATATATATATATATATATATATATATATATATACTAGCCTTTTAAGTGTAACAATTTTATTTTTGATATAAATCCCTCAATAAAATTGCGAGAATAATATAACAATTTTATTAACAACAATAGTAAATTACATTCAACAACAATAGTAATACGTAAGCCCGCATCGTCCTTTGGTATTCTACTTGTGGTTAAATATCTGTGTCATCTACAGCTATTTACAAACACATCTCTGTTTGACGGTCCCCCTCCGGACGCCTCGGCCGCCCGAGCTAGTTTTGTAGTGAGTCGGCCATATGTAGAAGAAGCAATAACATGTACCCTAGATTGCAGGCCGGCAATTTGCGAATCCACTTCAATGAGTAAGCACATCTTCGAATAACGCGCGACAACTTATAATGCGACAACTTATAATGCGACAACTTATAATGCGACAACTTATAATGCAACAACTTACAATGCAACTTTTAGAATACAAAATTTAGAAGGCAATTTTTAAGAAGACGATACTTGTTATGCAAACTTTTAAGACACACAAGGACAATGTAAAGACGCTACCTTAGTAAGGCGGCGTAATTCAACTTCAGGATTACAACGGCTGCATAATGTATCATAACCGTATTTGATTCGACATGTGGGACGAATTCATAGTAGAAGTTGTTTTGGATGAATTTGGTTCACACTACAACGCTGTTATCGTTGCTTGAAATAACGAGGATCTCATCTTTCCTTGCAACAAGGCGACAAATGCAGTTTTGGTTCGTAGGTAGCGATAAGTTCTTTTTATGTGTTTCAAACTAGGAACACGTTAATTTGTTTTAATGCATAAAAGCATGAATATTGTAAAAATTTCAACTAATTGCTGAGCTGGATTTTCCAGTATTAAAACTAAAGTTTACTGATTTGATGTTTTGAGAAAACAACACGCGTGGTTCATTATGAATCGTCAGTAACGTAAACAGGTGTTACTGACGTCATATATTTTTCTGCAGTGTACTGCTGACAGATGTATTTTTGAAGGCAAGTGCCTCGAACAGCTTTAGTACAAGAGATGTAAACACGTCTATTTTTGTGGTCAGCTTTATATAAATTAAAACTTGCATATGTAATTTAAAAAACTTGAATGCTGACATTTTTAGAAGTTATTAATTTGTCATCTGCCTGAACAGATCTGCACAGGTCGGAACCCTATTTGTATAACGAGTTCATATTATACTGTAAAGTATTTGATTAAAAATAATTAAGATAAACATGAAGTTGAAAACTATAGATTGATACAGTTATTGATTAAATTTTTGTTACAAATCATATTATTTTAAAAGAGGTTCTTTTTAGTAAACAATTGGTTCAGGATTAAAGTTTTTTATTTTGATCAAGTATGATCAAGTCTAATCACATAAAGCTAACATCCTTATGAGTAGGTCTTTGATGCCAACCTTATATTGGAAATACTTTTTTACTACTTCTGTATGTATTTAACTATTACAATTTCTTACAGGAGCAGCGTCTTATTTTATTAAGACAGGTTTTTGTCATCGAAGGCGATCTTTTTTTCTTTGGGTCTCCACGTCCGCCCTTAGAAATATGCCATGCAATTATCATAATTAAGTCAGGACTTGGTGGCGCCTATTTGGTTTAGATTAAGTTTGATCTACAAACAAATTTCGACTTACCCCCCCATTTCTCATAGCTCTGCCCAAGGAATAGACCCCTAGTTATGTCAGAAGACTTTGTTACACTTGCTCACAACGTGAGGTCAGATAATTATAAGAAAAACTCGTTTCAAAGTGATCTTACTAAGAATTGTGCTTTTACTTAATGTAGATTATAACATGTAAAAGCAAGAGTTTTATGAAATTCCTGTTTATTTTTGGTACCTTAATAACAAGTTTTACCACTCTAATCATATTGTGTTTCATTTACTTAAAAACGACTTCACGATTTTAGTCTGGAGTTGAATGTTTATTAATATTTAGAATAACTAGATACTACAAAGTTCATTAATTTCACACACCCTATTTCTATTTATATGCAAACATATAAATGTTGACATTTACAAATTGAAAACATTAATTTCCAATATAGCAAAGGTATTATTCGAGTTTATCGAATTTTATTTGGTATTATATTATATATATTTTTTTTCAGCTGTCTTTATCTCGGTTACCTTTTAATTACCTTATAACCCCTGATGATTCAAGTCTCATGTATACTCCACAGCCACCAACGGTCGACGCTTAGCCCTGACAAAGTGTTTACAAACTACTTTGTACCCCAACATAGTCTCATGTAAATAAGTCGGCCACAAACTAAAGTACTAGTATGTAAAGCAGGGGAAAATAAATCAAAAGTAGAATACAAATAGGAAATGAAAACTTACAAGAGGTTAAGGATTTCTGCTACCTAGGAAGCCAAATAATGCAAGATGAGAAAAGCACAAAAACATAAAACAAAGATTAGCACAAGGACGTGCTACTATTAAAAAAAAACAACTCCTGTGTTCAAAGACAACAAATATAGAAACAAGGAAAAGATTATTGAAAGCATATGTGTAGAGCATAGCACTGTACGGCTGTGAAACTTGGACAGTAGGAAAAGCGAACAGGAAAAAGATAGAAGCCTTTGTAATGTGGTGCTACAGACGTATGATGAAGGTATCATGGACAAAGTTAAGAACAAAGAGGTACTAGAAATGATAGCGGAAGAAAGAAATATATGGAAAACAGTAAAAAAAAGGAGAGATGAGATGATAGGCCACATACTAAGGCAGGAGGGAATAGTGCAGAATATATTAGAAGCAGAGATAAGAAAAAAGAGAGGTTAGACTACTGTACACAGATAGTCCAAGATGTAGGCTGTGGGAATATCAGGGAAATGTGTAGGCTAGCTCAGAATAGAAATCAATGGAGGTACATGTCCAACCAGTTCCAAGACAGAAAACCTTATGATGCAAAAAATAATAATTGTACTTAAACCTAATGATTATTATAAACAACTACAAGTGTTGGTTTTACAATATTCTCAACTAATGTTAATTGTTTGAAAGAAGTTACGGGAAAACTATTAATTCAGCAAATGTCTAAGTGTTGGGAGATCTTGGTAGCCGCAGGCTGCTTAACTCCCTTCTCATACTGTAGAAAAATATTCATTCAAAAGACTCAAGAATCCGAGTTACAGCTAATCCCAATTTTTATTGCTCTGTTGACCAATTATTAAACAAGCATACAAACCAACAAACGATTAAGTAATATCATCGAAATATATCTGCTCAAATACAGTATTCTTTTACCTTTAAAAAGGTATATACAATGTTTTTCCACTACTTTCAAACTGACACTTCCACTCGCTTGACCTATTATTCCAATTTCGTTACTGCAATGTTTAACATTACCCTCCAGTATTTAGAACTGTGTGCTTGCATTCTGTTCACTTCGAAAGGATATCAACTTTGACAAGTTTCATTGCATCGTCAACGTACCTGTGGAGGTTCTAACTATAGCACTCTTTATTTGTCTATCTTTCCTTAAATTTACATCAACAATACACCCCTTTGGAAATGACCTTTATAACAATCGGTGTCAAATATAGTTATAAAATCGCCAACTTATAATGGTTGTGTATGAGCATACCACTTACGACGCCTTGTTAATTCTGGCAAGTATTCCAAAACCCACTTTTTCCAGAATTTTCTGGTATACAACTGCATCATCATCCAATGCTAACGTCGAGTTTTGGCATCATCACTGAACTGGCCGATTGGTTTCATTCCACCTGAACTTCCTTATTACAATATAATTTCATATAAAAATCCAAAATATTTTTTAAAAACATTATATTAATATTTCATTTAAAACGAATAATGATATCGGTTCAATTTTAATTAACAACAAAGATAAAATAGACAACAAACAAAAATCAGGCATCTGTAAATTAACTTGCGACACATGTCATGCGTATTACATAGGCCAGACTGGTCATAGCTTTTTACAAAGATTTAACGAACATAAAATCTTAATTAATAAATACTGTTGGGATAACAATTTTAATCAAAGTTTTTCTTCGTTTGCTCAACATATAGCATACATAAATCACAACTACCTTGATACTTTCGAAATCCTTCACACATTAACTATAATTCAGTTACATCTTTTATCATAAGTTTCCACACCAACAAGGTCAGTCATTCATTATCTTTTTAATTTTATACAGATGTTTTTAACTCTAAATAACATTGTAACATTTCTCCATTTCTTTAATTTAGTGTTAACATACAATATTCAAAAACTTTTGATAAAAACTTTTAATTTGTCTTATGTCTTAATTGTAAGTATCTCATATCATATCTTATAATTTTAAATTTACATAATTTTTAGGAACCATATTCGTACATTTTAGATGTTGTTTTAATTGTATTATTCCATTTGGATTTTATTAGCCTGATGATGAGGATAGTTTTTCCTCGAAACATGTAGCTGCGCATTTATTATTAAACAATTTGATGTGGGAAGATTTTGTGACATTTTATATTTGATATTTGAATTTTACTCTACAGTCACATTGTATCATTTTCTGGTTATTTGGTCTTTCACATAATGGGCAACCTTTATCTGGCATTTTTCTTTAGAATGTAGATGTATTCGAGGATGAGGCGGCTCCGTGGCGTAGTGGTATGTGTGTGACTACTACGCCCAAGGTCCCGGGTTCGTATCCCGACACGGTCCGCTTGAAAAATGTTAGGCGAGCATTTTTCGCAAAAATACACCCTCGTTCGGATGAGAGGTAAAATGGAGGTCCCATGTGTGAGTGTTGTCACGCGTTAAGATCCCTACCTTGCTTGGAACAGCAAGGATTCGGCAAAATTCAAAATTTTCCAGGTAAAAAACTCGCTTCCTGGCCAATGTAGTACCTTCGGGTGGAGCATTGGAAAATCACATGTAATGTATTCGAGGATGTAGAAAAATATTCAATTCAACGGTCAAAACCCATACTAAATTAAAAGCTTTGAGTTTTGACCCTTGAATTGAATATTTTTCTACATCCTCAAATACATTCTACATTTTAAAGAAAGTCTTTACAATATTTTTCCACTACTTTAAAACTGACACTTCCACTCACTTGATCTATTGTTCCAATTTCATTACTGCAATATTGAACATCACTGAATATTGGTGAAATAGGACATATATTTAGAAAACAATAGAAGGGGAACCGAGCCGTATCTAGGCTGTAGGAATGTCAGGGAACTGTGTATAGCTCAGAATAGAAATCAGTGGAGGTACACGTCCAACCTGTTCCAAGATCGAAAAGATAATGACGAAAAAGTAATTGTGCTTAAACCTGATGAGTACTATAAACAAATATAGGTGTTGGTTTTGCAATATTTTCAACTAATCCTGATTGTGCAAAAGGGCTTATTGAAAACTTTTAATTCGGCAAATGTTCAAGGGTTGAGAGATCTTGGTAGCCACAGGTTGCTTAACCCTCTTCACATACCACTGCATATCGGTGAAATTGCATATGTATTTACAAAACAGTAGAAGGGGAATCAAACTGTATCTAGTAAGAAAGAGCAGTGACTATGTTCGAAGACAACAAAAATAGAAACAATGGCAAAAGTGTTTGAAGCATATGTGTGCAGCACAGCACTGTACGCCTATGAAATAAGAACAGTAGGAGAAGCAGGCAAAACAAGGAAGAAGCCCTTTGGAATGTTGTGCTTCAGATGTATGATATTGATAACACGAACAGATAAAGTTATCACAAAGAGGTTACAGAAATAGTAGGGGAATAAAGGTATCTGTGGAAAACAAAAAAATATAGGAGAAATAGAAGAACGGAATGCATTCTAAGGCATTTTTGGGGAATAGTACGGTCTATATTACAAGCAGATATATGAAAAAAGAGAGGTAGAGGTAGACCTAGATTAGACTATTGCATGCAGATAGTGAAAGATGCAGACTGTGGGAATTTCAGGGAAATGTGTAGGTTAGCTCAGAATAGGAAACAATGGAGGTACGCGTCTAACCAGTTTCAACTCTGAAGACTCGATGATGAGAAATTATGAAAGTATGATTTATTGGCAGATGAGGTCTTGCTAATGTACAAATGTAAGTTCAAAATATCACAGAAGATATGCAAAACATTTAAGAGTGACAACAGCCGTAGACGCATACATGCAGTCACTAATATACTGAAGAAGATCCTTGAGATCATACCTTTCGAACAATGCCGGAGCATTGCTGATGGCATGAGCAGACAAGAGGCAGTCCAAAGCGTGGTAACTAGGATGTGCAGCTTTCAGCAGGTAACTCTGTGACGGGGAGCCACTAGAAAGATAGCTAAAAAGTACAAACTCAAATACATTTATTTATACTATTTTTTGTAGAAGTTTTCTTATTTCTTTAACCAACATAAATAAGTATGTAATTTGAAAATAACTTATCATGTATATTGCAAAAACGTATTTGCTATAACGTGTCACTTTGACCAGAAATGTATTCTACAGTAAAACAAACACCTCTCTTCCATGACTGCTTTGCTTCTACTGAAAAGTGCATTAGAAAATAATGAAATAGCTAGAAGGTCCTCCTCACCACCACCTTAAATTATAATAGAATGCGAATGAAAACAAACACCAGATGGGTCACTCTATTTCATCCGTAATACTTACGGGTTAAAATACATTGATCAAGTATTTCAAGACCTTAAATAAAATGATGATTTAGAAGCAAAGGATTAGCTCAAGATTAAAGAATACCATCGATCATGTCTAGAATGTGGTTTATGAATATAGTTTCAAGTTGGTAAATAATTGAATAAGATTCAAATTTAAAAGCCCCAGAAAAAACCATTGATAATGTGCGATTTGATTGAATATTTTTAGGTAGTTAGATTACAACTTTTACCAATTTCCTATTCCTGTTTATAATATCTATTCAGAAACGAGGTAAATGTAGCTATGCTTGATTATAAGGTAATGATTCTGTAAGCGTTTAAACAATATCAGTACATTTTTATTTTTTGTTTATGCTGAATATTTATATCTTTCATTCAATATGGGATCCAGAATGTGCCACAAATTATGTTAATATTTTGTTTATTAACAAACTACCTACATATCATGTTTCCAAATTTATATAACTACAGAAGTTTAGGAAAAATTATTCTTTATGTTATTGAATAACTATAGAAATTGTTTGAAAAACGAATGTGAGTACAAAATGTTTAACCTAATATCACGAAATTGGTGTAGTTAAAACGAAAATACACTCACCTGAGGAACTGTTTCACTTTCAACACAGCGACTTTGCAATTAGTCACCACATAGATTGAAAATTGCTGGCAGCATTCTGAAGTTTACAAGGCAGCACCTTTTATGTCTACACTGTTGTACCGAAAAAACAAGTGATAAGATGCACTTGTTTTGACAAAATATGTTGGCGAGTGATAACGTCCCAACACACCAATTTTATAAACACGAAAAATATTTGAATTTGAATAATGAAATTAATCAATCCCGAACACTTTATTATTTAAAATTATGTGCTTTTGAATGAAAAATTGGTTGCTAGGTTTACATGTCTTGCATTTGGGTTATAATACTACGAATACAAGTAAAAGTTATATGCATGTGTTATTTAGTTATAAAATATGTATCATGACTATCAGAATATCCATATTGTTATTTTATTGTATTTAATGTGTATGTTCCTAAGTATTTGTTAACACATACGGAAATATTTTACAGAATACTAAGTAATTGTGCAAGACCAGTAGCTACAATGAAATTCTAAACAATTTTCTTCTACTTAATCGCTAAACAACACATATACTAACTTCAAGCAACTACAATGCTATCTTCTTGATTATTTAATATGAAAGCACTATAATTAACTATCCATGCACTAATTATTAATTTATATTGCAGTACAGTGATTTATGTCACTTACAGTAATTTATATTACGAGTTATTTACCACTAATTTATTTCATATCACGACTTTCGAAGCTTTAAATTAGAACTCATATTGTAATCAGAACTGCCTTCAGAACCCCTTAACTGCTATTAGTACCTTATTCAGTTGTACTAGATATTTCGATAACATCAGAAATTATACAAATAACATCTCGAATGTACCTATTGTAAGCTTTTAAATGTAAAGTCTTGTACATGTCAACAAGACCACCTAAAAGAAGTTGCACTGCAGGGGCCCATCAATTATCTTTTGTGTACAAACGCTTTGTATATGTTCTTATGTAATTATTCTGGGCAGAGGTAGACAAACGATCTACTTTCTATTAATTGAGCATATCTACAAGTATCCCATATATTATTCAATAATAATATAATAATAATAGCAAACTATCGATAAAAGTAGTATTAAATAAAGACAAATACTAATTGTGAAAAATTATAGTGTTATATTTAAAATAAGAAAGTTCGTGCCGTTCTAAAAAAAAGATATGTAGAGGTGGTACAATACTGTTAAGAAAACCGAATTCTTCATTCTCTAAAACCTATTTTTTAATTTGTTTAAAATGTATCAAGCGGTTATTGATATACTGAATTTGTTCCATTCTTTATGAACACTGTCTAGTGCTTTTATAAGTGTACAATTCTTTGCAAATAATATAAATGCACGTTTTGTATGCATATTTTGTAACAAAAAGTTAATTAATGTATTACACAAACATGAGCACATAAAATCGTGCTCTAACACAAATGTACTTGCCAAAATCAACAAATCAGAAAATTGATCTTTACTATTTTTAGTTATTATTTGGTTTCAATAAATTAGAAACTCGGTTTAAGTTTTTAGTAACAGGTGTCTCAGAGTACTTGTTTTGAAATAACAATGAAAGAAATGAAAAATTGATTGTTAAGTAAATATAAAGAAAAATATCAAGTTTCCACAAAAATAGCATATATTTTTAGTGCTTTGTTTACTTAAATTAATAAATGGACATAGAATATTTGAATGTTTTTGTATTTAAGGCAAAGTTTTTTATTTATTATTTTTAATAAAATTTTATACCTTGTTTGCATATTCATTCATACTCTCTTCCAGATCCATTTTAGCCTTTTCCGTTTTGGAATATGTATCAAGACTTTGATTCATTGAGCTCTCAATTGTTTTTTGCAATAGTATCATATCAGCTGATACGTTTTTAGTTGCATCTTCAAACATACTAATTACTTGATTGACGATCTTTTTTGAAGATTTTTCTCCATTTTTGACTATTGTCTAAAATAAATAATTTTGAATGTAATGTGAACAATATATTATGGCAAATTAAAAACTACTTGTTGCATGAAATAGGTGAAGTTCTAAAAAAGTTTTGTAATCTTCACCTAGTTCATGAAGTACATATTGATGCCGTTTTTGTCATCAGTAAAATGCTTGCCTAATTTTAGATTTTAGAAAGTGATTTTAACATATGTCAGGTACTATGATTTCTCTGCCAGTATGTAGTACATGATAGTTATTTATGTTCATTAATGACTGTTTGTCAGTTTAGCAAGAGTTAAATAAAAATACGTGTAAAGTTTTTTATTATTCTGGCAGGTTCTAAAAAAAAACAACACTGATTAAAATTTTAATTTGCACATTTTGACTTCTTTTTTTACATACTCTGTAAATATGGCAAATATACGTGTTCACCCATCAGCATATATAGTTCTGAATTTTTAGTTAATTTATGATTATTGTACAAGTATAACTCCCTTTGTCATTTTTTTTTCAATGTAACACCTCTAAATACATATTTCAACCACTAAGTGGTCATCATCGGTAGAATAAAGCTACTTTTGCTTCTGAGAATAATATGCACACCAATTAGGCTGAAGTGAAACTTTACAATTACTAAAATTAAAGCTAGTTGCTAGTTTTTACTTCTGAGGATATTCTCTTTACAAATTAGGCTTTAATTTTAGTAATTGTAAAGTTTCACTTCATCTTAATTGGTGAGAATATCTTCAGAAATGAAACTAGCTGTATTTCAGTTTAGCAATTGTGAGCTAGCTGTTTTCTACTGATGGTCAAAATACGTATTTACAGGTGTTACATCGAAAAAAAGAAAATTGTGGCCAAGGGAGTGGTTATACTTTTACAGACTTCCTTTGATATTTAAGTTTATGATTATTTCTTGAAAACGAGTTTATGATGTTCAAGTTTAGGTCTGTTTTTGCTAGAATTCTATTGCTTAGTTGAAAGAGTTGTTTTTTCAATACGTATTAGACAATTTAGTTAATAGCAGTTATTTGTTCCGCTAGCATATATATTTGTTTAAAAGTTTTGGTAAAGTTGCATTTTGTTGTTTAAAAACTTATTTTCGTGAATAAACACTACTGTTTATTAAAGCAGATTGAAACAAATTTTGCATGTTAGTGCTGTAATACTAACTAACCAATATCGAGGGAAGTAATGATAGTCTTAATAATATATGCTTAAAATATAATTATTTGAAAACTGTCATTTAAATGTTTTTCACTATATATACATGTACTGACATAATTTTCAATAGTAGGTGTACTTTAGAATAATTTTCTTTGATATAGATAACACGTAAATTCACTTAAATGGCAAATTTTAGATTTTCAGTATGAAGATCTTACGTTTTTTTATCATTTTGCTTCCTTGTTAGCTTATAAATAACTGTGTAAGTTGATATTTTTAACTATAAATTGATTTTTATTAAACTAGTTTGTGATGTAAGTACTTGTCAATTCATTTTTTATTAAATACATATTTTTTTTAAAGAATAATATTTTTATTTAAGTTGTTCACAAATTAAAGTTATCTTCCAACCGAACTAATCAAGATTTTTCAAAACAAATTGATTTAAATTTTTGTTTTTATTTACATATGGTTGAATTCTTTTTACTAAACTAAAAGGCCTGTGTAGTTTTTAATTTTAACCAAAAATCCTTTATGGATATTCATGAAGTTGTTTATTAGTGAAATTAGCAGAACAATGGCTATAATTTGTCATTTGGAAAACAAGCAATTTCTTTGATCCTGCATAACAATTACAAACCTTTAAAGAATCTTTAGTTAAATTCAGAAGATTTTCTTCCATATTTGTACATAATGTTTTTAAATCATCTACACCTGCTGCGACATCAGCTATTTCTGCTTCCATGTCACTATCTCGTATACTTAAATTTTCTTCTAGTTTATCCAATTTTGACAGAATTGTTTCTCGGGTGTTCTGAAATATAGAACAATATTAACATCTGTAAAAATACATTTTATTTTTAAAATAAGTAGATTCAACAGTTTTTAAGACACTTATCAATACACAAACGAACCTAGTTGAGTACTGGGTAACGAAAGGTGTGCTGCTGATAATTAACATACCTGAGATTTTACATTAGTTACATCGATTTGTCCTTCTATGCTATTTAGCTTATGACTTATTCTTTCATATATACCATCAATTTTTCTTATAGTGCGATCTTTTGTGATTTCTTCTTTAAAGTTTTTGTTGCTTATATTTTCTAAAAGTTTATCCATTTCTATTCGTACATATGCTTCAAATCGTGTTACATCTCGTTCAATATTTTCTATTTTTCTGCCATAATATTCAATTTTTCCTTCCACTAGAGACGTGTACTGCATGTTCACTGTACTTTCCAAGTTTTGAATCCTATTTTCGATTGACTGTAAAACCTTGTAGATACTCTGTAAAAAAATATAGTGTATTATCAGAAATTGGTTGTAAGCGTGTAAAATTATTTATTAATTAAAAAATTTCATTAAATGTTGGAATAGAATTGTAATATGTGCTTTTGACACATTTTAGTTCATTTAGAGGTTAACCAGCTGGGCTTGACATTTTTTAAGTAAAATCTAACCTAAAGCTAAGTTCATATAACAACGAATACGAATTTTTTCCCGAATTGCGAATTCAGAAATTTGAAAAGTCTTGAAACATCTTAGAAGCAACGAAAACAAATCATGAATAGTTAGGGATGTTATATCTAATTTCCTTAAGGTTAGCAGAAAATGTCATTTAAAGCTCAAACAAGTATTAAGACCAAATCATGGTAAATTTAAAACAAGGAATATTCACACAGATTAGCTAACAGAAATAAGGTTTTTATTTTAAAGACATTCCAATTTTATAGCTTTTGTTGAAAGGTTTTTTTACATATTTAAACACAGCTGTACATTGTATAAATTTTAATGCAGAGCTATCGAAAAATAATATTATAATGGCTTTTACACAAGATTTCTGGTGATAGGTACCTTTGCTATCGTCAGTTTCATCTTCATCGTTGTCTGATGATTCTATGTTTATAATAAAGTTCAAGCTTTCAACAGTATCATCTAGTAAACTATCAGTACATCAAGCTTCATCTTTCAGACGATCAGCTTGGTCACAATGTTTTACTCACTGTCATTGACCAATTTCGGTAAATGCAATTCGCATTAAATTTTCAATTATACCACTTCCTTTGATCCACATTATTCATTACAATCTTATGCTTGACCAAACTTCAAATCCATTCTATAGGATTGTAGTCATAATGATACGGTGGTTAATATATCTGTGTGTTCATATTTTTTAATTAATTCATTTTCATATGTTTTGTTGTATGGAAAGTTCCTAATATTAATACCAATAATTCAGCTTTGTGCGTTTTATTTCTTGTTGAAACACCTTGATTTGCCAGCCAATTCCAAATAATTTCTTTTCGCGATGCTTATGCAGGTAGTTTATTAATTTGGACATTATGATATGGAGCGTTGCATAATAATAATGCCATTTAGAGGTAAATTTGGAATTAAATGTTTTTCCATTCATTATATAAAGTTGTGGTGATTTATACTGTCAAGATGTCTCCAGATTTGCTTTTCGATTTGAATATTAAAAGGCCATTATTGACAACACCACAACTTCCATCTGCATGCACAGTTATGTATTGTTGACAAATTTGATAAATCTTGTATACTCTAGGTTTGTCTTGAAGTTGCCAGCTTTTCGATACACCATACCATAGATAAATGTATATTTTATTCAAATACATCAGTGGTCGCTTGTTTTGTCCGGCGCATTGTTTTATTGTGAGGTGCATAGATAGCGAGAACAATGTCTGCTCGTTCTATCAACAACTTAGGTTTATCATATCATTTTTTAAATTTGAAAATCAATTTCTACCAAATACTTTCTTAATGTTTCCTGTCCACCAGTATAATTGGTTTTGCCTTTCATTTTCCTAACTAAAATATCAATGTAGGAACAGTATAAGTTTCATGAACAATACGTCTCCATACCCCAAGTCAAAATCGTCCAGGGTAATTTTATTAGAACTGCCACCAAGTAAGAGTGGGTTCTATAGCCTAAATCGTGCTAGGGTTTATTGTATTATATCAATCATATTTTATATTGAATGTTTCTGTATTTATAATAATAAAGATACTACTACTATTACTACCAAGTTACATTTTTGATGGAGATTTTAACGCCGGATTCTCAGATATTGAAGCTTCCTTTCTTATATATTTTATAAGTGCACACGATTTCCCAGTTGCAACAGCACCAAGTTCAGTTGTTTTTCTAAAGGGAATGATTATACACCTGCATCTTTCTGTTTATCGAAAAACTCAATGACAGTTTTAATTATGTTTCTAGCTAGAGCATTAAAACTCTTCCTAAGTGTCATTATTGGGTCTACAATACAATCTACAGAGAGAAACTTTTGCTAACGAAAAGTCTGGAATAGGTTAAAACTCAACTAAAATTAATTATAAATTTCAGTAATGTAAGGTTATGTAAAACGTATTTCAACTTCCCAATATAAAACATATGACAACTAAACAACCAGAAAGCCAAACAAAACGATATATATCTAGGGATGGTCTATAAGTGAATGACAAATTAATAGATATCGAGTGTTGCTAGTAATCACGTTGTGATAATTTTTGTTTCAACTAGTTATTTCAAACATAAAAGCACAACTAATTCCTTTAAAATGATTTACACTGCAAACATTTTGTTAATCTACTTTGTATTCAGTTATTTGCATACAACTTGATAAAACAACGTGACAATAGACTGAACATACCCATCACTATTGATTTGCATGTAAATTAAAGTCTGTTATATTCCCAAATAACTACATGTCATTATTATAATTTAACGCATAATTACGCGGCAAATTTACCCGCTATATTGTAACTTATACCGAACACGTTATTAGGGTGATGCGATCGCTACCTAAGTCAAATTTACATGCACAATATAAATCAAAACAAATTACTCACATGGTGGGTATCTTGTAGCTTAATCTCAGGATCCCGTGGTGCTTTGTGAAGTTGGGTTACGTCATTGTTGACATCAAATTTCCATCCGTCCTAAAACTCTTATCCACTCGTACGAAATGAAGGTACACCAGGTAAAGGAACGACACAGGGCAAGATAAAAAGGAACCTACATACACGAGATACACAAAAAACACACATCACTAGATAGTTGTTGCTTTGTTCACCTCTCGTAGCTTAATGGCGTCTTTTTACACCATACGTGCACTTCGCATCGCTTTTGTGCAGGCGCGACTGTTCGGGACGACGGAAGTTGACGTATTCATTTAAAAATACGTGGCAATTTATTTACACATTAAATCTAAACATGATACATGCTAGTTGACATGTAACAAGTCCTTTGTGCAGAATGTACAACAAAGCAATTTGATTTTCTGATTGCTTACAAATGTTATTGACATAATTTAGTTCGCTTATTTTCTAGGGGTAATGTTTGTTTGGGATTAATCCATATCCGGTGAACCAAAGGAAATCGCCTCATTATTTTATATAAACTTAAAATTGTCATTTTTTTGTACTAGTTAAGAGCAACAAAAATCTGAAGTTTTTTTTTATTTCATGCCACTTTTAGTACCCATTTTTCTAAATAAAGTAACTGTTTCACTTTAAAATGTTTAAATTTAAAAATAACCATTAAAACAATGTACTGATTTTATCGTAGGCCTAGGCCTATAATACCATAGGTGTACTCATTACCTTAATTAATGGAATATGCGTAATACTGTACCATGTCAAAAATTTATAAATCCCGAATAAAATTGTAGCCTTTCTGTAACTTTTTGAAAATTTATTATAAAAATAGTAAAGAAAATTAATTAAGCAAGTGAATCTTTATGTATTTGCTATATTTAAAGAAGGTTAAGGATTAATGAGGTTAAGATTAATATTTGAGGAGGGTTCTTTTTTAGCTTTTTATGCCACAACATAATATAAATCATTGAAATAAGTCTTACAATACCTGAATTAGTAATTTTAGTATGATTATTTGCATCTCCTTTTAACAACTAACGCAAAGAAATTTACAGTAATAAAAAAACACACAACACACTGAACAAAAAACTGAGCTGAGCTAAGCTAATTCAAGTGATAGTATGAGACTGACTTAGATCCTCATAGTAAGTCTGACTACAAAGCTCCTACTTGTCTATTTCCTACCACAGCCTGTCTAGCTCAAAATCCTCGCCTCCTAGTCCCTGACACAGCTCTACAAAATTCTGTACTGACACCCAACAAAAATAGTGTAGAATATAATTTGTAATAAAACATAAGTAAAAAAAAAATACAAATAAGATTTATGTATGTATTTTGCAATTATAAACTAAATAAATACCATAAATTATGCAATTGACAATTTAAATATTAAATGTTATGCAATATTTTTGTTGAAATTATTGCCCGACTATCGACCGTAAGGATACATTAAAAACATATTTGCTAGAAGTCTCTGACTAAAATTATTTTTTTACTAGGATTCCATTGAAATCCCAACTTGAGTTTTTGTAGGTTTGTAAATTAACACTTGAGAAATAATTAGGAATTTGTGCAAAATTTTAATCAGTTTTTTTGGAATAGTCTTGCAAATTTTGAGTTTGTAGATGAAAAATATTAATGTTCAAATACACCCGTGTAATATATCAAATTAAAACTTGTAAAATTATGAAGACAATGGTGATTGTTTCACTTGCCAATTCTGAAGACCATGGTGTTTGTTTCACTTGCCAAGCTTTATCCTAGGCTATGAACAAAAGCATGTGTTCGTACAGTATAGAAATTTACGATTTTTCCTAAATTTAGAAATGATTAAAAACCAATCGTACGACTAAAAAATTGAAATTCATAATTTAATACCTATTATAATAGTACTTTAACAAAACAAAGGAATAATACATTGTGTGAGGTCTAGTAAAAAAATTAATAACTTGATATGGATTGACGCCTTGGTGGTGGCACTGTATATAAATTTAAATTTTTCGAAATTTGTATCCGATTTGTTGAATTTAATGAAAATCTATATTCCTGACTGGATTTGCAAAAATTTGCATTATAATTCTAATAATCTTTTGGATTAAAGAGGGTTTCAAAACTACAATCTTGTAACCATTGACGAAATCCAATATTTTTCTAATAGAAGAAAATTACAAAAACGACATTGTTGTTACATTTATCACACATTGTTTGGAAAATGTAAACATGTCTAAAGGTGTCCATTGTTCTAATATTAAGTACTTGTCAGAAAAGATAAGCTATTTCTTTATATTGCATATGATCAAGCTACATCAAATGAGAACGAAAAACGTTAGTAGTGTCTAGCATTTTATTCCTACTACTTAAAGATGAGAAGTGGCATTACTCCAGTTTTTTATTTAAAATCTAATAGTGAATTTTACGTCATAACCATCCGAAAGATAATATTGAATACTAAAATTTCTAATCGGTTTAAGTTAATTCTAAAAAATCCAGCTATCTAACCTTTAGGTTAAAATATATTTAATAATTATTGTTGTCCACATAATTGACATACTGCAAACAGACTCACTTTTAACATTATATGAAAGTGAAAATTATGTAGTGAATCAAAAATTTTCAAACTGTTTATTCAGGGAGCATGTAACACTCATGTTGTGTAACCTTGTAAAAATCTTTTGAATAATTCTCACCTATTATGGTAATGCAATGAAAATTATGGTAAAACTTGATATTCTATCAGGATCATTTATAAGACTTTATCGATAAATTTTTTTTACAATATAATTAGACCAGAATTTTGTTCTAAAAGTAGTTCTTGGTTAAAAATTTGTTCAAATTATACTCAGATCTATAACGTAAAATTTATATTCGGAGAAGAGTAAATTTTTGTTTTTATTACGCATGTAGACTTTAGAACTGGTTAAATTAGAACTACATTTTTCACCTTAGTTTTTATCAAGCTACTAACTACAAGAAAAATATTGGTTCCCATTACAACACTCAATAAAATTCTTTTAGTCGACCATTTTACTTCAGAAATAAGTCTGTATGTTTCATCAGAATTTTGATCCTGAGATAAGATAATTAAAAAAAAATGTGCAAACATACAAAAAAATCAGTAAACCTGTGATTGGTAGTTCTAGTAATACTCTTTAATGACAATTTATGTTGTCAGTAGTATTGAGCTTTTTTAGTTTTTGTATGGATGTTTTGTTATTGGAAAGGTGTTCTTTAGGAACTGTATTGTATACATCAGGCAACATCGATTTCCACAAATTGTCACAAAATCAATTTAAACACCTATGATTCAAGCAGCCGGTTTCTTTCCATGAAACTTTACAAAAAAATTTTCGCTTGTTTTAATAAATTAGAAAATTTTGATAATTATACAAAAACCTTGCAAATCTGTTATATTTTTAGTAAATATTTTTTAGATATTTAAATTTGAATTTTAATTCTTAAAAAATTTTTACTGCTTTTGTATTCATTGGTAATGCATGATTTGAGGAATTAAATTTATGAATACGCAAACAATATATAGGTAACAAGTTTCAAAAAGTAAAGTTTAATTTCAATACCCAGCTGTATAAAAGTTCAAGAGTTAGATAAATTTATCTTTTTATTATGGAGTGCGTATTTAAGAACTACTAAATTATTCAAATCGTTAACCGTGCTGCTACATCATGTAATAAAATGTTTTAAATAATGTTTGTTTTTATACAAGATTAATGGCATTTTTGCACTTGAGATATACTTTGCATATTTATAAAACTTTTAGATCCTAAAAATAACATCTGACTACACAGTACAAAATAACAGTTTATTACGCTTGTTTTTAATTTTTAAAACTTACCTTATAACTGACATCGTCTGGAAAAGTTTTCTCTGGTGAATTTAATTGTGGCATCATTGTAAAACCACTAGTTAACTTATATAAGGAACCAACAATAGTAGCAATCAATATTCCATTCATTTTTAACTACACTATAAAATTGCCTTTAAATAACACTTGTTTGATTCTAATGTTTGTAATATTAAATGTGGTCTCCTTGTTTTATGTCTTACATGTTAGACATCTGAGAGCTTATTGAATTGGTTAGTGAGACTTCGTTTGATTTGGTTCGAACTAAATTACATATTACATGCTTGTTGTTACCACATAATGCAGTGAAATTAAAATCCAGAGATTGTACTTAAAATTCTTGTGGTACACTTAATTGCACTTCTGTGAACAACAATGAATTGAAAACTTTTTATGTTAAAAAAACTCAAATAATTTTCTTGGGAACAATAAAACCTGTTTGATTTATTACAAAAAATTTCATTAGTAGATGTGTTATTAAATATTATACTACTTTAGTACAGTTATGTTATCTTTTGAAGTAAAGAATAACTAGTAAATTTATTTACACTTTGATAGGTTAGTCAATATAACGTAAGATATCTCAACACAAGAGTAAAGAGTATTTCTATTGGATGGTTGTTGGAACTTGGCTATTTAATGAAATTTATTTATAATCATTAAAGCCCTAAATATGAATGATCTTAAATACCAACCAAAAAACGTTACTTTTTAAGTAGCTAAATTTATTATGGCAATTTTGTGAAGAGAATTTGTACTGTTCTTAAAATAAAATTATATTCATACTGACAGTAACTAGCCGGCTAATTTCAAAGAAACTATTATTGCAGTTTTAATGATGCAAACAGTTATTCTTTTTATTGCGAATTTTTATGTTTTATACATAAAGCAAAAAATCAAATTAATTTCAGACCACATGTATTAGAGTTTGTTGTGGGTTATTTTATGTGTATACAGGGAATGTCATAAGTCACACCTGAGATTGATTTAAAAAAATTAAAATAATGTATATTTGAAATAATCACTATGACTTCACCAGTGGGTTAAATTTTTAAGTAAAAAAAAATTTTTTTTAATAGGAGTAGTGTTCTTTTTAAACTAAACAACTGGGAGGGATTTTGTGAAATAACTTGTTGAAATTCGAATATCACTGATCGACATCTAGAGTTTTGTTAAAAAAAAATAAGTATTCTTACAAATTATTTAAATAAAGGGTTGTATACATTACAATAATATTCAATCAAGAATTAAGTTTTAAAACTATAGTACTTGGGAACTTATAATCATAATAGTTATAAAATAGCTAACTGCATAATTTAGTGCATAATTTAATATAATTCTTAAACTTTCAAAAGGTTAGCTATGGTTTTATTTTTATAATGAAGTTTATAATAAACTTTGATCGTCTCTTTTATAAACAAGTAGATTAAGAGTTTTTGTTCACTATTTTGAATCTAAATTGTTGAAATATTTGCTCTGGAAATTCAAAGTTGAAGCTAATAATTACCGCCTAACATTTATGACAAATTTGCTAGTATATAAAGTTCCTTTAGTAAAATTATGGTTGCATCATGTGTTAACGGTTATTTATGTAACCCGCCGTATTCAGAGCTTAATTATATTATATTTTTAATTATTGATTTGGAATATTGTTTGTGAATTAGTAATAAATCTAGAATAACATTTGATTTAAGTATTTGTATACCTTCAGTAAGACAATTTTTTCGAAATATTTCTAACCACAAAAGTTTCTTTATTTAATATTAGAAATCATGGATCAAGAGGTCAATCACTGAAGTTTAAGTAGCTGAAAGATAGCTTTTCTTGATGTTCTCGTTACTAGGGATCCAAACAATCTTTTAAGTTTTGATTGGTACACAAAACCATTATCTCTGGCAGGTACTTAAATTTCTTCTCAATCACTCACTGGAACACAAAATCTGTACTGTTGAAAGCTCTGCGTTATCGTAACTGAACAGATATCTGATCTACAGTTTATCTAAAAAAACTGCTCATTGATCCTTTATTAAATAATGGTCATCCGAAAAGTTTTTACAAGTTAATTAACAATAATTATCTCACTAAAACTATCGTATATGCAAACTTTATCTCAATTGTTGGTCAGAATGCTTAAACAACCCAATCTTTCTATCATTTATGAGTAAAATAACTCTACCAAGGATCTATTTACGAAATTAAAGAATTCTCCTCCAAAAATATTGAACAGTAACATCTTTTACACGATATGCAACTGTCATAGTTGTTATATTGGGCAAACCAGCCAATGGTTGAAGAATCGCCTAACCCATCATAGAAGTGATTGTGGTAAGGACTCAAATATGTGTACTTTTTCCTCGCATGTATATGTAACCAAACATGCACCTTTGTTTGATGAACCCAACATTGTAGACAGTGAACCTAACTACAAGACCAGATTGTTCATAGAATCTTTCTATATCAACAAAGAATTAAATCCAATAAACAACAAAATGGATGTTGAAGTTCATAATATCTACTCAAATTCATATATCTAGTCAATTTAAACATCGTTTATGTAATCAATATATATATATATATATATATATATATATATATATATATATATATATATATATATATATATATATTCTCAGTAGTACTCAGTATTGTAACCATATTCATTTTTGGAACATACTCATTTTATTATCAGAAAATATCTTAGATCAGTTCTTGCATTCTTTCCACTTTGAACCTTCATCAACTTCAGATGTGCCTTGGTAATTTTTAATTTATTACAATACATTTATTCTTTTAAATCATGAAAAATTTGTTTAATAATTAAATCATTTTCCAAATCAAGTTTTATAAATTCATGAGCATGTTCATATTTAATAATTTTTACTGTTTTGTTGTATGATTTGTACGTTTCTAAAAATCCTGCTTACTTGACGTTCCAGGTTGACTCACCATATTCGTATATGTCCTACCATTATCATTATTATTGTTCATGCAATCTCTTTGTAAATTTGTAACATTTTCCCTTCCATGGGTTACTGTTCTATTCTCAGTGGTATGGGATTCATTGTTCGTCATTCCCCCGTCTTTCCTGATGGCATTTCCTTGACTCCAATTACTTCTTTGTATATTCTCCCTTTCAAATGTTCTTCCCTGGTGCCTCTCCTGTCCATTATTTTTTTTAAAACCTAAATGCATTCAAGAACTGATTCCTTGATCTGGTCTCCATCTTCCTTGGTTGATCCATCATATCGTAGAACATACTCCAAAAACATATCTATCTGCAATATTTTGTAAGGCGATGCGTTGCCTTACCTCCGTTTTAAAGTGTCTGCATGTCTTCTAAATTTCTTTATGGCATACAACTCTCTTGTTATGCCTGAATCATTGCTGATTGTCTCCCCAGAAATGTTTTAAAAATTTGATCTCGAAATCTTTAAAAGAGCTTAACTCACTTAAAATCAGTCCATACCGAATTTCTGCATTATTTTTCAATGTGGACTTCACAATATTCAACTTGGTTTGTTCATCCCAACTCTCCTGTATTCAAGTTTTTACGTTACTTAAAAATATCTTAGGGTTAAGTTTATTATCATAAAATTTCGAAATATTGTTCCAATGGAACACTGGCTGGACTCTATCTCGTAGGTTCCCCAATATGAATATTTTTAAATCTATCTTCTAAATTTTCAAACTTATTTTCAAAATTTTCTAAGTCTTTTCTAAATGTTGTAAACGCGGCTTGACAACTTTCCTTGATTTCATTTATTTTTTGATCTAATTTCTTGATTTTCCCATTAGTTTCTTTATCCTGTGCGTCCTAATTTGCCTTTATTTGAACAATTTCCTCTTTAACGTCTTTCATATCCTTTAAAATTTGTACCACCTTTTCTCTAATTTCAAATTTCATTTCCTCTATGGTCTTGTTAGTTTCTTTTAAACCTGATGTTATCTTGTCACTCATCTCTCTAAATTTCCTTTCGTTGTAGCCAATTACCTTGGGATAAGGTAATATAAGACAATTATCTTGCGAAATGTTTGGCGCAAGGGTAACTAAAACGAGGATTTCCTGTTGCAACGAGAAGCCCGAGGTAATGGTGAATGGAAAACGTCTTTTGAGTAAGGAAACCTCTAAAGGCAAAGCGGCTAGTAGAGTAATTTGCTCTGGGTAGATCATGAGCTGGGGTCGGGGTTGAACTATGACCAAAAATAAAGTGAATATGGCGTCACCGAATTTTTGAATACAACTAATGACTAATATCAGCTTATTTGTATAAGGAGAATGCGGAAACTTAAGCCATATACCACTGCACAAATATTTTGCATGAATGCAACCCTTACGAAATACTCATCTGCTTCCACGTTTAGTTGATAAAGATACACTGCTACTTCTGTAACCAAATAAAACCTATACCTTGCATTGTTTGTGCATTCTATTAATTATCAGCATTAAATTTCATAGATAATACGAACTAAATATTATCTCATTCGAAATAATAATCAAAGAAACCAAAATACGTTTCTATTCTCTTAATATCTCAGTTATCAAAACAATTATTTACAAATGTTTACTCAATAATGTACACATTATTGTCAAATTGATTCAGTAATTTTGTTTCACTACATCTCAAAATTTAGCAATTATTTTTCATATAGATATTTAAAAATCTGTACTATGTAAGTGACTAATGATTTTCTAACAAAAATTTTATTCAGTTTTGTATAGTACTATGATATAAGTGTCAATTCAATTTATTTCCAAATATTTCTAAAGTTCAATTAGGCATACATAACCTAACCAATGAACAAAGGCTTTTAGAATCCCAGTATTTTATTAATATCAACCAATACTATTTAAGATGAAATATTTTAATTTTCCATACATACTCAATAATAGTTATTAACTTTTACATTTACTCTTAATTTATTATGTCAAAAATGTAAACCATTTATCATTAATACTGCCCTCTATGAATTTCAACGGCACATGCCAATATTAAAAATGGAGGTTCTATAAAATTCACTTTAAAATCAAAATGAGATAATAAGGTCAAACGACGTTAAATAGCATAGGAATTTCCAGCTTGAACAACACTTAAAAACACTTGGTTAAAGTACAGTTGTAACTAAAACTTGCACGTTCTTTCAGAACAAACAACATACCAGATGTTCAACAGTTTACAAAAATATCAGCAATGCACTTAGTTACCATTCCATGAATGTATGTAAATCTTGAAGCCTGCCAATATACCATCACGAAACTGTTAGATATTTCTCAAATCATCTTATGTAAACCATAACAAAAATCTTGCTGTATATAAATTTATCAATTCAGAATTAAATTCGAGACATTGAATATTCTAACATTTCAATATTCAAATTGAATCTTCCTAAATTATATACATCTGTCTAAATTATTTTTATTGCACTATGAAAAAGAATTAACAAAATACCATGAGATTAATTTATACTCACTGTGTTACTGATGCCTAATAAAATTTACATCGTGTATTACATACATCACTGAAGCAAAACATAATAGGAAGAGCTCTCTTCTCAAACCTAAAATGAAGCTAGGAATCTAATCACTACACAATGTTTTCCTAGTTTTACAACTTTTTTTCGAACCCGGCACAAGCGTAATTGCACAGGGTCATCTTCATGATAAGAAGTTTGACTTTCACCCACAACAAACATAAAAGTGTTTGTAAATTCGACAGTTACAATGACCTAGTGTTTCATTCTACTTATAGAAGGAGGGAGCTCTTCTAAGAATTATTACTTGTTACCATACAATCTGAAATGATGCTCACAGTTTTGAAGCATAATTTTAAATTAATACAACAGGTAATAAATACATAACCGTAAAATCAATTACCACTTAGAAATTTACAATGATGTAATGCTTGAAATAACCTTCTATCAAAACAATAGCATAAATATCCATAAAAATACTGATGGAAAATAAATTTGCTACATCGTTCTTGTCACTTTGTAATCTTAAACTTTCCGCCAATTTTGCTATATTCTCTCCAAATTCCAAACTTAACTCCTGAGTATTTTTATCAAATTTATCACCCATTCCTTTCATACTTTTCTCATTATTTTCACTCATTTCTTTTATATTCTCCTTTTGTTCCTGCATACTTTGATCTAGACTTAATAAAGGGGCCATCATCTTTGATTCCTGAACCTCTCTTACACTGTATTCTTTCTTGGTCTCTGGATTCTTCTTTTTCGATTCTTTCATATAAACACCTTTCTGAGAATCAATTTCCACTCCTTCAACTCTCAAACCCCACGAACTTCTTTCATTCTACCTGTCATACTGGAAACCAATCAGATATATTAAAAAAACTCCACGAAATCTTACAAGACAAGATAACTCTAATTTTCAGACGATTTAATCGAGCCTCTAAATTGGAACGCCTCAAATATGCTGTGCCTAGTTGTCCTGTACGTTGAGAGCCACAAAAGTTGCTGTGACTGGGGTACATCGGAATTGTATTAATGAGGATGCAATAGAAAATATGAAATTTCTATCTTACCATGCCCTTTCTTTTGTCTGGTTCCGCTCAGTGGAAAATGTGTTGCGGATTTTATGAAAAACAAATGAAACACAAAAATTTCAAGAAACATCTATGAACATCCAAAAACATTTTTGCACGTTTTGTATTTGATACACAGGATATTATTGAAAGATTATTTACTTTATTATAATAATATATTCGAAATTTGTGCAGATATTATAGGATAGAACACCAGTCTGTAAGTTTACTTATAATTTTTATTTCAAATTAGTTTAGTATTAAACGATAGATTTTTGACAAATTTTGAGTATCTACTTTATTGTTAACTGTTGTATTATTTTTGTGTATTTCAACCATTTCTAAAAATTGTTTGGCTTTGTTATTACATTCTGTATATTATTAAAATTGAAGTTAAAGGCATGCCCTATATGATCCGAATTTTTTTAAAGCTGTAATGTTCTGACTATATTTATGGCCTTTGACTCTTTAATGTTATTTTGATTTTGTGGTGTCATTATTAGTTTGTAGGGTTTAATGTTGATTAATTTCTTCTGTTAAATGTGGACATAAGACATTTTTGAACAAATGTGTGTTTTTCTGATTTTTGATTAATTGTGTCTCGATAAAGTACCAAAAACCTCGACTGTACTAACAATAATGGTTGGTGACTAACTCGGTGGGAAGGATGGTGTGTGTTTGAAGAGGGCCCTGGAATACTATCGGGTCCAATTTGAAAATTATTTTGTACACCACTTAATCTTGAAATACAGGGATTTTTATAGGGAAACCCCTGAAAGAATAACAAGAGGATGCTAAAACTTGAGATCAGGAAAGATTCTGGCATAAAATTTATCCAAGAAATAATCACATACACTAATGCTTAAACCAACCCAAAATAGACGTTAACAATGACATTAATATAACTATTTAAAAATTGCTAGCTAAAAACAAAGGTTTCTAAAATCAAATGCTAAATTCCTGACTATTAATCATGCATCTAGGTTATTGCAGTATATTTTATTCCGTCAAGGCTGGAACTGTTACATTTACATTAGTTGTGGAGAAACGCCTATATAGGTCTATTATACAACTGTTTTCATTACAAGTACATGTAAACATTCTTTAAAGAAAACCAAATATATCAAAAATTACTTGCCCAAATAGAAAACGTTTTCGGTGAACAAATTATCTTCTAAGTGCTTAAACTAATAACAGGAATGTACTATGAGTACATTTATATTTTATGCGATTAAATAAAAATATTCGTTTATTTATGGTTTTGTAAATTGTAGATCCAGAAGGTTTATTATAAATACCCGGTGTGTGATTTTTGACTGCGGATACCTAGGAAACAACTAAAATTCATTACTTTCTGAACTCTATTCATTCTAACCAGAGCCTATGGGAATTCTGGAGCTTTGTTAAACAGTTCTATGTACTTTATTAACATGATTTATTTCCAACATGAAGTTGTCTACTGAAGGTACAATTATCCTAAAATTAAAAGTAACGGAAGGACATTATTCCAAATTTTATTGGCCAATCACATTGATCAGTTTGATACCTTATTATAAACGATTAACTGTACCTACTCAAATTGCATGTCATTTGTATTGATGAAATGACAAAGTGCTCTATAAAAAAAAATTATCTTTCCTCCATACACAATTTGAAATTATCTTCAGCAGAATTTGGAGCAATGAATTAAAACTGTATGAAATAATTTGTTTTGTTTTCCTTTATCTAATATGTATGAATTATTTTTACTGACACATTAACTTAAACCAGAGAAAGAGAATTCTCATTTTCTGAATCGGCATAATTTTGCATATGAAACTTCTTCGTCCAAGACGAAGATGTCATAAGCCCCAATATTATACATTATTAATCAAAACAAAAAAATTATAGAAGTGTAATAATCTATAGTACAATATCATTCTTAACTTTAAAAACTGCCATAACGAATTTAATAACCTGTGAGTATGAACAATGCAAGATACAAAGATAATCCTTCCTAAAATCAAATATGCGTGTAACTTAAAAATTGTATGTATTGAAAGAAATAACTCTTAACTCTATTGGTGGGATTTACCGATACAGAACTATTAAAACGAAATATGATTATAAACATTTTAAAGGACTGTTACACACCTACACAATATTATGCCAAAAGTCAGCACACTTTTACATGTTTTGCAATTATTAATTACTAATTGAAATAACAGGTTTCATTATCAACAAGTGGCTATAAACATTTTATATATGAGCACTACATTTATTTCAATAACTAATATAACCAATATAGTGTAATTACTTTATCGCCTGCAATTAATAGTATATTATTCAACATACGGTAATGTAGGCAATAACTCACGCAGATGAAGTTTGCGGCACGAGCCGAAGGTGTGTGAGTTGTTGCCATTACCGTATGTTGAATACTATACTTTATCTACGACTACAACAGTGAACACTAAGATGTAAGTACACAGATAAAGAACACTATATTTACTATATTTAGAAATCTTGACAGGTATAATAATGATACAAAAATTTTTGTCTAATTACTCATTTTGCTTATTAACAAAATTAACAGTAAAGTTTGAACAACCCGTAAACTGAATATGTGGGACTGAATTATTTAAATTTATTGTTACAGTTGACATTCTTACTGCTACACCAATCTAGAAAGTTTTTATACACTTCTTTATATTTGGCTTGCGATTTTTCGGGTAATAGATTCTGTACTGTAGCATTAGCTACCTGTCTCAACTCTGGAGGTGTACATATTAATTCATCTTCACTATCAGAATTCATCGTATTTAACCCTAATTTTACTTAATTCAATTTCAATTTGAAAACGTCAGAGTAATTTATTTAAATTTGTCAAGTAGCCTTACCTCAATAATAATAATGAACCTTGCGTTTCATCGTATCAGGCTCGTACAGAGCCAACTTCGCGCGTTGCGTCTATTCGATTATACAGACTAGACATGAAGGAATTTGACACGATCTAGTAGGAATACTGAGAATTATCATAAATCACAATGGAGTTATTATAACTCACGCTGTTTGTTTATGGATACTATAAATTGCTCAAAAACAGCTGATGAATTAATATGTAATTTGATAGGAGTAGATAAATGAATTTTTCTTACTTTGTATAGCAATAATTCAATCGAAGCTTAAAGAAAACCACAAAAGTTACTTTTTATTGCAAAAGAGTTGCATAAATTTGATTAGAGTCTTGAACTACTGCCTTTTGCATTAAAATTATGGTATAAATGATCTTATTGAAAATGTGAATGTTATCGACCAACAATAAAGGAAAATGTCATGTTCCTATATAATTAATGATATTGCGAGGTCTAGGTTAGAAAATATGTATAAATATTATTTATAGAATATTCGTCACAAAAACTGTTTCATGGTCAGCACTTGTGTTAGTTTATAGTTGATCTGTTTTATATCTGAATTAAACTTAAAATGTTTACTATCTTGCATTCTTTAAATGAGAAGTCTAATGCGATAAAATTGTGTGAACTTGATTTTTAAAGCAGTTATTAGTACTGAAATAGATTTTAATTTATTTACTTTGTTTCAGGCTGAACTTATACATATGCGAGTTGAACTAGTGGAATCAAAAGCTAAGAAAGATTTATTAGAACAGGAGCTACATAATTTGTTGCTACAATTACATTCCTCACAGCTATCTCAACTGCCTAGCCTTTCAGGAAATAGGACTCTGAATTTAAAATTGGATCCTGATGTTAATAATATAAAGAAGAAACTAGATGATGAAATGAGAAATAGTCCTACACACAATCAAAGTAATTTTAATTTTATTTTATATTTTTATAAAATACTGCATGAATGCATTAATGCAGCTTAAACCACCAACGTTTTAATCTCAATTCTGCTCTAGCTTTTGATAATGTAATCAGGGATTCATTTATTGTAATGCATACGCCAGAAAATAGTTTACAATTTTGAATTGAAATATATTTCACGTACATATGACAAAATTAGTTGCAGACCTTTTATGATGGATAGCTTTACTGTTGTAAATATTATCAGTGATAAAACCGAGTAAACTGACTGAAAAATGAAAACTTTATTGTTCGTATGATTACAAAAAGTATTTAGCTTTCTGTAAGAAATGTTGTAGTTAAATTTAGTTATTTACTTACACGTGCCATACACCATCAGTAAACGTTTTGTATATGCTTGCACGTTGATTGTTGATTAGTTCTTTTTTGTTTGTTCATTGTGCTGTACGTTTACATAATAATTGTTCTCAAATATTTAGTTTTTATCACGAATGATACTTATGATTTGTTCTAAATTTCAGATGAGAATTTAGATAATAGGGGATCTGATTAGGAAATGAAACATTATACTAAAGATGAGAATCCTGATGAAGACCTTTGTGCGTGTGAATGGTGCCATTTACTATCCAACAGTGTTGCTTCATCACCATTTGTTTACTCAGAAACGCAAACGTATAAAAAATATGAATATTCAAAATTCATGTCTCAGTTTTTTGAGCTCTTTTTTGATTGTCAATTGATGCAACATATCATAGTAGAAACAAATAGATATGTAGCTAGTCTCTTTCATGGTAGAACTAATATTGACGGCTTCGTGGCTTAGTAGGGTCACGTGTGACTACTCACCCCAATGTCCCGGGTATGATTGCCAACATGGACCACTTGAAAAATATTAGGCAAGCATTAGTCATAAAAATATGCCCTCGTTTGTATGAGAGATAAAATGTAGATCCTGTGGTGAGTGTTGTCATGTACGTTAAACATACCTACCTTGCTTGGAACAACAGGGATTTGGCAAAATTCAAAAGTTTCCTTGCTTCCTGGCCAATGTAGTACCTTCAGGTGGAGCATTCGGAATTCAAATGTAGAATTAGAACTAATATTTCACGTGCGATTCTAATCAATTTACACGAATTGAGAATATTCGTGGCTGTTCTTTTACAAAATAATGTAAGAAGTTCGAATTACCGTCATGTTTGGACAAAAAATCCATTGTTGCAAAACCCATTTTTCATTTATGTATGACAGGAAAAAGATTTAAGGTCATAAAACAATGCGCTCACATCTCTAATAACGACGATTTGATACAACTACACACATTTTCGAAACCAAATAAATGCTGGCCTATTTATAAAAATCTTAATGACAGATTTTTAAATTTGATTACTCCAGAGCAACAGGTTGCGAATGATAAAGAAAGTAAAGTCTCTTACTTTATAAAGGTCGCCTAGGGTGGGTCCAATACATTCCTCTGAAGAAAGCTAGATTTTGTAGTAAAACATTCTTATTATGCGAATCTAGAAGTGGATATGTACACAATTTCATTGTATACATAGATAAAAGTAATGTTCTGGATAGAGATTGTACAGACCTTCCAGTTTCTTCATAAGTTGTCATGACATTGATGAAGCATTTATTGAATAAAAGTTATTTTTTCTGTGACGAGAAATTCTTGGCAGGTAACAAAATGTCACTTTTTATGAATTTACTTTTTCCCCAGGAAAAAAATGAGTACTTTTCTCCCGGGTATGTACAAATAAGTAAGAACACGGAGATATTTAATTTAAAGCCGGGTCCATGCTTGTAACATTACATCGTATTATAACTTTGTCGCATTCAAAACAACCAATATAAACAACTTAAGTAAGCAATTTTTGAAACCACTCGCAGAATTAAATTGACAAATATTTGATTACTTTAAAGGTTTCCTTAGCAACGCAAGTCCAACTGTCCTTATAAGTACAACAACCTTGTTTTAAACTTCAAATTTGACATCGATTGTTTTTTTTATTTTAATATATTGTAATTTTTTTTTCTATATTAAATCATCGTTTTGCCTGTCACAGAAAAAAAATAGTGTATTATGCACGGGTAAAAATGTAAGATTTTAACTCTCGGTGTTTTGTCTCTTTCCGCTTTGCGTTGGGAGACACACACACCTGGTGCTAAAATCTAGTACTTTTTCCCTTGTATAATAAATAACCATGTTTAACAATGGGCAATTTTTATACTTCGCCAGCTTTCGGCTACTGTGATAAAACATAAAACTGATGTATATGGAACCTTACATTCATCGATAAAGAATGTTCCTTAAGAACTAAAATCCCTAAAATTAAAGACTGGAGAAATAATGTAATTTTTGAGAGGAGATTTCTGCAATAAAATGAAAGGACAAGAAATATATCTCTGATTTGTCCAATATTGATAGCAGATGTAGAGTTGTGTCGGGTACCAAAGAAAAAACCACAAGTTGTGCTGGTTTATAACCACACCAGAAAAGGATAAAAAACAATATTACAAAAAGTTTTTTTCATTTTGTGGGCTTGGTATTGTGAAATGCTTTTACTTTTTACCAAACATTTAGTGGGAAGCTGAATTACATTGATTTTCGTCTTGACATTGTCAAATTGGTCGTTGAAAAAATGTAACGTATGTGCATTAAGAATTGAATATTCTTTGTTTAATCTCAACACCCATATGGTTATCGGTACAGCACTTTCCAGTCTTTATACTGCCAACGAAGAAAAGGAAAATTCAGGAGGCAAGATATGTGTGCTAACTGTGACGTTCCTCTATGCATCATTTCGAGTTTCAAAACTCATCATATATTGACGAATATAGAATAAAATGATAAAGTTTGGAAGTTTGAGTTAACTCAAGTAGGAGGGTTATGTCGGTTTTTATTTCACGCTCCACAAATAGTCGCTTTTTTAGCAACTAGTATACTAAAACATTGTAAACTCTCTAATTACGAATTTTGCTCGCTAAAGTCACTTTCTTCAACTGTTTTTCCACTCTCGCCAGAAATACACTCATAATTTTTTATTCCACAAAAAATAAATTATCATATTCACCAAAAATGAAAATAAACGATCCCTTTATAAGAATGACAAATAATTTAATTGGAAATTAAATAACTGTAACGTAATTGTATAGTATAAATATACTTAGCAAACGTCGTCGCCAGCGCCAAGACGATGCATAAGTGAAGAAACAGCGTTATTGCCAGATATTCTCCCTTCTGTGCTAATGTTATATGAAATTTTAATATAACGCGTTTAATGAACAGATTCAATAAACAAAAGGTTAACAATTCAAAATATATTATGTGGTTATGATCCCGACCGACCAATACGAATCTTTTATTTAAACTTCACACTCATTTATGAGAGTGGTATCTCAGTATCTGTTCGTTAAATGCACACACACTATAAAGATATGACTGCTGCGATACGCATTATTTTAGTTGGTCAAATCTCATTAAAAACAGTTTGTTTAATTATGGTAAATTAAATCTGAAGTTAAAATGATATTGCGTGGGTTTCGTTTATTTTATAAACATTGTGTTGCCTACGCACAGTGAGTTTAAAATTCGAAAATGTAAGTTTGTAAACGAGTGGTTAAATAAAAAGGATATTAATGGTCACACCATTTCTAAGTGGGCTAAAAAATATGATGACACTAAAGCGTTTTGCCTAGTGTGCAATAAAACATTTAGTATTTCATATGGATTTATTAAATTAAATCAACATGCCAAGGGATATCAGCATTTGCAGTTGGTGAATTCAAAGTTGAACCCAATCCAGTTGCAAATCCAGTTACTGATGGTAGAATTATAAAAATATTAATCTCAGGAAAATGTTTGAAAATAAAAACATTTTGATTTTGGACAAGATAAATCCTGGTCAAGAATGTTTAAGCTTACTGAATAGTAAAGAAGTATCCAAATTTGAAATAAAGTAAAGAATTTTTATATTGCTTCAATTGAACATATCTATGAAAAAATTGCACATCTTAAAACAACTTTCAAGTATTTATCTTTTTTGAATATTAAAGACCCTTTGTCCAAAAAGTTAGTCCGGAAAAGGAGAAATATTTTTCTAAATGCCTGAAAATTTTGCCTATTGATGTAGATTATGATACAGTTATTTTGCAATACAAAAATTTAAAAGCAGATATTATAAATAAAGAAGTATATTTTGATAGAACAAGAATTGATACAATGTGGACTACACTGCTAGAATATGTTGATTCAAATGGAACAAAAACATACGAGGAACTGTGGAAAGTATTAAAAGCTTTTCTAACATTTCACATGGAAATGCAAGGTTGAAAGAAGTTTTTCTCTGTCAAAAAGAATATTAACAGAAGACAAAACTGCAATGGACGTTTCAATTCTGACATCCCTTATGCATATCAAAAACAATTTGAGATTATTCTATGATAATAAACCTCAACTTATGTTAATTACAAAAGAATTGATGAACATGAGTAGGGTAGTGTACAAAGTGCACAATAACTATTTAGAACAAAAAAAAGGCAAAGAAAAGAGGAGAAGAAGAAGAAAACCGGGTCAAATCTGAACAAGAAGAACTTAAAGAACGACAAAGGAAGGTGCAAGAAAATAAAACCATGATTGCTAATATGGCTAAAGAGTTACGTGATATGAGTGCTCAAAAGAAAGAAACTCACAAATTATCGACACAGTCTGAGATGCAACAGACAAATTAAAATATGCAATGAAGCAAAAGAATTTTGCTGATGTGTCTGTTGCACAAATATTATTGGATAGTGCAACCAAAATTACCTCTAAAGAGGAACAAATGTATAAAAAAATTATTAATTTACAAACTACCATTTTAAAACGTCAAGGAGAGTTAAATTTGTCGCTATTGCAGTACTGTACTACTCTTTTTTTAACTCTGTAGTTTTATGTAATTTTTTTAAACAAGAAATGTTTTTTTATAATTTATTTGCTTATTTACTTCAGCTCAGCAATCGTTATATCATTAACAACCACACTTCTGAATGAAATGGTCACTATTTGGTCACTTTTTTCATATTGGGAATAGCGACCAAAGTCACTATTTTAAAAAGAAATTTTGTTGTGGGCCCTGTTATTTAGTTTTTGGCAGACATAAGATTTTTTAATAAGGTTTATGCATTTTTCGGTAATGTCCCTCGTGTTAAATAAAAATCAACAATTAAAAACATTGGTGAAAAAGTTTTAATTTTTTAATAGTGCATTAGGAGATTAATATATGATTAGCTTAGATATACTAAGAAATACTAGAGGTATTGTGTATTTTCATCCTAAGAGATGTTTCAATTGCCAAAATACTATCAATTGACATTGGACAATTGTATTGTTTTTACTTCGTTGATAGATTCTTCTAACATTCAAACTTAATTTCACATACCTTTATTTTTCTTTACTTCAACTGAACGATTCACAAAATACCTACCGATTTCTCTGATACTCTCATTTAAATTTTTCTTAGTCTCATTCAATTTTATTTCAATCTCATCTTCTTTTGAAATTGGATAAACTTTTGGAATATTTATTTAATAATTACTCTACTTTATCTTTTAATTCACCTGGAGCCTTAATAATTGTCTTCACTTCTGTCTCATTTACTACCTCCAACTGATTCAAATTATACAATCATTCTTGACGTCAATATTTATTTCGTTACCTCATTTAATATATTTTTTCTTCACATATAATTATCGTATTCTCTGCGTCTATTAGCAACTTCAACGTACCTATCAAATTCATCTCAAAAATAGCATCCATCTTTAATCCAGGTACAATCATAAATTTATGTTCAAACTTCATATTCCTTAGCTCACATTTCAAAATCACCATACTATTTATACTTGTGAACTTTCTGTTGTTCGGTGCTACTGTGTTGTTTCTTTCTGGGTATCAATTTATTATTTAATTGTTGAATATTATTTTTAATTAACTGTTCAGGAATTAGCGATGCTTCAGCTCCTGTACGTATAAGCAACTTAATTATTTTATTCTCTACATTTAAATTTAAAATAGGTAATAAGTTTTTATTTAAATTATTATCACTTTGTAATTCAACTTTTATAAATTTGCATTGATATTCATATCGATTAATTTTAATGGGTGTGCAGGGTCTGTTTCCTATTGAAAATCCTTTCTCGATGTAGACGATTATGGCCTATTTATAGTTTCAGCACACATACAGTTGTTTTCCTTTCATGAATTACCTTCATGCTCTCTATTTCTTTGTGAATTTTCATTACTATTATTTTCTCTATTTACATTTCTAATTTCCGCAGTCCTCATCTCATTATTTTTTTCCACGTCCCTTCTTGGTCTATTACTCTGGCTCTAATTTGACCTATTATAATTTCCACAATCGAACTTCCTATTATTAAAACATTTGCTTCTGCATTTCACTGGTATCTGATAAAATTTAGCGGATGATTCCTGGTCCTGTTCTCTGTTCTATTTCAACATATTTTTGCAAATACTCTAAAATATGCCCCTGTCCACAATATTTTGCAAAGCTATACGCTGTTTAACTTCTACCTCAAAATGTCCCGCCTAATATTTAATAATCTGCTTGTATTCCAGTGGAGGATCTAATTGTTTGACCACACTCAATTTCTTTATAGCTTTATGTCCATTAGGGCTTAAGTCCGCATTATATTTTCCTGTAATTAAAGCATCCCTTACTCGAAATTGTTGATTATCCCCCCTCACTCCTTAAATGTTTTAAAAAATCTTAAATTCAAACACCTTAAATATCTTCAATTTGGTTTCTACTAAACCAAACCATATCTCTGCATCGACCTAGCTATATTTAATTTGGTTTGTTCATCTTAATTGCCCTGCACTAAAGAGTCCTAACATTATTTAAAAAATTTTGTGATTTAATTTATTATCGCCATAAAATTTGGAATATTTTTCTAATGTAACATCACTTTGACTCCTTCTCATGGGTTCACCAAGATTCATATTGTGCATTCTATGCTCTAAATTCTCTACTTTATTTCCAAAATGTCTTAAAATTTCGTGTTATTTTTTAATGTTTCAAACAGTCACCATTCATCTCTTTCTCACACACTTCTTGATTTGACTTTATTTGCATAATCTACTCTTTGACATTATCTATATCCTCCAAAATTTGTACTATTTTACCCCTAATTCCGAACTTCATTTCTTCTATGGTCTTACTTATCTATTTTAAACCTAAGGTTAATTTATCACTCGTCTCTTTAAATTTCCTTTCATTCTTTCCCTCTCCAATCTTAACTTTTTCCCCAATCTTTCGAAATGCTCTCTAAACTCCGCTCGTATTTTCTATGTATTCTTATCAGATTTCTCACTCGTTTTTTTGATAGTTTTTCATTCTTTTCACTTATACCTTGATACTTTTCATTCTTTTCATTCATCTTCTTCATACTTTTCTCATTTCTTTCACTCATTTCGTGCATATATTTATTTAAATTCAACAAAATTGCCATTATCTTAGACTCTTGAGTGTCTCCTACATTTACACCCTTCGTCTGCTCTGCTTTGCCATTCTGAAGACAAGTCAAACCTACTTTTAAATAAATGTTCCTACAAAATCCTAAGACACAAAACTCTAAATTTCAAGCGACTTAATGGAGGCCATGTTAGGCATCAATAAAAATTGCCATGGACTGAATATGATTCTAAACAAGCCCCAGGTTGGGAGTCGATAAGAGTTGCTATGAACTGAATAATATCTAATCGTCCATTGTCTAATTATTTTTAAGCTCTCTAATTAATAAAATCACTAATTATAAATCAGATTTATAATAAGGCAAAATAATCTTCTTACAAACAATATCTCAACTACAAAATTAATGACAAGTAACTTCTTTGCAACACATCTTATATACTACATATAGATTCCAGAATATATCTTTAAAACCAGAACAATCACTTACTTATTCTAAACAAATCTTAAACACCGGATTATTATTCATATACAAGTCTATAATTATATTGTCATTAATATGTACCATAATTATCTAAATTAGATTGACTTTTACACACTACTTTTACTTTAAAATTTAAAGTAATCAACCAGTCTTTAGAAATCACTTAAAATAAATTGATTTAAACTTTACCGTTACATATCTTCTTTTAATTTTCTATCTTTGACTTTTTCAAACATAATTACTAATTCATGCTCCAAAATCGTTGAAATCATTTTAAAAAGTAAAAATGGTCATGCAAATTGATCCATTCCCACATATAACAAACCATTGCAAATCATATGATTATTCCAATTAACAAAATTATCTTGAGGTAGTTTTAATTATTTTTTCATAATGAATTTATTGTACTTATCTCATGGCAATCGCTGCTTTGCAAGTAGTTTTGTAGCTTTTTCGTTTATTATTGTTTAGGTGTTTAGTTTATCATATCATTTTGTTTGCAGATTTTAAAGAAAGTGAAGAATTAAAATTTAGCCCAACATTATTAGAAACAGCTCAAATACGTGCTGAAAATTCTCAGCTGCATCTAGAAAATACAGCTTTAAGGAATTCAATAGTAGCTTTAAATAGTGAAGTTTACGGTGCTAAACTAGCAGCTCAGTATTTAGATAAGGAATTGGCTGGCAGAATACAGCAGCTACAGCTGTTAGGTAATTATATAGATATGTATGTGGAATACTTTTTCAATGTTGTCAGTGTGAAACTAATAAACATATATGCGGTGCATCAAAATAGTATATTACATTACTAGTGTAGAAAGTGACCCATTTTACACAAGTGGGAGAGTTGTCGCACGAGACGCCAGCCGAGTGCCACAATCCCATGAGTGTAAAATGGCACATTCGACATGAGTACTGTACACGATTTTTCCAACGACCACAACTAATGAAAAAAAAATAGGAAAGATATTTTAAATAAACGTACACTGTTGCTCTTTCCCTTAAACACCTTGCCTTTATGCAAGGTCGTGCGATCGTCTAGTGGTTATGTTGAACAAACTCCACATTGCGTTTTTGGCATTGGGCATGTTGAGTCGTCTAGGTAATTAATGTACTAATATCACGTTCGTCATGCAGTTTGGAGTTGAAAATTATTTCAACACTACAGTGATGTTTACTTTACCACTATAGAGTGATATTTACTTTCGCACTCTAGAGTGATATTTACTTTCGCACCCTAGAGTGATGTACGTCACTTTCTAAATAAATAAGTAGTGTGCAATCTGTTGTTTTCATACGTGGTCGTCGGAAAATGAACATTGTGATTTACATAATATCGCAAAAAAAATCGCTTTGTAATTAGTATAGTTCATAAATTGCCTTTTTGATTCATATTTTTATTAAAACATTGTACGATTTTTTAAATGCCAAAGTAGAAATCTTGTGTCAGTGAAATATTTATGCATTATATTATTGGATATTTTTGACGTACTGTTTATTGTATTCATAGACAACGATAAGTTGGTGTACTACTAAAATTTTAAGGTCAGAATTGGTCATTCCTGAATTTGTTACTCGATAGCGTGAGACTGCATTTAGCTTTGAACCATTTCAGGCTTGTTACAAAAATTCAAACGAGACAATTTTTAATATTTTGGTATGCAGTTCTGACCTATTACTACATCTATTACTTGTTGCTTCATTTGAGCCATATTTGACAAATTCAAGTTGAAACTGAACAAAATACAACAGTAGTACAAAATTGGCTAAGTTGCTTGGCACGATAATACAATTAAAGTTGGAATTGAAGAGATGATTGTGGTAAAAATAAGAGTGAAATACAATTACATGTAAAAATTGTTGTGATTTTTATGCATTAGAAATGTGAATTTTTTACATGCTTTACATTAGTACTGTGCATACATTTACAGTTAAGTTTTAATGAACAGTGTAACGTATTAGTCCTGTGGTATCATAAACTGCATGCATTCATTTATAGTGGAAAAATCTAACTCTTAAATGACGCCTCTTTGATTTTAAAAACATAGACATATGCTACTTTTGTTTACTTTTTTGTGTGGATGTTGTTTTCTTTATAGAATCTTTGATGCATCTAGTGCTTTCCGTGCTTTTAGTTTGCAGTACTTCTGGACTAAATCACTCAGAATTAGCAACATTTAATACACTGCTTCCTAAATAAAAGTCCTTTCACAAAATGTAGTCGATTCAATCAATTCTCAATTATATAAGGTTAAATATTACAAGAGTAAACGCCTAAAGTGAACTATGTCAAAATTCCTACAATCCGAACAATGATTAAATACAAATAAGATTGCTGAACGTTCTTATAATCTAATTCTTTCTCATACTCCTTTATAACTTATTACATACAGTTTTGGCCCCAGAAAATCTAGCTTGTAATCCACAGAAAAACTTTATGTATCCTGCTAAAAATTGTTTCGGTAAAGTATCTAAAACCTCAACTGTTCTAGCAAAACTGGTTGCCGACCAACTTACTGGGACGAGTGATTAAGTTTTTGAAGAAGGTACCGGATTGCTATTATGTGTGAAATATGTCTTAATCGGAAATTTATTTGGACACCACCTAATTTTGCAATAAGGGAATTTGTAAGTTAAAGTCCCAGAAAGAACAACTAAGGGATGCTAAAACCTGAGATCAGGAAGGTGATTCTGGACAAAAATTCATTTGAGAACTAATAAAGTACACTAATGCTAAAAATGTTATAATAAGCACACTAATATACCTACTTGTAAACTGCTAGCCGAAAGAAAGGTTTCCAAAATTAAATGTTAAATTATCAGAACATTAATATCGCCTCTAGGTAATTTCAATGTAATTTATTACAACAAAATTGAAACTATCACCTTCACATTAGTTGTGAAAAACACCAATATAAGACTATTATACAGCTGTGTTTTTATTACAAGTGCATATAAATATTAAACAAACAGATATATCACAAAATTACTATCTAAATTCTTAACCTAATCTCAAGAACATACTGTTGGTACGTTTCAGTTCATCCAATTAATTAAAAATGTTCATTAATTTACACTTATTCTAGGTTATAGGTTCAGAGGTTTTCATAAATATCTGATGAATTGATTGTTGCCTGTAGGTAACTCGGATATCACTGACAGCCTTTATTTCTTGGAACTTTCAAAGAAACTAATTGTGCGGGATTTACATGCTTTATCCAACACGAAGTTGTCAAATTAATGTAACCAACGTGTTCCTAAAATTAGGAGTAACCATTTTGGTAGGTTATTGTCTGCATTTTATTGACTACTTGCAGTCAGTTCGATGTCTAGTCTTCAAGGTAAACTAATTCGCTCAAGTTACATGTAATTTCTTTGGATTGTAACTAGGAAGTGAAGTGCTCTCTAAAAATTTGACCTTCATTTCATAAAACAATTCGGGACACCTTCTGCAGAATTCAGACGGATGAATTGAGACTGTAAATTGAAATAACTTGCATTGTTTTTTCTCTATCTAAATATATGTAAAATTTATTTATCGAAAGGTTAACTAGAACCTGGGAAAATGGTTGTTTATTTTCTGTATCGGCATATTTTTGCATGTGAACATTTTTCAGTGCTGAGACGATGAGGTCATAGGCACCGGCAAGATGCATTGCTGATATCGTTTGTAACTTAAACTGCCATAATGAATTGACAACTGTTGAGTATGAACAATCTAAGCAGAAATAATCCTTCCTTAGACCAAGAATACATGTAACTTAAAAATTATATTTCTTAAAGGAAATAATGTAACCCTATTGGTGGTATTTACTAATAAAGAAACTATTAAAATGAAATATGATTATAAACATTTTAAAGAAACATCAGAAAAGAATAATTTTTTTAGTGGATCCCTTTAAAAATGTACTTATTAATATACTATAATATCTCCTATACTAAATACAGAACTGTTTTCAAGTGCTACAACTGTTTCTACTTATGAGGCATACTGTTTCAAGCCTATACAACTTTGGCTATTTGTTGATGAACTTGCAAATTCGCCCATTAGAAGTATTACGATTTTTTTTTTTATTCTGTATTGTCATACCAAATTTACTTTAGTTCACCAACACCTGTAATTAGCTCATGATCAGACCATTTAGATGCCAAACTGTTTAACACAACTAAAAATGTTGTTTTTAAATCTTCTTAAGTGCTGGATAGTTATGTACTTTGACCTAAAAATAAAATGTTATTAGTGTGAGATTGGAACTTAAAATAAAAATGAAAAGATATGCGATGGGAAATAGACATCGTGTCAGCATAAATTACATTAATCAATATTTTGGATAAGATCAAGAATATCTCTGGTTTTGTTCTTAATAAAAATCATATATTGCAAACTTACTCCTGTTTTTTATTGAAACGTTTAATAAATTTTCGTAGCAATGTTGGCATATCACTAAAAATTATTTTAACCTAAAGTGCTGTCATATTTTAATGATTTTAACTTTAACTCAGAATTAAAAATAAAATATTTTTCTTTCTATATTATTAGCCGATGGAATTTAACATTTCTTAGAAACGTAATTAAATTTTTGAGAATTTCTAGGACCTTAACTGTTTAACAAAATACGATTATAAAATGCATTTAAGAATTGAATGCATTAATATTGCCCATTAGCAACTTAATAATAACAACAATTGAATTAAGTGCATGTATTTCCTGGACAATTGATGTCTGTCTGTTTAATTCTCATTCATGTGAGGAAAATAAACCGGCTTAACTTTCTTATGTTTTAAGGGTAATTTATACATGTTAGACGTAAACACCAAATTAAGGTTATTAACTGAAAATCGTAATTTTTACAAGGGTTATCAAATTTAAGTTTATTGTGGGCTGTGATGGGTTTGATTTGATTTGAACTTTATGCTAATCAAAATTAGAAACAAAGAATGTTTTTAAATTTTTATTAATCTGATTCAAGATTTCCTAAACACAACTCCTAATCTCGCAATTGAAAATCAAAGCAACATCGATTTTTTTTAATATCCTTTGCATTATCCTCAAAGAATTTGTTCTGTCCAACCAAATCATGAACACGGAATTTTATTTACAGGTTGTGGAGCATTTGAGGCAAAGCATTTTGAAAGTGGCCAAAGGATTGGTTTTATTTTATGAAAGTACTGCACGTTTGTCACTAGCCATGAACGAGTTTTTAACAATACAAGGTACCACATTGATACACCATATTCCTTACAGCCCAAATTAGTCTTTCCTGGCTTTTATTTATTTTCTAATGCTGAATTTCCACACAAGGTCGATATTATGATGTCAGCGAAGCCATTAGATTTAAAGAAATTATTTTCCCATCATTTTCACGTCTGTTACAATCAATGAAAATAATGACAGCATAAATGTAATGCTCGTTGTAAAGACTATTGTAACAGCGTGTCAGTTTAAATTTGTGAGGTATTATTAAGAACTTTTTGTTTAGTTGTAATAGCTTGTATTATTCATAGCAAGAAACCATTTTTGATACATATTCCATTATATATTGCTCAGCAATTTTCTTGTGTCAAGAACTAAAATTTCTGTTATAATATAAGAAATACATGTTATGTTATTTTATTCTGTTACTTTGTTTGAAATTTTAAACTTTAAGGTCGAGAAATGCAGGGAGAAGTCCGAAACAAATTATGGCGACAACTCGAATCCGAAATACTTTTACAGAGGCATAAGACTGTAGTTCGTGCATGTAGAAGAAATAGTATAATTAGTAATAATTCTGAATTTACATATACAAAGCCAAACATTCCTGTCATAAATGAAGAAATTACACAACATTTTGGGGATGTTCGAACTGTTATAGTTAAAAGAAAAACTGGGCAAGGATTAGGCATAAGTATTACGGTAGCTTTCCATATATTTGAGTGCCAGTATAAATAATTAGGAATTACAGGGAGGTCGTGAGCATGGAGTTCCAATTCTCATATCTGAATTGGAACCTAATGGTCCTGCTGCACTATGTGGTCAACTGTACATAGGCGATGCAATATTATTTGTTAATGATAAGGACTTACGTCAAGCATGCCATCGTGAAGCTGTTGATATTCTTCAGAAACAAACAGGAGATTGTAAATTACAAGTTCAGTATATTGCTGCAGACGATAGTGATAATTCATTAGAAGAAGATGGTTTAAATTTTCGGTAAGGAGGTGAACAATGGTACAAATAAAACGATATTGTATTATTTTGTTTAAGATTTTTCAATTGTGAAGTATGTGATCCTAGTGAATCTATGAACCTACATCCAGTACATTCAGATGGTATCATGAATACACCCACTGCTCCTAGAACCCCAGAATCTACATCTAATAGTCGGTAAGTCAGCACGATCTAGTATTCAAGAATGGTATTGTGATATTTTACTTTTAAGTTTTTTATACTATGGAAGCTTGAAGGTCGCACTGTATGTTAATGTTGGCAGTAATATTATGTTAGATTTCTCAGTTAATTATGCATTATATACTTGAATTGTATGTAAATAGTAAGCAAGAATATTGGAAATGCTATATTGAAACAAAGCATTTAATTGGCTGTGCAACTTTGGAATCTACCATTTTATACAAGTTCCTAATTTCATATTTGGCTTTTAAATCATTTACTTATGATTTAACATGAACTTTAATGAATGTAGTTTTTAACAACTTTAATCTTGCCCACTTTATAGAATGTAGTTAGTGCCATCTTGAAGTTTTTTTAGGTTAAGTAGCACAGTGTATGGTATACAGTAGCGTTTATCTGCATGTATTGAAAATGTGTTGTTTTTATTTATGTTGGTAGTTGATTTTATTTAATATAGTTTTTGTTTTATGTTTCCTTTTTTTACATTTTACATGCCACTTACATTCAAAATGAAGTTACCACATTTTTCTTATGCCTGTTTTACCTACGGCTATAGTTTACAAACGTTTTTTCATTTGTTACAGCGATTGAGCGCACCTTAGTAATGGTGATATAACTGTGATATCATAGCCTTTTAATTTGTGGAAACTTTTTACATTATAGATACATTGAGAAAGGTATAGTCCAAATAGTATTGTTCTCGGGATCTTAATGTAACCAATTGGTATCACTGGAGTAACACTTGTTGGAGAACACCAAAGAGAAGTATTGCACCTATAATCCTTTCCAAGAGAGAATATAGTTTAGAGGGCATGTCATACTGAGAGCCACAAGAATATCATGAGTGGAAAATTCAAAATAGTTACTTAACCTTATTTATTCGATATTCAACATAACTAAACAAGACAACTATTATTAGAAAAACATTTTCACAATACAGCATTCCATACTTTTCTTAAATTTCTCACTACATTTTTTCAGTAAATAATTAAATAGCATATAATTATGTCTATCTATAGAAACATCAAAATGTGATTCAACTTTATAGTATAATTCGGAACAAGATGTAGGCGTTATTATATATCATTATATATAAAGTGATGAGCAACTGAGATTTGGTATCAAATTGTCATTATTAATTTTGTGTAGCGCATTTTGAATAGTGAGCAGCTCATTACGAAAGTAGAATGATTGAACATAGTTTTCAATCGCTAGAATATTCATGTCGTCAAGCTTTTCATAGCTCACTGGACTATTTTTGTTCTAAACCGAGACGTTGCTGTACCAGTCTCTTCAAATTTCTTCGATGATGTTCCATACAATGCTTTGACCAATGCTAAGTTCTATTGCAATCTGCTTTACAGCTGTGCTTTTAGTAATTTCTTCGGCATATTTCACACCCAAATTGTGTGCAATTATCTGTTGATCACCTGTGATTATTTTCCCTTTGGGGTTTTTAATTGAGTGCATAATCACTACAATTTATTTCTTGTTATGCACTGTTATACTTCTATCATCATAATACACACAAAAAGGAAGAGATGAGTGTATGTAGATTCTGTGCAAGCGACTTGACAAGCGAAATGTAAGACATCACAGAGATAATACATATACATAACCGTAGAATTCTATAGAATAAAATAATATAGAAAAGACTAACATACAATTGAATTGATTAGATATACATTTGGCAATGGTTTAAAATTACTAAAAGTCAAAATAGTATGTATATATGCTTTAACTATTTGTTTTATACCGCATGTCCCGTTTAGGATTTTACAGTGTAGTTCATATCTCTAATAAAAGTTTTGGAGAAAAATGTTTCAAAAAGAAGTTATTTTGTATTTTATTCTTAATAAAGTTTGTTCTGTTACTTAACATATTCTCATATTTTTTTAAAAGATTGAAATAGAGGATTCACTGTTTGTATCTGGTTAGACTTGGGATAGAATGATAGCTCATGGTGTTTTTATGTAAAGCAATCTGGATTAGTTAAATGAAAAACCACCTCGATATTTATGGTTTCGAGGAACACCTTGTTATATATGAATACGAGGCTTGATTAATCACAATTGTAATAATATAAATGCAAGACATAATATAGAATAAATACCTTGTTTTAACATGATGTGAAGGCATTTGCCATGCCATTTGTTCATTGGAAAACACGTTTCTTGCATGCACGTCCACAGTTCACAACGTTCCAAGAGTGAATGTCAATGTTAATAGATAGCTTCGACTTTAGATTTGCACTGAACTTCTGCCGGACTGTACACAATACACTTAAAGTTACGAGTAAAGTCTGCACAATGTATTTACAGGAAAACATAATATAGTCTTGCATGACGGAACAGTATCCAAAACGGAGTTGCCAAACAAAGAAAATAAATTTACGTTAATGTAATGAAATTATAAGTACTCTTAAATACATATGCACTGGTTTGGATTTGACGTTTGATGTTCATAGTTTTCATGGCAACATCTATTTTTGATACAAAAAGTGAAAAAAGTGCTAGTTTGAGCAACTAATTAGTAAAATTTGTTAAGAATTCTGCAAGCCGAAGCAGGATTGACGATATAATTCTACATTACATTATCACTTTTCCTAAAGTTTTTCCTACTGTCAAGATTGAGGGTGCCAAAACTTGTAATTGTAATGTGTTTCTATATGGAAGAAGGCTATTCTGCATAAAGCTCCCTTGTTTTGGTATGCTAAAGTTGGTCTTAATTAAATTTTTCAAAATAAAATACTTCTTCCAAATAATATTATCACGGGAGTAGCTGGATATCCATTACAAACCATCGACTTTACATCTATTTCCTAAAGCAATTAAAATAAAAATCAACCTAAACTTAACCTCTATTAACTTAAATCTAAGCCACAACAAAACCATTTGCCGCTCCAATTCTTCCTGTTTTCCATTAAATATTAGTAAATCCCAAGTTATTGGTAATGTCGTTCATCAAAACAAAAAAACCAGTTAAATCCCAACTTTATGCTATATCTTTGTCCTTTTCAAAATACGTAAAATTTAATACTTTTAATACCCTAAATTTAACTATTGACTCTCACATCTCAAATCACTAATTTGTCCAGCTAAATAATAATTTTCACTTAAACGTAAAACAATTACCTGCTTTAGTACATTAACTGAAATTGATAATGTCGGAGTGACTTTCTTGCTACTTATTTTGATAAAAAGTTAGCGACCTTTAAATAATTGGTCGAGATCAGAACATGAGAATGCATGGATGAACCAATATTTAAAGAAAGTTGCTTTGAGGTGAAGCTTAAGAACGCCAAAGCAAAGCTGGGCGAAAGAAGTCTGTGGAGAAATGGTTTCCGAGTTGAAAGGGGTTCAAAGGCAAACGGGGTTCATAGTCAAAAGGAGTTTCCAGATCACAGAGCGAAACAACTCTCAGGCAAAAGACCTCCCTAGGTGAAGTTTACTATCTCTAAAAACTAATAGTGTTGCTAGATTTTTGCTAATTTTCATGTTTCAGTAATATTCATTGAAATAATTTGATTATATTTTATTGCATCTTGGAGTTTTTACAAAATAACCATTGATATTTTAGAATATTTACATGCACTAATTTAACAGTATTGAAAGCTACACAACAAAACATGCTTCATATGGAAGTTAAAGATTGACTGCATTGTAACACTGCAAATGAATGATGTAGTAGTGCTCGTTTAAAAGTATTGAGATTGCAGAAGTTGCCAAAATTTAAATGTATGATGTCAAGACGCATATGGTTAGATAATAAGTTATAAAACATTGAAAAATCTCTACACAAATTCCAACAATCTTATTGTCTAGATAGTATTTAATACATGTGATAATTAATGTTTAAAAAATTACATGAATTAGTTTGAGCATATATTTAGCAAGAAAATACTTATGTATGAAAAAGAATAATCTAAGGAAATCCATGTTTAGGACGATTAACTATTAATTTATTTAACCCTTACACCACAGGATGTAGATTTGCAATGTGGGATCCTTGATAAAAAAATATAGTTAATTATACCACATAATTAATATACAGTATATTCACAATAATTAATATAACAGCACTTCTTTTATGTTCAAGTTAACAGCCTTATGTCATCTTAACAAACTAGACTACGTCGGTTAAACAGAAAATATAATATCCGGAAGTATAAACTATTTAAACCAAATAGCGGGAACATAAAATTATGAATTCGTCACAATTTCTCCCCAATTCATAACTTATTAAAATCAAATATAAATTTAACAAAATTAAATAACTTTTCATGTAACAATGACTTAGTTACGAGATCTGCAATATTTTCCTTAGTGTTAACATATCTTAAGTAACAAACAATTTTTATTTAACAATTCCCCAATTGTGTGGTACTTGACATCAATATGCTTAGTTCTATTATTGACTATAACATCCCTTGAAAAATATATTGCTGATTGATTATCGCACAATACTAGAGGTTTTATAGTGGGAAAAGGAAAACCTTTAAATTCAGCAAGTATTTTTGATATCCACATTATTTCTATGCAGGCCGAATCCATAGCAACATATTCAGCCTCCATGGCACTTCGAGATATGCATTTTTGAATACTGCATCGCCAACCTAGAAAAACGTTACCCAGCGACCAAAGAAACCCCCTAAAAGATCTGCGAGAATCTTCAGCTGTAGCCCATGAAGCATCAGTATAAATTGTCAATTCGTAGGAATTAGAATGTGATAAATTAATAGAATAATCATGAGTGTTTCCAACATACTTAAGGGCTCGCAATGAACAATTGTAGTGTTCACTTGTCGGAGTAGAGGAGTATTGAGCCAAATAAATTACTGAAAACAAAATGTCTTGTGTTTGGTTTGCTTGAAATAGCAAGGACCCCAACAGTTCTCTAATAGGCAAGTTAGTTTTTGAACTATTATTATTACTACAAAAAATATATCTGACACTCATAGGAGTGTAAACAGAGATATCTAAATTAATCTTAAAACGTTTTAATAATTTTGTTATATACTTTTGTTCACACAAGTGATAACCACTGTCCAATTTATTAAACTCTACCCCCAAGAAATTCTCTGATACTACCTAAATTAACAACTTCACAGTGGGAAGAATCCAATCGTTATGAACAACTAGTAACACAAATAGCAACTTAACCAAGTTGAATTCAACGACGTGCAAATGTATGGAAATAATCAACTTCGGATGCTTGCTTATAACCATGAACAACCAAGCGTGCTCTACAGCGTTTAATTGTACCATCCACATTTGTTTTCAGGTTGTAAAATCATCTGCAGGTAATAACCTTTTGATCAGGTAATCTCTGTACAATTTCCCACACTTCTTGTTCCTCATTCGTAGCTAACTCTTCTTGCATAGCTTTTTGCCATTCACTTTTACATTTTGAATTAATAGCATCATGGTGATTATCTGGTATTTGTATTAAACATGCTAGTAAAATTTCATCGTCACATTCAGTAACCTTTGTTACTTTTTCAGCTTTTGACGGATCAGAAAAATGAAATTGGTTTGTATTGTAATCCAAACCCTTGTCACGACAAAACGATTTCACATCATTCTGTGACCGACACTTATTAGAACCATGCCAATAATACACATTAGTACGTGTTCTATTTTTCCTAGGAACTTCTTGTCATTGCCACTGAATATTAATTTTAACTTCAACTGTGTCACAATGAACAGGTGTTAATGGATGATCACTAATACTGGTATCTTTAGTAACTTCTGCAACAGTAGCTGCAGAATGTGAATTAGATAAAACTGACTCATTATCACTGGATGTATCTATTATGCTAGGGGTGACAGTATTACATGTTCCATTAATACCCAAAACAGATTCGTCTATTTTAATATGTTTCAACTCTATTACAGTATTACGTACAGGATCAAAGGCACGGTAACCCCGTGTAAATGCTGTATAGCCTACTAAAATGCATTTCCGCGTTTTGGGTTCCAGTTTTGTTCGGTAACGCTTAGGTACATGAACAAAAGCTAACGAACCAAATACTCTCAAATGTGATTCTTGAGGTTTTCTCCCCATAAGCAAATCGTATGGAGTCTTTTCCAGTTTGGTGGCATATGGAATGCTGTTTATGGTGTGGACGTAATATTGCAACGCTTCAGCCCAAACTTTAGATTTTAACTTTGAACATAATATCCGGAAGTATAAACTATTTAAACCAAATAGCGGTAACATAAGATTATGAATTCTTCACAGTATCCATTGGTCTGCGTTCTGTATGGGGAGTATGTGCGTGTTTGTCCGCTTTCCGCAGTTGAACCATAAACACGTTTCATGGATATATGCTTTCCGCAGTTGCAACATGTGAATCAAAAACATTGGGCGACTAATGCACCACAAGTGCAGGCCGAAGATTGTTTGACAATAGAAAGAAAAACATTTAAAAAAATAATATTTTATTCATTACAATAAAAAATACAAACATAATTCTCAAAATCAAAAAAAATAACATCATACATATTTAACAGAAATAAAATGGTCTTTACAAAAGATGTATAAAAAATAAATATAATTTTCAAAACATCAGTACCTTTTTTGTTGTGATATTTTTCAAAACATTTCAAAAGACAACGTAGCACATTGCTCTGTTTCTGGCATGCCACACACCTTTTGAACATAATTGTTTTGGTCATCTCATTCTTCTCCAGATTGCCGAAGAAATGCCTTGCTACCAGCCTCATTCGCACATCCCGACCTGTGTGTTTACTGCTGTTGGCTCTGTCTAAGCTTTTGGTATTTTTCAACAATTTTTTTATTACTTTGATTAGAAACCGCAACTTATTTGCACATTATCATTTTAATGTAACGTGAAGATTCAAGATTTTGATGTCTAAGGGGTGGAAAAAACTTTCTTATATCACTTTATGGTTTTCCTTGTCTGTTTTGTCAATAATAATCTTAGGAATACTGTGGCACGATTTATATAAAATTAAATAAAAAATTATTTAATTTTATTTATGTTTTGTCAATGGTCTTTCATTCTAAGTTAAAATACACTATGGCTGTTGTTTATTCTCGCCTTGTAAGGTTTTACCATAAACTATCATTTCGTCAGTATGAAATTGTTGATTGCATTCTAACTTCACACTTATTGCCAATATATTTCTTGTAGCGTAACATACATGCTGACCTTTTCAATTTTTCTTTTAGTGTGCTTTTGATTTACTTTTACAATTCTGTTGTGTTTTTTTGTGTAGCGTTGGGAATAATGATGGAGTGCTGTACTAGTTGTCAACATATAAGAAAGCCCATTGTCGACGTATTTTTCTAATAATGTTAGCACGATACTTCATAAAATTCTAACTTTGTGAAATTGAGTTATCTAGATGTTTAAGCCTGTATATACTATATACTTCAGTGTGTTGCCTTCTCACAATCGCAAAGAATAAACAATTTGACATCAAAACAATGTCATTTCGATGGTATGTACTGCTTGAATGCTAATCTTTCTTTCAATAGTATCAAACTTTCATCAATACATACATTTTGAAATGGTTCAATTGAATTTTTTAAACATGTTCTAAGATGATCTATTACCTATTTAATTTTGAATAACTTATTATTTTGATTTGGATTATTGTTGTTGCCAAAATGCAACATTTTTAGCACTAGTAAGTACTGAACTCGTGGCGTAATTTGTCCAAATGCAAGTGTGAGAAGGAAGGAGTCCAGTGCTTCAATAGGCATTCATTCTTTTATAAGTGGCATAAGTAATGTCAAAGCTATAAATGTATACATTTATTGGCGATCCACCGGAGTTCAGCCTCTAGTACGTGATAAGGAAATAAATCGTAATTTGTTGGATTGATGTTGGTAATAATTATTATTTTCGCTAACTATATTGTCAATCAACTCATTTGAAAAAATACAGCATTCTAGAACAGAAGGAGATCAAACTGGTTTTACATCCAGCATAAAACAAATGAATTTTTGGTATAAACTCACCCTGTCGTATCGTCTTCCAAGTAAATTGTTTATCAATCACAGACACGTCCTTTTTTCTATCTTGCCCGTAAGGTGGTGGTGGAACAGATTAAAGTCACTATCGTCGCTATTTATTAGGATGTTATGTAATTCTTGTTCATTTATATATCTTTTTATGTTTATAATGCATATTTGTAATCATTCACGTCAAAACAAAATAACACAATGAACATTTTTATTTATTTACTGATTTTTTGTTTATTTATTGATTTAAAGGCCAGTTTTTTATACATCATAAACAATGTTAAATACAAATACAAGCAAACGCTGCATAGTACGACTAAGATCTAGTAGTAACCTAAACTATCAATTATCAAGACATATTGTGTATATAGCTGTAAGTACATTGTTATTTAGTGGCCAATACATTCAACACCTGTGATTTAAATGAATGGAATGCATGTTCACATAATTTGTTTACATTTCATGGTATTCTGCATAGTGGAGAATAAAAAATAATTAAACAATTATCGCAATAATTTCTTATAAACCAACTCAACTAAGCTAATATCACAATTATTACTTGGCGATCACAGCACTGAAGAATATTCCAAGTTTACTCATACCGTTGTACAAATACAGAGTTTTAAATGTTCAGACTGAAAAATCTTTACCATTTCTAAATACAAAATCAAGATTTCTCATTCCATTATTGACCACTTTATTAAAGCTTTCTTTGAATGTTAATTTCCTATCAAAAATAATTTCAAGATCACGTATTTCACCAACCCTACATAATTGTTCATTTAATAACTCATAATCACATAGTACAGAAACTCGAAATCTCGAAAAACTCATCGCAAAGCTTTTATTGATGTTCAATGCTAAATAATTTTCCATAACTCACTTACCAAAATGGTTTAGATCATGTTGTAGTTTTATACAATCATGTGTTGATAATAGTTGTAAATAACCGCATCATCAACGAACAACATTTTGGAATAAATTTTTATAAATGTCATTAACAAATATATTAAACAATACAGCACCAAAGTGTGACCCCTAAGGGGCACCAGATGTTACTGAAAATGCTTCAGATGCATTTGGTTAATTCAAAAACTTTTGATTCTGAAGGTGAAAAGCTTTTAATCTAATAATAAACATTTAAAGGCGATAGTTTTTAACTTTGCCAGCAATAAGGAGTGATTGACTTTGTCAAATGCTTTCGCAAAGTTAGTGTATATACTATCTACTTGTACCTGATTTTCTAAGGCTTTCAAAATTTTATGCTGGTAGTTAGTCGGAAATGAGCACTCTCTAATGGATAAAGCTTGTGTAAGGGTTCAGCAATCAAACAAATGCAATTCTTAATTAAGATTGATGGTATCCTATCGAACCTTGAAGACAAAAAAGGTTTAAGTTTCATAATACCATTCAATAGATCTGTTATATTGATTTTGAAATTATTAAGTTCGATCCCAGAATTCACACTGTAACTATCAAAAACCTCAAGGTCTAGGTTCTCTGTACCATAAATAGAAGAAAAAATACTTTGCACAAAAGGCTAAACATGGAAAACCATTATTGCTAGTTTTACTATTATAAAACATTTTTTTGGAAAATCTGACGTTTCCGTAGTATTGTTTACGTTTTCAAAATTGCCTTGGGTCAATATTAAGTTCTTTCAACTTGTTTATATAAATATAATAACATAAACCAACAAACATAGAAACAAGGAGAAAATTGTTCGAGCATATGTGTGGAGCACAGCACTACGACTGTGAAACATGGACAGTAGAAAAAGCAGACAGGAAAAGATATGTCTTTGAAATGTGGTGCTACAGACGTATGATGAAGATAACATAGACAGACAAAGGTAAGAACAAAGGGTTCTAGAAATAGTAGGATAAGAAATCTGTGGAAAGCAATAAAAAAATAGGAAAGTAGGATGATAAAACACGTTCTAAGGCATGATGTAATAGTGCAGAATATATTAGATGCAGAGAAAAGAGGGATAGAGGTAGACCTAAATTAGACTATATTGCACACAGGTAGTGAAAAATGTAAGTTGTGAGAATTTTAGGAAAAGGTTAGGTTAGCCCAGAATTGGAAACAATAAATGTACACATCTAACCAGTTGCAGGGCTGAAGACCTATTGATGATGATGATGAATAACATAATGCTTTTAAATCTTTGTAATGTCTTAGATTAGAAAACTAGTTGTTATACATAAGAGAATTACTCAACTTAAATTGTTTATGGACACTTTTTTTTTATTGCTAACTGCTTTAGTTCTCTCTTGAGCCAAACTGGAAATGAATGAGTAAATAAACGTAAACAATCACATACAAAAGTATATGCATTCCCAAATGTTTGTATGAAACTAAGTGCTAAACAGTGGGGACTGCAGGCACTTACACGAAAGTTAACGCATGTACCAAACATTCAACAGATCAAGTGCTTGCTTACCACAGTCTGGTACATAACGCCAGCCAGTGAAAAATGCCTCCTGCACCACAGGACCACAAATAATTTGCGGGATTTTTCATCCCTGCAGCAAAAGGGTGAATGAATTGTCCAAAATTAAAATCTACAGATAATACAGTAAATATAGCAAATTCAATCTGAATTACAGCCTGAATGTTTTTAATTGTGATCTTGTATTAGGTTGCAATGTTAAATTAAAGAGTATCTATCTGATGATTCTTGTTGCTTGAGGTTTTATTTTTGTGTTAAAGTTTTTCGTTTATTGGGTAATTGTTCTCGTTTGCCGCTTATATTGATATCCTTTTCACTCACTAATGGATTTTTATATTTTTTGTGTTTTAGTGAATTTTATTAAATAACAAATGTTTAACTACAAGGTGAATAAATGAAAACATTTTTGTTTTTATAACATTGTCGGTTTTGTTATTGTAATTTTTATTTCATATGAAATCTTAAACAAATGCCGTGAACTTGGAAGACAAGAGAAAGAAAGAGAGGCGGTGCAATTTAAATGACTTTAGTAAAGGTGGACGCAAAAATTTGCAGCTTAAGTTTGTAACCAAGAAGATCAATAAAATGAAGCTAAATTATTAATTGTTTTTTTAAAGACTGTATTTGAACATTGACATTTTTCAGTAGTTTAATGTTTTTGTGGTATAAGATTGCTTATTCATGTATTTATTTATTTTATTTATATGATTTTGTTTTGTAGGGCTTTTGTGGAGTATGTTCGTTGCATGCAAATGCTTGGCGTGTACCCTTTACTATGGGTTTAATACTGTTTGTATCTTTTCCAAATTTTCTAAATCATGTTATTTTTAATTTTAAATAGAGATACATAAAATAAACTGACAGACTTTATAGCTGATCTAAGTTTACATTTGTGTATTGTTTGATCATGATTAGCCGAGGTGAGCTGATATAGTACAGGGCACAAACAGACTGTATTAAAATTTATAAAGAAAAACTAATTTGTTTCAGCTCTGAATCTAGAAACTTCAGCGCTGCAGAAAGCTATTATTATCATCCTTGCACTTCTCCTTTTTTGGAAAAGCATCCTTCTTTTATCTACAACTCAGTATCACCTAAACAACTAACATCAAACAACAATGTTGAAGTTATTACATTTGATAATGGAAATAAAACTTTAATTGGCTCTACTGATAATGAAACGTTAATTGACAATAACACTACTAACACACAAACGTATGAAATTAATAGCAATGATATATCTGAAACAACTAATCGTTATGTATTAAATATGGAAAATTTAATGTTAACAGATAATTACAAACAAATTCGAGAAGACGCAGAAAATTTATTAGAAAACAACATCAATAAAAAACTGCAGCTGTATAATGAACAAAACCTTAATTGCTCAACAAATTCGCTACTTTCTGATAATCTTTCATCGCCTATGCAAACTAGCACCGATATGTTTTTGGATTCAGAGATTTTATCAACTGATGTAGCATCTAATGATTCTCATTCACCAAAAAATTCCCAAACTGTAGCTAGTGAACCACATACTGATTTACTTGAATTGAAACGATATAATAATTTTAGTTTAACTTATAACAGAAAAGATAGTATATACGCTTCAAATGAAAATTGTTCACATAAACAAAGCGATCAAAGTCTTTTAGACTCTGCAGAGAGCTGTGATAGTTCACCAGTTCATAAAATTAATCGGGATTATAAAAAACTTTCAAAGAAGCTTAAAAATAAAAAGCATTTAGGTGTCAAAACTTTACAGAGTATTTTTAACAAGCGAGATGGTTATTCAGATATATCAAGTACTGCTTCTGAATTTGATGATGATGCATTTAAACTTGAATCACAAATATTAAAGGAGACTGACAAAGACAAAGAAATTGTTGAGAATTTTACAACTCCGCAATTTGAAGAAAATATTCATAATTTTTTATCTGAAACATTTTCAAAAAATTTTCATATGAAAGAGCATGGTGTTTCTAGTATTACAATGAATAAACCAGGTGGTTCGAAAAAGTATTTCAAGCTAAATGGGCAAAATGTACGCATTGGTAAAGCATTACGTCTATGCCCCAATGAAGAAACATCCATTCAATCTGCAAATCCAGAAAGTGAACAAAAAAAGGAAAAACTATTGGCTAGGTATGTTTATAATTCTAGTATGGTAAGTGTTGATGGTATTGGAGATCCCGAATTTGGAACTCCAGTCTAATAAAAAAATATTTCATAGTTATAAGGTAGTATGTATAATATATTGAATTTTTCGAATTTCTTTAACTTCCGTATATAATTATATCGAATGTGACATTGTTGTAGTTATGAGCTTATTTGTTTAAATGTAACAATTAAAATTACTATTAATTTGTGGGAAGTGTGCTTCAATTCTGTCAATATGAGTAAAGCTTAAATTGCAGAAGCTGGCCATAAATTCATTAAGATTAAGAAGGCAAGTTGTGCATAATAGATTCACTTTCTTATTATAGAAATACCAGCAAACTATATAATCGAAAGTAGTATATTCTTTCAGTGAGAACTTTTAACACTTGACAAATATGTTTTATAGATTACATTTAAAACCGCACACAGGATTCAGTATTTCTAGACAATTATCATATCAACAAAAAATTTAATAAATAAAGATAGTACTATAAGCCATCTCCATACTTTTTATAACTGAAAGTTTGTTAATGATATGATACTAGGTTATTTGTTATTTCCACCTTAGTTGTCAGAGACTAGTTAATATTATTAAATTCTGTCTGGCAACGCCATTTTCACTAAAATATCGGAGATTTGAAGAAGTTTTCGATAGTTAGTTGCTTACAGTTGAGTATAGAGGGCGTATGGGAAATGTTTTGTATATATTAATACACAATGATTCCCTTATGATTCAAGGTTTTTGTTGGTTGTTTTGCAAAGAGAAATGTGTCAGTCTGATAAGCTGCAACCACAGCGAAACCGGTGATTGACCTTTCTCTTTGTAAAATAACCAACAAATTAATTTTTGTTCACTATGCTTGAACTACTCATCTCCAGACAAAATTATTTGTCACCATTAAGCTAGAAGCGTGTTAGCTTCTGTCGACCGAGATCCCCAGTAACATTAGGTGTAGTACTTTCTTAGAAGGTCCGCTAATGTTATAGTGGTTAATAGATCATTTGTTATTTCCAACTTGTAATAGTGCTTGTCTTTGTTCCATAGATGTATATTTTAATAGGAATTATGATCAAATTAACATTGAAAATAGACCTTTATCAATCAGTGAAAGTGGTTGGGGTCCTTGTTTTTGGAGCAGAAGTTGATAACCTGGATTCGGCGATGTGCTATGTACAGTTGTGGCCCTGCGAGTATTTAAGTGGTAATTCATAGAAAACTCGGCGAAGTATTCTGCTAAAAATCCTGTTTTGGTAAAATATCGAATACCTTGACTGTACTAACAAAAATGGTTGCCGACTAATTCAGTGGGACAGGTGGTATGTGTTTGAAGAGGATTTCAGAATGCTATCAGGGATGAAATATGTTTTGGTCGGGAAATATTCTTGGACACCATCTAATCTTGCAAAGTTGCTGTGACCTAGAAAGAATAACATGAAGGTGCTGAAATCTGAGATCATAAGAGTGATTCCAGCTAAAAATGTACCTGAAAAATCAGTAAGTAATAGTACTTAAACATAAAACAAACATGAATCCTAAGAACACGGATCTATTTATAACTGATAGCTGAAAAGAAGATTTCTAAATGCAAAAGTTAATTGACCCGAATATTCAATCACACTTTGAAGTAGTTACAAAATAATTTATTACGGCAAAACTGTAACTATCCCTATTACATTAATGAAAAGATAACCAAATATAAACACGTTTTTACACTATTTTACACAACTTGTTTTTAATTATATAGTACACTTACGTTTCATTACAAATACCTTAATCCAGTTTTAAGCAAGTGTTAAATATCAAATATAGCACAAATTTACTTAACTAGAATCTTAACCTAAACACACAGACGTACTAAAGGTACGCTTCCCTCTCTTTCTCTCTCACTCTCTCTCTCTCTAAAGTTTCAAATGGATTTTTAAATACCTGATGAGTGATTGACTGACGTTCAATTCAATTTATTAAATAATAAATTACTGGAGAATATGTAACCTTTTTTATAATGTTCAGTGAGATAATTGAAGTAAACAGTACTACAGTAGTCAATATGACTTAATGCAAGAGTTAGACAAAGGTTCCATTTTAATTCTGAGGGTAGGAGAGCTTTATATCTATAAAGAGATTTGAGTATGTAATAACCTCTACTACATATTTTGTTAGCATGCCTTTCAAAGTTAAAGTCATCAGCATACATGTGAATTGCACAGGAGTCATGTATAACAGATGTGATATCTGCACTAAAAATTGCAAATAAAAGTGGGGCTAATATACTTCCTTGCGGAACTCCTTGTAATGTGGGCAGTTTATTTGATATTACATCATTAAGTTTAACTTGCTGAGATCTTGGTGTGGTATTATCCCAACATGATTAGTTTATTTTCAGTTTTGTCCAATAACGTTATAGTCTAAAGTAACTGACCTACTATAGAGGCATGTTAATGGTTTGGATGTTAGGTACGAAGTGCTCTAAAAAAATGGATCTTACCTTCATAACATAATTAGAAACATATTGTGCAAACTTCGGATGGTTGAATTAAGACTGCAAAAAGAAAATGCCATGTGCCATTTTTTCTATATAATATGTATGTATTGTCAACTTTCTGATAAAATCACTTATGCATCAGCATAATACATTATTAATCAAAACAAATAAATTGTGAAACTAATAATTTAAAATGACATTGCGACGTTATCATCTCTGTCCTTTAAAAACTGACATAATGAATTTGACAACCCTTGAGTGTATATCATATATATGGTATTGTAATATATAATTTTACCTCGGATCAAAATTGTAGTGACTTAAAAATTATATTTCTTAAAGGATATAATCTAACCCTGTATGTTGGATTTCCTGAATACAGAAACTATCGAAATAAAATGATTATAAGTACTGTGTACTTTCTCTTAATGGACACTCTCATAAGCGGACACCTTCAATAAGTGAACATTATTCAGAGAACATACAAAATTTCTATTTGTTTGCTAAAAAAAAATTTCCTTTATAAGAGGAACCTCTATTAACCAGACACTGACACTTAATTCCAACCCTGGTATTACACAAGTCCTCTCATAAGCGGACAAGGTCAATCTAGTAAGAAGGGTCCGCTTGTAGTGAAACATGTGTATAATGCAAAGTGCATCTTTATCAGAAGAGTAAAGGAACTGAATAGAGTGTCAAGCAGATTGTGCACAGGTTGTTTTTGTGTAAATATTTGTTAAAAGAAACTATATATTGCAATTTAATTTTTACATACTTATTTATGTATGTATTAAAGAAACATTATGTTGCAATCTAAAAACGGATGCTTATGCTTAATGAAAAAATCGACATTATAGAAACTTAGAATCGGCAAAAAATTAGTGTTAGTAATTTAGCTATTAAATTAGGGATCGCAAAAAAACGCAGGCATCATGCATTATAAGCAAAAAGGATGAACTTCTGCACAGATGGCATTCAAATGAAAATAGTACTATTGATCAAAAGCTACGTTTTTAAATCAGAAGGGTATAACATCGACAGATTAACATGAGTGGTTTACTAAAACACAAACTAAAAATATTCCACCTGGTGTTTTAATATGACGCAAAGCAAAGCCAATTGCAGAACATTTACATTACGAACATTTTAATGCATTTCCTGGATGGCTGGAGCAATTTAAGAAACGACGCAATATCACATTTAAGACAATTTCAGGTGAATGCGCAAATGTTTAATCTCGATAACGTTGCAAATTTCAACTCTAAAATTTTATTATTGTTGTGCGACTATAGTGGTAGAGGCATTTAAATGTCCATGAAACTGTAATTTTTTATTGTGCTTTGCCTGATAAAAGACGCATTAAAAGGTGGAAAGTGTGTAGGTGGTAAAATTACTAGACAGCTTAATAATTCTGCCATACTTTAATATAACGGTGAGTCAGAAAATTACTTGTTATAGGAAAAGCAGCTAGAACTCGTGCATTTTGTAAACTGGATCTTGATGACTTACCTGTAATTTGGCGATTGAATAAAAAAGCATGGAAATATCTGAAATTATAGAGAGTTCCACCAAAATTTCAACACAAAAATGAGACGGCAGAATAGAAAAATATTGCTTTTTCTTACCAATGCTGCATCTCACCCACGTAATCTCAACTTAACAAAAATTTTAAAACATGGTATCGTTCTGTCATGTTAAAACACCTGCTAGCCACAGTATATTTTGTGAAATCTACCGAAGAGCTACTAAAATCTATTAGCTTATTGGGCTATTATTTTTTCATTAAAAATACATGGGACAAACGTTACTTCTATAATTCAAAATTGTTTCAAAAAGGAAGGTTTCATGCATGGCAACATTCCTGGAGCAGATGCTAGCTTTGATCCAAACGATGAGTTACCTTTGTCAGTGGTTGCTGAAATGTCCAAGTTAGTTGGTAATGCCAATAATATTGATTTCGAAGAGTATGTGAATTAGATCAGAACTTTTATATGAAGATGAAAGTCTTTACATAAGTTATAAAAATATTAATGCACAGTCACATACAGGATCAGACAGTTGACGAGGAAGTTCATTCAGAAGTGACTGATGATGAAATTTCCATTAAAATCTATAAAGAATTGTTGTTAAGTTTAAAACAAATATCTTTTGCTTCAAATAATGGCGATTTAAAGGGATTTGAACTATTGAGCAATGCAGAAGTGCATTTTGAAAATATACTGTTGTATAGCAGGGAAAGTAGTGTCAAACAAGTGTTAGATTTTTTCAAACCAGTTTTAAATATGTTAGTTAGCTACCAATGTTTTTATATTCAAATCTGTATTTTTATTATAATATGTACAATATTTTTATCCTTGCATATTTAGAAATTTAATTTAAAATAATATTCATTGTGAAAAATATATTTTTCTCTGAACATCTCTCATAAGCAGACAATTTGCTGGTGACCGACGGTGTCCGTTTAAGAGCAAATACACTATTTCAAAGGAAACGTCACAAGTAACTTACTAAAAGAAACAAAACAATTTTATAGTGCACCTGTACATCATAAAATAATTGATGCTTATAAAAGAAGGTGCTCTTGAAAAGTAACATTATGCATCAAAAGAATTCTAAATTTTCACTCAGGGTTGTTCAACTGCAGAAGATTTTCATGCTGCAGCACTTTTGAATGACGGGTGCATTTATGCTTGGGAGTACATTTAAGGATTCTATGGTAACGGGGCTGATTAAATGGAAATGAAAAATCTCCATACTATAAATTTTCTGGTATTATTGTTAAAGTAGAATCTGGGCTGATCAAATAGAGCAAGGACAGCTCGGCCGAACTGGTTCTCGTGGCTGTAATAGAAATACTAGAAGGGGAACAGGCATTGATCAACTAGTTAAATTATTAACACTTTTCCCCATTAGCTTAAAGCCAACTTTAAAATTACACTTTAAAGATATGTGGACAGGTTCATATTTAACTTTTGCCAAGATTCCCGGAAAAGGTCAGGTCTACATAATCAGATCCAATGATATTAACCAGCTAGGTTTAAGAAGCACCCGATATACAAGTTTCTCCAAAAATATCATGATTTTTTCCCAGTACAGATGAAATCTAATTTGTAGTGCAGAACACCATGCAATAGGATTAGATGGAAATGGTATGTTATATTCTATAGGCCACAAAGAACGTGGAGACATGAGTTTAGGAAATAATATAAGAAAATGTTAACAATATAAGTTGTAGGTCTACTACTTCCTTTGCTATTAGTGATGCTGGTGAATTATTTGTTTAGAGTTTGACAACTGTAGAACAATCAGAAACCTATTCAGAATACCTACTATTATAAGCTTTAAGCATCTATTGGACTTAAAAGTATTTCTTGTTTGCAGTGGCAGACTTATATTTCTTGGTATCCAAAATAATATTTATGAATTCTAGTATTCAGAAATATACTGTGAGTTTAAATTGCTTTAATTTTACGAAATTGCACTTTAACATTTATAACATAATTAACTTTTAATTTAAAAAAAAATGCCTTATTACCTGTTAATTGATAAACATGCTTCGAGCTCTACAAAATTGTTGTTAAAAATATTCTTCTATTGTTTTTAGAGATCATATTACACCAAATTATAATATATTAGTTATATTTAAACTTGAAAAAGATTTTTCTTTGGTTGATAGCTTATTGTATAATATTTTACAGTCCGTCAGTCATCTGTATATTTATACAAAATTTCTTAAAAGGATTTAACACTACTAAGTTAAAGTACCATGGCTTTCAAATCTGATAACTTTATTACTAACTATTCTTATAGATGCACAAAAAATGTGCTTCATTTATCTTAAATACTGTCATGGTTTAATTTGAGCATTACATTATAAATTTAGATTTGTCCTGAAGGGGCGGGGACCTTGTAACAATTTAATGGCACTTCGACTAACTACAGTGGTGCGGAAGTGAGTTTCTGTGGAAGAAATAATAAAAATAAGAAATTTGAAATAATAAAAATGAATATGGCTGCAATATAAACAAACTACATTAGAATATTCACTTACCCTGAAAGGCCTTTTCTCTTTGTCATACTCATGGAGTGCCAAACTGTCTGTCTCGGCAATCTATTTCGATATTTTTCCCTATACGGAAAATGGTTATTCTTAATAGGTATTTTTTGTTTCGGTTTTCTAAATTTATCAGATTATACTTTATCTTTCTCTAAAATATCTTAAAACACTTATTACTTTTTGTCATAATTAACACATTCTTGAAATCAATGCCTAAATATCTTTTCATCACCTAAAATAAATCTTATTAACAATAAATTTCTGAAATAAAAATACACATACATTAACCTTAAAGAAAAACAAACCTAATGTAACATTCACCTGGTCAGGTATTAATAAAAAATCCTAAAAAAACAAGCCATAACTAATCCTAATATGCCATCATTCTAGTTTTCAAGATTGATCTATATGACATGTTAAATCTCAATTTGTGCAAACCCTCATTATACCAATAAATCAAAAAACAGCACATTACCAACTTTTCATTAACCATTTCAATGTCTGTTAAAAATACTACATTTTTATTTTTACCAACAATAATTTCACTAATAAAACTTACTTTTAAAATCCATATAGGTGCACTAATTCCATTATTAATTTAGTCCAATAAACTAATTACTTTCATGATTTGTTCATTTTTGCTTTTCAAGCTACATGTAGATAACTAATAGATATAACAATAAAAGCTCATATATTACTCATTGTTTTAATTCGTATTTTAAAGGTTCAAAAACGTCAAAAAAAAATTCCAGCTTTCTAATTTTTTGTCGTGATGGCGATAATTCAACGAATTCGTGAACTGAAACGTATTCTGTCTGTGCAAGCATAAATTCAAAAAAATTAGTCGCACCCACATTTTTCTCCTATGGGAAATCCAGTCACATTTTAAACTTAAAGCTGTGTTTCTCTTCAACTACACTCCTCCTACTACTCGCTTGTATTATTACATTTTGTCGTTTCTAACCTGCTCACAAATAATTCATTTTTAACTTCAGTCATTTCTCTTACTCTAAAAACCCTGTTAATTTGTAATGGTTCGGGGATAAATAAATAACAAACCAAATTGGAATCTGGTGCTGTATTTAATCTTGCCCGCGTAGTTTGAGGTAATACAAAATCGATAAATAAACACTACACTTATTTATTACAACAATCAAAATGCTAAAACCTATATCTATATACGACACGTGCACATCCAACCAGGATGATGGCTCGTGCTTAACTACCTTTACTTGGCGCGTACTAACTCAAATTATTACTATACAGGGGCGTACCTGCTACACATTGTGGTTTGTATCTGTTAATACAATGTAACTGTTTTAATCTATGGTTATGTACAATGTTATCGTTATGTTACTTTGTATGTAATTTGTGTTGCTGGTGTAATATGGTATTATTTTAAATGTTCTTGGTAGTCGGGACGGACAATATCTTGTCTATTGTAAATTATCTTTTTATGTGAAATGCATATTCCGCTGCAACTTATAATAATAAGATGTTTTCATTTGCAATTTTAATTTGTCATTGTCTTGGATTACTACGTTTACAATATATTTGAAAGAAATAAAGTTAAAGTTTGTTAGCTGAATGGCCTTTATAGAAACAAAATTTGAATTATCATGCTTAATTAATATTAATTATTTGTGAAATCTATCATTCAAAGTGTGTCCTTTTTTTAATTTGTCCATTCGAGTTTACTAAATTTTCCTTTCTCATCTAATTTATAGTTAGCATAACGAGGCGCTTTACAATACTTAGGTAATTGCAAAAAATAGCGATACTTTTTTTGCTTTGAGAAAAATTTGGTTATATGGACTTATAATGTATTACTTTGCAAATTTGATTATTACTCTATCATGTATTCTATATTCTGCTTATATTGTATTCAATAAATATTGTTATATAATTAATACATGGATTTTCATTTATCACCAGTAATTTAAACAATTTACTCCTAGCTACAACAATGGCATAGCCTACATAATGTTTATATATCTTTTGTTTTGTATTATTTATTAGAATTTCTTAAGTATTTTAGCAAAATATTTTTACGTCTCAAAGAGACTGTGATTTTGAATTTGTACTAAACTTATTTTTTACTTTTAAGATATATATGGTTGTTATTAAGGTACCTGAGTTGTGATTTGAATGTAGATAGTTATAATACTTCTCGAGAGAAAACTGTTGTGCCTCATTGTCTCGTCTGAAGTTTTTACAGTTTTCCTAATGATACTTTAACTAATTGCCTTTTTTGAACTAAGTAGTTTTGTTTATTTTTTAAATATGTATATGAAGAATTTTTCTATTGTAGAACTTTTTACAGTAGGTCCAGTGGTGTTACTTTAAAGTAAGTAATCCTTCCATATAAATGAATTTTGTAACAGTGCATTTAATGTTTATAATTCTGAACAGATTATAATGTTCTTTTAATCAGATATACATGTGTCGGGGAAAAATACAATTGCTTATAATAGCTTTATGGATTCATGTAGGTTTACATTTTATACAAATAAGTACACAAATAAATTTGTTGTACTGTGATCAATAATAAAGTATCAAAGCTAATAGAATTAGTAAAAAATTTAAATAAAAGCGAAATTACTTGGCAATATCTATGTTTAAAATTATCTTCACATGTCTCAGATGTTCATGTTAATTACCAGTGCAGATCGATGTTCTTTTTAAGAATGGTGGAACTACTACAGGATGGCAAGATTTCGTATTTTACTCAGCAGTTTTTGTTTTCTGTTCTTTTCACTTTATACTGTTCATAAATTTATAGTTGTGCTGCTTCTGTAGTCAGTAACAAATTCGTGATACGTTAAAAACATACTAATTTAAATACGTTATCTTGGAATGTATGATTTCAGTATTTTTTCAGGATTGTTTTTCTGAACTTGTTTATAATGTTTATGAAATTATCCCAGATACAATTTCTAGAAACTATGAATTGGTGTTGCACTTCTCTAAATTTTGTCAATTTTGGTTGCATAATTTTTAAGTATTTTGGTAACACCTTGATCTTTTCCATAACATTTATCTTTTAAATCATTTAAGACAAATGAATAGTGTAAAATGATGTCACAATAAATTAGGTAATACATATTTACTTAATAATTCAGGGTGGCTGAACTTTTTATAATAAATTTGACTTCTAGTTGCCATGATAACGTAAACACCTAATAAGTATTCGTCATTGACGGATGATACACAGCTGATAATTATAGAAGAAATAAAAGCATGCTACCGTTTGTTAACACCAACTGTAACCATATACATTAGCTTCTTAGACTTTGTAATTGGATTCAAGGATGTGTTTTGCCATGTAATATCCACAAGAGTGCAATTCTTAAGGTCAATTTGTCTCAAAATAAAAAAGATCATATGCAACAACACAGTAAGTGATAAAGGTATTATGTGATTCCATTGTACATTACGTGCCTACGATTAGCGATGCCTACCTTGTGGCAAACACCTAAAATAACAAATACCAATCAATACAAATCATTACGGGTTTCTGTCAATATTCATGTAAAAATAATGAAGATATGTATCTCGAATATTATTCTAATTTTGCTTGCATTTTATTTATAATTTGTATTATGATTTTAAGACTTTTGTATATTGTATTATTTTAAATGTTCTCCAACAAATGAAACTATCATTTAAAATTGCTAAATATTAAAAATTTTAATTGGTTGAAAGATTTTATTTATGATATCCCTTGTCGAGACTTTACATGTGATTTTTTTCCAATGCTCCACCTGAAGGTACTACATTGGCCAGGAAGTGAGTTTTTTTTTTACCTGGAAAATTTGGAATTTTGCCGAACCCTTGCTGTTCCAAGCAAGGTAGGGATCTTTAACGTACATGACAACACCCACACATGGGACCTCCATTTTACCTCTCATCCGAACGAGAGTGTATTTTTGTGAAAAATGCTCACCTAATATTTTTCAAGCGTACCGTGTCGGGATTCGAACCCGGGACCTTGGGCGTAGTAGTCACACACATGCCACGGAGCCGCCGCCCTTGTCGAGACTGCAAAATCTCTGATAGGGCAAACCAGCTGCAAATTAAACATATGAAGAACCAAACACGAAAATGCCATTCAAAAAGAAGAGAGTGACTGATTACTCATTGAACATTAAAGGTTCAAACAGATTACCAGATTACTAACTAATGTTAAAATTACACAAAGATGTATCATCTGAGAAGTTATCGAGACTGAAAAACAAATAGAAAAACCTGAAATAATATTTGTAATTATCTAAAGTCACAATCATTACCCTTAGTACAATGACGAACTGCTAATAGGTGGTTGAGATCAACAATAAATAACTGTTTGAGCTATCAGATGGTGTAATCAACTACAATAAATGGAGTATATTGAATAGGACTGATATTAGGTTGCAGCAGTAAATGTTTTACTAATCATCATCATTAGGTCTTCAGTTCTGGAACAAGCTAGATATGTACTTTTATTATTTCCTATTCCGATCTAATCTACACATTTCCCTGAAATTAATTCCCACAGCCTACATCTTTCACTGCGTGCAATAGCCTAATCTAGGTCTACCTCTACCTTTCTTTTTTTCTATCTCTGCTTCTAATATATTCCACACCATTCTCTCATGCCTTAGCATGTGATCTATAATTCTGTTTTTACTATTTTCCACATATTTCTTCTTCCTCTACCATTTCTAGAACGTCTAGGTTCTTAACTTTATCTGTTAATGATATTTTCATCATACGTCTGTAGCACCACATTTTAAAGGCTTCTATCTTTTCCTGTCTGTTTCTTCTACTGTCCAAGTTTCAAAGCAATCTTTCTTGTTTCTCTGTTTGTTGTCTTTGAACATTAGTAGTTGCTTTTTCTTGTGAAATTCATCATTGCTTTGTGCTAATCTTTGTTTTCTATCTTTTGCACTTACGTTATTTGGCTTCATAGGTGGAATATCCTTAACCTATTGTAAGGTCTGGTTTCCTATTTGTATTCTTGTTTTTGATTTATTTTCCCCCTTTACATACTAATACTGTAGTTGTATTGTTAATCTCTGGTAGTATGGTTTCCATTTTATTAAGAGCTGCTTCTAACTCTTCCTTGCTGAATGTCAATACCGCTATCTCATCTGCAAATCTAACCATATCAATCGTTTGTCCCTGCATAATAATTACAAATGTCTTCCTGCATTTGACAGTATTCGTTGCCTCTTCGATGTACAAGTTAAAAATTAATGAGGATATTGCACATTCTGTCTCACCCCTTTTTTTGTATTTACTTCTCTACGTTCTGTTTTAAGTCTATTACAGCTATTTGCTCTTTGTATAAGCTATGTACTGTCCATCTATAGTTCATTCAAATCGTTTTGAATAATTCGAACGTTGTTTCCATTTTACATTGTCGAATGCTTTTTCTAGATCTACAAACCGCCTTTGTACAATTCTAGTTAATATTTTTGACACACATGCTGTCAAACTTATTGGATGGCTCCGTGGCATAGTTGGTATATGTGTGATTACTTTGCCCAAAGTCCCGGGTTTGAATCTCGACATTATCCGCTTGAAAACTGTTAGGCAAGCATTTTTCACAAAAAGTGACCTCGTTTGGACAAGAGGTAAAATAGAGGGTCCAATGTATGAGTGTTGTTGTGCACGTTAAAGATCCCTACCTTGCTTGGAACAGCAGGGGTTCTGCAAAATTCAAAATTTTCTAGGTAACAAAAACCTCACATTCGGGTGGAGCATTGAAAATCAAATATAGTGTAAGGTGGTTCGTAAAACTGATGTTAAAAATTTAATTCACATTGTGCTTGAAGTTGATCCTTTAACATTTAATAGAATAATGAGTGTAGAGGTAAACTTTATATTGAGTTAAAGCATTGTGCAATCAAAGAATCTCTCCATATTAGGAAGTGCTACAAATGTGTGTCACTGGCCACTACTCGGAAAGTGTAAAAATGAAGCTCCAGTCTGCTGTCTATGTGCAGAGGGCCATGACACAAAGCTGTACATGGTTACATAGTACAAGTTTGGTAACTGTATTTGTTTTAACAATACAATCAAACAAAACCGGGCAATTTGTCATGCAGTATCTAATCCTCAGTATCCATTGTACATTTTGGCTATAAACAAATTAAAAAGTCGCACAAAGTACATCCCATCAACATAGCAATTAAGTGATGTTATAGTCGAAACCATGAAAGAAGCCGTCTGCTTCATCACTAATATTCGTACGAATTAAGTGGAAAGTTTAAAGTCAATGTAGCATCTAGTTCATAAATACCCAATAAATATTCCGATTAGGAAGTTTCCGTCAAGCTTCGCACATCTGCAAACCGTTATCAAGCATGGTTGCCAATAATATTTTATTTTCATAGAGGTAGTTGTTTTAACTATTTTTAAATTGGAGTTCTCTTGTTTTATGAGTTTAATGAATTCAGTTAAAATAAAACGCATTTTCATAAATTGAGTTACACATATTGATCTGAATTGAAACATACAATAACTGCAATATAAACTATTTACGGCATCTGCATTGAAATCTTTCTCGGTACGATAACTTTGGCAACCCTGCTTTATGGAGAAAAATTAACATTTTGTCTTGTTGACATTCCAATAAAATGACTAATGACAACTTCATACCAAACACTTAATTTTCATTCATTCTTTTAAAACTTTAAAAAGTATATTCCATTTACAAAAAAACTAAGAAAGATATCCTAGTTTAAAGAAAAGGAATAATTTTATCAATGGTTAGCCTGTTAAATATAAAGTTCAAAACATATGGACACATACTCTTCTCTGTCGGTTTCCCAGATAAACGTGTTCACGTATGTCTTTATTTAAAACACGTACAAATCGTATTACCATCTTTATCATATATATTAGTTAAGCTTTTAAATAATCTTAAACATCTGTTTTGAATCGAGTTAGACACCTATGACATAGACTTCTTTCGTAGTTCCTATTATACTTGCGGAACCGAATACTTTAAGTCTCTGTTAAGAGGTATAACAAGCAAATTAAGCACCTATTGGCGGTATTTCCAAAATGCCTGTGGCATTGGGACTAAGCTACTTCCTTTCAATGCGGCTGTTAATGATTGTGAATATGACATTATAGCGTTAGTTGAGACTTGGTTAACAATGATATGATTCGGAAGTGTTTCCAGAGCTTTATAATGTTTCTATCTGATCGCAGCTATGAGTAAACTAGTCTCATAAGAGGTGGAGGATCATTGCTTACCATTAGGAATTGTTATAATTCTCAGAATCTTGACTTATCATTGCTACAAGTATTCTACATGGAATTGATATTGTTGGTTGTAACTATACTGTCAAGTTTGGACTATCTTTATATATTTGTGGTTTATATTCCACCAGCAATAACTATTTCCTTGTTAGAAACTTTACTAGGTTATTGTTTAGAATTTGATGAATACATATATGCTCTGTAAAACAACTAAATTTTGTTGATATAAAGTGATCATTAATAGGATTGTTATATATCAAAGTGTAGCAAAAGCAACCAGCTACAAAGTGCTTCTGGTAGCAGATCATTATAAACAAAGATGAAGTAATAAATGACCAATAAATACTTAAAATATAAACACTGAAGAATTATTAACTACAATAAGGAATAAAAGGTGTTGATAAGATATCAATTCATTCATTTATTAAAACAAAATAAGCAGAATTGGATTCAGGTGGATTCTTAAAGCATGAATAAGCAGGATGATGGAAAGTGCATTAAATGTAAAGAAAAAGTAGAAGAGAAGCTTATAGGAGACAAAAATTGTAACTGTGATTTATGTAAAAAAAATCTTATGTGAAACCTGTGTAAATGATAATTTTACATCATCAGAAATTAGTGTCTTACAACTAAAAAAAGAAAGAACATTGAAATACTTCTGCGACTCATGCCTTACACATATTCTACACAGTGGATCAACAGAAAGAAAAAAAAAGGATCAAGATGTGCATGAAAAAGTTAGCTATGTATGGAAAAAGTTGAGTTTCTATCTGAAAAAGTAGAGCCAAGTTTTGAAAACCTAAATAAAAATTTAATAGAAATGCCAACAAAGTTACAAAATAAATCAATTGAAAGTAGTCATGAATTTGGAAAGAGAAAGTACAGTGAGGTGGTGGTGGTAAAGCCAAAAACAGTTCAAGATAGTGCTAAAACAAAAGCATTTATTGAAGAAAAAGTTCATCCTAAACATATTAAAGCTGGAATATCACGGGTAAAGTATGTTAAAGAAGGAGGCATTGCAATAAGTTGTGGCTATGAAAATACGGAAAATTTAATAAATATATTAAAAAGTATAAAACACCAACTAGGCACAGATTATGATGTTAATATCCCAAAAAGAAAAAATCTGAAGATAAAAATTGTAAATGTAGAATCAAAAATGATAAGCAATGTAGAGGATGATATAGCAAAATTATTTTACAAAATGGCATAACCAATTCGGAAGCACAAAGAACAATAACCTTAGTTACACATTATAAATGTAAAATAGGAAAGAAAGTGTTGTGATAGAAGTAGACCCTAATACATATAGTTTAGTACAAAAAAAAGATAAGCTGACCATGGATGGAAATCATATACATTTTTTAAACACATAAATGTTGTGCAATGTTTTAAATGCTATACGTTTGGACATATTGCAAAAGAATGTAGATCCGAAAAGAATGTATGTCCAAAATGTGCAGGTGATCATAAAGCCAATGAATGTCAGTCAAATGAAATTATATGTACGAACTGTAAATATGCAGCAGATGTTTTGAAAATTCCTAATGTGAACTATAATCACCCTGGATATGATAAAAACTGTGAAGCATATAAAAGAATTTACAGGGAAATGGAACAAAAAGTGAATTATCCAAGTATCTATCAAAGGGAAAGATAGCAATTAAAATGTCAGTTAATGTACTTAAACATAGAAAGCTTACCTGCTTATAAGACTGCTTTAAGTTTTTTAATAAATGAATGGAAACCCCACATTATGTTTGTCAGAAACTTGCATAACAAAGGACATTATGAATCATGAGCTAGATTTGGAAGGATACTGTTAATTAATACAATCTCACATAGTAGACACACTGGAGGTACGACAATATATGTAAAAGAGAAATTGAAAACAAAGCTACTTATGATAACATCGATATCAAATAATATATGGATAACAAGAATAGAGATTATAATACAGTCACAAAAATTTCTGATATTTTGTCTTTATCACTCACCAGCAGCAAGTGATGCTGAATTTCTGATATACTTGGAAGAAATTTTTGAATAATATATAACATCAGACGGAACTCTAATTTTTATAGGGGATTATAATATTGATATGTCAAAAAACATATTACACACAAAAGCTTAAAAAATCAATATCTGCAAATGGACTATATCAAAAAGTGGATAATTTTACTAGAATAACTGCTCATACCTCAACAATAATAGACCTTGTAATTACAAACAACAATGATTTGACATCTAAGGTCCACATAACACCAAAAATCACTGACCACTGTATTATAACAATTGATTTAAAAATAAACCAAGAACATCATTATATTGTAAAGCATTTTCGTGACTATGCCAAATACGACGAGTTAAACTTTCAATTAGATTTAATTAAGACTGAATGGGATGTGGAATGTACAGACATTAATACATTAGCTGATCAATTGGTTGTATCCATAACCAACACTCTAAATAAACATGCTCCAATGACAAAAAGATTGGCCAAAAGTAAATGGGTAGAGAAGAAATGGTGGACACCTGAAATTGGGACTGTAATGCAAGAAAGAGATCTGTTATACCGTGGAGCTGTAATTACACAAACAGAAGATCATTTCATACAATATAAAGTATATAGAAATAAAGTAGTGAACATGATAAGAAGACAAAAAGAATGGTACTATAATACAAAAATAGATATGAGCAAGAATGATTCACAAGAGATGTGGAAAACTATCAAGAAATTAATAGGTGGGAAACACAAAATCCCATGCTCAGGTATATAATTTGACAATAACGTTGTAACAGACATGTATGAGATTGCAGAAAAATTCAACAGTTATTTTATAAAAAACATTGAAATAATTTCTACTAAAAGTGATAAACATGACATTGAAAAGGTCACAAAAAGAATTAGGGAAAGTAATGTAAATATTGATAGATTACTACTTTCAATGACAGAACTAAAAGGTATTGTTCAAAATCTAAAAAAGAAAAAGAGCAGTATTAAAGGAATCACGACTACAATTTTGCAAAAGGCATTTGAGGTGATTGGTAACAGATTTTTGCAACTAATCAATACTAGTTTAGAATATGGAACATTCCTAGAAAAGTTGAAGAATTTGACAGTAGTCCCAATCGAAAAGAAAAAAAATACAGACAGATGTGAGGAGTATCAACCTATAAATATTGTTCCTGTATATGAAACATTTTTGGAAATACTAGTGAATTACCAGTTTATACACTATTTTGAAAGCAATAAGCTTTTAAGTATATATCAAGCAGGGTTTAGAAAGAATAACTCATGTGAAAGTGCAATGCAAACTGTATTGATGAACTGAAAAAGTGCATTAAACCAGAAAAAGATTATTTCAGTGCTTTTTTTGTCTTTCGTAGAGCATTTGAGACAATTGATCGGGCAATGCTCTTGGAAAAATTGATTAAGTATGGCATACGTGGTACAGTGCTTAAATGATTTAAAGATTATTTAAATCACCGATGGCAAGAAACTAAATATGGAAACAAGTTCTCAGAATCTAAAGAAAATATGTATGGTGTTCCGCAAGGGACAGTACTTGGTCCAAATCTGTTTATTGTATATATAAATGATATAACTAAATATTTGAAAAAATGCAATATACAACTTTTTGCTGATGACACTTAATATATTGCATTGGCGATGATATTGAATACGTGGTAAACACCCTGAATCAAGAAATGATTGAGATACATGAATGGATAAAACAACGGTTTGAGCTTAAATATAGAAAAAACTAAGTTTATGATAATTGAAAATCGATTTAGTACTCTATCAACTAAAAATCACATAGGAATATTTATTAATAACCAAAAAATAGAGCAAGTGGAGGAGTGCAAATATCCGGGAGTCATAATGGATGAACATTTAACATTTTCTAAACATGCAGAATACGTAACCAAAAAAATAGTTAGAAAAGTACATCTTTTAGGAAGAATGAATAATTATCTTAGTGTTTGGTCCAAATTGACAATTTACAAAACCATTATTTTGCCACATCTTAATTACTGTTCATCAATACTATTTTTATTAAACAAATCTGAAATAAATGATCTACAAAAGAAACAAAACCAAGCTATGAGATACATTCTTAAATGCAATCGTTACACAAGTGTTAGTAGTATGTTAAAGAAAACAAACTTGATGAGTGTTAATCAAATAATTTTTGTAAACATAATGAACGTCATATACAAAATAAAGCTCAATTCCTTTCCAGCACATTTAGTAAAACATACTAGGATGGTGTCAGATATACATTCTTATCAAACTCTGGCTAGTAAAGACTTCTATGTATCTACAGTTTCTACTACATATAGTCAAAATGATCTCTTTCATAAGGGACTTCTGCAGTATAATAAACTACCTATTAGAGTAAAAAATTCAGAAATTGTAAAACTCTTTCAACAAAGATGTATTTAATATGCTATGGATAATTTAGGTGTGTGAAGAAGGAACACTATATGTGATGATTGTCTATTATGTACAGGTTGCTGAGTGGGTCCCTGTGTTGCGTGACTCCATTCACTGCCTTTAAATAAGTATATATGTATGTATGTAAACTTATTGCTAAACACTTAAGTTAGAATATTCTATTAGCATGTGCTATTGAAATGAATAAATACAAAAATATTTAGAATGTTTTGCCATGTCTAAAGTTTTAATGGGGGGGGACTTTAACGTGCCTTTTTACAATTGTGTATATTTTAAGGATACAACAGTTTATGGATGTAATGCAATACAACAAAATAGTGAACAGCAATGTACAATTTTTTCTAATATTTCTTGTGATATCACCGAGGACCCACCCCTGTTCAAAGTGGATACACCACTCAGAATACGTTTAAGTGTTACATTGCCCAACAGTAATTTTCCCTTAGGTGTTACTAAATTATATAATTTTAGGAAGGCTGAAGATCGGAATCTGTATAACGCTTTGCTAATTACTAACTAATCTTTCTTGCAAAGCTTTGATAATTCGGATGATGCTTGTAAAGCTTTTTATGGCAAATTTTTTGCCTTACTGGATGTACATGCTTCTTGTTATAAAAACAACGAATATCACTATTCACAATGGTTCACACCTGAAATTATTCAAATAATTTATCTAAATGTCTAATGCAGAGGTCATACAACAATTACATACATCAAATGGAGAATAAGCTCAAGGAGGATCCATCATCATTCTGGTCCTTTATTCGCTCTAAGCATATCAGAACTCGTATCCCATCCCGATTATTCTACATAAATGAGTTGTATCATACTCCGAAGTCAATTGTTGACGCTTTTAAAAACTACTTTAATGGTGTTTATGTGTCAAGAGCAATTCCGTCAACTATGAGTAGTGAGAGTATATCTTCCATGACTAACCTGCATATTAGGGAAATTTCTATCACCTAGGTGCAGTCATGCATGCATAAATTAAAAAATAAGGTAACATCTGGTTTTGATCGAATTCCTTCTTTTTTACTTAGAGATTGTGCTGGCATGTTAGCTTACCAAGTATCAATCTACAATTCATCTCTGAAAACTGCTAATTTTCCTGCAGTCTGGAAAACCTCTTTAATCTGTCCAGTTTTAAAAGAGGGTGATCCAAGCAACATAGTGAATTACTGTTTTATATTCATTTTGTCCAACTTTGGTAAAAAATTTTAGATGGTTCTATTCAATCATATATACTCAACTGTTGAACACATCATTATCCCATATCAACATGGATTTTTCTCAAGATCGACAACGATGAACCTTGTACATATGACTTGTCATTTCTGAAACATTGGATGCGAAGGGCCAAGTGGATGTTATTTATACAGATATTTCCAAAGCATTTGACCATATTAACCGTGCTATCTTGTTGTCTAAACTGGATGCCATTGGTCTAACTTCTTCTTTAGAAAAAGTTCTTTGCCTCATCTGAATGAACGAACCCAATTTGTTTCTTATAATGGATTTAGATTTGAATCTTTTATCACGAGTCCAGGTGTTCCACAAGGCTCTAATCTGGGACCTCTCTTATTACTTTTTTTTAATGACATTGCAGATAGTGTCACTTGTGGTAAGCTATTGTATGCTGATAACCTCAAATTGTTTTCAAAAATCAATACTTTAAGGGAATGTCAACAAGTACAACTGCAATTTAATCACTTGACTGAATGGTGCAAGCGAAACTTGCTCAGTCTCAATCCTGCAAAATGCCATGTTGTTACATATACAAGAAAATGGAAACCAGTTGTCTACACCAACCCTATCGGACCACATATTCTGTCTAGGTATAATAGTACTAGAGACCTAGGGGTTCTATTTGACTGTACTCACGTTCACTCCTCATATTTGCAAAATAGTGAATTCTTCTTTCAAAACCTTAGGATTCATTATTAGGAATTACAAAACTTTTTCAAATGTAAATGTCGTGAAATCCTTATATCATGCTTTATTTAGTCCGGTCGAAACTGGAATATTGTTGTATTGAATGGTCTTCATTATATGAGTGCCACAAAAATCTTACTTGAGCCGGTTCAGAGGAAATTTCTTAGGTTTTTATATCTGAGATGTAGTCAAAAAATGCTGTTGGACAAATTTCAATTATATACATTAGAATCGCGGACAGATGCTGGACTAACTTTCCTTTACCATTTGCTACACAATAATATTGACTTTGCTGAATTAGTTTTCTATCTTAAATTTTTAATTCCGCCTACTGAATCAAGACAAACATGCCTATTTTTTATACCAACTGCTAGAACTAAAATGATGCAAAATACTCCCATCTACGTAATGTGCTCAAACTACAATTGCATTAGCAGTCAGTATGATATTAACATTGATCCATTAAAGAAGATTTTGGACACGATTAAAATACTAAAGTAGACCATATTATGTTCTTTTTTGTAATTGTTTCTCGTAATTGAGGATTATATCGTATTGGAACTGTAAAGTATAAATAAATAAATAATATAAAGCCGAAAATAGTGTTGATATTTCAACTTAAGTTAGTAGTCCAAATGCATTACTACTAAGATGAAATAATCAATTGGATACATGTGCGAAAATTGTGTTGAGATTTCAACTTAGGTTAGTAGTCTAAATTTATTCTACTAAGACAAAAAAATCAATTGGGTGCATGTGCAAAAATTTGTTGATGCGAAAATAAGGCAAAATAATATGTAGTGTACATATGTGAAAGTTATATTGAGGCGACAACGGTGTTGGATTTCAACTTATGTTAGTAGTCGAAATATTTTACTACTAAGGCAAAATAATCTTTAGTATACAAGTGCAAAAATTATATTGAGGCGAAAATACTGTTATTATTATTATTAAATGTCTTTATTCAAAAAAAGTATTTGTTAACAAAACATAAAGTAACAAAATAATAGAATATGGGCGAAGTTCAACTTGATGGGCATAACCATCAGTTGCTCTACCACTTAACCCACAGTGAATTGCGCAAAATAACTTAATACTCTAGTTAGTAACATCGAAACAAAATAATTGTTACTTACGCTAACGTTCTACTCAACATCTCTAAACCTTATGTAAAAATTAAATATTTATATGACTAAACTCCACTAACATTTAAAGTTCAGACAATTCTTAAGTAAATTAGAGCTACATTCCAGCAAGCATTTGAAACATAGCTTTTTTAAAAGACGTTACTGACAATGTCCTCATGTTTAGCGAAACATTATTATAGTGTTTGGCGATGCAATAAGTAAATGAGCGTTCATATATAGCACTAACATGTGATGGAGGAGTTAAAGCACCCTTAAATCTAAGGTTCACATTATGGACGTCAGTGCGGAAAGTAATTTTATTATACAAGTACCGCGGTGTTTTTGTTAACATAATTTTATGAAAGAGAGACAGCGCATGTAGTGTCCGTCTATTAATCATACTGAGCCATTGCGCTTCCACTCTTTTAGAGCTAATATGTTCATATTTTCTTACCCCGTATATCATACGGAGACAAGAATTTTGAACCTTTTGAATTTTATTTTGGTCTACTACAGTGAGACAAGGACCATACACTGTATCCGCAAAATCTAAATGAGAGAGCACGAGTGAATTACATAAAAGTTTTTTAGTTCGAACAGAAAACAAATGCCTATTTGGGTAGATACTTTTTAGGTTACCATATGCCTTCTGCATGCATTTAGATACGTGTTTGGAAAACCGCAGTCCTGCATCAATATGTACTCCAAGGCATTTAAGATCATTTTTACCACTTAATACAGTATCACCAATATTGAGACAAAAATCTACTGCTTTAAGTTTGTTAACACGACTGCCAAATATAGCCATATCCGTTTTGCTAGTATTAAGACAGGCTGTGCTTTTTAGAGAAATTCATTATTTGAGATAAATCATAATTCAGCGCAGCATTAGCTTGTGCAATTTCATCGACTTCAAAAGACATGTATAGCTGGGTATCATCAGCATACAAATGAAGATTACTCGACAATAAGCATGTCTGCATGCATGACGTATAAACTATGAATAGTAATGGACCCATAATTGAACCCTGTGGTACACCTAAAGTAACTTTTTTTAAGACCGACATATCATTATCCGTTTTAACACATTGATATCTGTTACTTAAATATTGCTGCACTAGGTTAATAGCTGACGAATCTAATCCAATATAATGTAGAATGGCCAGTAGTGTTACATGATTTATGGTATCAAAAGCCTTGGAGTAATCAAGCAGTACTAAACAGGTTATTTTACCATCATCACATGCTTTTAGTATATCATCGGTAACATGTAATAACGCAGTCGAGCAACTATGGTTTTCTCTAAAACCATATTGGTGCAATGGTAGAATGTTATGTTTCTCTAAGTAAGTTCTAAGTTGTATGTTCATAATTTTTTCTAATATTTTTGAAAAAGTTGGTAAAATACTAATAGGACGAATATCTTTAAAAGTCTTAGGATATGAGATTTTAGGAAGTGGAATCACTTGTGCCCTCTTCCATATTGTTGGAAAACCACTATGAACTAGACAGTAATTCATAATATGCGTAATGTATGGCAGTAGAAGTGGAATACACAGTTTGATGGTAAATATATTAATATTATCCAACCCAGTTGCATTACTACTAATTTTATTTATAATATCGAATACCTGTAGTTCTGTAACTGCTTGAAATTTAAAATGCTCATCTACTCCTGCCAGGACGTTAGAATTATAAAAATGTATTGTTTCATCATCTGGTGGTATGAAAATTAGTGAATTAATAAGATAATTATTAATATTTTCCGCATTGTTTAAATGGCATGGCAAAGTATTCAACTTACTACAGTTAGTTAGCTTTTTAATCTCCATCCACATCTTTTTACTACTACATTTTTCAAAAACACTCTCAAAATGCAACTTTTTAGCTCGCCTAACTGCGTAGTTTACCATATTTCTAAATTGTTTATATTGCATCCAGTCACTAGTGGCATGACTTTGCTTAAACTTAACCAAGACACGGCCCCTCAGTTTCATGATAACTTTTATATCATCAGAAAGCCACGGCGCATAATGTTTGGTGATTCTGCAGGTTTCTACAGGTACATGCATATTTAAAAGAGTTATTAAGTTTGAGGTGAGAAACTCGGCTTTATCATCTACAGTGTCATAATCATATATATTTCTTCATGGTATTGCCATTAACGAATCCTTAAATAGCTTGTAGTTTAATTTTTTAAGTTGCGAAAGGTTTTATAAACTAATCGTTGCACCTGCGATTTAATTGTCACTTCACAGTATACCAAATGATGATCAGCATAGTCGAAGGGTAATATCCCGATTATGCTAATAAGTTCGGGTTTGTTTGTAATAATATAGTCAATCAATGTTGCCGAGTTCAGAGTTACCCTAGTAGCTTGATTGACCATTTGTTTAAATCCTATATCTACAAAAAGCCTATTAGCATATTTACTTTCCACACTATCAAAATGCAATAAATCTACATTCGTGTCGCCCATGCAGAATACTGTATCAACCTCGAGTAAAGTATCTCTTATACTATCTTCTAATACATCAAAAAAATTCCTTATAATACCTCCTATGGGGATTATAAATTACACCAACAGAAAACACATGACCTGATACTTTGCATTTAATCCATAGTTGCTCGATTTCACTACTTGTTTGTATAATATCATATTTAATGGTATTCTTAACATATATTGCAACTCCCCCTCCACAAGTATGTCTATCTTTACGAACAATATTATAATTCATAATACTAACTTTGTCAGATGTAATATGTTGCTGAAGCCAGGTTTCGCTAACTCCGAATATGTCAAAATTATTCAACAAAATCACCTCCTTAACTTGCTGAAAATGTGGCTGTAATAAGCGAACGTTTAAATGTGCTAACTTAAGTTGTTGCATAATTACAATAACTACTTAAAATAAATTAGTTAATTTATTGTAAATACTGAATAAAGGGAATAATAAATTGCTATAATTGGGGTTGCCGTAAAAACTACTTGCCGTCACTCACATGCTAAATAAATTGATTACACTATACAACCAATTTACCCTACACCGGTAATTAATAATCAACAATGATTTTCCTTAAACATTACAAACTAAATTACTATATAATATCATTAAACAAGGAACACACAAGCTGAACGTAAATCTATTCTAGTTTATTTGTGTGATATCAGTGACCTTAGTTCGTTGACCGTTTTTGATAACAAAAATATTTCCATTGATTGACCATACTTTACCTCTTTCATATCTTTTTAAGCATTCCTGGTAAAGCAAATATTTATGCCTAGATAAATCTTCTACTATTCGAATACCGGAACCCTTTAACAATTTTTTATTACTTAAAATCATATATTTACTTCTGTGAGCCACGAACTTGACAATAACAGCCCGTGCCTTTCCACTAATTATTTTTCCAACCCTGTGACACACATCTATATCAGCTTCTGTAATTCTAATACCTAACTTCTGCGTAAACAATGTAGGAATCACAGTTAACAGTTCCTCATCAACCTTTTCTTCCATGCCAAAAATTCTTATATTATTTCGACGAGTGTAGTTTTCTAGGTCATCTAACTTTAATTTTAAATCGACATTTTCTTTTTTAAGTTCACCTATAGTTTTGTGTAAACCAGCCAGCTTATCTTCTAACGATTGCATTATTCTACTGGACACTCTCTCAGTGATGACCTCCATGAACTTGACATCTTGCATTAAGTTAGCTATGGATTGTTTAATGATATCAGTAATATCATTCACCTGTTCTCGAGTAACAGGCATTGTAAGAAGGAGTAACAATACGCACACATAAAATTATGTAAGGTATTAATATTGATATTAGCACGGAGCGACACCAATATACGTCTTTACACCGAGACGAACATCGCGCAATGTTAAGATTTTAACTTAAGTTAGTAGTCCAAATTATTTACTATTAAGACAAAATAATCGATTGGGTCTATGTGCGAAAATCGTAGACACTAAACAAAACAAGAGGACCTTATATACATATTAATTTTACATAAAGCGCTTTTAAAGTCAGACTTTATTCTGAGTGCACATTAAAGTATTTCTATAATAGGCATCAGGTTATTGTTACAACTTTTGGAATTTAATTAATCGACAATTATCGAAAATCTCGCAAATTTTTAATTGCGGTTTGGAAATGTAAGTGCTTCTGTATACTTTGTCAATTTTTTTTAATAGGTCACGTAATGTACAATGGATCCGTATTATGCCTTACTTTACTTCATTTTAGAATTTCTATGTTAGAAATTGTATTTAACATTAAATTGAAATTGAGTTTTTCGTAATTTAAAATCCAAATCAAATGAACAGAAATTGTAATGTAATCACAACTTCTGACTGAAAGATGTTTCCTGTAATTTTTGATAAACAAAATTTAGTATTAATATAAATTCTATATGCTTTAGATATAATAACAACATTTTTTTATTAGATGATGCTTGTTATGGAAAGGTGTTCAATAACTAAGATTAGTTATGTTTCATGCAGCCTGTATCTCCGAAACAATAAAGAGAATTTAGTGGAGTTATTAATATAATTACATACCTCTGTTGTTTGTGCAACATTCTCTATGTGCTTGTATTCAAGAAAATATAGGTGCATGTTCTTTTTAAACCCCTAGTTTGCTTATAGATAACAATACAAATTTGCAAAAAATGGAAAATTTATGGCAGATCATTTGATGACTCGCACAGCTCGTACTTATATTTGGTCAGCGAATACAATATCTTATTGAAATTTTTAGCATTAACATTTTAACTGACAAGACATGAAAAAGGTTTATTGGAATATTCATTATTAATTGTTGTATATCCATTATTAATTTAAAATACATAATCCTAAACAAATAATTTGTGTACTTTTTGTACTGCGTTGTAGTTTTTAAAATAGTTTTCATGTATAGAGAGAAGAATGGGGGTTTTTAACCATTATCGTCTTTATATTGCTATGTAATAAAGTGTATTTCATACAGCCATGGCCTATAATAGTAGTTATGCCACTGCCAATATAACTATTTCACATTGTTGTTAATGGCTTATTTATTTTGCGTAGACAATTACAATTTGTAATTACTTACATTTATTAACATTTAATATATAAAAAGATCTTAGGAGAATAATTTGAAAATCGCTAGTTAAGTTCATTTTTATAAGTCAACAATCTATTATATTTTAATGAAGTATAGCGGACAGGAATAGCACTTACAAATTTACATTTTATTATTTGCAAAATTCGTGGGATATATCACAAATTAAGGATTACTTATATTCAAAATAATTATATAGAATAAGACTGGTATCGTTTGTTTAAAGTAGTGCAGTTAAAATAAAATACATAAATATATCTTATAGAAATAAAGCTGTGCTTAAGATGACTGAATGGCTGTAAAAACTAGTTTTGTTTTAAATGATATGACATAAACAAAAAAAGGTTTCGTAAAAAGAAATATTTTTAATATAATTTCGATATTATATGTTCTCTCCAATTATATTTATAATATAAGCCTGCCTTTATTTGCCCAGTTTGTTTATTATAGAATTTGTTCATTGCAGTTCATTTTTGAGACAAAATAATCTTACAATTTTTGCTAAAAGCAAAATTGTACATTTCATTGTAAATACCAAGAATAGCCTTGTAAGAGTGCAGATTAAGATTGTGGTATAGTGTGAAGAAGGGAAATGCTACAAAATGGAAGCTTGTATATGGAGACTTTTGCATGTTTTACGCATTAGAATTTACCTGTTTATCTTTTGACTGAATTCATCTATGCGTGAACTATACTAAATATATACCTGAAGGATTCAAGGTCAGGAGTTGCACCAGAAACTACTAATATTATATTACCTAATGTTCAACATTGTTATCACAAACGACTCTTAGAACATTAGATTCCAAAATACTTCTTAATCGCTTCTCGAATAACTCTAGATCTTATAGTAGGTTCAATCTGAAATAATTTATGACTTGTAGCAGATTGTTCGTAATAATATTCACCATTTTGGAAGAATGAGATATGATACGTATTTATTTTTACTTCATTAACAAGCAGTATTATATCATACAAAACTCCCATGTTTCTCTCGTACTTAATTAACTGTTACAGTTTAATAATATAAATTCCTATTTAAGAGTTATAAAAGATTATCACGGTTTCAGGCCTCTGGCCAAGAAAAACTCCTCAGGGTCCTAGCGGTCTGGTTTTCTCAGGTTTCTGTTTTCGTTGCTGCCTCCAATTCTTGGTACTACACTAGGGAAAGGTAATAAGAGAGGAATGATAATTTGGACACTACATTGATACAAACGAAAGTGACACTTTGAAAATGCAGTTTGCTTTCGTTAGTTCCAGTGCTAGTGTTCAATTTGAGTTCATGTAAATTACCCCCATCGTCCCAGCATTTCTTTGACACCCTCGGGATTGACTTATTCAAATTGGCTGATGTCATAAAGAATTGGAATAAAGAACCCCAGCACTTCAATAATGCATGTTCACATTACATTCCCCGAGAGCGATAAAATAATCTGAGGGTATCTCAAAGTATTTATGCATATTAAAATCATTCTAATCTACAATGTCACTAATAATTTATAAAATAACCAGCACTGGATTTCGGAATTACTTTACTTCTATACTCAATACAATAAATTTAATAAATATAGGAAATGGAAATTGGTTATTCGGTAATTGAAAAAGCCATATTATGGGTTAATTCGCTTAACATGTAACTATCGTGACAAAACTAAAAAAAAGTAAATGAAAATGAAGTCCTCTTGTTCTCCAAGACCGGATAACTATTTATAACCTAAAGTCATTAATTTTTTAGACGCACTTGATTTTTCTTAAAACAAACTGCACTAGACCAGGAAACAGAAAGGGGAAGCCACCATTAATTGATAGACTACCTCAATATTGTGCGCACGATTATTTTTTTGCCACGATTCTCGCCAGCAACACATTTTGTCGGAAAGCAACAGACTTTCCTTTAGCCAAACTCATGCAGTTGTAAATTGAATGCTAAGGTAGTCCTGGAACTAGTTAGACGCATACCCTTACTGTTTCCTATTCTGAGTTAACCTACTCATTTCCCTGAAATTTCCACAGTCTGCTTCTTTCACATCTGCATGCATTAGTCCCATCTAGGCCTACCTCTACCTCTTTTTTTTCTATCTCTGCTTGTAGTATATCCTGCACTATTCCCCAAAAATGCTTTACAACGTATCCTGCTCTTCTATTTCTTCTATCTTTTTTTTTTGTTTTACACATGCTTTCAACAATTTTCTCCTTTTTCTATGTTTGTTGTCTTCGAACATAACTGCTGCTCTTTCTTGTTAGGTACAGTTCGGTTCCCCTTCTATAGTTTTACAAATATATACCCTATTTCAGTGAATTAATAGTTTTCCAATATATCCTTTTGAACAAGGTTTTTCGTCATAAAACTGGTTGGACGCGTACCTTCACATATCTATTCTGAGCTAGTCTACACAGTTCCCTGAAATTTTCACAGCCTAGATACAGCTCGGTTCCTCTTCTCTTGTTTTCTACTTTTATGTCCTATTTTACTGAGATTCAGTAGTATGTGGAGAGGGTTAAGCAGCCTATGGCTGCCAAGATCACCTAACACTTAAACATTTGCCGAAATAATAGTTTTCCAGTAAATGCTTTTGCACAATTAACATTAGTAAAGAATATTGCAAAACCAATACCTGTAGTTGCTTATAATAATAATCAGGTTTAAGTACAATTATATTTTTCGTTATAAGGATTTCCCTCTTGGAACTGGTTGGACATGTACTTCCATTGATTTCTATTCTGAGGCAGTCTACACATTTCCTGAAATTCCCACAGTCTACATCTTTCACTATCTGTGCAATAGTCCAACTGTTTTCCACATATTTCTTTCTTCCCGTACCATTTTTAGTACCTCTTTGTTCTTAACTTTGTCTGTCCATGATATCTTCTCCTACTGTTCAGGTTTCACAGCCCTACAGTGCTGTGCATCACACATGTTTTAAGCAATCTTTTCCTTGTTTCTGTATTTATTCTCTTTGAACATAGTTGCTTTTTTTTGTTAAATGTAGCACAACCTTGTGCTTTATACCTTTTGTGCTCTTCCCATCTCGCATTATTTGGCTTCCTAGGTAGCAGAAATCCTTAACTTCTTGTAAGTTCTCGCTACATATTTGTATTTTTGTTTTTGATTTATTTTCCCGTCCTTGCATACTAGTACTTTAGTTTTATTTTTGTTAATTTTCATACTGTATCTCTTTGTTAGAACTGGTTCCATTTCAATTAGAGCAGCTTCTCGCTCCTCCTTGCTAGATGCTAATACTGCTATATCACCTGTAAACCTAAGCATATCAATCTTTTGTCCCTGCACAAGAATTCCAAATGTTTTCCTGCATTCGACAGTATTCATTGCCTCTTTGCTGTACAAGTTAAAAATTAATAGGGATAGAACACATCTCTGTCTCACACCTTTACTAATATTTACTTCTTTATGTTCCTGCTCTAATTCTATTACTGCTATTTGCTCTTTGTATAAGCTATGTATTAACCATCTGTCCCTAAAACTTTTCCAATCTTTTTGAGTATTTCGAACATTTTTTTTTTATTTTACATTGTCGAATTCATTTTCCAGATCTACAAACCTTATATAAACGCTTTCGTGTTTTTCTATTGTTTTCTCCAGTATTACCCTGAGAACTAAAATAGCCTCCCGTGTTCCCTTGTTTCGCCTAAACCCAAATTGATCTTCTCCTAGTATTTCTTCAGCTCGTTTTTCCATTCGTCTTTGTACAATTCTAGTTAATATTTTGGACACGTTTGCAGTCAAACTTATGGTTTGAAAATTTTCACATCTCTCCGTGCCTCTCTTTTTTGGTATAATGACTATGATGTTAAGTTTGAAATCTTTGGGTATCTTGCCTGTCTCATACATATAGCTTACAAGTCGGAAGAGACGTTCTGTTACTGCTTGTCCAGCGGCTTTTAGAGTTTCTGCTTGCACCTTATCTGTACCCGGTGCCTTATTATTTTTCAGACTCTTTAATGCTAATTCAAACTCATCTCTAAGTATAGGATATCCCAAGTCATCCTATTCAATGTTTGATTCCTGTTCTAATGCTGTTAGTTTCTCTCCTGCATATAAATTCCCTATATATTCTTGCCATCTAACCAATTTCTCTACATTTTCTATAATGACATTTTCTCCCACTCGTCCCTTATATTTTTGCTATACGGTTTTATATCCCTAAAATTCATTCTAATTAGTTTGTATGCTTCGTATGTCTTTCATATTTTCATCTTAGTTTGTACCTCTTTGCACTTTTCATCAATCCATTGTTCTTTAGCTTTTTTGCATTTGCGAATAATTTTACATTTTATGGCTTTGTGTCTGTTTTCCTGTTTCGCCTAATCTAATTTTGTATTTTCATCTTTTTTCTATTAAATTCAGGATATCATTTGTTATCTATCCATGGTTTCTTATGTTCTTTTTGTCTATACCGCAAAATATCTCTGTCTGCCATATCTAAGCTGTATTTAATGTTATTTCGTTTTGTTTCTTATCATCAGATATTTTCCCAATATCTTTCAGCTATTCATTTGAATTTTTTCAGATCTTTCGTGGATATCTTTATTTTTTAGTTTTTCAAAGTCAAAGTGCCTTTTTCCATGCCTTTTTTTCAAATTGTTAAATTTAAGAGTGGCCTTCATAATTACGATGTTGTGGTCAGTATCTATATCTACTTCTGGATAGTTTCTACGGACTTTTACTTGATTCCTAAACCGTTGTCTAACAAGAATATAATCTATTTGATATCTTCCTATATCTCCTGGCATCTTCCATGTGGATCGTCTTCTAGCATGATGTTGAAATAATGTGTTTGTGATGGTTAAATTGTTTTGGTCGCAAAATTCTACCAGCCTGTTTCTCCTGTCGTTTCTCTAACCTAAACCAAATAAACCTACTACTGCTCCCTTCCTTGCCCTCACCTTCCACTGCATTAAAATTATTAAATTTTCATGTCCTTTTAGGTATCTTAGTATGTATTCGATATCTTTGTAGATCATTTCTACTTCTTCCTCACTATAGAAGTGGGCATGTATACTTATATTATTACTGTTTTTCGTTCTTTTGTAAGTAGTTTTCTACACAGTGTCCTATCTTGTTTCGCATAACTATCCTCACACCTGAATTTCCTTCCTCTGATCTGGTATGAATTACCCTGAAGTCTCCACGCCAAAATCCCCCACCTCTGGCCAGCGAACTTTGTTGATCCCTGCTATGTCTAGTGCTAACCTATCCATTTCAATTAAGTTCTCCAGCTTACTTGCTTCATACTTCTGACATTCCACGCTCCAACTCACAGAATGTTCCAGACTCTTTTTGTAAATTTTGTGATTACATCCTCCGAAGTAGTCCCTTCCTTGAGATTTGAATGGGGGACTATTTTACCTCCGGAATCTTTTACTCCAGAGGATGCCATCATCTTAAAGACAATTTAAGTACGCTGAGTGCCTGGGAGGGAATTTGGCGGTTTCCCATTGCCTTTTACATCGCAGTTATGGGTCTTAGAAAGCAATACCGACCCCTATGGTCTCTGCCCATCTAAGTACCGAAAGAGCCGCTGCTCTCTTTTGGGGATCAGTCTTAGTCTGATTCCTCACTAAAGATCCTACTACTTTGGTTGAACCTGTAGTTTGGTTTTTTATTTCTCTGGAACGCGGATGCCATTCCATCTGTTCTAGTAATCTAGAACTTTTTCGAGGTGCAGGTCCATTTGGAATGGTTTCTTAAGTATAAACATTTTAATACATAAAACATACTGCACAAGATATTTATAAAATACATATAAGTATCTAAATTTTACCGTGTCTATTCGGCATCTAAATCAAACAGATTTTTTCAATAGTTTTCCCTAACTGCCCTAACAAATTGTAGAACCAGTTAAGTTCATCTTTTCAACTTTTACCTTTTACCCAAGTTATATAAATCTTGGTCTCAAAATATCAGTTAATTAAAATTCTCAAAAAATGTCCAGTTATAAGAACAAAAAGATAATATCCCAAGGCAAGCTCAAAATAGAGGTACAATCCCAAGATAATTCCCAACGGTTAATCCCGAGACAAGGCAAAACTCCAAGATAATTTTCAAAGGTACCTCAAGTTAAAGGAAAAATTCTAAAATACAGACATCGATATAGTTAAAACTAAATTCAGAGAGTGGTTTTGCAGAACTATTAAAAGGGAGTTTTCTCGTGCCCAAAACGGTGGTTGGAGAAGAGATATTCGTTGTGTTGAACGCTCAAGGGATTGGCTTACTGTGGATAAGGAATGCCTTCTCAGGTGTGGAGTCAATAAGGTATGTCAGAGGCAAACAAATTAACGAAAGCACTCCCACTGCTTAAGGCAAAGATAATGGCAATGTATAACTGAAAACGAGGTCTGTACAACATGGCCCAGTGCTGTGGGTTGCATGGCCCTCAAACCATACGGCAACTAACAGAAATGAAAAGGTACATAGATTAGGAAAACGTATTAAAAGTTGGAGGTTGGAAGCTATTGCCATAATATCTTCTGAGGTGAAGAGAGAAATAGCAAAAGATGGTAGACAAGATGGACAGAAAAGTGCCAAAATGTAGTCAGTAGCCTGGAGTGGGAGAGCATCACCTTTATGTGATAGGTGGTAGTCTTCGAAACTTAAGATAGGCCCGTAGGGAAAAAAATAAGGCGGAAAAGGAAACTGCAGGATTTAAAAAATTTAAGGTTTCGGACAAGCGTCCTATAGAAAAGAAAGAGGGAAGAATATTCCCAATTAAAAGGAACAGGAAGTCTGAAGAACTCCCTGTCTAGCAAAAGAAATAAAAACAAAACCATGCCTTGTTATTCTCAAGAGTAGGTATACTCGACCCAAAAACATCAAAAATCGATGAGAGAAAGATATATACGGTAAATCCGCAGCATCATAATCAAAATTGTATATAAAAAAGCGACAGTGTCTCACCCTTATATTAGACCAAAAAAATCAATGAAATTGTTAGGTCACAAATTGTGGGGGTGGGGGGGTCGGATGATGAGCGAAAACTTCAGAATGAAAACACAAGAAATAGAAATTTCCTGTCTGCAACTGTAAATATTGACTTTTCAACATAGGCATGGTTGGGTATGTGAAAAGCATCAACTCATCATCAGCTCTGACAAATCTTAAAGATTTATTGTGTTATTCATGCCAAAGGTATAACAATCATAAATGGAGGGAGGAGCGAACGGTGTAGAGAAAATGGCAACGGACAAAATATTGGAGAAAATTGTGAAGATACTTTGAATATCTAAGGAGCCAAGAAAAAAATTAAAAATTAAAGGTATGTTGTACAGATAAGAAATCCAAGTTGTAAGAACGAAAAAATTTGAGTAGTTTATCAAAAGAATAAAATAATGCAGAAAAGCTAAAGTATTTTACCTATTTAAATATCAAATGTAGAATAGGTTTTCAATGTGAGATATTGAGAAAAACGGAAACGACGACAGACATTAGGTGGTATAAAATATTTTATAATACAAAAGTTAGATAGCAAGTATTAATTGTTGTGAAAGAGCATTGTTGGTAAAAGGTTTTAGGTCTGTTATATGCCACTTTCCTTGTCGTTCACCATCAAGAGTTCATAGACAAGTGGACTAACAACCCGTGTCACTTTACATCAAATAAATTTCGAACGTAATTTAGCAGAAAATTTTTTTAGGTTCAAAACAAACTTCTTTCATGTTTAAATGTAGATAATTCATTTTAAAAGCTTAAATTTAGTTTTTGAAAGTCTCTAAAAAAGTCAAATTACAAATTTTTATTAGTAACTTGGGGGATAAAGGTTATCAAGAAATAGGTTGAGTCAATAAGTAAGTAAATAAATGCCCGAAAAGAAATTTTTCCAAAAATCTATTTAATTAAAAAATTTTATCATTGAAACGAGCAACTAATGTTTATTAAACGTCAAAATTTTAAATGAATAAGTAAAAATCACTGTAATGTAAATATTTTAAAGACTTATTAAAAGTTACCAGAACTAGTGCTACTGAAATTTACATAAACGATAAGTATGCCTCAATATATAAAAGGAATAAAATGTTTATTCGGCAAAAGCAAATTGCAGATAAGTCAGTTATTTATTAAAAACAATTTAAGATAAATACCGTGGTATTTTAAAATAGGCAAACCCATATAGAACCAATCACGAAAATAAATTATCCTAAATTCTTATTTTATTAAAATTTCAAACATTAATTATTACTTAAAAAAAAACTGTCTAGATACGAGAAAATTACATTTTCTGTGTTATTTTAAAGTATTTTACAATAAGTTATGCAGCATAGTACGAAAGCAAACCACTAAAGATTGTGCACAATGCATTCCAAAGTTTCAAAATCCTGCAAGTTTTACAATAAGGAACGAAAGTCTTATGAAATTTATTCTTCTAAAAATAAAAAAAGCACTAAGAAAGCTTCCACTTTTATATTAACACTTCAGAGAATTATTTAGTTACAAAATTGAAACATACTTTCTAGTTCGGTAATAGGGTTGATGTTTTCAGTTACCAACACAAATTGAGCATTATTGTACCATGTTTGCAAAGATATTGTAAATTTAGGAGGTACAAAGAATAACATTACTTACAATTTATAATAGGTTAGGCGAGAAAAATATAACGGAAAAATTAAGCAACGCCACTCTTAATAGAAACGCTTGAAAATTAGGGTTTATATAATTTTGAAAAGTAGAAAATTTTGGGAGTGGTCTATTTCATGAAATAGTTTAGTGATACCATGTAGACAAGCAGCTGCTTGTTCCCATTTATTACATATAATACCATTTCTTTAGGTACATTGTTCACCATCAATACATAATAACAATACAAAAAGCGAAATGTGTTCTGAAGAGAAATGTTTTCATACAAAATAAAACAGAAATATTTGTAAAATTGCTCGCAAATGACGCCAGTGCAAAAGTAATGCTAACCCGTAGCATTTGTTTTTCCATTAATATTACACCTACATAGTTTTGAATTACATTTGGCAACAAAAATTACTGTCTGTGACATTACTACACTGACTCGTGAGATGGACCATACCACCTTCTCAATGGTTTTGTTTATTGTCAAAATATACCAAATAGCTCTGCAAAACAGTAACTATAATGAACTTTATTAAGTATGCCAAAATAATCGAATATTAAATTAAATATTAAAGTAGCTTGAATTCAAATCTTGAATTAATTCTAGTGTTTTAAATTGTTTTAAATAATAAGGGCTGTTAAACTTATACCACGATGATTATATCTAGTTATTTTCATGAACAAATAGGTCACCGTTATCATTTTGTAAACATTATAGTAGTACATTAATTAAAATTTTCTCTGTACAAGCATTGTACAAACTTAGTTTAAAAGCAATATTCATTGTTGGTGAACTTCGACATTAAACATAACAGTATTTTGAAGTACATTCAAAAGAATTTAATTTTAAACTCAAATAATATGCAAACCCGAATCCACATCTGCTGATATGATAAATTGATCAAGGCATTTTAAAGTAGGCAGATCCAGGTGTAGCAAGCCGATGAGATAAGCTCAAATGCTGATTCAAAACTCCAGATTTTGGATAGCCTACCAACATCAATATGCAATTTCTACATGAAGATTTTTCTGAATGCAGCATTTTAAATAACAAAATAAAGCCTGCATTTAAAGATATTGTTTCTAAAGATACTGGCATCAAGAATTCTTGTTAAATTCGAAACTTCTGATAAAGGTTAAAATTAAAATATTAAAAGAATTTAATTGAAACACTAACTAATCCAGTATTAATATGTACCATTTTTGTGTATTGAAAAATCAAATACAATTATAGAGGAAATTGGATTTAGAATAACACGCATATTTTTAAGATAGGTAAAAGCCATGTACGATAGTAGTAAGTACTTGTAAATTTTAATCACTCATCAAAAAAGTTTACTACCTACACCTGTAATGCAGCCTGCAAAGATTAACTAATATGCTCAAAGATCAAAACAAAAATGCTAGTGCAATTCTAAAATTGCTTAAAGAAAAAGTATGTTTTTATATTTTTGGTAAGACTGAAAGAGCAATTGAGAATAACTGAAATTCAACGAGTGCACATGTAAGCTGTATTATCAGAGTTCATATATTGTGGATAGTGCTAAACCTCATAGTGTAACAGTAATTAACAAATATATGGAATATTCTGGAAAGGATGCTTATTCGGTTTTTACTAAAGCGGCTTCATATCTGTCTAGTGATAAGAATGGATGATTGACAGGTAAAGTAATATTCTGTAAATACTTGCGATTGTGAAGAATAATTATAGACATATTGGAATTAAAGGTCGAAGGACAATTAAAGTTTTCGTTACAATAAATTGTCTAAATATAGGACAAAAATAAGTTTTTAATTGGAATACAACATAAATTGCCTAATTGTAGAGTGACAGTTTGGTATTTTTTATTAAAAATATTACTCGGTAAACCATCTCTTACGATTTTTATGTTATTCAATATTTCTATTTGATACTAAACCACCGTGAGAAATTATTAGGATCGTTCAACTTTATAAATAATTCATATTAGTTGTTTGCAGAACCCCTGTGTTCTTACAGAAATTTTAAAGTGAAATACCCATTGATGTCAAGTGAAGCAACTGGCACGGCAATGATTTAACAGGTCATATTAAATGTGTTAAACAGCAGTAACAGCTCACAAAAATTTGTAAGACATTTTTTAATTTTACCCTTGTGTAAATAATAGGGAAGAGTTTTCTTATTAATGGTATAATGCAGCTGTTGAATATTTCTACTTTTTAGTAATTATAAGAAAATGTTTGAAAACCCAATGTTAAACTGTTACGAGTGAAATAAGCTTTAGAAGAAGTAAATTTGAATTTGCCCTGAAGGGGCAGGGACCCTATAACAATATAGGTGTGCGTCGGCTAACTGCAGTGGTGCGGGACTGGACTCTTATGCATAAATGAGAGAAGAAAATAAAGAAGTACAAAATAATAATTAATAAGGCTTAATTCTAAAATTCTACATTATGTTAACATTTACCCCACAAGGTCTTCCTACTGTCAAAATCGAGGGGTCAAACAGTATGTCGCAGAAATTCTTTTGTCATTTCTATAGGGAAGACTTATTCCACATAAAACTTCCTTGCTTTGCTGTTCTAAAGCTAGTCATAATTACAGAAATTTCTCAAAATAATTTGCTCCTTCCAAATACGACTATCACTAAGGTAACTGAATATCTTTTACACTCACTGACTTTACCTACTTTCTAAATAAATTAAAATAAAAATCAATGTAAAGTTAACTCTATTGCATAAAAATAATTTCAATATTCATACAAATATACTTACCTACAATAAGTTCTTACCCGCAAATTTGGCCAGGTGTTGCTAAAGTAAATTCTACAGAAAATCTTTAAAAAAAAACTTAAGTTTAAGCCATCAACAAAACTATTCGTCACTCTAAATTGTTCCTGCTTTCCTATTTAATATGACAATAAATCCCAAATTGTTGGCCATGTTCATAAAACAAAAAAAACAGTTAATTACCAACTTTGTGCCATATCATTGTCCTTTTCACAATGCGTTACGCATGCATATTTTGTAATATTTTACACTAATAACTTTATCCTTAAATTTAATCACCAATCGTTCCGTCGATAAATCCTTAATTTAAAAAAAATACTCACTATGATATTCAATTAATGTTCTACGTCGAAAAGTGTCAAACATATTTATGTTCAAACTCGCATATAAATTATACTTATAATATTACTTACAATTTGATTTATTTAATTTAAGGTTCAGAATGTTCAGACCACAACAACTTCCATTTTGTTAGTAATCTACTTCCTTGTTTTTTCCATTCTTTGAGCCATAGCTACAGCACAACCCCAAAATTCCAATTTAATGGTGGGATTAACAATTCCAATTTTCTTCCCCATAAACGGTCGTAACGACGCTAATTCCATCCGCAGGTGTATTGAAAATACCTTGTCAAGCATAAATTCACATATTATAGCATATGCCACGCTTCTCTCCCATTTAGATGTGTTGCATTCAACTTTCTAAAATGCTCTCATCTCATTACATTTTTTAATTCTAAACTAACTTCCCCTAATTTTTACTTTTTGAACTTAACTGGTCCTACGGCATTTTACCGAGCGGCCCTTCCTCTACGATCTCACATTGTTGTATCCCTACACAATTGATGTTTTCAAGTCGACGTTTTCTATTTAACTGACTGTAATTGTTTTTCCATAGCATCCAACAAATCTAATACGTCCACTGTAAGTCATATTTTATTACGTTTAGCATCCGGTTTATACAATGTTTCGAGTTTACTCTAACCATACTTTATCATTCTCACACTTACAGTTTATTACGATGTAACGATTACATCTTCTGTATAATCCTACAGTTCTGTATTCTGATTTCTCACCGTCTGTCTTATTACTTTGTATGCAAGGATGTCTTTGGTTACCCTTTATGATTATTGAAACTGTCTATTAACAACTATGTCATATTGCATGAAATTTATTAAATCAACTTCCTAAATCTCGTGTTTGGGATGCATATTAATGTGTTCATTATTAAACGATTATTTTTGTGGTTTTAAATTTATGATTTGAATCCAAATTTGTTTTTGAACACCATTCTATAGGAAATTAAGATTATACAAGGTGCTTTAATAATAAGTTAGTCCATTCATGATTAATTCCTTTGTTGCTTCACTTGTTAGCGTAACGCATTGCATTACAAACCTTCCTCTTAGAAGGCTATTTTACTAAAAGGTTTATTAGAAAAAATGACTTATTTTCAGTGAAAAATCACTTGAGTTTTTGTATTTATCTGGAAAAATTTATAATGACATGAACTTGAATAGTCTTTCTTATATTGGAAAACAATAAAGTTAGTGTTTAGAAAGTACAATGTTATTTTTTCTGGGTCAATAGATTCAAACTACCAGCTAAAGCAAACCCGTTTAGTACATATTGCAGGTTACGTAACTCTGATTTTTATGGGTATATTTTATTTCTTCGTTTACCTTCTAGAATATATTTCTTAATCTACAAGGTCATTGCTTTAGTAGGTACTGATTTCTGATTTTAATATTAGTTCTTTGAGAAAATTAATTTTATTTGAAACGTGATTTTTATATTTTGGATATATTTCAGAAAATGTTATTCAAAAAATGTAATTGTGATGAACAATAACATGCTACTGAAAATTAATTAATTTACTAAAAATATAAATGACATAAAAATAAAAAATGATAGTAAAGAAGGCTTTTAGAAGAGCTTTAGTAGCTCTTTAACAAAGCAAACTTTATAAAGGCTTATAACAATGCTCAAGTATAAAAGAATTTAACTATAAAAATATTTCTTGTTTTTTATTTTATTTAGTTATTAAGAAGATATATTCATATTTATAGCAAATAAGTCGCATTTAGTTATATGAGAAATTGAGCATTGTTTTTTATAGTCAAGAACATGTTTGAAATTAATATAAATGATTTATAAATTTAGCATTGTTAAATTTATAAAATATTCTTTGCTATTCACTATCTTGAAATTAGTATTTTAATGGTTAATGGGACCTTACACAAACTTTATGTGACTTGTAGAAGAAGGTTGATGTGGGCAGACATAGTTTATCATGTATAGCAACAATGCTCAATTTTTTTTAAAATGCAAATATACCGCTTAGTTTATAGTACAGTATTAGAATGATTCATAATTGTTATCTTTTTAAAACATATCTTGTAAAATAGAAAAACAGCTGCAGTTACATTTTTATTTTACATATTCCGTAACGTAGAAAGAAACGCGAAGTAACAAGTAGGTATTACATCAGTTATAAAGATCAACAGAAGTAAGATGGTATATGAAAGGAAACCAATGCAAAAATGCACTTTTTCTTACTATACTGATACGAACACTTTGGCTTTAGAGAAAATCATGTTAATACGTTTAGTATTTTAAGTATCTTTTCTCATCGCAAATATTATGGCCCTACCCAAAAAGAATGTTGGAGATATTTTATTTTAACTCATTGCGTGTCTACACGGCTTGGCATGTGCACATCTATACAACTTTTGTGTAGGAGATATTGTTAATACTAACAATAAAACAGTTTGTTGGGTTAGTGATGTACATGACAGTAAGCATGTAACATGTCTTTTGACTGAGACCTAACCATGTTACAATGTGCTCTGTACTTTATCAAATAGTTTCGCTTTTCTTACTCTAGATATTCATTTTATTGAAGCATATCTTTCAAAACACAACTAATGAGAATCTGATTTGATGTCCTTGAGGAGTGTCATTTATTTCACTGCTTGTCACTTTTTCTTGGTTATCAATAGCATGTGAGTAACATTTGTCCTTTTTGATTCTGACTGTCTTCTGGTGCAGAAGTCAATGTTAATATACCTATCAATTACCATGAGATCACTTATGACGTTTTACCTGAGGTGCAAGATTACGCTTCACATATTCAAACTCATCCCATAAATTTTGGATGGTAAGATGTCGACGGGTAAACATTGATTGTTTCGTCGAACCATGTATATTATACTTTGGTAACACAATTGATATTGCATGATCCTATCGACGATCATGTTCTTGGTTTTATGTTTTACATTAAATATCGTCACATTCTTCATAAATTTCTTCAACATTTTATATGCCTTTACAATTACTACAAAATGCAAAATGAAAGGAAGCCAATGGTGGTAAATGCAACATTAGTTCCTACATCATATAAATTATCTGGATGTCAGGGTTTTCTTTGATGGAACCTGTAACGGGCATTTTTATAGCTTAACATTTTACGCTCCTTTTCTGTTAACGTGCTTAAAAATACATGGTTTCTTTGGGATCGCTGTTTGTATAAAGGAAATACTTCAGAATAATTCAGATTTGTATGCAATTTAACTCGTGGGTATTACTTTAAAAGTAGATAATTTGAAGATTGATTTTCATTAATAAATAAATTGCAAGGAATGAATTGTAAATTGGATTATTCGTAAATTACTTTCCAACTTATCGGAAATGATAAACTGCTGTAATTAATTATTAGATATGATTGCGGCATTCACGTTTTGGATGTTCCTTATGTTATTAGCGAAGGAGATAATAGTCGACAAGAGTTTATGGTAACAACTAGTTTATATAAACAGATGAGAGTGTAGTTCTGAGGCCATTTGAAGGAAGTATACTTTATAGTGAACGTGTTTGATTGACCACAAGTGCGGTTGTAAGGTCATTGACGGACGGTTTTAGTGATGCGCGTTGCTCTACTAATTGTTTTTTTGTTGCTTTTCTGTTGGAAATAAAAGTAGTAGGACTTGCCGTGCGTTTTACGGAACATTGACTTAGTGATGCGCGTTGCTTTACTAATTGGTTGTTTTTGTTGCTTTTCTGTTGGAAATAAAAGTGGTAGAACTTGTTGTACTCGACCGGCACGTGCGTTTTACGGAACATTGACTTAGTGATACGCGTTGCTTTATTGATTGTGTTTTTTTAGTTGATTTGTCTTTATATTTGAACTGTGTGTGCGATCTAGTCTTCGTGGTCCTTTTTATCAGAGTAGTGCATACTTTGGATTATCCAAATACAGTTTTAAGCTTGAGTGTTTCTAAACAAAAAAAAAAAAACAATGATGATACAGTTGTAGCAGGTTTAGTAGGAAAAAAGGTTGCTTCTTATAAACATGTATTTCATTCACATGTAAAGACAGTTGATACGGTAGTTTCTGAATTTTCTAACCCCAAAGAATCTAAAATAAATCATTGTTTGCGCAAATTTCGTTATTCAAAAGCATTAGATTTTTCTTTGTTACCATAGGTAGCAAATAGAACACCTCACGTTACTGTTAGTTTAATGCATTACATCGTGCCTTGAAGGCCCGTGATTCTAAATTTTTATTACCATTTTTTTCGATTTGTGTTACAAAATATTTCGAAATTATTGTCTCATAAAATAGATTGAACAAGAAATTTATCAATGCTACATAGTTCCATCAGCATGATAATGTCTGCTGCTAACACTAGTGAAATGCGTAGGTGTGATTAGTGTAAAGTGTAAGAAATTCCATCAACACCCCCACAGTCAAGGGTGAAGTGCTTCGTTAGTGCAGGACATCGTGAATCCCACACTTCAATTGCAAGGAAGCGTTACTGAAGGACTTTTTGTAAGTTGAACTATTTCTTACTTGTTATTACTTTAAATATCTATCCGTTGTTTTGCCATGTCTTCGTCGTTCTGATACCTTTTACAATAGACTTGCCTTCTATGAAGAAAAAAAAAGAAAAAAAAACAATCAATACTACTGAATTACTCATATCAATTGTGACTTACCTATTTATCTTTTGTTAACTTTTTGTCTGCTTTATGTTTAATTGGTGTGTGAGGAAACGTTTCTGCTACTCCCCAATATTACCTCACTTTGTGATAAAAAATTTTGTAATGCTTTTATCGTGATTATATTATATAGTTTATCTGAACAGTTTTATTTACATTCTACAAAGTACTGAATAACTTAGACGTTTCATTGCTGCTATGCTTATTCTTTTTTTTTCAGGTTTGCTTAACTAATTTTCTTGCAGGTGTTGTCACTAACTGCTTACCGCCGCATACATTATATGTCAGTCTGCTTTCTACAACCCCCCCTACTCTCCGATTGAGCCCGGTCATTCCGTGATATCTTTGTGTTACGCACGGCTACGAGCCAACGTAGCATAAATTTGGCGCCCAACGTGGTTGCCACGAAAAAAACGTAACAAACCTGACTACCTGTAATGCAATAATCGGCGAACAAGGCTCTGTGTGTATTTAATAAGTCAAAAACTTTGTCAGCTTGTTGCGATATTCCGTGCAAACACAAAAGAAAGCAGTAAGTCGCTAAATAAATCGTCTATACCGAATACCGCAACAAGGACAGAAAGGTACAATTGAATTAGAATTCGGGCTAGACCAAAAACTTCATTGAGTGGCGTGGGGGATATAGAAAGATCACATTGGAAATTTATATTACGCACATATAGGAAAACATTCAAATCAAAGAATATTTACAAACGTCGAAAATACAAATTTGCCTAATCGTTCGTTACAGCGTGATGTACATAAAGCGTCAATTTACATTTAAAATAGCGAGGATAAAATCTTATTATCTAAATAGCACTTACATATTTACATCCAGTATAATGTTTCCAGTCGTAAGAAATTATACATAAAATTTACAGTAGCATCTGATTTGGCGAGTACGCCTTGTGAAGTTTAAGAAATATTGGAACATGAATTTTTAAATATCTCAATCAAACAGTAATTAGCAAGTTGTGGATATTAACAGAAAAGTAAACAGTGAAAGCTAGCTTTAAGAATAAGGTACATAATTGTTCGTGTTGTAAGTGTAGCGTATAGTTTGCAATTTAGTGCGGGCTCAAACCCCAAAAAAGGAAATGTCTATCTTCCAAAACACCATAAAAAAATAACGAAAACAAAACTATACCTTAAGCTATTGGCTTCATGCTGGTATTATCGTAGGATGGGGAAATGCGGCTGCATTTTTCTATGGACTGGATGCTGGAACCACCAACTTAACTCATGCTAGCACAAAGTGTTGTAAAAGCACGAGTTTACAACATGTCTTTTTGCTAAGAGGATCTTGTATTCAATGTATAGCTTTCGCACGGTCTGTATTTATAAGAAAAGAACCCTATAGGGGGTAGATATTTAGCTTTCAAAGACATCGCCGAAGAAACAAGTGTACATTCTCAGATAGTAGCTGCACTACCAGCTGTAACAGCTTGCCAACAAGGAGATAACATGTTAACAAAAAAATTTTAAACAGGAAAGCAATCTTATTACTTTGAAACACCTGCACAGCTGCAGGATAAGCATACCGCGTGATGGAGTATAAACTTGGTATAGATAATAAATCCATTCCAAGTGTTTATTTATTAGGCAGATGGTTAAGTGGCCTTATCTTTTAAAGGAAAACCATGCATTTATGTGCAGCTGTAATTGAAGTGTATTCACTGCAGGTGGTAGAATTTTTTTGTAGCGACTTTATAATGTGAAATTTGTTAAGCAGCTGTTTGATTTTATAAGGAAAAATATTATAGAGATTATACTTGAGAAATTTTATAAAATAGCAGGTAGTCGAGTTTGTTGAACGCTAGTTTTTATGATTTGTCTAGAAATTTTAAGGAGTTTTAAATAAAAGTAGGAAGAATAAATATTCATGCAGAAAAAATTGCTTGCAGGGTTTTGAACGTAACAAGCTGTTTCTATTAATACGAGATGTTTTATGCCGCCAGATGTTTCTACAGAATGTTATGTGGAACTTGAGCGAAACTAAAAGGCAAGTAAAATCTCTACTAAATAGTTACTTTTCATCAGGTATGAGTTGTACTTTAATTTTTCTTTGTGTAGAAGGTAATGCATAAATTTTATAACCTAACTTATTACAAATATTTGAATTATTTACGTTTAAAAAGGTTTACAAGCAAATAGTTTAAAATTTGAAACAACTATTTTTTTGTGTTTACAAAGGGCTTGTTTAAATGTGTATAAAAACATTGTATTAAGAGTTTGTGATTTCTACAGGGTGAAAATTGGTCATCATTACACTATAGAAATAACTATTAAGTTTTGAACCAGAATGTCAATATACCAAGTTTTGTTTTTTTTTTTACATGCGTTTGAATTCTTTTTTTTTAATTGCAAAATGAGAAAGGAAATAAAAACAAATTATATCAAAGTTTTATTTGTGAACAACTTTATAAATGCCGCAGCCATCAAAGGTTGATGGTTGCTCCGCCAGAGCATACCTACTGTATACTTTGTAATACACCTACTCTTTATATCTCATCAGAAAAGGGAACGATACAAGCAAGTAACACATATAAATTGCTGTGTATCACATGTGATATATGGGACAATTTTGTAAGTATATATTTTTGTTACGTGTGTGATTCACATGTGAATAAGATAGTGAACGTTTTTAATATTATTTTTTTATCTTATTACCAAATTTATGTTATTTTTAGTTTCAAAATTCATTTAGCAACATTTTATGGTTATAACAGTGAAAAAAAAAGGGTTTACAACCTGTCTGACACAAATGACGAAAATGAAGATAGTATAGCAGGTTTTACTGATTCAAGTGACAAATATGTTCCTTTTGAATCAAACTCAACATCAATAAGCATACCTATACGTCTTTTGACAAAAGCGATGTTGAAGACAATTGCCAGTATTACCATCTCCATTATCTCCCTCTTACTCAATGGAGTATGAGCTTTTAGCAGAGTGAAATCAAAATTTACTGGCTACTATAGTCTGAAAAAGGGTCGAAGAAGATGCAAATGTAACATCCCTTAAACATCCCAACAATTTTTTGATGAAGAAATTATTATAATGGTAGAGAAACAAACGTCATTAGATAAGAAAACATTTTACTTAAGTTGAGTTAAAATTTTAACATTGGTATTAGAAAAATCTATGTGTAATCAGAGATTTGTGTTGACCAATGAAATTTATTATTATTATTTGTAGAATGTTTAAGGATTGTATAACTACTGTGACTTTGCATAATGAATGTATTTTAATTTATTAAGTGGTATGTGAAAATTTTAAGAAAGCAATAGTGTGCTGAAATGAGTTTGTTGTTAAGTAACTGAGATGATGAAAAGGTGTTGTTGATTTTGGTTTCTCAGATAAAGCAGTTATGTTTTCTGTTGCAGGAATTTTGTTTAAAAAAAAAGATAAAGTGAAAGCTAAAGTAATCAAGAATGATTGTATTAAAGAGAGCCTAAGTATTGTGTAATGATTGAAAGGTTTGGTACCTTTTTGTCGGAATGATAATTGTTATAGGTGATTGGAAGCTATCCAGTATAGCAGAGTTTCGGCGCCAGGCGACAGGAATCCGCTGATAACAAAATTTAACAACATTTGAAAAATAAACACAAGTGGTTTGTATTTGGTTAGAACGACAGCAGCAACAGCAAAGAAGGAATATCAACACAAGCATTCGTGGTATCAGTTAAAATAATTAATAAAAACTTGAAAATTTTGTATTTCAAGCCTAAAACAAAAAGGTGAATTGTAATACTCAAATGTAATTTACATTTACTCACATTTTTTCAAGCCAGTAACAGCACTCTGTGAAGGTGGAAGCATTGAATAAAAGTTTAAAGGAATTTTTGTGTAGAAGCCACAACAGCTACGACTCCTGTGGATTGGTTTCCTGCCTGTTTTTCTAAAAGAGGATGCATCAAGTTCTGTTTGTTTTCATTCAGTTTCAAGCAGAACCCCGATTAGACCTGAATGTAGAATATTCGAAATTTAGTCTTAGTTTCATAATTTACCCGAGATAGTTTTGTGTTCTTTTTAAATTTCAATTATAACAATAATTATTCTAAATTTATATATAATTCTTATTAATTTGTATAAATTATTTGTAAAACCGTCTTGGCAGTTTCGCAGTAGCGCCATTTGTGAGGTTGAGATTAAAAGTGTTGTGAGAGATTGTTTGGTGGCCTACATTCAGGCATTTTGATTATAATTTATTCGTTGTAGTTTGAGCTAGTCGGAACTATTTATTTATTTAGTTGCTATCGTGAAGTTATTCTCATTAGCTGTAAATATATAGTTTTAGTGTGTAAAAGGGGTCACAAGAGGTCATCGAAACACAAATTCCACAGATAAATTCCACAAATATAAAAAAAATACTGAAAACTTGGAAATTTTTGTAAATACTTAGTTATGCCCTGTATAATACAAGCATACTTTTATTCATTAAAATGCCAAATAAAAAATGCAATTGTGTGTGTATAAATAATCATCATATGTGATATAAGCATACTGTAAATATATACATAATAAATAATGTAAGATGCATATTTAAAAAGAATTATTTTTAACATACCGTAAAACGCATTAAATGCAAACCCAAATTCATCATTTTAAGATAAATATAAAAGCTATTCGTTTGCAATAAATAAAATGCCCTTTCTGTGCATAAAAGTAAATAATTTTTGGTATTAAAATGTTTTACCATGAAAGCAAATATTTTCTATAAAATGCAACTAATTTGTATTATAAATCCATTAAAGCCTTAAATTAATCATATAAACTGACTTTTGTATTACATAAATTCATTTTAAATAAAGAATTTTCTAAAATATTAGGAATAGAAATAAGGATGAATCATCTGTACTTAGAACTACGCAAACACCTAATTAATAATAAAAATGTATTCCAAGAAGCGGCCGGTACATTGAAAATCCCAGAAAATGTAATAAAAATTAATAAGAAATATTTATGATCTTTTGCATTCACTGTAGGATAGAAGGAGACCGTGAGCATTAACTTTAGATATTAGAGAAGGACGAGGCAGCACGCGTCACTAATAAGTGGATCGCGTTAATGAGGTAACAAAACACGACAATTTGAATGTTAATGAGAAATTCCCAGAAAATAATGTCTGATAAGCATGTATTATTTGGAATGGAATCACGTAAACACTAATATATTCAAGAAAATAGATAACGTTTGTATATAAACGAAAACGTTTATTAAAGTCGTTGATTCATAAATTCGGTCGTGGAAATGTTACCTGAGAAAAAAATTTCGAAGCTATCGTTTTGAAGTATGCAATACGCATGCTGTAATTTAATAATTAAAATATAACAGTGAATAAAGAAGTATGTTTTAAACTTTATCTGCACGTAAATATGGAAGATATTAAATGTAATTATAGCAATAAAGATGGGAAGTGCTTCGATATAAAAAGCTATTACTGAATAATTAAACTGAAGAGGCACATTAGTTTCTAAATAAAGATTTAAATAATATGCAAGATTTTGTAAACTAGGATTTGAACGTCAATTTAAAAATAGAGCCAAGAAGCCGAAGATATTTAATACCATTGATTACAAATGGGAAAACGCTTCGTGGATTTTGCAAGTATATATTTTTTTAAACATTGTTTGAATTTTGTCATTTAATTTAAACTAAAATAAGTCCTAATCATATAATATTTCTTTTGTAAGGATATTTACTAGGAAGTTTGTGCTCAGAGTTCGAAACACTCTGACCTTTTTAATACATTATCTGGTAAGGTTTTTTGGCCAAACAAACCTTACAAGTGTGGACATCAAAAACAGGTAAACTATCCATAAGAGAAGAGATTTTCGTTCTGTAAATTGTAAACAACATAAGGTGAGAAAAATTATTAAGTAAATAAGTTTATGTTTGAAAGAAACGATGTTGTAAATGTTCTAAATGCTTTTGTACGAGGAAAAATACTTCATACTGTATAAATGCTTTGTGATATTCTTGTGTTTGATTTCATTTTATAAATTCCAACATTTCCGTTGAACTAGCCAGGCAAAGTAAAGTTAGAAAGGAAAGTAAGTTAACAATTTCAAATTTTACAATTTGCTGTATCTATATCACAGCACACTCTTAGCGGCATATCAAAGCAAGACGTTATCACAGTACTCTTTTAGTGATACTCAATGTGAGACGTTATCACAGCAATATAATATAACACCAAACATAGTCCTAATTTTGAAGAATGCGTAACATTAGATAAGGAACCTGAATTTAAAACAAGATTATATCTCGAATCTTTCTACATCAATAAAGAACTAAATTGCATGAACAATAAACAAGATATAGAAAATTTCAATAACATCTACGTTTCCTTATATAACATGAACCAATTTAAATCGCACATTTAAACGCAATCACACATTTAAACGCAATTTCTCTCTATTCTATGCATCAAAGTATGCTCACTTAACCATAAACGTATTCTGTCAGTACGTATCAATTGTAAATGTCTCCACCTATATCGCTGACAGACTTTTACCAAAATACTTTAAAAATTTGTGTTTCCATCTAAATTCATTTTATTTACAAACCATTAGGATTATTTATAGTAAGTGTATTCATTTAAACTATCAATTTGTTATTTATGTACTTCAATTTATCAATCTTTTAGGTTAAGAGGCATAGATAAGTCAAGAAAATGAATTTGTAACGACCGTGTATATAAGAAATAGGAACAATTTATTTACGCGCCAAATTAATTAGTTTTGACATTAAAACGGACGGATAATAGCATACTTTTGTATTATTGGTCGGAATTTTAAATTTACATAAGTGTAGAAGCTTTGTAGTACGTGAAAACTCAAGGATACGAATATAATTAGCTTTAATATTTTAAAAGTTGTAAATCAAGTACATCAGATAATAATGAGAGCTTTTGGGTATATAAAATCAATAATGTAAATGCATATTTTCCATTTAACTAAACAAAGCGTTCGTTAAATACAAATCCTAAGAAATTCTATAAGTTGAACAACTTGGAAAATACGATTTCAAACGGACAGTTGCTTCATAGAAAAGCCTGACAGATAAATAAACAAGTTCAAGGAACATGAATGTACGTTATAACATAATTCTGTAGAAATTTAGTTAACGGTCGATGCAAAAGCTACGAAAACAACAGATGGTTTGAAAACAAAGTGAGACGGAATATGGATAGCATAAAGCAGACAAAGATCACATATAATAGACGTTGGATAAAACACTTGTTTAAAGTACGCGACAAGTTTGGAGGTCAACCACAATATCGATTTTATGTTGCTTGAGTGGGATTGTAAAAGAGACAACAAATATGTGTTAAACGAAGGTAAGATAGTTGAAGGCTGGACATAAGAATGGGAGATATGTTTGTGATTGGCTGGCTGCTAGAAAATTTCAAAGAAGATCGCGAACGTTGTATTTTGTTGACCAGTTTTCGGACTAAAGCGACGATGGAGTGGGAATTCTGCGATTTACAAGTTTGTTGCGTATACAATTTTTAGAATCGGTTATAGTAGGGGAGCTTTTTGGTTGAAATAGGGTGTAGGAGGTGTGTAGCGACCGATATAAATACACTGAGAGACGCAGAAAACTCTCTCTTACTTCGCTTATTTCTTTAACTTCGCTTAGCTTTTACGGTAACTTCCAAATGTAAAATTTTATAAAAACGTTGTTAGTACAGTCCATCAAAAGTTAAATAAAAGTGTGAATTGCACGAGTGGGTGCTATATTGTAGACGGTGCTGTAGCTACATTCAAAGAACTAACGGAGGGATGTTACTAAGGTAAGCGTGCTGAGAAATTTTTGGAATGAGGATGCTTGGTGTTTGGTAGATACGGAAAGTGACTAGCTTGGTCTGGACAATTATCTGGGTAGAAACATTGAAGGCGTCTGCAGAGACTTGGATAGCGATGGAAAATGAGATTGATCTACACATAGCAGAGAGGTGTATAGAAGCAACGACGAGGTTTTTAGGACAACATCTTCAGAGGTGACGATGAAATAAACTTACTCCAGGTAACGAAATTAATTTCTATTGCTATTGCTTGAACATTTTGTGCTAGAGTGATTTGACACATTGGGTGTGTATTTTATGAACATAAAAGCTCATTTGAAGGGTATATGTAAAGGACAATTTGTATTTATTATTTAAAGGTGTAAATAAATGACATAAAAGGTTGATGTAAAGAGTAAACGGGTCTTTAGGGTTGTTATAAACAAAGATGCGATGTATTTAGGCATCTAGAGTAACTGGGTTTATACTGAGCTCACCATAGACCAGAGTAAAAGTCAATTTAGGATTTCAAGACGGGCCCATCTACTCATATAAAACAAAAACTGTCGAAATAAATCAATGTCGTGAAATTTAAAAAGGATTCAATGATTGAGATTGTAATATTTTATGAAGCTGTATATCCGAATGTGTAAATATTTACTTGGTAATGGAAAATTTTAATTTGTATGAATAAAAAGTCGTATGCTTCGTTGCATTATTTGAGTGGTAATTTTATTTGGCAGTATATGTGAGAAAGAGCAAACTTAGGATGGTAAGTATCTATGAAGAAGCAGATTTTAGAGCTAGCCGTGGTATGCAGAAATAAGGAGGCGTTCCAGAGGGATTGGAAGATATTTTTTATTTTCAGGAAAAAATTTTAGGACAGCCCAACACTGGGGCTCGATTGGTGTTTAGGAAAATTCACAGCAACTTTTATGGTGGCCAATTTGTGGAACGAGAATAAAAAGGGTTTCTCTACAGTAATACACAGCAATATATATAATAATAATAATTGTTCGTGTAGATAACGACCAAGGATTTAATTATAATAAATGCAATTGGTCCAATTTTTAATCAAACTCTTTGTTTTTCTTGCCAAGCTTTCGATTTATTTTTTAAATCTTCATCAGGGTCCTATGTAAGAGAAGTTATGAACATCAACTATACTAAGAAATTGCAAATATTTAAAAAACATGAGTACTAAATAGTTTAAAAATAAATAAATATACATGTAGCAGATTTAGGGTTTAACTGACACATTTATAAAACAATTTCTAAAAATTCCTGTGCTTTAGCACTCCATACCAAACAAACTGGTCACATACCTAAATTTGGAGAAGTAACTATTTTAGACAAAGAAGTCTGGTACAAAGGCAGACTTTTCCTAGAAATGGCTCACATTAATACGTCTAAAGATGTCCTTAATTTTAAGTTTCCTCTCGCATCCCTTTACTTTTGTTATACGGTTTTATATCCCTAAAATTCATTCTAATTAGTTTGTATGTTTCATTTGGCTTTCCTATTTCCATCTTAGTTTGTATTTCTGTGAACTTTTCATCAATCCATCGTTCTTTAGTTTTCCTGTATTTGCGTATAATTTCCCACTTTATGGCTTTGTATCTCTGTTTTCCTACTTCATCTGATCTGCTTTTGTATTTTCATCTTTCTTCTATTAAATTCAGGATATCTTTTGTTATCCATGGTGTCTTATTTTCTTTTTGTGTATACCCCCAGAATATCTCTGGCTGCCATGTCTAAGCTCGATTTAATGTTATTCCATGGTGTTTCTACTTCTTTAGTATCAGAAATTTTCACAATATCTTTCAGCAATTCATTTAACTTTTTTCAAATCTTTTGTGGGTATCTTAATCTTTTAGTTTCTCAAAGTCAAAGTGCCTTTTTTCCATTCCTTTTTTTAAATTTAAGAGCGGCCTTCATAATTACGATGTTGTGGTCATTTTCTATATCTGCTTCTGGATAGCTTCTACAGTCTTTTACTTTATTCCTAAACCGTTGTCTAACAAGATTGTAATCTATTTGATATCTTCCTATATCCCCTAGCATCTTCCACGTGTATCGTCTTCAAGCATGATGTTGAAATAATGTGTTTGTGATGGTTAAATTGTTTTTGTCGCAAAATTCTATCATCCTATTTCCCCTGCCGTTTCTCGTACCTAAACCAAATAAACCTACTGCCACTCCTTCCCTACCCTCACCTACTACTGCATTAAAATCCCCCGTAATTATTAAATCTTCATGTCCTTTTACATATCTTAGTATTTCTTCAATATCTTTGTAGATAGCTTCTACCTCTTCCTCACTGTGGCTGGAGGTGGGCATGTATACTTGTATTATTACTGTATTTACCGGTTTAGATTCTAATCTAACCATGAGTACTCTTTCGTTGTTTTGTAAGTAGTTCTCTACACAGTGTTCTACCTTTTTTTGCATAACTATATCTACGTCCGAGTATCTCTCCTCTGATCCTGTATGCATTACCTTCAAGTCTCTGCTCCAGAAATCCTCCGCCTCTGGCCACTGAACTTCGCTAATCCTTACTATGTTTAATGCTAACCTATTCATTTCGATTTTCAGGTGCTCTAGCTTACCTACTTGCTTCATACTTTTCACATTCCACGCTTCAATGCACAAAATGTTCGGGACTCTTCTTTTAGATTTTCAGATCACAGCTTCCTAAGTTGTCCATCCCCTCTTGGTGATCCGGATTGGGATGCTATTCTAACTCGAAAACCTTTTACCCAAGAGAATGCCATCATCTTAAATAACAATTTAGGTACACGTGTACTTAGGATGTAATGCGGTGGTTTTCTGTTGCCTTCCACATCGCAGTAGTGTGTCTTAGAATGTTACTGATCTCTATGGTCTCTGCCACCTAGGTACTGAAAGAGCTGCTGCGCTCTTTCGGGGACATGTCTTAGTCCGGTTCCTCACTAAAGATCCCACTAATTTGATTAAACCTATATTTCGGCTCTTTAGATCACTGAAACTCACAAGCCATTCTATACGTTTCAGTAATTTAGAACTTCTTCAAGGTGCAGGTCCTTTCAGAACAATTTTAAAAAATGTATTTGTTTTAACAGGGTTTCCTCTTTCACAAAATTGCCCGACTTTTCCAGGTTTGCCTTACTCTGGCATTTTTTCCAGCTTCAATATTAATCTATGAAAACACGACTGTGTAAATTTCAATAAAATGCTCGACTCCTATAAGTTAATATAACATGAAAAACTAACTAATAATAGTTAAAACATTACAATAAACAATATGTATAATATTAATATTATACAAACACGTTACACTTTTCTTCTTAGGACCATATGCACCGTAGAACAGTAAGCCGAGCGTAAGTGTTAAGCTTGCTTAAAGTATTAATTTCATATGCACTGTTCATAAAACAGGACTAAAGCCTGGCTTTAGTTAAGCCTAGATATTTGACAGCTTAGTATATAAGTCAAGCTTAAATATTTTAATATTGATAAATAATACACGATGGTTCCTTAGCAACGGCCCGCTGATAATACATAACAAAACCCATAACATCACCTGTTTTTAATCCTGACTGCCCAAAAGTTTAGTTTTGTAAATTAAACATTAGTACAATAAAATCAAAATTAACAGTGAATTATTTATACCCCACCTGTTAAACCGTAACTGGACCTAGACAGTTGAAAACTGGCAGCATTTTAAATTTTGACAGTAAAAAAACCGGAATGGCCAGGTTGCCACATTGCGAAATGACTGCACAACAGCTTAACTAAGATTGATAATTATTGCTGCGGTGCATAAGAGAAATTTCTAAGCCGAGCTTTATTAAATAAGCTCGCTTAACAAAGCTACGCTTAACGTTCAAACGGTGCATATGGCTCTTAGTGTCCCTACATTTCTATTCAAATCATCCAGTGAGAGAGTAGAATACCATATATTACGAGCGTCTCGCGGTAGAAATAACACGGCTGTAATGACAGTTGTAAACAGATTGAGGTTACGTAATTTTTTTTGTTTACATAAATTGGATGAGGTCTGTGTTAATGTTAAATTGATTGTTTATCTCCTTATTTATATAGGAGAAGTAAAAAATGAATATTTGCCTAGATTGTGGTTCTGAATTTACGTAAAATAAAACTTTGTATGGCCACTTAAGAAAATTTCATGTTTTGAATATAAGAGACCAGTTTCTATAAGCAACCAACTTTGGATAAAAAAGAAGTTAAATTTAGTGCAATGAAGGAAATTAACTTTACACGAATGTTATCTATATATGTTAGCTCTTGTATGTAATCAACTTAGTATTTTGTACTAACTTGTTGCTATTCTAGGTATCTTTCGTACTTGTGTCAATATGCAGTTTAAAGGTACTTTGCTGGGATTTCTTTAATTTGATTTGTAAATTAATTACTTGAGTGAAATGTGTTTAATAATAGTAATAGAGGCTTGAGGTTTCAATAATGGTATTTTTATTTTTTAAAAAGTAAACACGTTATGTACCCATATACATTCTCAATAAATACCTAAATTAATTAAGAAAGAAACTAATTTTATTTTGTCGAGAATTTTGGTTGCCCTGTCAGTCGACTAAAATATGTAAAAAAACAAGGTAAAAAATTAAGATTATTTTGGTACTCCGACTAAAAGTAAAACTAAAATACTGCACTGTTAATATATGAACACTCAATCCGACAGATTTGACGAAATTATAATAACTTACCAGCGCTTATAACACTGATAAAACAAAGTGAGAACTGAGGGTTAAATTAGATTATTCGCGTACTTGTAGGTTTCCCATCAAAATCGCTGGAATTGTAATAATTTCCAGTAATTTGTACATGTATTTCTGCGAGTGGTTTCCCCATCGGATTTTATTCCCAAACAAGAGAAAGCAGTGTTAATTAAACCTATTTTCTACTGAGATAATACACTGTCTTATCTTAACATAAAATCAGGTGATGTATGATCAGATTTTGTATGAACATTAACATTAAGATTTGAGTTATTAACCAAACCATCCCTAATAAAAATTTCTTCTGTTAGAGTAGGCTTTTTAAGATCATTATTCCTTGTTGATTTCTTCTTTGTTGAAAAAAGCCGCACCTGATGTTCAACTTTTTTATTAATATTAATCTCCTCTGTAGTTTTTAGATCAATAGATTTTGCTTTATTTAATGTGTCAATGATTTTATCAAATTGCCTCATTATAGCCAGATGAACGTCGTCAGTCAACGAAGCATTCTCACATAGGCCTATTATTAGCTCGGCTCTTTTTTTAATAATATCATTTTTGGAAGATTTTGCTTCATGTAAAATATTACTGCTGAAAAGTTCATTAACGTTACTAATATGCAAAGGTGTGAAGATTCGATTTGTAAAACTATATCGCGCAAGCATGTACGTATTTGCAAATGTTAAGCTTTATCATGTTGTCAATACAGGTGCATTGAAATGTATGAACACATATGCTGCACTTTGTACAACTTAGGCATGAACCTTCACAGGCCTCATCTACTCTCGTAACTTGATACTGTTGAAAAGCACAAGTGGACGACGTAACTAAAAATTCCTTATCATTTTCAAGACGTCCAATAAAATCTGATGTAATTGTTAGACTTGCTTTATGACTTTGTTTAATTCTATTAATTTTGTCATTGGAAGTATTCTTTGCAAGTTTAATTATACGTTTAAACAAGCTATCTCGAGCAATTTTCATTACTGCATTAATGCTTTTGTCCAAACGTTTTACTTTCCGACCTTCCAAATACATATACTTCAAAACTTTGTGCATCGATTCAAGATACATGTTAGTGTTTATTACTAAACCCAATCGATAGCAATATGCCCAAGATGTTGGAGGATTTGCATAATTATTATGAAAATATTCAGCAAATGATTGTGTATCAACATCGTCATAAAGATCTACTACCTGATTTAAAATGTCATTAAATTCATCAATAGATACACACTGTAATAAAACACGAAGTGATTTATATACTACTACTTTCTTTTCAATCCCTCCATTGATTTTTGACAAATTTTTGCACCAATTACGATCCACTTGCCAGGTACATAGCAACTGGTGAGGTACCTTGGCCATAACATAAGACCATGCATTATAAAATGCTGGAGCATCATCAGACATAAAAACAGTAGTTGATATAATACCCACTCTTGATTAAATTTTTCCAAAAAACAACTTGAAAATCATTTCGTCAGCACGATTTGAAAAACAAAATGCCACTGGGCACCCTGAACCAAATTCATCCACTGTCATTAGTGTGTAAACCTGAAAATCGTAACTATTTGTACCGTGTGTACCATCAACGCACACCTTGTTGTTCCCAAATTTAAGCAACTGTTCACGTTGAAAAGAAGTGATTATGGCTAATGCAAAATCTTGAACATCTAAAATTATTTTTGAGTCATTTGGGTTTCCTTCTACACCTTGGCTTTTATAATATAACACTGGGCAGTTGCTTCCTAAGTTCATCATCTTCTCTACCCAGAGCCGTACGCTAATTGCATCATTTAGGTGACGTTTCACACCATACTCAATATTGAGGTCCCTAACAATATTGTGCATATCTTTTGTTTCTAACAACAAAATTCTCTATGAATTTTCTTGTTTTAAAGCAAAATCACGAACATAATCAAATATATGTTGAAATGTAATACCTTCCTTTAATTTTCCTGAAACACATCAATTGTAATATTTCAAACTAGAACTTTATGTTCGAAAATACCTGCAGTTACTGCTTTACTCTCTTTACTTAAAAAAACTCGACCAATATCGTTGGTATGTCCAACATGAGTTGTCCAGAAGTCTACTGCAACAGACCCATCGTTCTTTATCGTCGCTTCCATTCTTGAGGGACAAACACTTCCAATTTTATTAGTGCCTGTGCTTTTTCAGCTTCTAAAACCCTTGCCTTTTGGAATGTAGTTGTACGATCGATGGCAATTATAGTACCCCTTTTTGGTGCCATCAGACAATAATTTAGCTGAAGTGTGAAGTATATACATTGCCAAAGATTGTTTCTGTTCTTGGTTTTTTCAGTTTATGAACTCTGTTGAACAGAATAAAATTAGTATATAATTAACACTTTGCATAATAATCTTCAAACCTAATTATGAATTAAAATGTAGTTGATCAAGTTTAGTTTCAATTTGATGTTCATTTGCCAAATGTTGTCGAAGTTTTTTATATCCCTTTAGATGCGTTGTACAATTTTCATAAAAGCACTTGATTCTCGACGAGTTGAGAATTATTGGAATACTTTTATGAACAGTTCTGCAATGACGACGTAAAGTTGCTTTACTGGTCAAGGATTTGCCACATGTATCACACAAAAATTTACTAGTTAAAGTAACTGGTTTCCTATATTCAAAATTATGAATCTTTCTTAAATGGGCATACAAATTCTTCTTTTGTGTAAACTCAAAACCACAATCTTCGCAAGTATTCATTTTTACTCCTCGTTTACAAATAACACGATAAACAAAATTAATAGGTAATTTCCATGGATCTCATTCACTATATGTAAACAAAAAAATTACATAACCTCAATCTGTTTACAACTGTCATTACAACCGCGTTATTTCTACCGCGAGACCCTCGTCATATATTTAGTATACATAAGTGCACTATGTATTAAAATACTGTTTTAGTATAATCACCACCTTCAACTTGTATACACAAGATGCGTTCGGCAACGCGATTATATCATTTCAAAAAATATAAACATTTGAAAAATTATTCATGTCTAAGAAATTACAAATCATTGATAGTTCTGTATAAGGATTGCATAATAGCAGAATTTAATTATTACTGTAAACGCGATTAATTATCTCCGTATATCTAACCATAGGAATGAAGTGAATTAGTAAAGAACTGCTTAAATAATTGTCATATAAATAATAAAATTCCACATAAAAGGTAAGCTAGTATCTAGTGGTGTATAAATCAAAAATATGTATTTTGGTAACATTAACATAAAAATACTCATATTTTAAAACTGTACATTTTTACCTATTAAAAGAAAATTATTTCTTCTTTAATACGTGTTTAATTTTGTAATGATATTGTTACGTACTATTAGGCAACCCGTCAAACACGCAAGTTGCGTAACCGAAGTTTATTCTACAGAAGCCTAGAACATTCGAGCAAACACCAGGTTATGAATCATCTAGTTAATTTTAGGGCATATATAAGATCGGTGATGAATGTACATCAGTTACTCTATATCCAAAAGTTATATATATATATATATATATATATATATATATATATATATATATATGTATTGTGGTGGTTTTAAAGGGTTAAAAGTAAATATAAACAAAGCAATTTCAAAACACCCTGTATAAAGGAAACAACCAGAATTTACGTGCGAAATTTATTCCAATTAGTTCATTTTAAGTAACAAGTATTAACAAAATTTTACAAATAATGATTAAAATTTAGTAGGTTTGCAAAGGAAATAAATTGTAGAAGCCAATGCCATTAATTTATTAATTTAATTGAGTTTAATTGAACGGTTATTTACGTATAATATGCATAAAAGCATGAAAAATCAATAATACCAAGGTGAAACGCGTTGCTAACACATAAACAGCCGTTGGATATAAAATACGTTGAAAAGAAGCTCCTAGAAATGTTAGTTAAAACGTTCGTTAAAATTGAACATATGCAGGTTTTATAAATGGTAAGTTCCGCTTATTTTGTGTAGATAAAGCTCAAGATTTTAGGTATATTGTACAAACGGTCGGATGTTTCCGCATTAAACGCTAATAAGGGGTTATTTAAAGCACGTAGGCAAGTCCACATGAGGTTAGATAGCAGATAAACAGGAATATCGATTTCTACCACTCAAACAAGGTTAGAAAGAGACGAGGAATATGCATAAGCAAGAAACAGCGTTAGTATAGGCGGGATTTGTAAGACGTCAATGCATAGACTATTGGTCGATATCGTGAGTTGTACATCAGACAAACACGCGAATATTGAATGTTAATTTTTCAGAAAATATCGTAATGACGCGCTGAATTTCGAGGATTTAGAAAACGGTTGAACCCAAAATTTAAGAAATATTATTGTAAATGAAGGACTTCGGGTGAAATGCGGCCAAAAGGTGGCATCGGAAATTGTATAAATACTTTTTGAAAATGATTGCAAGTTCCTTAGTATTTTGATCACTTGAGACTACGTACCGAAGTTACCACGAGCTTGTAAGTATAGAAAATTATTTTAAATAGTACAGTGAGCCTCATAATTTGTACGCGGATTGTGCCAAGTTTACATTTTTTTGAGGTGCCACATATATTTTTTAACAAGCTCGTGTAGTGACGTTATGTAACGTGAATTAAATTAAACAATTATCAAAGAAAAGTAATAATTGGATTTAGAGTTGGAGGTAGCGTGTATGAACAGCCTTGTAGCACAGCTTAGAGGGTGTGCAACTACAAATAGCTAGAAGCGGGAGCAGAGCAAAGCGAAACAACTATACGGCATCATCAACGGAGCAGGGATCTTCGAGAAATTCCAAGTAACGGTTTAGAATTTGTTGTTGTTGATAAACTATGAAGGTTATTGTGATGGGTGTGAATGAACTATGATGGTATTTTACATTATTTGGCGTATTGAAAGTAATACGTATAACTAACTTTTACCGTGGTATTTAAATATAAAGCTAAAGGTGTATATAAAGCTGATTAACATTCCTCAGGAATTTAAATATTTTTTGTTATTAGTACATGGGTTTTTGTTGTGTTGTAACAAGAATATGCCAAGTAAAGAGCATACATTAATCATAATTAACTGGGTTATCATGAGCTCACCATACTTCAGAGTTGCCTAATTGAAATTAATTATAAATACAGAAAAAAAGATAAGGTATTATTCAGGGCCCATTTACTCAGGTTACATTCAATGTGTTTGATATTGCTAGTTAAAATTTTGGACTTTACTAAATAGAATTTATTGAGGTGTAACTTGACCACTGAGATGTAAATAATTTTGAAGTTTTATTTGTAAATAGTGGAAAATAGATATTGTATGATTGTTGTATTATTTTGTGGTTTTATTGAAAGTGTGCGTGAACGATAGAAAGTATGAGAGCGAATCTAGGTATACAAGAGGAGACCCAACTGAGCTAGCCAGGGAAGCAGTAGAAGAAAGCAATTCAACCGAGGAAGCAGGAATCTGGGTAAGAAATTAATGTTTTTTTGAAAATTTTCTATTGTGTGAAATTTATTTTCGATTTTGGTAAATTAATAAAAATTTCGAATATATTTTTATTGGTGAGGCTTTTACGGCGAGATACACGGCAATATATATATATATATATATATATATATATATATTTATATATATATTGTATTAATTATTTCTTATTTTTATTTATTTAAATACTTTATATACAAATTTTGACTCTACTTTTCATGCTTTAATTATGTCTGGTCGGTCTACAAAACAAAACTTATATAAGTGTGCCTCGACTATTTTGAACATCTCTTTCTCAGAGTATCTACACCTACCTACCGTGAGTTCGGTGATAGGTAGATGGTCACGACACCGACCAAACAGCACCACCTTAATTTTAGTATACGTAACCTTTTTTTATGCATATATGCCAAATCTAACAAACATATCCGCGTAGCCTTGTGCCAATTCAAATACACTTACCAAGATGACTTTGACGTTCCGAAAAACACAGTACTCACCCGATTTATCCTCAGCTGTAGGCCTTTCCCTTAACTCTGGCTAACGATCTCGGTCACCGGATGTGTCTTCACACTACGCTCCACTATCACAAGAACTACTTGACTTTCCAGACACCAGGTTTTTGATATATTTGATTTTATTATCCACCCAAATCTATAAATAATTACTGAATTTAGAATACCTTACATTTTAACTTCCCCGCGCTAATTTTTTTCTACTTATACTGTCGTTCTGTTTAAACGCTCCTTCTAATCCAACAATATACGATCTAATACCAATCTTTAACCTTCTCTTTCAAATTCTGTGCTGTTTTATACTTTTCACCCAATACCTTTCAATCGCAATGTAATACCCAAATCAATTCCAATTCGTCTTCCTTCGGTCTACTAAATTCACTCTAAATCCTTTTTACCTCAATCCAAATCACTCTAAATACCAACTCTTATTTACACCTGTCTCGGTGCCGCTCCAATATCTAATCTTCTAACTCTCCACTCTTCTTGTCTCGTACTGTTCCTCTGACTATCTATACTCTTCTCTAATTTAATCAAAAGCTTTAACTTCCAAAAGATTTTATTTCAATTTTAAAATATCCAACTTAGTACATTTATACCAAAACACGTCTTTTTACCCAAATTATTCAAATCGTTTTCGTTTATTATTTACCTAGGTTATACCGCCATCTTCCAAAATTATTATGCCTACTCTTTATACATTTCTAAAATCCCAACACCCAATTATATCGTCACAACTAGTGTTGTGTCGCTAATACCTATCAGTTATCTTTTTACACTTTACGATTATATAAATAACTGTTCGATCATTTGTAAATATGATCGCGTCGCACTTAAATCACTTTTGATATTGTAATTTCACATATAATTTTGATAATACAAGTTTGTCCAAAGGTTGATTCTACTAAATACATGCCGAAATGTTTCACATATAATCCTGGCCCTGTGTTGTGAACAGTGGAACTTACACAGACGCAACCGGCTTTTAGAACAGCAAATTTACACTCTATGGATTATCAACGTACAACTTAGTATAAATCTTGGAATACTGAGTTTTCTTACGTCATCAAGTCATTCTTTCACGTATTGGCACTTTTACTCTGATTGAACTACTTTACATACTTTACCATTTGTAAAGTACGGCAAACACAAAATTTACAATTACGTGATTTGGTTATTGGCTTGTTTTGGCATATACACAACCTAAAACAATAAAGTACTCTTTAAACCCTATTAGCTCTTACGTACACTTCAATATATATCTCATATCGTGAATGGTTAGTTGGTCATTACGTTTTGAAAGTCTTATGGTAAATATAAATTTGTGTTATGTGAAGGTTTATATTGTACCGTCAGCTTGTACATAAATAGACAAAAGTGTAATAAATAAATTACAGTAGTGTTGGTGTTGTTAAGAAGACTTATGGTTAAGGATTTAGTTTAAGAAGATATTAGTGCTTGTAACTAGCATTAGTGTGATAATGCTTCATTGTTAATAAAGACTTGTTATTACTTGTTCTAAATTGGTAAACGCATTAACAGTAGCCCGCTTCAATATAAATATAAAAAATATACTTTCAAGTTAATTTTCCAATGTATTACACAGTTTATCTAAAAGTTATTTTTTATAACGTGATTGATAAACACCACTAACTGTAAATGTCAAAACTTATCTACAGTACTTTTTAGGAGAATATCCAATAACCGCTTCGCGTAAACAGATTGCATTCAAAACGATTACCTATTTTTCATAAATCTTAAAATGATTATACAACTAAAACTATTCTTTGTAGCAATTAAAGCTCTAGCCATACTATTTATGGTGTCGATGTATATTCTTATTTCGCATACATGTTCATTATAATTTTAGTAACTGTATTTTACGACGCGATAAGGCATTGTGGAGGATCGCTCCTTGTCAGTTTCAAAGGTTTCTTTTACTTATTTGGAACAAGTCTTTCAGAACCGTTCGTTCGATTGAACGATTTAGCTATTTGTGTAGAGGTAAAACTACTATTATAATTCAGAATATTGTAACGGGCTACTACTACCGCGTTTCTTTAATTTAAAACAAGTAATAATAAAGGTCTTTATTACTCACTGTTCACAAGTCTAATTAACAGTATATGCCTTATTCATATATGTTTTCAGTCCACTTAACAATGAAGCACTATTACACTAATGAATTTACAAGCACTAATATCTTCTTAAACTAACTGCTTTACCATAGGTCCATAAACAACACTAACACAACTATTTATTTATACACTTCCATTTATTTATGTATACTACAAGCTGCATGTACATTAGACACAGCCTATATCATTTATGGATATATTCTAAAAGCTCAACTACGTTTACTGTACACGATATAATTTATATTAGACGTTCAAGTATAGACTGACCCTTGCATTTCTTAGCGGTCTTATATATACTCAGATTTAAAGTTATGACTCATCTTCTGGTACTTACGAGAAGCTTCCAGTTCTGGCAAGAATGAACAGTGCCGGTGGCGTTTTGTGTGTTTGATTGCTAGAAGCATCTAGAATCCTGAAGCCTATGCAGACCCTGCAACGCTTGTGCGTTTGACGGGTTGCCTAATAGTAGCTCGCAACAATATGTTATAATGTACTAATTATACTTGTAAAATGTCGTGTATGAAATATTGATTTTTAACGGTTGTTTAACGTTTATTTTAACTATTGTAGAAAAAGCGATTAAATGTTTCAATATAAATTATGCTATTTTTAATTTGAAGTTACCACTGAAAATTATGATTGAATAATCAAATAGTTTCTGTTTCCTTTAAATAGTATTTTGTAAATAATTACTTCACTGTAATTTACCTCAGGTATAGAATAATTTTCAAATACTATTAGTACTACATGTTGATTTTTAACTGTAAATTATTAATTTACCGTATGTAAGTATAATAGTGTATATACTTCTAATGTCTTGAAATAGAGTAGTGAGTCGTTCATTTTAACGAATCATTCTCGAACGATTTCTCTCTACAGTGTTGTCTGCTTTCAAGAAATACTTTATGTATGTAAATGAAAGGTAGACTATCAGGTTAATTATTGGGGAAAGGAATGTTGACTATTACCAAATATAGATTGTTTTATATTTTTAATGTTAGTAAACAGTGTTAAGCCGTGAATAAATGTAATGAGTTCAACACGCGTTGGGAGAGGCGCTAAAGCCCGGTTTTTATTTTGCCTTAGTGTATTATTGGTCGCAATTGTAATAATTTGTTGTTTTAATATGACTTTCGCACACTTAGATGAACTCAGAAAAAATAGCGACCTGTGCCATCAGCAGGAAGAGAATCTTTCAACACAATTACAAGGTATGGTGATTTTGTTATTGTAAACGTGTACAATTAATTGTAATGTGTTGTAGTAATATTTGACTATAAACAACGATTAGAGAAATCTCTAAAGACTGAACGAGCTGAACACCAACAAACTAAAAAAATATTAGAAGCTAAATTAGATGAGGAGCATAATAAAAATGAAAAGGCTCTTAATGAAGCAAATTTAAAATTATCTTCTTTACAACAGCATTACACATTGTTGAAGGTAACTAAATTTTCTTGTACATCAGATTTTAGTGGACTATATTTTTTGAAATATTGATGTTATGGCATGCAATAATTTCTTACACTTAGTGCGAGATACATTACTCTTCAACAAGTATGTCGATGATTATATTATACAGGAATATGGGGCGATTGTAAACATTTGTCTACAATTACTCCAGGGAAAATTTTTTTTGTGTAAACAAACTGTGCTAAATTTTAAATAAGAAATATTTGCGTGCCTGCTACTCAGAAACCATTTCACTTTTGAGTATGGTTATTAGGTCTCTTAAGTTTAAAACAAAAAGATATTATAATTTTACTGTGCAAATATCTACAATTACCTCGGTTTTTGGGATAAATGTAGACTATATTAATTTTATACTTTCTTCAGTAATAAATCATGTGGGGTTATCGGAGAGAAAAAAAATATAGAAAAAATTTCAATCCTGTTTTTTCTAGATATCTAATGTATGTGTTTATTTAATACTACTTTGAATAAACGCTTTTATTCAATAACGAAGTACTCTAAACGTTACCTAAGAAGCAAGGGTAAAATATGTAGAAATTAAGAAACAATTCTAAAACAAATAAATAGATGGCAACTGGGTATAGCAAAAACCTAGATATAAAACTTTAAAATATTAGATAGGTTTGTTAACTCTTTATTGCCCAAATTTTTGTTCACTTAATTATTATGCACTAATAGGCGATTCTTGCTTAAAATGACATTATGTAGTACATTAGGGAAAAAAATTAGCTTTTTTTTATTTTGGCAATTTTTAAGGGATGTTATAAATCTCAAATTATAAGTACCATAAGTAATTACAGACCATAATAGTAATTTTTATTATACAATATTGAAAAAACAAATTTCAAAACAAAATATTAAAAACGATATAATCTAACGGTAATAAAATATAAAATTGTTATCAATCCTTCTCATAGTATTCCAAAAGTGTCAATACATTTGAAATGGTTCAGAAAAAAATAATCTGGTTGCTTGACCATTTTAGAAAAAATTGATATTTTTACCATCAATTACATATGGAATCAGTAGCTCAAAACAATTTTTAAAAATTTTTTAGAGTCGACCATTTGAAAATGGCGGCCATCTTTGTTTCACAGCACATGCTGATTTTTGAGTTTGGAAGCTCCTACGGAAAACTCATTTTCTCAGGACCGGTAAGTCATAAACTAATAATTAAAACACCATTGTTTTCCTTACAGTCTGCTCTATCTTTTATGTCCTCTTCACTATTAGACTATTTTGTAGTCTGATACTTAAAAACTGCTATAGAAAGCAATTGTTTTCATTTCTCAAGAGGCCACTTTTGAGGGTAATTTTTTAGCACAAGGGGATGTATATCAAAGTTGATTTTTGGCATGGTAATAAACCTAACTAAGTAGCTTGTATTAAAAGTACTCTTAACCCTAATATTTGTTACCTTATTTTTTATAAATTTTTAAACTTCACATTTTTGAAATTTTTGTTAACTTTTAGGCTTTAATATCTCTGGTGGGGGACTTGATAAAAATCTAATTTTTTTTATGTTATACTTAGATGCAACATAAAAGTACTGTAAAAATTTCAACGTGTATATCTGAGTACTTTGGTAGCTATGAATTTTTTAAAATAGTCCTTTTTGCGCCTATTTAGCAATGCGTAAACTTGAATAATTTATTAAAAGTTTTATTATTTGTGAATTTTTTACTTTTAATAACTCTTTTTAAGTTTTTTTTAAACTTTTTATCTACGTCCAGTACAACACAAAATATTGTAGTTCTATTTATAATTAGAATCTATGCCTACCACATCAAGCAAACAAACCAATATCAGTCTATACGAAGCAAAATTAAGAGACAGATTCGACCAGTGCAGATGAATAGTTGGCACAAGACATTTTCACAAATTTCAAGCAATATCTGAAACTCACTTGAGATGTAACCTCGCATCAGAATCAGTCAAGTTTGAAGATCATGTAACAAATCTATTGTTAATACTGCACTGGAAATTTACGATACGATTGCCTGTATTTATGAAGGTCAGTTGTGGATTGGAGAGGTTATGGAGATAAGTTTAGAGCATAATGATGCTTTTCTACCACCCACCTGGACCTAGAACTTCTTTCAAAAAATCATTCACTGATAAGGTTTGGGTGCCTCTTCAAAATGTTTTAAGAAAATTGTGTTTTGGAGCTTACAACATCCACTGGTCGATTACACAATATCTCTCCAGGGCTTTGCGAAAAAATCAGTGAATTGCTCAATGGACGCAAACAAAAGAGAAAGTGCAAAGACATATTCTCAAAAAACAAATGATTGAAGTTGTCAGTTAGTCTAGAATTCAACCTAAAAAATCTTTTATTAAAATAAAAGAACAGTAATAAGGACAATTCGTGAAAGTTTGAATTTGAATTTTTAACTCATTGAATTCAATTATTAATAATTGTTTTTCAATCATGGACTTTATATGATGTAAGTATATAGGTTTAATATTATAAAAGCTTGCTATTTTTGTATATATTTTAATTTGTAAATATATATAGTTATATAATAATGAACATGATGCCAAGTGTTATTTATTCCAGGTGTTTCATTGGCTATTTTTACCTACTTTTCAAAAATTCGTAGCTACCAAAGTACTCAAATATACACTTTGAAATTTTTATAGTAGTTTTATGTTGCATCTAAGTATAACATATAAAAAATTAAATTTTTATCAAGTCCCCCACAGAGATATTAAAGCCTAAAGTTAACAAAAATTTCAAAAATTTGAAGTTTAAAAATTTATAAAAAAATAAGGTAACAAATATCAGGGTTAAGAGTACTTTTAATACAAGCTACTTAGTTAGGTTTATTATCATGCCAAAAATCAACTTTGATATACATCCCCTTGTGCTAAAAAATTACCCTCAAATGCGGCCTCTTGAGAAATGAAAACAGTTGTTTTCAATAGCAGTTTTTCAAATATTGGACTTCAAAATATTCTAATAGTGAAGAGGACATAAAAGATAGAGCAGACTGTAAGGAAAACAATGGTGTTTTAATTATTAGTTTATGACTTACCAGTCCTGAGAAAATGAGTTTTCCGTAGGAGCTTCCAAACTCAAAAATCAGCATGCACCGAGAAACAAAGATGGCCGCCATTTTCAAATCATTAACTCTAAAAAAATTTTAAAAATTGTTTTGAGCTACTGATTCCATATGTAATTGATGGCAAAATATCAATTTTTTCTAAAAATGGTCAAGCAACCACCTTTAGACCACTTGATATGGATTGACCCAAAAAGCAGTTCTTTTTCTCGTTACTGCATAAAGATACTCCACATGCAGAACATTTGCTATGCGGACGTGATTGTATTGCTTTGGAACTACAAATCTCGCATCTTCCCTTATTTTATCATGGATAATCCAGTGCTTTCCTGTCACCTAGTCGCACCTCATCAGAAACACTATAATTATATTTCCGACGTTTAGCAATAGGTTTCAAAGGTGTGGATTTTTTTCTTTTATTATTTTTGGAAAACAGCACCAAAGTAACTGAGCGACGGAACTCAAAGATTGAAATTTTTTCAAATTTGTTGCAATGTATAATGTAAGCGTTAATAAAAGTAATGTTCAAAAATACCCAAAATAGTCGGTGTCACCATTTTCGAGATTTTCGGTTCATCCCATAGGTTGTTCAATGCTGATCTGCTTTATCAATTCCTTCCATAAATGCATTATAATCCTCCACGACAAAAGGGCAAGCAACTTATTGACTTGTTCCGTTCTTTTGCGTTGAAAGAGTTGTGGTTGCTTCTATTCCATGATACTTTGAAGCCAAATATACAATGCGATTATCCTTCCACTTATAAACAGTTATGTCTGTATTGGATGTTCTGTAATCAAAGTCTCCCCTGTTCAATTGTTTATCTTTTTGAAATGAAGTGGAAAACCTTTACTGTCATTTCGAATCGTCCCACATGCCAAGAGTGTTTTTATTTTTAGCAATTCTAATAAGTTAATAGATGTAAAATAGTTATCCGAATAAAACATTTTATTCGAATTCCAGTAGGGTTTTGTCATAGATAACACCACTCGTTCGCCAAGGCCATAATTTTTAAATTCTAATTCCATTTCTTCATTTTTTCTTTGATATACTTGAAAGCCAGTTATAAAACCTTACCAGTTGACTGAGCACCATAAATTGTAGCCTCTTTTTATTGGCTTTTTTGGATTGTACTGTTTGATAGTATTCGTCCTTTGAAACGAATCGTGCTCTCAGCTCTCTCAGCAATGCTTATGCAACGAGATGGTTTGTGCATATTTTGAAAATTTTGATTCAATGTAGTAATAATTGGTCTAACTTTGTACAACTTGTCCTTATTTTCTTTAGGTATATCATGGTTATTGTTGCCATGTAGATACCGCAAAATTTCTTCAAAACGATTTCTTGTTAATCGAGTTGGTTACTAATGGGATTTGTTACGTTTATTTTCGGGATGAATTAATTACCCTTTTTTCCCTTTAATTTGTTTTTCAGTTAAATCAATTCCGTTGCTATTCTTAAATCCTTCATCAGCATCCTGTATATTTTACCTGTTCATCATTACAATAATTGTTTAACTCAAATGTATTTGCTTGGAAACGACAAGTTTATGATAAAATTTAAATATTAGTCAATATCTTGTTTTAGGTATCCTTTAATTTGTTAAACATTCCAATAACGTATAATTGCTTTTTCTATTGTTTGAATCTAAAGACTATCCGATAAAAGCATGTTTCCAAGTTTTCCTAATCACACTTTCTGATAACCACAATATGACTTGGAGCTCTGGTTATTTAATTAAACAAATTTATGTTCACTTTCTTTTCAAAATGTTAAAAAGCACTCGTCGTAATTGCTAAACTCTTTGTTCCATTTTTCTTTATGAAAATTTCGCGCACGCCTTACAGCATGGTAAGTATCGATGGATTTATAAACCCGTACTTGTGGGCATAAATAAATTAATATTTCTCGAAATCATTCTCTTTTTCTGCGGGGGACATGATAGTCCCTTGAATTGCCGCTCCTTGGTGTATAGAAGGCTGCACCTGTTACGTGATCTCAGGTTCATCTGGCCCGCTCCGGTCCGAGTAGCAAACGAGAGATTCACCGCCGTAGAGACGTGGAAGTGTTTCTTTCCTGCTTGTGTCAAAACCCTGTCCACTTAGATTTACTGATTGGGGCTCATACAGGTCTCGAATTAATTGTATGTATGAAAATGATTTATGATACTGGGATCTATTGCCATGGAATTACTATATTACGCTTAACTTTAACTACTATCTTTTAATGCGTGGATGGGTTAAAAACTTGCTGGCACTTTGGAAGACCTTATTGCCATTGTATTTGTAATTGTAGGTTATACGTTAGCATTATCAGAGCCTATGTGTCGTATCATAATTTATGATTACTAAACGAAATTGTGAAATCTGGCATACAAATACACTATCTAGCAAATACTAATATATATGGTTTATTCTCAGCTCTGAAAATATATCCTTTCATGCCATCATATTGAAACAATTCTTTTTTTGCTAACAAAATTTCTTTTCGGAATAACATAGAAGTATGTTACATGCCTAAAAATTTCGGCACTAGATATTTTTAACTAAGTTTTAATATGTGAGAATTTCGCGCCATAAATTTAAAATACTTGTTGCGCGTATTTCCGTCACTTCAGAAGTGCGTTGCGCGAATTTCGCGCCGACGCGTGTGACGAAAGAGTGGTGGGAAATTTCCGAAAGACGCGTCAGGACTTGCCTCCGAAACGAAGAGTAGTTGGTCTGGTATCTTATCGTATCTTTTTATTATGTAGATTCCCTTTTGCCTTTTTTGATTATCGTTCCCCAAACCCGTTCCTTATCGTACCTCTACATAGGAAGAAGACCAGCGAATTTGGATGCAACCTGGCTTAGGAGATCCACGACCCGAGAAATATCAGCGAATCCACGGAGCCCCGCAGCGCTAGCATGGAGTGATCCTGAAGGAAGCTCTACACGTTCACGTAAGTACCCCGTGGGGGTTTTTATACAATTTTTACAATTGGAAAATGTGTTACAATAATTTGCATATTGTGTGACGTCATCGAAATTTGAGCGTTGATTTTCACATTATGTAATATCGTTACCAACTGTCTTTTGTGTCACATGTACCGCGTCGACGGGACTGTAATAAGTATTAAAGCACTAGGAAAAAAAAATTAAAAAATCGCCAAGTACTTATATTTATTTGCAAATTTAGATGGATTTTCAAATTCTTGACATGCGATCTGTTATTTCCTAGTCTGGTTAAATTGTAAGGATAAGTTCCACATTTTGTACCCACAATCATATAGAAAACAATTCAGATGCTTTGAAATCTAGTTTGAAAAGTCGTAAATAGCAATACAATCTTTCAAAGTCTGTGCAAACATTTTATTGTTCACAATATACCTAAACGATTTCAACTTGTTCGACTTCAAGCCAAAGAAGTACTATGAGAAGATTAAATTGGGTTTAGGAAGACGAAACCGTGAAACACATGAGGCTATTTTAGCTCTGAGGGTGATAATGGAGGAGACAATAGAAAAAGAATAAAGCGTGTATATGCCGTTTGTACATCTAGAAAAAGCATTCGACAATGTAAAATGGAAAAAAATGTTCGAAATACTCAAAAAGATTGGAGTGAGTTTTAGGGTTGAATGGATAGTACATAGCTTATACAAAGAGCAAACAACTGTGATAGAATTAGAGCAGGAACGTAGAGAAGTAGATATTAGGAAAGGAGTGGGACAGTGATGTGCCCTATCCCTGTTAATTTTTAACTTGTACATTGAAGAGGCAATAAATACTGTCAAATGCAGGAAGACATTTGGGATTATTATGCGGGGATAAAACATTGATAGGTTTAGATTTGCAGATGATATAGCGGTATTAGTATCTAACAAGGAAAAGTTAGAAGCAGCTCTTAATGAAGTGTAAACAGTTCTAACAGAGATATAGTATGAAAATTAACAAAAATAAAACTAAAGTACTAGTATGCAAAGGAGGGGAAACGAAAACTTACAAGAGGTTAAAAATTTTTGCTACCTAGGAAGCCAAATAATGCAAGATGGTTAATGCCCATTGTAATGTTTCTTTTTCTTTGTATGCTAATTAGAGTTCTTTTGTTAATGTGTTATTTCCTTTTTTTTATTAAATAATTATTTAATAATTTATTTTTATTTCAGGCCTTATTTAATTTTTGTAGGTATTATACTTCATCCACTCACCGACTGACCCGATCATTTTCTCTTTCTTTCTTCTTTGTTGTCTTTTTTTGTTGACTACGTCTCTGCACGTAGCATATTCCCAACTCCGGTGCATGATTCCAGGATAGAAGTTGGTGATAAGGCATGAAGGAATTTATCCGAATAAGTGCAAAAATTTTATTTTTTGTAACATTTAATATTTTTCTTCACTGTGTTGCATAAAGATTTGTTTGATATACAATATCGTCAAACGAGTTTTCCTAATAACATTAAAAATACATCTGTTGCATTTTTACAATTATCAAAAACACCATGCACTGGACCTTCATATTCACGATTTTGTGGAATGTTGGTAGTAACGTCAATTTTTTTCCATTTTCTTTTGGTCTCATTTGGAGTAGGCAGCTCAGTCAATACAGTTTCAAGGATAATAGTTTCTTCACTTTTTTTTATTTGGACGTGTATTCACCTTCGGTGTATTAGCCAAATTATGGTTATTTTCTTTATCATCAATAATGCTTAGTAAGTAGCTCAGTCAAAACATTTTCAGGACTAATCGTTTCTTCAATCGATTCTTTATTTGAACTCGCATTTACCGCAGAGATATTGGCCACATTATTGTTTTTTCTTTATCATCAATAATACTAGGTAATTTCATGAGGGATGAAGTATTTGTAAATAAGGCAGATGTAGATGATTTTGTAAATGTTATAGGGAAGCTACTTTCAACTTCATCATCAGTATCATTCTCATCAAATTCTTCATCCGTTAGGAAAATGTTGTCTAGGGGTAAATCATCCTGTAACAGTTGATCACATAACTCTTCTAATTCCAATTTGACTACAGGTCTTTTGTAATACCACTTCAATTTGTGGTCTTCCAGTACTGACGGTACTTTCTAGTCCAGAAAAGAAACAAACGATTATTGGCAAATGTAAACTATATAAAAATAAATGTCTTAAGTATTAATTAATTTATCAAAAAGTAAGATAAATCTATTTATCACATATTTAGTACACAAAATACAAACAAAAAGAAATGATGAAACTAACCTACTAACGAAGTGGTGTGACCATGTTCATGCTTGCAATACAATTGTTATAGTGAAGTACATGCTACTACGAGAATGACGACGCACTATGTGAAATGGGGGGGATTGTATACTCTAATGTACCGTCAGACTCGGAGGCAAATTGAATACAATATTTGAAAGTTATAAGAAAAAATATGTGGACGACTTAAAAGTACTGTCATGCAATAAAGGGTTAACTTATAAAACTAACCCACTAAATACTAATAGATTTTTAAATTCGATCTAAAGTATTTCCAATTCTGATGGAGAAGGAGAAATCAAAAACATATTTATGCCTTCAAATTGAAATGCTTGGGTCAATCAATACCAAGTGGTTCAGGAAAAAATAATTATTTGCTTTTTTGCCTGTTATATCTTTGTTAGGGGAACTAATAAATATCTGAAAATTGCACACTTAACAGACCTTTATGATATCAAACTCTAGTATAAATTTCAACTTTGAGATTCAATTTGAAGTTATGAAAATATTACAAATAACGGTCAAAAAAACATGTTTAACATCTGCGATATCTAGGCTAATGGAATCAATTGTAATATAAATCATCATCATTAGGTCTGCAGTCCTGGAACTGGTTAGACGCGTACCCTCATTGTTTCCTATTCTGAACTAATCTACACATTTCCCTGAAATTTGCACAGTCTGCATCTATCACTATCTGATCTAGGTCTACATCTACCTCCCTTTTCCTATCTCTGCTTGTAATATATCCCATACTATTCTCCAAAATGCTTTAGAACGTATTGTGCCCTTCTATTTCTCCTATTTTTCTCCACAGATATCCTTGTTCCCTACTATTTCTATATCCTATTTGTTATTAACTTTGTCTGTCCATGCTATCATCCTCATACATCTGAAGCACAGAATTCCAAAGGCTGCTACCGTTTTTCTGTCTGCTTTTCTTACTGCCCGTATTTCATAGGCATACTGTGTTGTGCTCCACACCTATGCTTTCAACAATTTTCTTCTTGCTTCTATGTTTGTTGTCTTTCATCATAGGTGCTGTTCTTTCTTGTTAGGTGCACTTCAGTTTCCATCTATTGTTTTACAATTATATACCCTATTTCTTCGACATTCAGTGGTTGTGAAGGGGAGGTAAGCAGCCTGTGGCTGCCAAGTTCTCCCAGCACTTGAACATTGGCTGATTTAAAATTTTTTCAATATATCTTTTCCCAGTCAACATATTGCAAGCCCGTCGTCGAGGTACGCGAGCCACTACGTCAGTTGGTAACAATGTTAGATAATTGTAAAAATGACGAGCAAATTATGGATGACGTCACACAATATACGAATTATTGCAACACAATTACACAGTTATGCAAATTTTAAAGAAAACCCCAACGGGGTACTCACGTGAACATGTAGGGCTCCTTGCAGAATTACTCCATAATGTCGGCAGCGGCTTCGCTAATTTTTCTCGGGCATCGGCTGCTTCGCTGATCTTTCGGGCGTGGGAATTTTTGAGCCCGGTTGAATGCAAATTCAAATTGTCTTCTCTCTATATGTAGATACAAATAAAGTAAGGGAGACAGGTAAAGGCATGATAATTTGGAGTCACAGGAAACCTACATATCAAAAAAAGACACGATACGATACCAGTCAATTACACTTGTTCATGTCTCGGAGGCTAGTCTCGTCTTCCATCCCGGAAATCACCCTTCTCTTCTTGACACACCGCATCGGCGCAAATCTCGTGCAACGCACTATCTGAAGTGACGGAAATACGCGCACAAGTCTTTTTAAATTCATTTGCACGAAATCCTTTCAAATTAAAACTTAATTAAGAAGGTTTAGTGCCGATATTTTCAGCACGTAACAATCGCGACAAAGCCATAAAAGAAAAAACTTATAAAAAGAAAATGACTGTTAGCACAGTAACATCTTAAAATCTAGATCCCAACTAAACTACATAAATCCTAACTTAAATCCTACAAAATGTTTATTTAAGGCACCACCAGGTTTTTTTCGACCGATAACACGTTGCCCGGATTACCAGGAAACGGAATGTGTAGCCCCATTGTCTTTAACTACATTTATAAGTGCACACACGAGTCTTTAATGTGGCGCAGTTGTAATCCACAGCACAAATTTGTCAGGGAGCATGAAACACTACTTAAACTAAAACAAATGCGACAAGTCGCCTAACCTATATACTAACCTAAAGCTAACATTATAGTTTCCTAAGTGCAGACGTACATGAGCGTTGCATCTAGACTGTTTCTTCGTTGGCAAAAAGGTGCTCAAATTTAAAAATGTTCAAAAGAGTGAGTTACTCTACACTCTAGCAAATTTTTAATTACTGGTACTCTGGTTTAATAAACAATACACATCAAAACTTGTCCATGACATGCTTGTGAATCAACAAATTTACCAAACGTACCACCTTACTAAATCCTTACATTGCTAACCTAACAAATAACATTTCTACCATCAGCTTAGCTTTTTCACTTAATATTCAAAAAGATAATTCCCACGTCTGGTCATAAATACCAAACGTTAGGAAGATAAAAAGATAAAACAAAATCTCAAGTTATTATCGAATATAATAGATAAGACAACGATATTGAGCTTAAGTTATTATCAAAGGTAATAGGTAAGATAACGATATTAAGCTTTAGTTATTATTAAAGATAATAGGTAAGATAACGATATTAAACTAAAGTTATTATTAATGGTAATAGGTAAGATAAAGATATTAACTTAAGTTATTATCAAAGATAATAGGTAAAATAGCAATAGAGTGGCTCCTTGGAGCCGTTAAATGGGAATTTCTCGTACCCCCTAAAAAGAGCGACCTGTGAAGCAGGCCCGTTTGCAATAAACGGCACGAGGGACCAGCAAAGGCATTTGGGTGCATCCCTGCACCCGGCGTTAATTGATATCGGTGACATAATCACTCGATATCCACACGATATTTCTACATACACTCACACATTCACACACTCACACATTCACTGTTAGCGACCATGTGCGCTAACAGCGGCACCGCATGACTTCACGAAAGATTCCCAGAGACGTGGTCCGGGTGTCTGCGAAAACCCCCGCGCAACCACATGGTGACTGACGGAAATAAAAGGCAGTAGAAATAGGAACGGTAGAAATAGGGAGGTAGGTATTTGGAATGCATAAGAGGCACTTCCAGGTAGAAAAAAATAGAGGAAGGGCTCGCATTGAGCTAAAGAGACAGAAAAGGTGGATAGCAAAGCACTACTCAACCAGCCAATGTAGTCAGTAGCCCGGAGTGAGGGAAAAATCACATCTTATGTGGTAGACGGGTGTTCCGGGACGAGAACAGGTCTACCGAAGGAAAGATAAGGCAGAAACGGAGACAGCGGGATATGAAAAAGTAGAGTTTTTGGACAAGCGTCCGAGAGAAGGTAGAGAGTTGTCCCTATAAAACACAGATCGGTCTGAAGGGCCACCTGCGATATTAATCCGACAAGTTAAGGTATATTATAAGTTAAAAATTCACTAGACTCTTAAGAGAACTAGTACAATCATTTTCCTAACGAGTGCATCCACTACGATAAAAAAATCAGACACAACAACTTAAAAGTATCATTAGAGATACATTCACACAAAAACCCACTATTGCAAGGTAATTTTTTAAAACGATAACACCCTAAACACACAAAGATGCCTAATTATAAGCCGTTAAATACAAACACACTGTCCCAATATGCTAAAACAACCGAGAATTTAATAAGATATCAATAAAAAGCGATAGCACCTCACCACGAAGTTCAATAGAAAACAACGAAAAAAATGTTTATATGTTATGATGATTTAGTAGAAAAAGAAACAAATAATAGTATAGGATAATGTGGGCGACTGTAATAATTTAGAGGGAAAACACATGGAATAGAAAGTCCTAGTTTTTTGCAACTGCGAATATGAACTATTTCTTACAATGGCATAGGCCGCGGCTCCTATGTGAGACCAAAGAAGAAAGCATCCACTCTAACATCCAAACCAATCATAAAAATTCAATTAGTTATTACAACCAAAGTTACAACAATTACCACACAATTAACAATGTAAGATAAATACTAAAAACAAAATAATATGTTGTAGGAAAGGTGCCAGAATTAATTAAATGAAACGACAGAGTTATACTGGGGGGGTCTAGACAATAAAGCGATATATAACTAACGGTAAGTTCAGGGAAAAGTCAACCAGAAGCAGAAAGATAGTTAAACGTATAAAAGGTATATGGTGTATGAGCAGGAATAAGTAATTAAAGATACTAATTGGTAGTAAAAACAAAAAATATTAGGTAAATCGTTAGGGGAATGGAACGTGAAAAACTTAACTAGCATTTGGGTCAGTAGAGAATGGCTTAAGGTCTTTAATATGCCACCTTCCTTGGCGTTTTCCTTCAGCATCTTGAAGTTTGTAGATAAGTGGACTAACGACACGAGTGACCTCACAAAGAATGAATTTAGGGGCTAATTTTGAAGAAAATTTCTTAGTTGCATCCGATAAGACATAATTATTTTTCCAAACTTGTTCGCCCAAGGCGAAGGAAATATTTCGTTTACGTAAGTTATAGTGGTCCTTACTTTTTTCGTAAGCTTTTAACAAATTTTTTCTAACGTCGTTAAAGATAGAAGGTAATGATTGTTGGTCTTTGTCCCAGCGTACTTTATCGTTAAATTCAATTACGTTAGTATCGTCGGGAACTAAACCATAATAACTTCCATCGATTGGGGTATATCTTCCAAAAACAAGAAATGACGGAGTGAATTGGGTAGCTTCGTGTTTAGATGTACGCAAAGCTTGAACAATTTTAAAAATATTTTCATCCCATGTAGTATGGTCTGAATCGATATAGGAAGAGATAGCGGTAATTAAAACTCTATTTACTCTTTCGGTAGGGTTTACTTGGGGATGGTATTTTGTGTTAAACCAAATTTTTTGTACCTTGTAGCTCTTGCAAGAACAACTACAGTTCTTAGGTGCAGCGGCTTCTTGTTTAAGTTTCTTCCTTTCAGTTTATGTATGTGTATGTATGTACATGTATGTATGTGTGTATGTATATGCATATAAATATATATATATATATATATATATATATATATATATATATATATTGTTTTGTTTTTTTAATATGAAGGAAGAAAAGATATTTTTGTTTTATTAAAATTCCATACGCATTAGAGTACATTTTGTAATATAAAGAAACTATGTATATCACATTATACTGAAATTTGTAAATAAAGATTGATTGATTGATTGATTGACGAAATTTTGAAAATCTCTTGAGATAAATTGTGCCCCATTGTCACAAAGAATAATCTTAGGAACACCGAAGATAAGAAATGCATTTTGCTCAAGGAATTTAATTATAGCGGCAGATGTGGCTTTACGTAAGGGTTGCACCATAACAAATTTAGAAAACCAATCGGTAACAACTATAAAATATCGGTTACCTTTTTTTGATCGGGGGAGAGTTCCTAATAAATCAAGCGATATTAATTGAAAAGGATAAGATACACGTTTAAAGTTACCCATTAAGCCAGAACGAGCCTCTTGTGAGCTCTTATGAGAACCACAAATTTTACAGTTCCTAATATAACGACAGACAGATTGTTTTAATGTGGGCCAATAATATAATTACGATATTTTAGCGAGAGTTTTTGTAACATCAAGATGAGCAGCTATTGGATCATCATGACACAATTTGAGAACCTCACTGCGGTTAGCGGTAGGGACGACAAGTTTCCATTCAGGGATGTTAGATATTTTGCGAGGTGAAGAAGATACAAATTTATAGAATCTATTGTTAGTTACCCGTAAGGTAGGAAATTTGTCGGGATTTTCAGGAACTTTTTTAATCATATTAAGATACCAGGTATCAGGAATTAGATCTGGAAGATTGAGAGAGACGACATCACGAGATAAGGCATCAGGTACGATATTTAATTTACCAGGCCTATGCCTAACGTCAAAGGTAAATTGAGAGATACGCAAGTTCCATCTTGCCAAACGACCTGCGGGTTGTTTTAAGTTATTTAGCCACGTGAGAGCTGCACAATAAGTAATTACGGTAAAATGTGTACCTTCAACAATCCTCTAAATTTTTCGATGCCGAAGATAACTGCCAATAATTCTTGTTCGGTAGCTGAGTATTTTTGTTCAGCAGAAGTTAAGGCACGACTTGCATAAGCGATTGGGTGTTCTAAACCATTGCTCACCTGGAACAACATTGCACCTAAACCAGTAAGTGAGGCATCGGTTTGTATATAAAATTTTTCATCGAAATTGGGCGAGATTAAGATAGGTGTTGAAGTGATTAACGTTTTAATTTGTTCGAAAGCCTGTTGAGCTTCTAAATTCCATTTGATAGTTTGGGACTTCTTTTTATTTTTAATTAAGGTCGTAATGGGTGCAGATATAGTTGAAAGATTAGGTAAAAAGATGTGATAATAACTAATCATTCCAATTAAAAGTTTAATTTCGGTAACAGTTTTTAGGTGTTTTGAATTTAGTAATAGCGTCGACTTTAGCAGGATCTGCTTGTAGACCAGTTCCATCGATAATAAAACCAAGAAATGGAAGGGACGAACAACAAAATTGACACTTCTCCCAATTTATCTTAAAACCTGCTGCATTTAAGCGTTCAGCAACTTCATTCAGTGTAGCGATATGTTCGTCAAAGGAACTTGAAATAACTAATATATCATCTAAAAATACAAAGGCACGTTCCTGATGTAAGATAGGATCTTACGTTTGATCCATAGTACATTGTAAGGTTTGTGGTGCGTTACAGAGACCAAATGGCAAAAAATTATATTCGAAAAGACCTCTGCCTGGAACACAAAAAGCAGTTTTTGGACGGGAAGATGGGTCAAGGGGTATCTGATAAAAAGCTTGTCTAAGATAGATAGATGAGATAAATTTAGCGTTTCGAAGTCGGCTTAAAATCGAATCGGTTCGAGGTAGAGGGTAGGCGTCCGAGACAGTTACAGAATTAAGTTTTCTGCCATCAAAACAAACACGCCATTTGTCATTTTTCTTACGGATTAATAGCACGGGAGACATCCATGGTGAATTTGAGGGAGACATAACACCAGATTCTAACATTTTATGTATTTCGGAATGCAAATGCTTTTGTAATGAAGGCGATAACGGATATTGACGTTGCTTAAAAGGGAGGGCATCACCTGTAGAGATAATATGTGTTGCAGTAGTAACGCAACCAAGTTCAGAGGTATTAAGTTTACGAAATTTGTCGATTGTAGAGTTAAGAATTATATTTTGTGAATCGATAAGAGAAATTTTATTAGATATTCCCGCAGATGCACAGGAGTTTGTTTTAAGGGAAGTTTGCCAAGAAAAATCTTGAAAGTAAAGCGACAAATTAAAAAGTTTACAAAAATCTACACCTAGTAAAAATGGATAAGCTAATGTAGGTACAATCAAAAATGGGACGTCACGTTCAAATGATTCTACTCAAATTTTTAGTTTAAGGGAACCCGTTACATATATTTGATTATCGTCAGCTAAATTTATGGAAGTTTTTTCGGGAGCAATTTAAATTTTAATATTTTGTTTAGATAATTGTTGTAGACCTTCGTTTTATGAGGGAGCATGAGGAGCCTGTGTCCAGTAAAGCTATTACATTTAAGGAACCAATCGAGATGGGTAAATGAGGACGATTATCGAAGGGTTTTTTAACAAGTTGTAAGGCAGAGTTCATTTACATTTCCAATGCTCCACCTGTAGGTACTACATTGGCCAGGAGGCGAGTTTTTTGTTGCCTGGAAATTTAGAATTTTGCCGAACCCTTGCCGTTCCAGGCAAGGTAGGGATCTTTAACGTGCGTGACAACACTCACACACGGGACCTCCATTTAACCTATCATCCGAACGAGGGCGTAATTTTTTTGAAAAATGCTCACTTGCCATTTTTCAAGCAGTCGTCCGTGTCGGGATTTGAACCCGGGACCTTGGGATCCGTAGTCTTACGCTTACTACATTGATCCACGGCGACGCCCTAAAAAGTTGTAAGGCAGCAGACTTTTTATAGTAAAATGAATTAACGGTTTGTAGCCAACTGGACCATTCTGACGGGGTAGTATGACATAATTCTGTTAATGGAGGCAAGGCATTTTGTAAATTCAAGGTAGCAATGTTATTTTTAGATATATTTGATAAAGGTATAGCGTTAGAGGTAGTTTTATGCTTTAAATTTATTGACGTCTGGGTCCGTTGAATGATTGATGTTGAGGACGATTTTGATTCATTCCTTGAGATATTCACGTCCCGGGTAGGAATATGTCGGCGGGAGTTTCCCGATACGTGAGAATTACAATTCGTACAGCTAGATTTATAGGTATTAGCGCGACCACATCCATAGCAAAAAATATTTTTGGGGTATGTGCAAACGTTTTAGTTATGTCCACTTTTCTTACAATTCCAACAGGTAAGTGAGTTATTTGCAGAGGTAGAAGGAAGGTTAATAATAGATACTTTACGAGAAGATTGAGTTTGACAAGCTACATCGGGTTCTAATAGGCCAGATTGTTTTTCTGGGGGAGGTCGGTATTTGTCCACACGCAATTTTACTTCTTGGAGTGAGCGACATAAATCTTTGAATTGAGGTAAAGAAGAAATGTGTTGTAACGCTAACTGTTCGGAAAAATATGGATTTAAATTCCTACACAACTGATCGATAATTTCAACTTCTGATGGTTTATTATCAAGTCTACTATATATAGCTTCTATTGAGGTAATAAAGGAAATTACATTTTCGTCAGGTCCCTGGGTTCGGTTTCTTATTTCATTCCAAAGGTCGGTAATATAACCATGCGGTAAGAAATCCCGTTTCAAACACGTAACTAATTCCTCCCAGGTAGAAATCTGACCTCTTATATTGCGATACCAAATCAAGGCAGAACCAGAGAATAAGTCACCCGCTGAAACAAATAAATCTTGATCTGTACAGTTCCGTGAAATCCTGAAATCGTTAATCCTATCAAGAAAAGACATTAAAGAAATTTGGGAGTCAAAGCCCTGGAAAGTTAAACCCCATTTATAGACAGGTATGGATTTCCCCAATGACGGAGCTTGAGAAATTGCAAGGTTCGATAAAGGTACAGGTATATCTGTGTCTACATCTAGGTTAAGTCTATCAAGAACTATTCCTTCAAGTAACAGAATGTCTGATAAGAAGGTTTGTTTAGCTTGGTTCGCTTGTTAATTATCAAATAAACACAACTCTATCCGTTGCTTAAGGTGAGCTATGCGAGAAACAACACGCTTTAATTCAATTTTGCTTGGGTTTGGATCAATTTTGTTTACTATATTAGCTATATCTTCAAGAGATTGTTTAATTTCGGACATATTTTGAGGTATATCAGAAACGATTTCCCTCGAAATGGGTACCTCTTTAGCTTCCTGCGCTAGTATAGCTTTAAGTTGCAAACGTCTTTCATTCTGATTAGGTGCTGCTCTAATATTTCTAGATTGAATTTCGTAGATTAATTCCGATGACTTGAGATGAACAATATTCATCTTAAGATAGTATTTAAGACACAATTATAAGGAAATTAAGATACTATAATATTTCGGAAGATAAAAGGTATACTAAAACTCAATTGATTGCATTAGTTGTATTTGAACGCAAAGTTTTCTTTAAAATGAATTTGTAAGTTATAGCTAAATGTTTAAATTATTAAAAAACACTTTTAGAACGGTATTAGAGCAAGATAAATTTATACATGATTTAAAAACACTTTTAAAAAGTTAAACCCAAAAATTACAGGTATATAAGTATATTTAATATATAGTCTTTGCAATTTCTAAATAGACCTGCGTCATTACCATTTGTGACGTCAAATTGTAGCGACGATGCCATTACCAAAATCCTATTGCTCCATGACTATAATAGCGCCATCGGTAGAATACAGAGATTGAAAATATTTAATAGCAGATGATAAATGTGATTTGTTACTTTTTAAAAAAATATTTTTTAGAATAAATTTTTATCGACAATATTACAGATTAAAGTCATTAATTAACAATATCTTTTATTTACTTCTATATTTTTACCACTGAGCATATTTTAATTGTAGTTGCGTATTTCTAATACTTATAATTTTATGGCCATTAGTATATTATACCAGAGACGGAATAATAACCACAGTTATTCAATAGGTTATGTCATTGAAATTATACTTTAAACGTTTTGATTACACAAATCGAAAAAGAAAAGGAACAAAATTACAATTCCATTTGTAAGTAAAATTCTCATTATCTTTGAATAATTAAGATATGTCACTTTAAAATAATCTTTTAGATTTCCCTGAAACCATCTACAAAGACTAAAGTTATGTTATGTACAATGCAAACGAAGGATTTAACACTTTCAAATCATCCTAAAATTTGTGGTGATTATTTTACTTGTTTGTTAGTATGCAACTGGATTGAATACGGCATGTTTTCAAAGCATTTCCAACAACTAAAACAATGCATACGGGTAAAGGCTTTAAATGAACCAACTTTGAATTCTGTTGTTGAAGTATGCCATTATTCAAGAAAAGAATAACTGTAACAGGATTATTATTGTTCCCAGTAAAAATCCAAAATTGCAAGTTATCTCCACAGTCGGTGTCGTAAGCTAAAAATGAAAACTTTATAACCAAAAGGTTCAACGACTAATCATTTCGATGGAATTTTTAAAGATATAAACAGTAGTTTGTTGAATATACAAAAGCATGAAGGGGCAAAAATCTTCCAAAAAATAGGCATTTGCTTTATTACTCTTCGAGACCATATAATGTTGCAGGTAATTGAGTAGTTTGAAACAAATAATTCAATATACAATTTATCATTTTTTGTAGATTAGTGTAATATAGACTTTGACTTTACCTGTATTTAGCATCCTCCAAAGTTTAAGCTAGTGTAGTATTGACCAGTTCATCACCAGTGTGTTTATTACATCCATTAAAATTAAAAGCTGTAGAAGCTGTTAGGATGCCTAAAATCCAATATTCTGAAGATGAATTTGCAACCCATATTTTAAAAACAAGATACTCAAGAATTTAACAAGCATTGAAAGCTTGTAATTTAACAATAAAATATATATGGTTGTACTTGTTTATTATACATAAAGTTTAAGATAGCTATAATTAAATTAGAAGTACATTGTGTAAAAAGTTTTTTAATTCTAAGTAGCCATGCGTTTGTTTACTAGTTCAATTTGATTGAAAATCTGAATCACTGTCATCACCATCACCAATGTTAATAATTAGTATCTTCTTGATAAAATTTAATCTCACGTTTCCACCAATCTCTGATAATTTTTTCTGCATCTTCTATCGAATGTGCCAAAATCTTTGGTGTTATTTTTTCTAATGCTTCTTTCTACATCTGTAAACAGTTTTCAACAGACCTCCCATCTCTTCCAGCATGTCGTTGTAGTAGCTCTTACTAACACCCCATACATTTTTAATTGCATTGAATATGCAGTGATACGGTGGCAATCTTAACACCCTATGTCTATATTGTTCGGCCAGCAAATCCGCTAAAAATCTTTGGCAGTTTATGACTAAATTTTTTAATAAATACAGATATGTTATAAAGCACATAATTTTGACTTATATCATGGCAAGTTAAATAAACTTTGCTTAAAATCATTAGTTCCGTAATAAATTGCTTATTTAGTAAGTTGCTCTACAATGTTACATTTTTTTCTAAAAACTTAGATGTTTTATTAACAAGCATAATAATACGACATGCTGTCTAAAATTATTGCAAATGATTTTTCTAAATTCTTTAATAATTAATTTTGCTCATTCACTTCTCTGCAGTAATTTAGGTTTTTTGTGGAAGAGAAAAATTAATTTCAGCCCCATTTAGTGATTCATTAACATTTCGGGCATGTACTACTATGTTCCTTTGCTAGGTATGGCTTACGGCACCATTCTGAAAAAGCCATGTTTCGTCTAAAAACACAAAGATGCTACAGATTCTCTTCTTTTATTTTCGATTCTAGACAATATATCCAGAATCAAATTCCATTAATTCATAATATTTAGCAGTTCCATTAAACCTCTTCTTGGATTATCTTTCAGCCATTTAAATCCAAGACTGTATTCAGGGATCTTTCACTATACCATTAAAAAACTCATCATGTTTTAAGTTCAGCCATCAAGTATCAACAGAAACGTGACAAATCTAAAATAATTACATGTTGCACTATAAATTTAACTGGAAAACGAATACGAACGATTTTCACACAGCCTATTAAGGTGATCAAACTAGCAACAAGTAGCTTAGTTCTGGGTCTAAATGAATCTCGTTCATCGTCTTTGGTTATTAGAGTTCAGTTTAATACTAATATGAGTTCTGAATAGCACTGTTTGAAGCAAAAACCAACCAAATATCAATATATAAAACGGAAAAATTCATGAGGTCGTTGACACCAACTAAACAAGGAATAGCATATAACCTAAAATTTAAACGTCAATATTTAATATTTGGCTTTAAAATTATTGGCAACGTCGTAAATTGCTATTATTCAAACCAAAACTATAACATAAATATTGTAAGGTATTAAGTTGACAAACATCTACATAAATGGTTAGTACTTGTGTGACGTCCCGGATGACGAGGTCTATTTAGGAATTGCAAGCACTATAATACCAAACAAACAATTTCCATAATGGACAAGGAATAAGGCATTGAATTGATTAATGATTTATATTTAAATATACTAACAGGAAAAAAAGTTATGTACTCCAAACACCAAAGTTAGGTTATATTATGTAATAGACACTCCTAAAAGAAATGCACTTTTAATTTTATTCCAAACAAATTAGGTACTTATTTAAGAGAATTTAAGTTAGAAACACACTATTATTTTTTTTTTAATATTACGAGAATTACTTGGATTAGCAATACATTGTAAATAAAAATACCAGAAAAATCAATATCCAATATGGCCACTGATGTTAAATTAACATAGCAACTGTCATTTCACTTCAGATGATTATATAGTAACTTCCACTGCTACCACTCTAAATTTTATGAGTTAATAGATATTAAAATGTTCATAATTATTATTTTTTTAAATGAAAAAGCTACAAATATAGTTAATTAATACATTATTAGGTATAAACCAAAAGAAAAAAAATTTCTTCACAACCTAACCACGTTTTGGGTGCCACTATTACAAGCCCGTCGTCGAGGTGCGAGCCACTACGTCAGTTGGTAACAATGTTAGATAATTGTAAAATGACGCGCAAATTATAGATGACATCACACAATATATGAATTATTGCAACACAATTACACAGTTATGCAAATTTTGAAGAAAACCTCAACGGGGTATTTACGTGAACATGTAGAGCTCCTTGCAGAATTACTCCATAATGTCGGCAGCGGTTCGCTAATCTTTCTCGGCGTCGGCTGCTTCGCTGATCTTTCGGGTGTGGGAATTCTTGAGCCTGGTTGAACGCAAATTCAAATTGTGTTCTCTCTATATGTAGATACAAATAAGGTAAGGGAGAAGGTAAAAGCACGATAATTTGGAGTCACAGGAAATCTACATATCAAAAAAAGACACGATACGATACCAGCCAACTACAATTGTTCACGTCTCGGAGGCTAGTCCCGTCGTCCATCCCGGAAATCACCCTTCCCTTCTTAACACACCGCGTCGGCGCAAATCTCGCGCAATTCACTATCTGAAGTGACGGAAATACGCGCACAAGTCTTTTTGGTGCGAAATCCTTACAAATTAAAACTTAATTAAGAAGGTTTAGTGCCGAATTTTTCGGCACGTAACAAACATTAGTTGCAGGTATTTCACAACCAACAACTGTAGTTGTTTATAATAATGTAGCACGACCTTGTGCTAATCTTTTTTTATATCTTTTGTGTTTTTCCCATCTTGTGTTATTTGGTTTCCTAGGTAGCAGAAATCCTTAACCTCTTGTAAACTCTCGTTACCTATTTGTATTCTTGTTTTTGGTTTATTTTCCTCTCCTGTGCATACTAGAACTTGAGTTTTATTTTTCTAATGCTTCTTTCTACATCTGTAAACAGTTTTCAACAGACCTCCCATCTCTTCCAGCATGTCGTTGTAGTAGCTCTTACTAACACCCCATACATTTTTAATTGCATTGAATATGCAGTGATACGGTGGCAATCTTAACACCCTATGTCTATATTGTTCGGCCAGCAAATCCGCTAAAAATCTTTGGCAGTTTATGACTAAATTTTTTAATAAATACAGATATGTTATAAAGCACATAATTTTGACTTATATCATGGCAAGTTTGCTTAAAATCATTAGTTCCGTAATAAATTGCTTATTTAGTAAGTTGCTCTACAATGTTACATTTTGTTCTAAAAACTTAGATGTTTTATTAACAAGCATAATAATACGACATGCTGTCTAAAATTATTGCAAATGATTTTTCTAAATTCTTTAATAATTAATTTTCAAATTTTGCTCATTCACTTCTCTGCAGTAATTTAGGTTTTTTGTGGAAGAGAAAAATTAATTTCAGCCCCATTTAGTGATTCATTAACATTTCGGGCATGTACTACTATGTTCCTTTGCTAGGTATGGCTTACGGCACCATTCTGAAAAAGCCATGTTTCGTCTAAAAACACAAAGATGCTACAGATTCTCTTCTTTTATTTTCGATTCTAGACAATATATCCAGAATCAAATTCCATTAATTCATAATATTTAGCAGTTCCATTAAACCTCTTCTTGGATTATCTTTCAGCCATTTAAATCCAAGACTGTATTCAGGATCTTTCACTATACCATTAAAAAACTCATCATGTTTTAAGTTCAGCCATCAAGTATCAACAGAAACGTGACAAATCTAAAATAATTACATGTTGCACTATAAATTTAACTGGAAAACGAATACGAACGATTTTCACACAGCCTATTAAGGTGATCAAACTAGCAACAAGTAGCTTAGTTCTGGGTCTAAATGAATCTCGTTCATCGTCTTTGGTTATTAGAGTTCAGTTTAATACTAATATGAGTTCTGAATAGCACTGTTTGAAGCAAAAACCAACCAAATATCAATATATAAAAACGGAAAAATTCATGAGGTCGTTGACACCAACTAAACAAGGAATAGCATATAACCTAAAATTTAAACGTCAATATTTAATATTTGGCTTTAAAATTATTGGCAACGTCGTAAATTGCTATTATTCAAACCAAAACTATAACATAAATATTGTAAGGTATTAAGTTGACAAACATCTACATAAATGGTTAGTACTTGTGTGACGTCCCGGATGACGAGGTCTATTTAGGAATTGCAAGCACTATAATACCAAACAAACAATTTCCATAATGGACAAGGAATAAGGCATTGAATTGATTAATGATTTATATTTAAATATACTAACAGGAAAAAAGTTATGTACTCCAAACACCAAAGTTAGGTTATATTATGTAATAGACACTCCTAAAAGAAATGCACTTTTAATTTTATTCCAAACAAATTAGGTACTTATTTAAGAGAATTTAAGTTAGAAACACACTATTATTTTTTTTTTAATATTACGAGAATTACTTGGATTAGCAATACATTGTAAATAAAAATACCAGAAAAATCAATATCCAATATGGCCATTGATGTTAAATTAACATAGCAACTGTCATTTCACTTCAGATGATTATATAGTAACTTCCACTGCTACCACTCTAAATTTTATGAGTTAATAGATATTAAAAATGTTCATAATTATTATTTTTTTAAATGAAAAAGCTACAAATATAGTTAATTAATACATTATTAGGTATAAACCAAAAGAAAAAAAAATTTCTTCACAACCTAACCACGTTTTGGGTGCCACTATTACAAGCCCGTCGTCGAGGTACGCGAGCCACTACGTCAGTTGGTAACAATGTTAGATAATTGTAAAAATGACGCGCAAATTATAGATGACATCACACAATATATGAATTATTGCAACACAATTACACAGTTATGCAAATTTTGAAGAAAACCTCAACGGGGTATTTACGTGAACATGTAGAGCTCCTTGCAGAATTACTCCATAATGTCGGCAGCGGCTTCGCTAATCTTTCTCGGGCGTCGGCTGCTTCGCTGATCTTTCGGGTGTGGGAATTCTTGAGCCTGGTTGAACGCAAATTCAAATTGTGTTCTCTCTATATGTAGATACAAATAAGGTAAGGGAGAAGGTAAAAGCACGATAATTTGGAGTCACAGGAAATCTACATATCAAAAAAGACACGATACGATACCAGCCAACTACAATTGTTCACGTCTGGAGACTAGTCCCGTCGTCCATCCCGAAATCACCCTTCCTTCTTGACACACCGCGTCGGCGCAAATCTCGCGTAATTCACTATCTGAAGTGACGGAAATACGCGCACAAGTCTTTTGGTGCGAAATCTACAAATTAACACTTAATTAGAAGGTTTAGTCGAATTTTTCGGACCACAGTAATTAAACATAAACTTAACAGTTTTACACTCTAAAATAGATTATTAAAATAATGTACACCACATTGTGCTTAAACAATAATCTAACAAACTTAAAAATCACATTAATAAATAACGGTTATTAGAACCCACTACAAAAATAATATGTTAATACTGGATAAAATTGCATAGGTAGCTACCGACAATCCTATAAAGCCTCTATGTAAAACTTAACTCCGAGCTTAATAAAACTATTGTAATTCACGGATATGAAGATTGGAAATTATAACAGAACTAAGAAACCTCTTCACTCCACTAAGATGCATACTAAACATTAATTATTAAGTAATTATGTATAATTTTCACTCGTGAATGCAATCAATGCTATATCGGGAAACTAAACAATGGTTCCATTTCGTATAAGCCAGCATAAAGCGATAATAAATAAATAAATCTTTGTGCATCTTGCATATTCATCTAAATAAGAATCACATAACGCTGATTCTTGACGATATACATATTTAGATATATATTGACAATTACTTAAAGTATTAATTTTGGAATCTTTAGTCATTAGAACTGAACAATTCTGCATTTATAAATTTCAACCGATATTGATAATTTAAATACAGTTTATTCATTACTATATAGAATTAAGTAGCTAAAGACGCAAAGTCATAATTCACACTCACCATGTATATCGTAAAAGTAATTCATGATAATATGCTAATTTCAATTATAACTAATCAGTATTTAATCAGGCACATAATACTATATTGTGAGAATCTTGTTTGAATTAGTGACGTCTGTATAGTATAAGTTTCAAAGTTATTAAGACTAATTTTATTTATATGAACTGTTATTTTAAAATTTGGTTTTATGATTTTAAATAGTAACTGCTTTTATTCTTGATGATTGAAGTATACTAGAGCTAATGGATTGTGTTAATCTTTTGTAATTTGTATTACAGTATCATTATAGGTCATGATAATGAATATTTAATTTCAAGTGACAAATTTATAAATAGAGAATTCTTCAGTTCATGCTGACCTAACATATTCCCATAGAAGATTCTATAACCTATATAAAATTATATATATATTATATATATATAATATATATATATATAAATATATACTTCTCATCTAAACACTATTCTTAGACCTGTATTGGAATATTGTCGTTCAATATGAACTCCATATTATTCTAGATACAGCAACATGATTGAAAAGGTTCAACATAAATTTATGTGATATGTGGCTTTTAAATTAAATTATGCTATTATTGACCATAATTATTCGGAATTATTGCAGACATTGAGAATTTCTGAACTTTGTAAGCGTAGGATTCTGTCTGACCTCAAATTCATGTTTAAATCACTAAATAATCATATATGCAACCCTCCACTTTTGAAGCTGATATATTTTAATGCATCAACTTGTAGATTTAGAAAAACAACCTCTTTTTAACACTCCTACCTATCATTTGAATTGTGCATACTATGCACCTATGCCTAGAATATTAAGATTGTGTAATTATTATGACATGATTAATTTTTTTAATATCTCCATGTCCCAATTTAATACTTCACTATTGGAATATGTTTTTTAAATTATGTTCAATGTATATGTACTCTAAGTATCCTATATTATAATGTTTGTGTCTAAAAAAAGGGCCTGGCCCGTAAAAATACATAAAATAAAAAATAAAATAATGTAACTCAAAATTTTTATACCAAAGATCTTCTGAACAGTAAATGCTAATCTTATTTTATAATTAATACCCAAACAATAAAAACTGCTATTATTAGCATATCGATAACATTAAACCAAAGCAATTAACTTTTACCAGATTGTTTCTGCGCAAATTTTGTTTATCTCAATGTGACTTGAAAACAATCATGTAACCACATTTACATTCTTAAAATATACACTACAATTAGAACCTGATTGTGCAAAATTTCTCACACAATGAAACCAAATGTAAACAACATATTTTTACCTAATTTTCTTTTAAAAAACGCAGAATGATTGTGTGGTTCTAAATTAATTTTTATTCCAAAAAAATTTAATATATTTGTCCTGAAAATTCTAATGTGACCTAAATAGATAAAGCCAACTATGTGAGAACCACGTTACTTTTATTTTGAACATCCCGTACATTTTTTTCTGTTAATAAGAAATACGTGGCCTAATAATTTTCAATTCAAATCTCTTTGGCATTAAAAACGAAAATTAATTCAGCAAATTAAAATAACCCTTTCACGTGTTAATTCATTTATCTATTTGTATAAATTCGATACCTATTGTTGAATCCTAGAGCCTAATGAATAATAAATACTCTTTCTAAGATTTCCTCAACGTAAAGTTTATGCTAAAATTAAACAGGCGATAACTGGTTCTAGGTATCTGATAATTGATTGTTATGTGTTTTCCATTGAAAGCTTCGTCGAATTAAAGCCGCGTATTATCCCAATAAACCGTGTTTTTCCAGTTTTATTTCCTTAACAACAATATTACTTTGAGCTCTGGACATTAGTGAAACAAAATTAATATTGACTTGCCTTTCAATCTACACAACGAAAACACGTGTAGAATGGTTGGTTGTTGCCGTTTTTCTGTATGAAAAGTTTGCGCACGCCTTACAGCGTGCTCCTTCCGGTGGCCCTTAAAACTACAATGAATGGTCGCCCCTTGTTGTGATGGGAGGACCACCCCTAGGCGGGATCACACGCACCTCTGTTTCGCACCGTTTTTACAGACGGTAGGAGCCAACCCGACGGTGGTGACTCGAGGGTGAAAGTTTATACACTAATTTTCTTATACGGGTACCTGGTAGTTGTTGGAAACAACATATGTACATGGGTCTACGGATGCATCACCTAGTTGGTGGTAAAATGACTGGTTGTTTGTATGTGCGAGGATGTTATTTTGTTTACTGATTTCTTTATTAGGATAATTTTATGTATAGAATTCCGTAGTTACAATGCTGAGTTCAAGCTGTGATTTTTAGTGGGGTAATTTTGTTCCTTTTTCTTGTTTGAAGATTAATATAGGGGGTGACCTAAAAACTGCAGCTCGCCATGTTAAAAATGATCCTTTTTTTTATTCGTAAATATGTATATTGTGTACCTACGAATTGTTCATTTTTGGTACTATTGTGTTTTGTATATAATTTTGTTTCAGGCCTCCCTTCATTTTTTTTTGTAGGTATAAACCCCGCCCACTCGCCGATTGAGCTCGGTCAGTTTCTACTTTTTCTTCCTCGTTTTTATATTCTTCTTTTTAGACTACGTCGCTGAACGTAGCAACCAAAACATCTATACTCTGAAAGAAAATCTTATGTAGTCCATTTGCTTTAACTTTATGTTGACTTCACACCTGTATAAAATGCTACATTACCAATTCTATAGATAAAGGTTGTATTAAGTTTGCATATTCTAGGAATGCAGGCACCACTATATCTGGCAACAATAACGCATTCCATAACTCAAAATAAAAAATGTTTTGACGGTATACTGACATACATAACATTAATAATTTATTAAACTTCTTGATGTTGTGGTTATACTTCATCTTGCATCACACAATATAACAATGAGCTTGACACCCAAATTTATTGCAGTATTACTTAAAATTTACAGTACTTCATGAACTACTTGAGGTTTTAAATATCGTTTCCATTTAGAATTAACTGCAACGAAAAATTCCTGGTTTCATTTTTTAGATTTCCATTTTAACTAATCTTCATACGTCGAAATATACTACATCAATTTTCAAAAGTACTTTTATTTTAATAGATTAAAATAGCAGGTGTCTTTGCACCAAATTCAATTACCTTTTATATTACAGCAATGAATATATTGTCGTTGTGCTCCATAAGATGTTTTTCAGTAATTATCTATCAATGATTTCAGAATGTATATAATAAAATTCTAAATACGTCTTCTGTCTCGGAATGTTCTGATTAAATTTAGAAGGTGTGAGCCATTCCATGATGTAACCATTAACCGCAATTTAGTGTGTTATTATTTTTAATGGTTTGTCAGTTTAAAATTTATTCCGATTATAAAAGTTTTGTATTTTTCATTAACGAACGAAGCTAATAGTAGGTCATTTCTCTCCCTATTACAATTTTATGAGCTGTAAAAACTTATAGCCATTAAAGCTTGTTATCTTATCTGGTTTATAGACTTTCCTGATGTTATCGCGTTTCACGAAGTTCTTAATTAGGAGGTTTATTCATATGGCTTGTTATAACGTCAAGATAATGGATTTTCGAAGAGTCTGGAACTATTTGTTTTTCAAGGCATGTAAATAAATGCAACGTATTACATTTATTAAATGATATTTTTAAAGTGGATAGCTTGACATTGAAGTTATTTAGTATTCTTAAAGTGGATGAATTTTTCAGTCTGCATAAATCCAATAAAGCTTGTTTTTAACTGATATTTTTCAAGAGAATAAATATTTACACGTGGGTTTTTCAATCAGTGAATGCTCATGTACTTTCGCCGGCTATAACTTGTTTTAAACACTATTTTTAAAGAAAATATTTACACATCAGTTAAACATGGGTTTGACTTATGTACTATCAAATACAAAAAATTAAATATTTGAAAATTCAATTTTCTCAGCTTTGGGTCAGTTTTCTCACAGTATGTTTGCGATCAACGCTCAATGACCTCTTATGACTCTCTTATCACATCAATATATATATATATATATATATATTATAGGTAGTTAATTACACAAGATAAGTTAATAAATACTATCGGATTACAGTGAATAAGATGAAATAATAACTTAGACTTTTATGCAAAGTCCAAATGATCATTTCAAATCGAGCTAGTAATTGAAAGATGGAAAATATAAGATTTTGAACAGGACTTGAACCTGTATCTTGGTTTTGCTGGAACAATGCGTTTACCAATATATATATATATATATATATATATATATATATATATATATTGCTGTGAAGCCACCTAAATCCGGGTACTCCGCTTTTCGAATCGAGCCCCTACGAATTGGATGCCAAAGAATGCTGTGAATCCTACAAAAAGCTATTCATTACCTTAACTGTGTTGGTCCATTGACTTTCTTCTGTTAATCGCCTCGGCTGCTCCTCTAGTTAAACCTTCATCCTCATTCATAAAAAAAGACAAACACATTCCTACCACAAACATCAATGTTAACTCTATTTACATCAATATTCACAATACATTAAAATTTCAAATTAAAATTCAGCATAAATTTCAGTTTTAAAAAGAATTTCAAGATTAATTTTATTATCATTTAATGTGCATCCAGAATTAAAGTCCTTGTAGGATGCCTACTAATTAATATAACAATATATGCAGACCGGAGTCTGAGTACAAAGGAGCATCTACCACCCTTTACGTTAATTAACCAGGTTTGTCTAATTGAGCTCAAAGACATACCCAAATTTTCATCATAATCCAGAACATCAATACTAAATACCCTTTCTACTTAAACAAGCGAATTTCACGTTAAAATTAAAATTTTATGGTTAGTACAATTTCACTAATGTCCATTTAAAGTAAATCAATTATAAAGTTATTCAACACACACAAAAATATCAAAGTTCAAACAAAATAGTATAAATTACCTGAAGGTTACTGCACTCGTAGCTTCAATGTACATCGTCCCTTTGTTAATCACTCCATTCCAACTGGGTTATATTTACAGCTTCTGATTCTCAACGCTTTAAAATTTTCTCCATCACCATTTATTTAAAGTTGTTTCTGGGCTTTTCCGGAACTCATCTGTGTATATCTGACCCTTGTTTTGTGGATCCAGACCCATTCATGAACTATTTAATTATTAACACCCCGAAAAATAGCAAAGAAATTCATACTTCTTTCACCAATATACGCCAAAACTGCCTACTTTTGTGTATACATTTGTCGTTGTAAATTTTACTAATTGGCACAGTGATACTAAATTTTATTACCTTGTATCTAAGTGCACTAAAGTATATTCATGTTAGCACGTAAAGAACAAACTATTTTGAATCACCAAAATATACGAGCAAACTTTAAATTATTTTATCAAACTAAAATGCACTGTTTAACATCTTGAATCAAGTCGCGGATGTAAGAGAGCTTGTTCATATTCACCTGGGTATATATAGAAGTTAGCCTGTCGGTCGGTCGAGTCCCCAAAATGGACAATTCTAAAGAATTTCGCTTGCTATGTTCCCATTCCGTAGCTCGCGCGTCGGTTTTTACGAATTTTGTACTCGCCCCAGTTAAATCTCAGAAATTTCAACACGGCAGCAACGTCTGGAAATAACTAATTGACTTTTATACAGAAATCGTTGTTTCTACCTCTGATATTTGCATCCTATTTTCAACCAATTGTGACCCTCGTGACGTTGCTTAAATCACGCCTTTTACTATATGTGTCTCGGTCTTGTGCATATTATCTGTCTCTATCTAACCTGTTCTTATTGATGCAAATTGATATTCTTTATTATCGATTATTTTAGTCCATGTGGAGTGTGAAATATCCCACCTTTAGCATTTCTCGTAACTATTATGCGATAGTTTCTCCAAGATTCTTTGAACCATTAATTATCTGCAAAATTTACGCCGAATGAGCTTTTTAAACTACGCAGGTGTTCAAACATACTATTAATTCTCAGAGCTTTATTTTCTGGTATTATAATCTTGGATTTTCACAGACTTTTATGCTTATTATTAATAATGATTTAATTAACTCCAACTAAAATTGACTTCTATCCTTTCATTTTTAGCGAATACAAGTTAAATATTAATTATTATGTGTACACTTTGTTTAATACCGGTTACTTAAAATAGGGTTAATTAATATAAATTTTGCACGTAATTTCCATTTGTTTCTTTCCTCGGAATAAATACATTACACGTAGAGCTTGTTAATACTGTTTCTTTTGATATAAAGCGTCTTGTACATGATTTAAATCTCTTATTTTTACTGAAACGAATGAATTTTTATTCTCCACGGTGTTTTAATAAAGCGTATTATCTAATAAAATTCCTTATACACGGTGATTAAAATTATTTTATGTAATTCATTAATTTTCTCCCCTGGTCTAAATATGAGTAATATATATATATATATATATATATATATATATATATATATATATTGCTGTGTTTCCTGTATTAGAATCGAGCCTCACGAATTGGGCGTCAAGAATGCTGTGAAACCTACAAAAGCTATTCATTACCTTAACTGTGTTGGTCCATTGACTTTCTTCCGTTAATCGCCTCGGCTGCTCCTCTAGATAGCTTTCATCCTCATACATAAAAAACAAACACATTCCTACCACAAACATCAACGTCAACTCTATTTACATCAATATTCACAATACATTAAAATTTCAAAATTAATATTCAGCATAAATTTTAATATCAGAAAATTTCAAAATTAAATTTATTATCATTTTAATGTGCATCCAGAATTAAAGTCCTTGTAGGATGCCTACTAATTACTATAACAATATATGCAGACCGGAGTCTGAGTACAAAGGAGCATCTACCACCCTTTACGTTAATTAACCAGGTTCGTCTAATTGAGCTCAAAGACATACCCATATTTTGATCATAATCCAGAACATCAATACTAAATACCCCTTTCTACTTAAACAAGCAAATTTCACCTTAAAATTAAAATATTATTGTTAGTACAATTTCACTACTGTCCATTTTAAATAAACAAATTATAAAGTTATTCAACACACACCAAAATATCAAAGTTCGAACAAAATAGTATAATTTACCTGAAGGTTACTGCACTCGTAGCTTCAATGTACATCGTCCCTTTGTTAATTACACCATTCCAACTGGGTTATATTTACTGCTTCTGATTCTCAACGCTTTTAAAATTTTCTCCATCACCATTTATTTAAAGTTGTTTCAGGGCTTTTCCGGAACTCATCTGTGTATATCTGAATCTTGTTTTGTGGATCCAGACACGTTTATGCACCATTTAATTATTAATACCCCCGAAAAATAGCAAAGAAATTCATACTTCTTTCACCAATATACGCCAAAACTGCCTACTATTGTGTATTCATTTGTCGTTGTAAATTTTACTAATTGGTACAGTGATACTAACTTTATTACCTTGTATCTTCTTTTCTAAGTGCACTAAAGTACATTTATTGTAGCACGTAAAGACCAAGCTGTTTTACATCACAAAATTATTCGAGCAAACTGTTTAAAATTATTTAATCAAAACGGGAAAACTAAAAAGCACTGTTTAACGCGTTGAATCAAGTCGAAGATCTAAGAGAGCTTGTTCATATTCCCCTGGGTATATATAGAGGTTAGCCTGTCTGTCGGTCGAGTCCTCAAAACGGACAATTCTAAAGAATTTCGCCTGCTATGTTCCCATTCCGCAGCCCGGCATGCGATTTTTACGAAATTTGCACTCGCCCCAGTTAAATCTCAGAAATTTCGAGGCGGCTTGCAACGTCTGGAAATAACTAATTGACTTTTATACAGAAATGTTATTTTTACCTCTCAAATTTTGCCTTTACTTTCAACCAATCGCAACCCTATGACGTTGCTCTACTCACGCCTTTACTATATGTGCCTCGGTCTTGCGCATATTATCTGTCTCTATCTACCCTGTTCTTATTAGTGCAAATTGATATTCCTTATTATCGATTATTTCAGTCCATGTGGACTATCTGGGTTAAATAACCCCGTATCGCGCCTTCCCGTGAATATTAAGCCACGGTTTCTCCAAGATTCTTTGAAACCATTTGTTATCTGCAAATTTTACGCGGAACAAGCTTTTTTAAAAATGCGCAGGTGTTCTGTATTTCGTGCTAAAGCATCCGACCGTTTCCAATATCCGTAGAATCGACATGTTTATCTAAACAAATTAAACTGATATTGCCTTTTAAAAATACGCAGGTGTGTTCAAACGTAACATTTTAAATACCCTTCTACGATTTGCATTTTATTGGGTTTTTACAAGTTTTTATAGATATTATCTCTTACTAACGGTTCAATTAACTCCAATTAAAATAATACCCTTTAATTTTTAGTGAACCCTAATTAAATATTCAATTATTATCTGTACGTTTTGTTTACTACCGGTTACTTAAAATAGAGTTAATTAATATAAATTTTGCACATAATTTCTCTTTGTTTCTTTCCTAGGAATAATTAAATTACATGTAGAGTTTTCTAATACTGCTTCCTTTCATATAAAGCGTCTTATCAATAATTTAAATCTCTTATTTTTAATAAAACGAATGAATTTTTATGCTTCACGGTTTTTTAATAACGCGTACCTTTTCCCAAAGCTTCTACACGGTGATTAAAATTATTTGATGTGATTATTTAATTTTCTACCCTGGTCTAAATATGAGTAATATATATATAAAAATGAAAAATTGTTGCTTATAGCAATTTAAATAAATAAAACAAGTATATATGATGTATAAGTAATCACAAACTTTACGAAAAATCGAAAGAAAGGTATTAATTATACAAAGCAAGCTAGTAATTTGCATAGCCATAAATTCCTTTCTTTCGATTTTTCGTAAAGTTTGTGATTATTTATACATCGTATATACTTGTTTTTATATATATATATATGTATATATATATATATATATATATATATATATATATATATATGTATTGTAACAATTTTATTTTAGCAGTAAAGGAACATACTCATATTCTCATGCATTTTAGATATACTTGGAAATGTTTCCCATTTTTTAGAGACCTATATTCTTTCTTACACAGTGTCTGTTAAGACAAGTTTGTATGTCAGCGATCTTTTTCTTTGGTCCAAGTCCGCCCTTGAAATTTACCATTAATATAATCAATCTGGACTTGGTGGCGCCTGTTTGTTTAGTTTGAGTGTGACCCCCACAGATTTCGACTTACCCCCATGCTCAGCTGCAAGAATAGACCCTAGTTACGTCGGAAGATTTCGTTTGCAGACACCTAATTGAAAGATAACTAGAGTTTTCGCCTTAATAAAGTAGTGTTTGCATTTGAATTAAACTGGCTATCACGAGAGCATGAGATTTAATTAGTGGGGTTCTAGAGCCCCACGTTGGGACCCATAAAGTATTATAAAGGCCTAACTAAAACATAACTTTATTAACCATACTAGTTAGTGTCTTCAAAAGAATTTAGACAACTGTCTATTCCTGTAGAGCTAAAATGGGTAACGATGAAATCTGTGTACACTAAACTAATATAACATAAATGGCCACTCAAGTCGATTTTAAGTCTTATCAAATGGCATAGAAATATTACTACTTAACTAAAGATAAAGATTCTTGTCAATACAATCATTGTTTAACAAATAGACTCTGTAAGATATTTGAATATAGTTAAGGTTCTAAAAAATAAACTAGACTCAGTAATAACTAAAATTGATAGAAAAGTATTATCTTACATAATGAATATAGAAATTTACTCTTATTGTTCATATAAAATAGTTTGAATTAATAGATCCCAGAATTAAATACTTTCAAAAGTGAATATTCTGAGTAAAAATTCTTTGTCAGTATAATAACAATCTGTTCGCATGTATCAAATAAAATACTAATGCAGTGTATTACTTGCAACAATTGTTGTAAGTTTAACAAAACTAAGTGAAAATTTATACTTGGAAAACCACTTAATTACAGTAATAAAACAATTGTGTAGTCTACTTACAAATGAATAATGTAAATTTTCTCATTAATTTAACAAAATTAAAATTAGTTTGAAGTTAATAGAATCACCAAGATATTCTTTAATTTTATCAAAAGTGGCAGTACTGTAATGTTAAACATCTGTTAGCCATTATGCAATTGTTGATGCATTGTTCAAATAAACAGGTGACGTAATAGCAGCTGTTAATTTACGTTGCAGCCATATGTAGTCACATCTTTACAAAACTAAGTGAAATCAAATTTTGATACTGGGAAAACCAGCTTAATTACAGGTAAACTGAATAACAATTTTGTACATCTAACAAACAAAACGAAATAATGTACTTTCAGAAGGAAGTACTGAGGAAATTCTTAATTCTATTACGAACCCAAATACCGGCTGTCGTCCTTGGTTGCAATGGAAACAACTTCGCAGAGCGGGGCCTGCTGTTAAATATGTTTGTTTTCCATGCTTTATTACAGATGCAAGAGCGAAGCGGATTTCTTACATTGGTTCACGGCATCTTTTATTCACAGCGTACTCCTCCGTTGTCTAATTTTATTTCAAAGTGGTCGTGCGGTTTTCCAATTTATCGTTGCAATTTCTGACGTATTGTTGCTTTTCTAACGTATGGTTGCTTTTTCTAAGGTATGGTTGCTTTTTCTAACGTATGGTTGTTTTTTCTAACGTATGGTTGTTTGCGCTAAATAAATTTTAAATTAGCTAATATGATAACGAATATGCAATATATGGATTAAGTACTAACCGTTACTCAGGAAGTGCTTCACCAAATCAAAGCGACCGGAGGTCACTCGTCATTCTCTTGAATGCATCTTCACGCTGCCCTAAACTATCGACGAGTGCGCTCGCGCTCCTGCAAGGTGGGAGGATCATAAGTGTGGTTCTCGAACCTCTCACGCGTGCGCTAGTGGCTTGTGGTTTGCACCGAACTCCGAAACAAATAGACTACTAATCCTAGATATAGCAATACTATAAAATTTGATTGTTACTTGAATCTTTATATTAGTTAATAAAGGTATTTCAATATTCATGGTACGTTTAATGAGTATGTTCCTTTACTGCTAAAATAAAATTGTTACAGTATATATATATATATATATATATATATATATATATATATGTATATAATATAATATAAAGAAAAACCGAAAAATTGCACGATATCTGTACTGTGTATATAAGCTTGTAAATAACTAAATAACTTCATTAACTATTATTTACTGAATTTAATATTACAGGCACAGCATGATGATTTTAGTGAAGAATGTAGCAAGGCTCATCAACAGCAGTTGGATGAAATTAATGCTTTACAAGATAAGCTCAAAGAAGTACAAGGTCAATCCAAACAGGCTATTACTGCTAAAGAAAACTCTCTGGAACACTTAAAGGTAGATATTTTAATAAATAATATTATTTGAATGCTGTAACTTTTGTTACAACACTTACGACTATGTAAATTCAGAATGCTATTAGTTTATAAGGTAATAATTATAACCAATTAAACAAGGGGTAAAGGGATAGATCACTGTAGCTGTGAGAACCAAATACCTACTGATATAGTTCCAGCATATTGGAGTCATATTGGTTAATGAGAAACAATATCATATCTAATATCACTCTTGGCATACATGCATTTTAAAACCCAATCCACTCCAAACAGACATTACATTTATTAATGCATGCCTGTTACCATATGTCTGCAGCAGGGTTGGTAGATATATATATATATATATATATATATATATATATATATATATAGATGCTGTGTTAACCCCTGTTAGCCCCTTGTTGTTCTATTAATATTTAGCCCCACGACTTGGGCAGACCATATAAATGCTATGATATTCACCCCACAGTTGGGCTTGTCATATAAATGATGTCTTATTTTATTTAGGGTTAACAAGCACTTGTAAAAATGTTAATTTAGAATTTTCTTTGCCTCGATTAGCTGATTCAATTAAACAAAGCACCTCCATAATACACAGTATAATGATTAAATATTTACAACTTTTTTAAATATCTTCTCCCCTTTTAAATTATATACATCTGTCTGATTCTTAGAAAATCAAGCCAGCAAAACGAGATTTTTATTACATTTAGAGATCTATTGAAATGTTTCAAGATGTCTATCACTTTTCACAAATTTATACAAGAAACCCCAATGTGTCGGCTCTTACACTTTGAATTATTATTGAGATAAAAACATTTTTTAGAAATAAATCGAATCAAAATATCTAACCGGAGTGGTTTAGTAGGTGTTCTGCGTTCCCCAGAATTGAAGTCAACATCCAGCCAAATTAGTATCCAAATTGTTATTGGTCGATATTCAATGGTCATGATATTTACAGGATCGGCCCCTTTTGTTTGTGATTCGTTGACTTCACGTGCTGGGCGAGACAAGTGTCTTATCTCTTGTTATTTTGGGAAAATTTACCGATTGTTTAGTTCAATTGCATGAAGCGATGCTAAGAAAGTCACGTAATTCATTATAATACCTCACATTTAATTCAGAAATCCCAGGAATCTTTGTCCAACAAATCACGTACTATTGTTGTTGGCCTTATTCTAATCTGAATGGAATAAATTTGGTGTTTGTTTATTTCCTAATAAATTGGATTTTTGAACAAATGTGATACTTTTAGATCACGTATGGTTTTAAATAATGCATAATTTCTGCGTGCGTTTGAGATGATATATTAATGCACTTTTTTGAATATTTATCTAGCCAATTCATGCAGGTTTTTCACTGATTTAATTTCATTGTGTTTCCTTACATTTTTAAATTCTTATCTTTGCTCATGGCTACTCTTGGATATGCGTTTTAATCGTTTGTACTGCTATATACAGTGTGCTCTCAACTAATAATATTTATAATGACCTATTTACTCCTCTAATATCTTTAATTATGTACTTTTGTACTTTTGTTACTTGTTACTTGTTTATTGTACGACCCTATGACTTAACCTACCCCTAAATTGACCCTATAATTACAGCAATATATATATATATATATATATATATATATATATATATTACTGTGGATTTATAAGCTTAGATAGGTGTAAATAAGTCAAGCATTTATTTATTTGTAGGTACCCTGTATGTAGAAATCAATTTAGAATTTAAAACGTTTCAATATAATTAAATAGGGATAAGATTAGGTAAGATACTGTAGGTTTAATTTTTCAGCTTCAATTTAGAACTAGGATAATAATTAATTATTAATAAGATCGAGAGCAAAGACAGAAGTGGTGTGCAAATATTATTATAAAAGCTTTTCATATTGGGTGTAGTGTAAAAATCAATAATTTAAGCAAAGCAAATTTCTTAAGGGTAGTGTAAGCTAAAACATTTGTGTAACTTTACAAGGTATATTTGAAAACAAGCTACAACGGTTGGGAATTTCATGGAACAAATGTGCAGTGGATAAACAATTCCAATAAAGAGTTTAAACCTTGAAAATATATTTCTAGATAAAAATCGTTAACTGAAAACACAGGTCTATAAGAGCAACGGAATGTTACATGTAGAAAAAGATCGATAAAATCGGCGAGACGATATTTAGCATGTAATAGATACAGAGGGAAGATATCATATGGTCAAGTTGTGACTTTTAAACGTCTGTAAGACGGATATTTTTAAAGGCAATAAGCGGGACAAGGATGGAGCGTGTTTGCAGAAAATATCGATTTTCAAGGCACACAGAAAAGTAGGGAGAAACAACTCTGAACAATGTGATGATAGAGGGACTATGCAATGGATAGAAAACATGGGGTAGACAAGGAAACCAGAAATGTAGAAATGACATAGACAAGTTAGGAAGGGTATGGAAAACAAGGCTAGAGGATGGTCGGATGAGAGTAGAAGTGAGATAATAGTATGTACGCGCATATAGGAGGCGTGTTTTTAGTTGTTTGGGGATGATAGGAGTGTTAAGGATTGAGAGAAAATTAAGACGGTTGGCAAATTTAACGACTTTTTCGGAGTAAAACTGTGTTTGCATTTGAAAATTCTAGGTTTTCGTCGACGGTTGTGTTGGTGCACGTAAATTTTAGAAATTGAGCAGCCATTGGATAAAAGTTTCGAGGAATGTTTGTGAAAAATACGTGCAACTTGAGAGAGGTTTTGGTTATATAAACGTGCTGGAGGAGGTAGGCGCTCTCTTAATTTTTCGATTCTGCTGAATACTTCATCCTAGCTTCAAACTACGCAACTAGTGAAGTCCGAGATAATTACAGGTGTTTAAATGCACAAGTTGGTGCGAATTTTAAAACGGAGTGAACCGTATAAAATTATTTTGATTTAATTGAAGCAAGGCGGACAGTAAGTAGCAATTTATTTGTAAATTGGATGAGGGTGCTTGTTGCACTTGCTTGAAAGAAGTGATTGTTATGGATCTGTAGCGGCAGTCTTAAGTGTTTTTGGAGTATGGTAATTTGGATGCCAAGAGAGTTCTAGAGATACTTGCTGTTACTAATTAGAAAGCAACATGTGGAGTGATCCAGGTACGAGCAGTCGGTAGAGGAGAGCATCTTTAGAGGTGGTGATTCGGATGAAAAATACTCTCCTCTCTTTTTTTGAAACTGTTGTGGTGGTGCTTATTTGTTGTTTTAAACTATTCGTGATTTTGGGTTATATATTGTGATGAATTTATAAACAGAAAATTGATTTACCTTTGTAAAGGAAATATTTAAAATCTGAGGATGTACATAGATGTATATGATATAATTAAGAATATTTCACAGATGTAAAAGGTAAACGGGTCTTTTATTTAAAATTTTCAGTGCTAAAATTTGGCACGCAAATACAAAAAGGTTTATACTGAGCTCGCCATAGACCAGGGGAAAATAAAGTAAGGTTCAGGGATAGGCCCATCTACTTTAGAATGAGCATAGGAGTATAGACAAGCAAGAAATCTTTGTTATGAAGTTAATGATATTTTAATATTGAGGAGGAGCATGAAATGTTTATTATGGATCATTTTTGTAAATAGTGAGATTGTATGATTTTAATGTTAATTTCTCAGAATGAAAAGGATTGTATTTTTGGTTATTAGGTTTTTTTTTATTTTTTATTATTAAATAGAAAGGCAGTTATGGATTGTAGAGCAGATGAGGGGTGAGTATCCCTGTAGAAGCTATGAGCAGAGCTACCCGTGTGGTGTCACTTTTAAGAGCATCTTCAGAGGGTACATAACTAGAACATATCATGATCCAAAGTTTAGAAACAAAATTTATTTAGGTGATGAGTAGTGAAGTTCTTTACAGGTAATTTCACAGAATTTAATTAATCGACCCAAGCATGGGGGCACTATAAGAGGCAATCTTCGCAATTTTTATTATGCCCTAATTTTTGGGCCTCGATTTTATACAGGTGTAGGTGCACAGTAATTTTAAATCGCCCAACATTGGGGCTCGAAAGGAGAGTGCACAGTAATTTTATGACGGCCCAAAGGTGGGACTCGTTTTAAGCACTCGACTGAGCTAAATTTTATAGTAATACATATATATATATATATATATATATATATATATATATATATATATCCCAGAACCTATAATTACGAGAAAACATTATGACACTATGATTTATACTTGCATTCACGTTGCTGAAGTTAAGAATTTTATGCAGTTGTATCGACCACAAAAACTAAATGTAGAATGCAAAAAGCACAATAATTACTAATGAACCTGATAAAAACATGAAAATTTCAATAGAATACATGAAAGTAGGTCACCATATGATCGCAGAAAAATTCATACACGGTTGTATTCTCTTAAAATTCAACTGTCTGCTAATGTCCCACTTTTGCAAGTTTGAAATATTAGTTTCCCAATTTAGACCAGTATGAAAGTAGGGTGGGATGCATACGTCTCTACAGAGTCGAAGGGGTTAAAGAGTAATTTCTTGATTATTTTACAGTTAGGAATATCAAACAGTTTTTTATATTAAATTATTCCTTTATATCAATTGGTAATCATTTATCAACTTTAAATAATAGTTGAATATATTTACAGACATTTTACATAAATGTATTAATTACTTACTTTTACTGCATAGTAAAATATTTTTGACTTGTATTTTATTTGTTTTTAGAGCCAGTATATGCAGTTACAAGTTGAAAAAGAGAATCTTGAACAACAAATACGAAAGGGACAGAACAAAGACACTCAGGCTGACAGTGATATTAATCATTTAACTAAGGTTAATCATGAATTACAAAGGGAATTAGATAGTCTCAAGGTAAGATTATTATTTTTTGTTGTAAATATCAGACCGATACTTCGGTTTTCTGATGCACCACTGCAGATGGTGTTATTTTCAGGCATTGACTTCTGATGGTGATGTGTTGACGATGCTTTACTGATGTTTAGATTTTTTTGTGCTTTGCATTAAATTCCATTAAAAATGACAAACAAAAACTATATGCATATAAAATTTTATAACGAAACAGTGGCAAAATAACATTTTTGACAAACCAGCATTTTAGAAAATAAAAACGATAATTTATTCCTATTTTATTTATTTAATTTATAATTTTAACTACCTGACTTAAAAAATACATTAGATTTACCATTTCATTATTTTATCCATTAAAAAAATTTGCTATGTATACAATGTAGCTGATTACCTTTCGTTTAATAGTGTAATATTTCTGGAACAAATTGAAAATGGTCAACAAGACTAGTGCGCATTTTTGTTAGCATTGAATATATTCACATCGCTTTATAGTTATTGTTTGGCCACTTAAAATAGCTATTGAGTTGAAAAATTGACCAACATTGTTACGGGTAAAAATGATCTTACGTTTCGAATTTTGAATTACCCAGAAGAGGTGGGAACCCCATAATAATTTATAGACTTTCAGTGATGCGAGAATGGGTTTCTATGTGAAAATGAAAAAAAATAATAAAATCTAAAATATAAAATGGCTAAAATATAAAACTAGTTTACAAGTTTGGTATTAATTACTTTATAAGGTTTTACTAATTGTCAAAATTAAAGGGCGCAAATCCACCATATCTTAACAATTCCTTCAATATATTCGCTACCCAGAAGACCGTTATTCTGGATAGGTTTTCTTATTCCTTTCGTAATCACACCTTAAAAACAACTCATTTAATGTTTTATCAAACTTAAACAATGTTCCAAAATAAAGGCTTTTCCCAGAATACAACGTCTTCATTGGAGAGGTGGATATATTTAACAATGCTAACATTTACCTATATTATAAACTGCAAATAAAATTCTATATAAATTTAGCCTCTATTAACAATAAATTTCAAAACATATCATCGCACGTACATCAACCTTAAAAATAAACTTAATCTCTAGCCAAGGTTGACTTGATTTAAATCATGATGTTTTAAATAGTGTTTTTTAAATCATTGATTTAAATCTTTTTTATTTTTATACTTATTCATTTAATTTTTTAAATTAGTATAAATTTAATACGTGTTTTCCACCTTTTAAATGCATTTTCAATTAAAATAAATATTGGACACTTTGACCATAATAAAATTTCTGCAAGAAGTAGAAAATAAAATGGACTTTGTTTATTACTCTTGAATAAATCAACTAAATATTTTGCAATGACTTTAATTTTTCTTAATGTGGACTGCTTTAACATCAATTGAATATTTTTTATAAAAAACATGTGTCAAGGAAGACAAGAACACGTACCACCCTTCTTGTATATAGATATAAACCAATCGTGCTTGTTATAAAGACAGCACTGGAAATACATGCAAAATAAATGGCGCATTATTTAAATTAAAAAAAGTAAAAAATACTAAAGTAAAGCCTTAAAATTGACTCTTTTTGATTTCCTAAATTTATCACCTTATACTTTATTTTTCTTTAAAACATGGTAAAAAAACGCTCATTAAATTTTGTCATATCAAAAAAAAACACTGGAAAATAAAATACTTTTCCCAAATACTACTTCATCACTGGGGTGACTGGATATCCTTTTAGAATGACCTAATTTTTATCTAGTTGATAATTGCAATATAAATACAAGTATACTTTCCTTAAAAACATAATTTCTTAACCTCAAACTGACCAGGTATTACTAAAAAGGAAGAAAACATTAAAAAATTAATGCTACTATTATCAAACTGATTTTCCAAAGTTTTGCAAATATTGGTAGTTACATTCTGAATCTCATTGCTAGAAATGTCAACTTAGCTATACACAAAAATGTCGGTCAATACAACTTTTCATATCATTATTCCATAGTTCCTTAAAAATTATCAATTTGTTCACTTCTGTAGGATGGCCTTTCTACCGTAAAATTAAATAAAAATAAAAATCTCTGTTACACATCATCTATTTATACATAAGTATCCCCTATGCCCCTCTCTTCTTCTCTCAGACCTACCATCATCTTCAACATTAACTTCTTCATATGAACTTTGGCACTAAATATTTAAATTTAAAAAAAAGAACTTAGTAACAATTGTCTACAACTCATCCAACCTGACTACGTGAAATGACAATAATTAGCCCTATCAGTATTACATAAATAAAGGCAACATAATTACATAATAACATAAGCAAACATAACATTTCATACTTAAATGTACACATAAGCATAATCAACAATATAAGAAATCAAAAGATATAAATACTCTTGCTTAATTTAATAAAGCACAAAAATTATAAAGGCACCATTATTAAAGTATAGATAGAGAAGAATCTACATAAATGTATAATTTTCTCAAACTTTCTTACTGGATGCTTTCATTCTAGAAGCATTTACGACACTATTGTAAGGCATACTAGTATTTTGAAACCCTATTATATCTGGCACACCTATTAAAATGGCTGCTACCTCATAAGGTCCTCGAAATTTAGGATTTACTTTTTGCTTACCCTGGGTGTACTTTCCACATTAGAAAATCACTACGAATTTGCTCACATTATGTTTCTGAGCAGGTGCGTTTCTCGTCATAATAGCGTTTATTTTGAGATTGACCCTTTTCAATACATTCACCTGCCTCCAACCCTATCGTTTCTATTTTCCAAAGCATCTCTTAAATTATCTTTAAATTTTCCCACTTGTAACCTACCAAATAACAATAGCGATAGCGCTTTCACTGTCGATTGGTTTACAGAATTGTTTATACAAAACTCAACTTCTTGTAATGCAGACATCCAAGTCAATTTGCTTTTCGTCCTTGATTTTGTTAAATATTTGCCCTATTAATCTATTGTGCGCTCTATTTGCCCTAGTTGCTCCTGAGGCAATTAAATCATGCTTAATATCATTCCTGAAAATGAATTGGTTAAATTTATGAGAAGTGAAGGATGAACTTTTATCAGACACTATTACTTTAGGGGTACTGAAACTCTAAAATAATCTTCCTGAGTACATACAAGGAGAGAACCTAATAAATTTTGTAAATCTACCTATGATTTCAAAAATATACTGTTGATTACTAACCTTGTTAAATGATCCATAATGATCTACTTGTATTATTTCAAATGGTGTATTTGCATTTGGAATGTTATATAAATGTCTTTCCTTTCACCCAGACTAGATTAAATTCTATACATTTTAGACCATTATCTATGTGATTTTGAATTTTATCCCTCATTTTTGGAAACCAATATGTCTTAGAAATAAGTTCAAACATTTTAATCCAACCCAAACTGACCCATATCATTATGATACGTATAAATTACGCTAAATTCCATACTTTTTAGAACATAATAAAATATTGTACATAGATTTCCGATACACTGAACCACTCCTGAATTCAAATAAGGCATGCTCTGAATTTTCCTGTTGCTCTCTTAATTTAGCTATGTCCTCATCAGTAGACTGTTTTAAAGCTAAGTCTGTTCCCTGGTATTGTCCTCTCAAATTAAAACTTGCCTAACCCAACTCAATGTGTCAATGTGTTACATACATCTATTTGACCTGTGTTCAATACATTAAACATAATTTTCCATGTACAAACACCATCTCATAATATACATGACTTTGATAACACCCTAAAACAATAATAATCCGTGACTATTGTAAAACATATTCCATATAAATACACATGAAATCTCTTTAAAGTATTAAAGCATAAACAATGGATAAACACTCCAGTTCCTAGCTGATATTTTGATTCATAGTCAGTCGTTCGTTTCCTGAAATAAAATACTGAATGAAATTTAGTATGGGTTTGTCTCTTCATCAAAAATCGATCTAAAGCTATACGAACTTGCATCACAATGTAATTCCGTTTCATTTGTGGGACTATAAACTGACAATATTAGCTTAGAAGCAAGTTTGGCATAGTTTAAATACATCCAAGTGGTTTTTTCTAAATTCAAACTTTACATTTGCAACGGTTTTTCCTTAGAGGCTCCTGCCCCACTCATGGGCGCTAGTGAGACGAAGTTTTCCGACATAACTAGGGGTCTATTCCTTGGGTAGAGCTATGAGAAATGGGGGGGGGTAAGTCGAAATCTGTTTGTAGGTCAAACTTAATCTAAAACAAATAGGCGCCACCAAGTCCGGACTTATTCAGGATAATGGCATGGCATATTTCTAAGGGCGGACGTGGAGACCCAAAGAAAAAAAGATCGCCTTTGATGACAAAAACCTGTCTTAATAAAATAAGACGCTATTCCTGTAAGAAATTATAATAGTTAGGTTAATAAAAAAGGTGGAACACTATTTGTGTCCCAAATATACATAAAGAAGTAGTAAAAGATATTTTCAATATAAAGTTGGCATCAAAATTCTACTCTTAAGGATGTTAGCTTTCTGTGGTTAGGTTTGATCATATTTGATCAAAATAAAAAACTTTAATCTTGAACCAATTATTTACTAAAAAGAATCTCTTTTAAAATAAAATGAATTGCAACAAAAATTTAATTAATAACTGAATTACTTCGTGAATTTTAATTTCAGGTTTATCTAAATTATTCATAATCAAACATTTTACAGTATATTGTAAACTTGTTGCACAAAAAAACTCCGACCCGTGCAGATCTGTTCAGGCAGATTACATCTAAAAATGTTACTACTCAAGTTTTTCCTTTTTAAATTACATGTACTAGTTTTAGTTTCTAAAAAAGCAGATCACAAAAATACTCTTGTTTACATAACTTGTGCTAAAGCTGTTCGAAGCATTTGCTTTCATGAACACATCTGTCAGCAGTATACTACAGAAAAATAAGTGACGTCAGTAACACCTGTTGTTGTTACTAACGATTCATAATGAACCACGCGTGTTGTTTCTCAAAACATCAAATTAGTGAATTTTAATTTCGACACTGGAAATCCAGCTCAGCAATAGTTGAAACTTTTATAATATTCATGCTTTTACACATTAGAACAAATTAACGTGTTTCTAGTGTGAAACACCAAAAAGTACTTAAAGCTAACTACGAACCAAAACTGCATTTCTCGCCTTGATGAGGTACTTGTTATTTCATGCAAAGATTACTGCGCGTAGTGTGAACCAAGTTCATACTAAACAACTTCTACCAAATGGAGTTGTTCCACGTGTAGAATCAAATACGGTCACGATACATTCGGCAGCTGCTGCAATCCGGATGTTGAATCACGCCGTCTTACTAAAGTAACATCCTTACGTTGTATAACAAAGTGGTCTTCATAAAATGGGTTAAATGTTCTATTTTCAAAGTTGCATTGTTAATTGTAGCATTCTACTCGTCGTATAACAAAGTGGTTTTCTCGTCGCATAACAAAGTGGTCTTCTCGTCGCGCTAAATAAATTATCTCAAATTAAACAAGTTAATAACCTTCATACGATACCAACCGCTATTCAAAGATGTGTCCCGACTCCTCAAAGTTGATACGCAAATTGCCGGCCTGCAGTCTTTGGTACATCTTATCGCTTCTTCCACGTATGGCCGACTGATTATAAAACTAGCTCGGGCGACCGAGGCGTCCGAGAAGGGGACTGTCAAACCGAAACGCGCCTGCGAATAGCTGTAGAAGACACAGATATTTAACCACAAATAGAATACCAAAGGACGATGCTGCTTTAACGTATTACCTTAGTTGTTAAATGTATTTTACCATTATTTTAATAAAAGTGTTTTATTATTCTCGCACTTTTATGAAGGGATTTATTAATCAAAAATAAAATTGTTACACATTTTTCTTTAAAAAATCATACAAAGGTTTTGCAATAATAGAAAAATCTTTAATAAGGCGACAGAAATAGCTTACCAAACCAATAAAAATACGAAGTGCCTTAAGAGTTGCAGGAATGGGAAAAACCCTTTATTGCTTGGATATTTTCACTATTTGGACTTATTCCTTCTTCGTTAATACGATAGCCCAGAAAACCAATCTCTTTCATAAGAAAAGAACATTTATCCGGGCGTAATTCAAGTAAATTTTCTGAAAGTAAAGTGAGAACTTAAGATAAATTTTCGTTTTTTTTTTTTTTGATGGGATCAGGACATTGTCAATGTAAATCAGAATTTTACCATCTCTAATCAGTTCCCTAAAAACTTATTTATGAAACCTGAAAAAGTGCCTGAATTGAGCTTAAACCAAAAGGCATTTTACAGAACAAGTGTGATGGTATAATAAATGATGTATATTGTATATAGATTTCTAATCCAACGATACCTGATACAAGGCATTTTTAAGATCCAAGCATGTGAAATACTTCAATATGCTTTACTCTGTTCAAATGATCATCAATTAATGGTAATGGGAATTTATCCCGAATCAAATATTTGTTCAACATGTGATAGTCCGTCCACACACAATCGATAACTACCTAATTTCTTGTTAACAAGTATGGTGGATGAATAATATGGTGATTCACGTTCTCGAATAATACCCTTTAGAAGTAAGTTGTTTAAGATTGCATCAAGTGTTTGCTTTTCCATAAACGATAATCGCCTAGGCCGCACTGAAAATGGCTGCAGTTTATCAAATGATAAGTGCTTTTTAAATTTCGTTGTCGGCATTTCAAAATGATCAGAATTTAAATAATATTTTAAAAACATATTTTTTAACTAAATAAACATCTGATAGCATTTTATTGTCTACTCTCAATTTCAAACCAAAATCTACAGAAATGTCGTCATCTACAAAACGTATATTCATGATTTGAATATATTCGTCTGCAAGATTTAGATATTTTTGACGGTGTTATCAGGACATTACTACCATCAAACGTAATCTGAACATTATCATTTACAATAAAATTCTACCTAACAGACAGCCAAATGGCATTGCTTCATCAGGCACAACATAAAATTCAAGATTAATGATTACGTTTGTAGTAATTATCTTAAAATTAATTAATTCTAAAAGTATTAACTTTGACTTATTTATACCTACAAAATTATCTGAACAATCGACACCCTCAAACTCAACTAGGCTATAGCATACGATTGAGATGGGATTGTCAGAGTCTAAAACAGAATGTATACATCTTTTAAAATCATTACCTTGCTCTAAATAAACAGGTACAAAAAAAGGTTTCAACGTAAGTATCACTTGTAACAGTAGAGCCACTTGTGAACTTTCTTGTCTACCATTCTTAACTTTATCCTCTTGTACTACCTGATTTTCAGTAGAATTCACTGTCACTTCTATTATCTTTACAGACAGCTATTAACTGAATGTGTTTACATCCATAACATGATCCCTTATGATGCTTTGCTTCTGTGTAATCAGAAACACCATGTCCCCGTTTATTGCAGTATAACACCGAATGCCCAAGATAGGATTCTAACTTTTTAAAAACTGTTGCATAACAATTTCATTCTTTTCAGCACCTTGATATTTGGATTTTCTTTTTTATCCACGGAAAGTTTAATATATCTTGCTTTACTTATCCTTTCGTAGTTAACTAAATCTTTAAAAATTTTATCTTCATCTGCGTGATTTTTTGATAAAATAAATAAAGCTACTTCATTGAAAAGAAGTTCAATTGCAACGTGCTCTTTTATTTCTTTATATGAAAATAAGTGTTTAGACTTTTGTTGGACACTTGTTTTCTACGCTGCATTTTCAAATATAAATGTTTTTCTAAATGATTTTCAATCATTTCCTAATGTTACCACACAGTCAACACTTTGTAGTACCAAACAAATGACTTTGTGCTGTTTGAAATATGAAAACATCATGCCACAAATGTAGAGACGTAGTCCTTTTAAATCTTCCTAATCAGTCACTGGTCTGATGTAAATCCCTTTCACCTTCAAAACTCTCAATCGTTTTAGATAAATTCAGCATTACATTAACGTTTCGTACTTCATTATTTATTTCATGGGAAGCCACACATTTGTTGTTCATCATGTTGGATCATACTTAACATATGAGAATTCTGTTTAATAAGTCTCATAACTGCATTCATCATTGCGGTAACATTAAAGTTTGCAATATCATCTGTTGCAGTTGAAACCGGAGATGCATCAGCAGTAAAAGTTGGGTTATTCTGGCAATTACTGGCGATGATCTCATTATTTCGAGAAGCTTGTACAGAAGATTAAAATTCTTCATTCGGTATTCCATCCATTTCAAATTTCTTAATAAACATGGTTATGTCGAGGTTATGTTACACTTTCGTAATAAATCACAAAAATATTTATATATATTTGCAGTATTTTTAAGTAACCAAGATTTTGTAGTGCAGTAAGTACAAGTTGCTGCTGAAGCGTTTTTATTTAAACTGGTTTTAAATCACTATAAAGGAAAAGAACATACAATTATTTGAATTATAAGATTAGCTTTCAATCAATGCCTTTGGCTTCTTTCTGGTTTACAAACTTTTCTACGTGTCGCGTAACATAAATTAAAATTGTTTCTTATTCGTTCTTTTATTGGCTACCTATATTTCATTAAATAAACAGCTAGCTCGTCTCTAAATTTACTATATTTTATGCTGCACGCAATAAGTATACTATTCTTCTACTCACAGCTGAAACTGTAGGATGGCCTTTCTACCATAAAATTGAATAAAAATCAAATCTGTTACACATCATCTATTTTTACATAAGTATCCCCTGCGCCCCTCTCTTCTTCTTTCAAGTCTTTCATCATCCTCGACACTTACTTCTTAACATGAACTTTGACACTTTAAATTTAAAGAAAAGTAAGAACTTAGTAACAATTGCCTACACTTCATAACTGGCAGTATGTCACATATGAAACCTGCCTTGAAAATTATCATACACGTAATAATTAATCATTTACAAAAATGTTCTAATTTCAACTTCATTTACTAGCATACTTAAAACTAAATAAGCTCTAGTTCTGTGCACTTCATTAGTACAGCAAATCAATTGCGTTAGCATTACGCCAATTTCCTATGAACAAACAGAGACCATCTAAAATTTGCAGCTTAATTTGACACTAACTTATTTCTACCTTATTTCAAAAGATTTAATTTCTCACAGTTTAATTTTATATCCCCGAATAAGGAAATCCCTGGACACCAAAGACAAACGCCTTATTGCTTGATTACCATCTCACATAAAACCAAAACAAATTCCCATTTCTGGACGGGTAAACTTGCCAGTTCCGACCCTTACATTTATTTACAATCGTAATTATATTATGGATGTTTATTTCACTGGCACAACAGCAAAATCTACTAAGCACATGCAAGTGATTTGTTGTCTTTTGCAATTTATAAGAAGTCTTCAAAAAAGACTTGTTTTGAGCTTCTTAAGAATCATGTTCGGAACACAGCGCTTTACTAAAACTAAAATATTCTCTGAAAGCTAAATTTTTTACTCTTTTAATAGACTGGCATTTTTCCCAAAAAACTGACTAACGCCCACTATTAAAACAGAACAGATAAAACATTCCAATCCTAACACAATTCAAACCACACCGTGGCCGCATACAGCATCTCCATGACTAGTGTTGGAAGTCGCGAAAATTCACCCTATTTTCGCGAATATTCGTAAAATTATTTTGCATTTTATGCCATAACTCGAAATACCTTCAAAAATAAAAAATTAATATATTTTTTTGCGTGGGTAATTTTAAAGATAAATTAACATAAATAAACAGGCTTTTCCAGGTTCCAAGATTATCACCTTGCAGCAGAAAATTTAGGGTTTAGATTATTTTGTTTAGGCACTTTGTTTCAGTTATAAATTATAATATTATAGCGTTCTGCGCTTTCACTCTGTTTATATTTCTTGATGTTACTTCCGCGTGAATTAGTTAATATCCTAACTTGTGTTTTGAGCACATTTTATCTTCGGCAGTTTACGTACGGATCTTTAAGATATTTAATATATATTCGTTTAAATGGCATATTTCTATCAAACAAATCTTTCTTTCTTAAAGATAAGTCTGCCACCACTAAAGTTTGAATAGAATATGTATTTCTATAAAGGGATTCTGAATACAAAAAAAAAGGAAACAACAATTTCAAAACTATAAACGGCGAGAAATCATGAACCCCTACGTTTTTACAAAAAAGGTTTTAAAAAATATTGTATTATACAGGTTTGGTAATATCTAAATCACTGTGTGAGGGACTACTCACAGGTTTAAAATAGAGGAAGTAGATGAGTAACCCAAAATGTTCTGAATAGAAGCCACCTATTATAACACTATTTGACGCCTTGTAAAACGTTACCACACACTGCATTCACTCCAAACTATTTTAGCGAAAAATTGACTGGTAGAAAAAACTGTGTTTGAAAAATGTGCCAAAGTAACAGGTGCATGTACCATAACCACATTTCAGAACCGACTCGACTAGTTGGTTACTTGGTAAATATTACTTTTCAAAATTTAACAATAGAGTTTGTTTAAAAATTAGTTGAGTGAACCTCAGCCGTTCAATGTATCTGGTAAACAGCTGATTACGAGCATGTCTCGACCGGTACACTTTTCGTAAGCGTTATTGTCATTGATATTTTTTTTTACATAACTGACAACAGATCCTTTGTACTAAGAGGTAGCATAAGTATACCTATGCCACGTTATTTTAATACATTTTGCCTTCGTTATGTAAATTGGTTTAAGGATGCAAGTGATATAAATTACGTGAAAATCATAAATAAACATTAATGCATTTAATGATCCCTAATAATATTATACCAATGTGCTTAATTTTTTTCAATATTCACTTATATTCCTGAATATTCACTAATTTTGCAAATATTCGCGAACATATTTCAATATTTCCGAAATTTTCCATCACTACTCGTGACCTATATCTTTTGTGCTTTTGACTTTTCTGTTTTACCTTAAATTTCAACTTCTCAGAATCCTATTCATTCTGATCAGCATCCATTATTACAATATAATAATTTTAATCTATGCTTATGTACTAAGTTATTGTGCGACAACTGTCTATTGTTAATTATATTTCTCTGGTGAATGCAATTGTAGCATCTTGCAATATTTAAAGTTATGTGCATTTGTCGTTTTAAAATAAGTTATCAATAACAACACAATACACCAGACCAATCACGGTGTTCAATTTCGGAGTAACCAAACCTAGCACCTCTTTCTGGGAGGATATTCACAGTATAACTGTAGATCACTACATTAATCTTTCTCGACATCCCTCGGTCCCTACACACTTCCTTTGCCTCTGTACCATTCATACATTGCTTTGGACATGCTCTTTTATTCCTCATATTTCTCACCTGTCCTTTCAGAACCTCCTCTACTACATCCAACCATCTTTTATGTGGTCTGTTCCTTATAGCTCTACCAGTCATCTTGCTTGCATATATACGTTTGGTAAGTCTATTCTCGTTCATTCTTTCCATATGTCCAAACGATCTAAGCGTACTGCACTCGCTTAACTCCTTAAGGGTCACTTACACCCCACACTCTGCTCTTGTCCATTCGTTTGGTATTTTGTCTTTTAACGTTTTTCTGCACACACTTCTTAGGAACATAATTCCTGCAGCATTTATATGACTAACATGTTTCTTCTGTCAGCCCCAGTTTTGCTTCCATTCAGAACAGTTGGCACAAACACACTGTTGTAAATGGTTAGCTTTGCATTTATACTCAATCCTTCATTCCTGTTAACTGCCCACATACTTCCAGACACTTTTCTTCCAGTATTTGCCCTCCTTTCTATTTCACCATCCGGCTTTCTATTACTCAAAGGCTTTCTACCGAGGTACACAAAGTCATTCACTTTCTCTATCGCATCTTTATCCATTCTAAATACAGTCATCAATTCCGCCATCTCTGTCAAAAATCATTACTTTCGTCTTATTTACATTCACTTTCAATTGCATATTTCCACACGCTTCAGAAAGTCTGTTAAGCGTTCGTTGTAAATCTTGCGACGATTCTGCCAACAATACTGCATCGTCCTCATACAACAGCACACTGATATTTGTTTCACCAATTTTCACTCCTTCCATTCCTTCGCAAACCTGCCTGATACATTTATCCACAAATACATTGAATAGCCATGATGACATCACACAACCCTGTCTCTTACACCTTCCAAAATGTCAAAGTATTGCTCCATGTATCCATTCACATGGAAACATGCTCTACTGCCTTCGTACCCCTTTCCGGGTAACCAAACCCAGCACTACTTTCTAGGGGATATGTAGGGTATAGCTCTAGTCTACTGCACTACTTCTACTCTCAGCACCATCCCTTGGTCCCTATACACTTCCTTTGCCTTTGCAACATTCATACATTGCTTTTGGCATGCTCTTTTATTTCTTAGAATTATCTCCAGTCGTTCTTTCAGAACCTCCTCTACTACATCCAACCATTGTTTATACGATCTGCCACATGAAGCTCTACCACTCATCTTACTTGCATAAATGCACCTGGTAAGTCTATCCTCATTCATGTTTTCCACATGTCCAATCACCTAAGCGTGCTTCGCTCACTCAACTCCTTAAGGGTCACTTACACCCCACACTCTGCACTGACCCATTCGTGTGGAACTTTCTCTCTTAATGTTTTCCCTCGCACAGTTCTTAGGAACCTCATTCCTGGAGCACTTATACGACTAACATGCATCTTCTGTCAGATCCAAGTTTCGCTTCCATACAGAACAGTTAGCACAAACACACTGTTGTAAATGGCCAGTTTTGCATTTATACTCGATCCTTCATTCCTGTTCACCGCCTACATATTTCCAGATACTTTTCTTCCTGCATTTGCCCTTCTTTTTATTTCACCATCCAGATTTCCGTTACTGAAAAACTTTCTACCAAGGTACACGAAGGTAAAGCTAAGGTAAAATCTGCGACATTTACATCTAAACAAAGAAAATTATGATTTCCAAATACTTCTAAATTCCGACCATTGAAAACTAAGGCTATTGAATTTGTACATTATTTAAAAAATGGTAAATTATTAAATATTTGCATAAAATTTTTTTAAAAACTAATTTATTAAAAATATTTTTACAATACAGCGCAAATGAAATATGATGAAAAGTCATACGAGTAGTAGTACATTTATTTTCTAATTTATAGCATATATGTTTATACTAAAATATGTAATAACTAAATATGTTTTCAGGCAAAGTGTTCGATTTTGACAAAAGTTGAAGAATCGCCAATAGGACCTCAGAATCAAATAGTTCCACCTGCAAATATTTCTAATCAAGATGATGGCATTCCAAAGCAGGGAACGGAGAATAAACAGGAGCTTATTAATGTAGCTGATCTTCCATCAAATGTTAACGAAGAAAATCAAAGTGCTAATCAACAACTACTAGCTCCTAAAACTGAAAAAATAGTCATTAATAATGATGCAAATGTGTTGGCACTTCCAAATGATATAAACTTATTGCCGTCAAATCAAAGAACAAGCAGCACAACAGCAAAAAGTAGTTTAGCTGTTGCTCAACCTTTACATGTTCCTGCTGTAACTTTAAGTAACGGTATTAACAATAAGCCTTCAGAAGAGTCTCATATTCAAATACAAGACCAGCATGTGCTACCAGCACCACTGACTGCGAAAAAGGTGCCACCTGGTGTTGTTCCTGTACCTGAAACTAATTTAGAAATAATTGATAAAGGTAGACAGGCCAGTAAACCCAATGTGGATGAAAAAGATATAAGAGAAGATGTGAATAATGCATTCCCTAATCGCTATCGCAATAATTTAATATTAAATGAAATGGCTAATGAAGCAAAGGCAAAAGAAGAATATAAGCAACAAAAATTAAAGGACGATAATAAAGCAAAACCTAAAGTTGATGCAGTGGATGTTGACAATGCCGCTAATGCTGCTATAGAGGAAGTTGATCCACCTGTAAACAATAATGTAGATCCTTTTGCTCTTGATGATGTACACGACAGCAATAAAGCAAATATTAAACAGTCTCGTGAAAAAGTTCCAAAACAACATATTAATGCGTTGGGTGGTGAACATTTGAAAGTAGGTAAACCAGGACATAAAGTGTATGATGGACCTGATGGTGCTGATGAAGATATTCAAAATGGTGTTCCAGTAGAAGAGAATGATCCCGAGGCAGAAGATGGTGAGTTTAATCATTTTCCTTTGTATACTTATTATACCATTTGTGTTTCTTTAAAATATCTTATTTAATAAGCATACTATTTTACAAACACCATCAAAATTAAATAATGAAGGGGTATAAACTACAAAGCATCTTATATTCACCATCACATTTTTGCTATATGAAAGGTAGAAGGAATTATTGTGGTTGTTTTGTTAGTATGTATCTGCTATGCTTCAGTTCTAGTTGCATTTTTTATATTAAGTTTTCATTGTGGTATTAATGTACTAGGTTTTATTTTTGTTGTGAATATCATTTCCCACATTACACGTAATTCCTTCTTTTGTTTATTTTCTAAAATTGTTCTTTTTATTCAATTTTTTATATCTACTTTTGTGTTTACTTAGTTTCTTCTTTAGCATTAGTTTATTATAATATCTGTGGGCAATCCATTCCTGCCTGTTTTGCGTGATGATATTTTTGCAAATTATTGAATTTTTTTACAATTTTTGTGATTAATTGTTTCTGGTTAATATATTTCCAGCTCCTGTCTTAAATACTTATTTATAAACATTTATAGCTGTTATTTTTCCTATCTCTGCTTCTAATATATTCCGCACTATTCCCTCAAGCTTTAGTATGTGGTTTATCAATCATATCTCTCCTATTTTTTATTGTTTTTCATGTACTTCTTTCTTCCCCTACTAGTTCTAGTGCCCCTTTGTTCTTAACTTTGTCTGTCCATGATATCTTCATCATACGTCTGTAGCACCACATTTCAAAGGTTTTTTCAATTTATCTTTTTCCTGTCTGCTTCTCCTACTGTCCAGGTTTCACAGCCGTACAGTGCTGTGCTCCACACATATATTTTAAGCATTCTTTTCCTTGTTTCTATGTTTGTTGTCTTTGAACACAGTAGTTGCTTTTTCTTCTTAAATGTGGCATGACCTTGTGCTAATCTTTGTTTTATATCTTTTGCACTCTTCCATCTTGCGTCATTTGGCTTTCTAGGTAGCAGAAATCCTTAACCTCTTGTATGTTCTCGTAACCTATAAGGTATTCTTGTTTTTGATTTGTTTTCCCCTCCTTTGCATACTAGTATTGTAGTTTTATTTTTGTTAATTTTCATACCATATCTCTCTGTTAGAACTGTTTCCATTTCATTAAGAGCAGCTTCTAACTCTTCCGTGCCAGATGCTAATACTGCTATATCATCTGCAAATCTAAGCATATCAATCTTTTGTCCTTGCATATTAATTCCAAATGTCTTCATACATTTGACAGTATTCATTGCCTCTTCTATGTACAAGTTAAAAATCAATGGGGATAGGGCACATCCCTGTCTCACCCCTTTCCTAATGTTTACTTCTCTACGTTCCTGCTCTAATTCTATTACTGCTGTTTGCTCTTTGTATAAACAATGTACTATCTGTCTATCCCTAAAACTCATTCCAATCTTTTTGAGTATTTCGAACATTTTTTTCCATTTTACATTGTTTCGTCTAAACCAAAATTGATCTTCTCCCAGTATTTCTTCAGTTCGTTTTTCCATTCGTCTTTGTACAATTCTAGTTAATATTTCTGACACGTGTGCTGTCAAACTTATTGTTCGAAAATTTTCACATCTATCCTATTCTACTTGGACCTAACTCTTTTCTTTATCCTCAGAGTTATCCTCCTTACGTATTTAATGAAATATACCCTTATCTTCTCTTCTACTACTACTATTTTCATGACACTTCACAGAAAATTAAACTATCGTCAATGTATTGATTACCTATTTGTTCATCTCCTCCTAAACTTGTCTGTTTGACCCTCCCCAATGCTATACTAAATGTAGACAAGCCATACGGTACTTTAAAATTATCAATTTTGCCCTCTACAGAAAATCCTTTGTACCTTCTAGAATCTTTATGTACCGGAATCAACCAGAAAGAATTCTTTAAATCAAGCTTACTGAAAATTAGTTTACCACTCAACCTAGTTAAAAGCGTGTCCATGGATGGTGGACAATGAAATTGTGGTTTAGTCCGTTGATTAATTTTCGTAGCATCTAAACATAAACGAATACTATTATCTTTCTTTTTGACTACCATCAACGGATTCAGAAAATGTGTATTTGAATATTTAATTATGCCATCACTCAACATTTTTGCTAATTTCTGATTTACTTGTTCCCTATATGCTGCAGGTATCGGATATATTTTAGAGTTAAATGGTTCGGAATTATCTACTTCTGAAACATGCTCATAACCTAGCGCTGTGCTCGCCTCTTCCCCTACTAACTCAGAATGCTTCGTTAAAAATGCTTGAACTTCCTCTAATTTTTCCTCTGGACATTTAACCGTATCTAATCCGCTTACCTCCTCATAATCAGTCTTTATTAAATTTATACTTAATCCCACGTCATCTTCTGTGACATCATAACAATCATTCCAGGGCAATACAATATCCCTAACCCTAACTAATCTCTGCTCCATGTCTATAACCAGACCTAGCTTCATCATACAGTTCATCACCAAGATACTTTTAAATTTAAGTCCAGGAACAATCAGAAATTCCTGTTCACAGCTGAACGAACCTAACTTCACCTTTAGCACCACAACGCTATTTACTACAGCAAACCTCTTTTTGTTTGGAGCTATTAAATGACTCCTCTTAATTGGTATAATTCTATCACAAATTTCCTCTTTAATTTCTTTAATAAATTCTTCTGAAACTAAACTCGCCTCAGTTTTTGAATCGAGCAACGATCCTACACTATTATTTAAAATTTTAATTTCCACAATAGGTAAACAAACTTTGTCCACTCCTTCTGATTCCACTTCTTCCTCAATAGTGCTAAATTCCCGTGGATGCTCATATTTACATATCTTAATATCTAATGGTTTGTCTTTTATTGAGAATCCTGTCTCTCCCGTGTCACGCTTTCTGGTCCCTTCTGTCCTTCTACTACCTCAGCATAAGTCCTCCTAACTTCCGGCCTGTCTCTAACATCATTGTTTCTGTCGCTTGTTTCTGTGCTAGTCTGTGTCCTTGAGATCTCTGGTGAGCTATTCTGACGCATCACTCCCGGTCCCTGACTCGTACTTCTTGTACCACTGCGACTTCAATTAAAATTTGCCCTAGGCTCCCAGTTGTTTCTAAAATTTCTGTTAAAGTTCGTCCCCACTACAATTAATAAACCTAAATGACACGTTACATGTAATAGTTATTTTTTTAAAGCCTGCCTGATTTCCTGCTTGAACATTTTCTATAAAATGCATATTGTTGATCTGGCAGAATTTTGTTGATAGCGTATTATTGTAGGTTGTTATATCTTTAATGAAAATTGTTATTGGATAAGTGTAGTTAATTGTTAATCAATATGTATTAATTGTTTTATAATATTCTCCAATAGTAAGTTATTTTTAGTTATGTAAATTAAAAACATTCATAAAATTTGAAGAAAATCAAAAATATCTCAGAAAGTAATGGATTTAGGTATAGGGAATGCTTAACAAAAAATGACAGGACACTTAATTAACTATCCATTGTAGCAATAAAATTGGTAGGGTGCCATTTAAAAAAAAATTTTGAAATTGCATTTTGCGAAACCTGACACACCCTGTATACTGTGAAGAAATTTCAAAAAAGTGATACTTACAAATATACTATGGTATATGGTAAAATTTTCTGCATCTTGAAAATTAACATAAGTTGTGTATTAGTGCAGTGGCAATGTATCTAATCGGGGCCATTTTTTCTAAAAACAGTTGAATATCTCAAAAACTAAAAGGAATAGACAGATACAATTTAATATCATATTAAAGCTCTGTTTATGAGCTTTTCAAAAATGTAATAATATATAGGGTGTTCCATTAAAAAAAATATAAGTTTAATATGCCCTGGAATTATGAAACACCCTGTATGCTTCCAAATATTTTTAAAATGTGCACTTTAGGCATGTCTAATATGCCTCCAAATTTGGTTTACGTAGCTTTTATAATAACGGAGTTATCGACCGTTGCCACACTAAAACTCACCCTATATATATATATATATATATATATATATATATATATATATATATGAATTATTAATAACGACCTCCTTTATTCTAATTTTCCAAAAATATTATGGGTTTTAGGTCGGCTGGATTATTTAAGAAAACTCTTTTTTATAAACCTTAGCTTTCGGATTTATTTTAATCCTTTTTCAAAGGTACTACAATTACAAAATTGATGAATAAACAGTAAATCATATTTTATACTTACTAAGGTGAGGTTATATAATAAAATTGGCAATTAACATAAGTTATTTTCGTTAGAAATTTTTTTAAAATGTATATAACAACGCCAAATTACAACAAGAGGTAAAAATATTATGTATATAATGCTATGATACTTGGTTGATAGAAAATGTAAATTTGTGCGGTTTTTGTTCTTTGGCTAGCTCAGCGACAAATATGCTTTGGATTTTGCGAAAATGAAATGAAACAAAAAATATAATGAAACATTTATGAACAATCCTTTATATGTTAAATCTTTCTGTTACACACATTATCTAAATAATCTACCTACATGCACAGACAAATAACGCTTATAGATGTAATTTACAACTAAGTTTAGAAAGAAAAATTACCTTATCGGTACCTACGTATTAAAAATAATCTTCACCTAATCCTTGTTAATGAGAGAACCCCAAAATATTTTGTGTCACAAAATTCTCTTTAAAATTCTTCTGGATAATTTACATATCCTTGTGTTACCCCGTCTGTCATTGTAGTTGATCAACAACCCTGGGTAGAAAATTTTGTAAGAGTTAAAGCGTTTCGAGCTCTGACCTCAAAATTACAGGAATAAACTACACATCGACAAATTTTTTATATTCATGCACATTCGCACATGTGTACATATACATATTAGCCTTTTGGAAAGAGAAATACAAATCAATGTGGCAAGCTGCAATATTAGAAAACCAGTCATTAGTCGTTTCCTTTCTACAAATTGACAAGAACGTAATGGACATATGACTCTTTAACTAACATGCACCTTTTGGGTTTATTAGGCTCATATTACTACAATGTAAACATTCAAATTATATGCAGTGTGAAGTTAAAAATTAATAATTTAAGTGCATTTCTTTTTAATAACTAGAGTATTAAATAGGACAGAACACAAACAACAATAAACAGAAATGCAAACATAGTGTATATGCAAAATTGATGTACGCTGGACTTACGCACTAATTCTCTACATGTATTGTCAAAGTTTAATACAAGCATCAAATTTGTGTATTTGTTACAGACGATCCAGATTATGCAGATCCTATAGCCCGTCAAAAAGATGTAGCAGTTCGTAACTAAATGTATTACCGAGAAGATGTATATAGTGTATTTTAGTTCCTTTGTATTATAATAGTACTTAAATTAATTTTGATACTATTTTAAATTTTGTATTAATTGTGAATATTTATATATGCTGAGAAAAAGGTAATTTGGAATTATAGATCTTCTATTGGTATAGAGATTAGATATAATTTTTATTTTTAAGCCAGTATTTTTTCTGTACAGTATTTTTTTAGGAAACGCATTTTTTAAATATTATTATACAAGTAGAATTTTCAGCATTTATATTGTATTTAAATTGTGCAATACCTTGTACAGTAAAATATAATTTGCTTAAATTTACCTTAATGGTATATTGAAGTTATTCAAAATCAAAACGAAATAGTTGAGGACAAAATAATATATTGATTGAATACTAAACAAGAAAGCACGTTTTATGTTTTGCTATCTATAATTAATTATTCATACCTCGATGATTGTATCTTTTATAAAAGCAGAAATATGGAAAGAATATCAAAAGCCCTAGCCAGCCTCCAATGTTATATTATATTAGTGCCTTTGCAGCTTATTGATGAAGTTTTACTCTATGCATGGAAACTGTACTTTTAACAAGTTTTACTGTAGGTTACCTTAATGTCACTGCTGTATTTCTTTTTCCAACTATAGTTCTTAACTAGAATGTTCCTAAATAAAACCACCAACTAAGAATCGCATATTATTGTGTGTTGTCTTAAGCCTCGAGTCATGGGCAATGCATAGCATGTTCAGCTCCTATATAATTTCGCAGTATACATTGTTCATTATTTATGCATTGAATTAATTTTTTTTCTTAGAAACATGCAGTTGCATTTTTTCTGTTACGAAATGTCATCACATGCCAGAACGATGAACCATGCAATTTATTTTCAGTTCTACAACAGTTTAGTTGTTTACATTATGACAATACATTTTCAGTATGTCATGGCATGCAATTCCTGATATGATACTGGCAATACTCATTACAGTACATCCAATTGATTCTGTACATTTGCGAAGTGAAAACAGTGTTTCTAAGAAAAGTTTTAATGATAGCAAAAAGATGATCGGTTTGCAAGTTGTATATGGAATGACGTTGTTGTAACTAATTAAACTATTAAATAATTTTATACATTCACTTAATTGTGACTTGTACTCGCTGCTTGTTTCAGCTAAAGTCAACTTTTTTTACGTTGATATCAACACCATTCTATCATCAAAACACTTCACCAACCATGAATTACATATTAAGAACAGTGGAAAGGAACTTTTATTGAAGCACATTTTACTGATCACTAATAGCTTTACCTCCAAATCTACACTATCTGTTAACATTAGGAATCAAAATCTCATATATATAAAAACATCTACATATAGTTCTAGGTCTTCAGTCACACACTCATCACATGATATTTCAAACTTGAACATTTCTGATTCAAGTAATCGAATTGACAAACCTAATCTAGGGAATAATCTTAAAAATAATAAAAAATTTTTAGAACTATGAAACCACGGCGCCTCTCCCTCCTACTGTGCAATATACGTAGTTTGTGCAGCAAGGTTAATAACTTACTTGTATTGTTAGATAGCATAGGCTTTCCTGAAATTATATGTCTGACAGAACATTGGGTAAACTCAGAGGAATATGTTCATATTGAAAATTATCACATTATTAGTATATATCACAGACCGCACTCGAGTCATGGTGGCACAGCCATTTATTGTAGATTGACCACTGATTTCTCCCAAAACACTGATTTTAATGAACTCCGGAGTGAACTCAATTTTGAACTCTCTCATGCCTTCAGCAAAAGTCTTAAACTACATGTCTTTTCCATTTATCGTTCCCCAACAGGTAATGTCGACTATTTCCTTTTATCCCTGGATACACTCTTACACTCGGTTACTTCTTTTTATTGTAAGCTAATCATTAGAGGGGACTTTAATCTTAATTTTAATTACAACCTGGATAAAAATCTTCGGTTAAAACAAATCATTAATTGCTACAACTTAGATATGCAGGTAGCATCTGACACTAGAATAACAGCTAACTTTAGTTCCAGAATTGACTATGTTCTTACGAATATTAGTCCAAATATAATTATTAATACCGAAATAAGCAGTAGTGATCTATTGGACCATGAAGCAATTCTTTTCAGTACTAGTTTACAAAATCCGAACATACCAGGCCCTAAATACCACAGAATTTTTTCCCCAGCAAACATGTCTACTTTTGTGAGTTGCTTTGATAGTCTACCCACTTCAAATTTAACTAACCTTAACTATAATTTCAATTCATTAGTTAACAAAATCTCTTCAGCATTTGACATGTCCTTCCCCCTGGTGTTAGTTAAGCCTGGGAATAAAAGTTGGCTAACTGCGGGCTTGAGAATTTCAGCAAAAACAAAAGTCACTTCATATTTTGTATAAACATTTCTCCAATTCTACTTTCATTAAATCTTATTACCTTCGCTATAAAAGAATTTTTAACAATTTAGTAAAAACAGCAAAGTCACATTCTTTATCTAAACGTATATTAAATTCGAAAAATATTCCTAAAGAAACCTGGAGAGTTATAAATGAACTGACTAATAGAGTAAATACTCAGAAACAAGACATTATGCTTGAGAATTGTCATGTGGATGATATCGCAAACACTTTAAATGTACATTTTGCTAAGGTAGCTAGTGAGTTGGTGTCAGAGAACGATTCTTTGGCTACTGATGCTATTGAGTTTTTGCATAAACACAAGGATGGAAATCGTAATAGTCTCTTCCTATACCCTACCGATCAGCACGAAGTAGTTAGGGTCCTACAAGCTTTTAAAAATAAAAATACAGTAGGAATTGATAATGTTTCAGCTAAAATTTTATTACTTCTTCCGCTTCATGTTATACAATACCTTACTAAGCTTATAAACGATTCTTTTCTGAATGGAATATTTCCCTCATGCTTGAAACATGCTATTATCATCCCGTTACATAAGGGAGGAGCCAACACGCTTAATAACTTTAGACCAATCTCTTTACTCTCAACCTTCTCTAAGTTATTAGAAACGCTTATAAAGGAACGTATTACCAGATTTGTTAACAAATTTGATATTCTAAATTTTAATCAGTTTGGTTTTCGTTCTAACAAATCCACAGCAGATGCTATACATCAATTTTTAGCGGGTCTCTATACAACGTTGAATAGAAGAAAGTCTGCATCTGCTGCTGTATTTGTAGACATTAGTAAAGCCTTTGATTGCGTGCATCATAGCATCCTTTTAAATAAACTTGACCATTATGGTATTAGAGGGATGGCAAATTCATGGCTTAAATCTTACTTAGAGAACAGAACTCAATCCGTTAAACTCACTAGTCAACATAAAACAATTGTATCAAATATGGTACGTGTAAATTTAGGAGTTCCCCAGGGTTCTGTCTTGGGACCCTTATTATTCTTACTTTATATTAACTTTACATCTTCTGTTAAATATGCTTCATGTACATTATTTGCTGATGATATTACTTTGTACTGGGACTCTTCTTGTGCTCCTATACTTCACAATTGCATTTCATTGGATCTTGTTTCTACTCAAAACTGGTTCAAAATAAACAAATTCTCTATAAACACTAAAAAAACTTGCTGTATAATTTTCAAACCTCAAGTCACCTCTGAAACTATAAGTTTATCTGACAATTTATCATTAAATATTGTCACTAATACTAAATTCTTAGGCTTAACTATCGACCATGGCTTAACTTGGTCAGATCATATATCCTTGCTTGCTGCTAACTTAGCATCAGCGCGTTTTGCACTGAGAACTATATCCACGGAACTAGCAATTGACTCTGCCCTTAAAGTGTATTATGCCTTGTTTGAATCCAGGCTGCGGTATGGTATTCCCTTTTGGGGATATACCACGCTAGAAAAGTTGTCTCTCATCTTCAAATTGCAAAAACGAGCTATCCGGATTATTTGCCATAAACCAAGGGATGAACACTGCAGACCGCTCTTTAAACGACTGAAAGTTCTCACATATTCTTCCCTATTCATTTTAGATACATTGCTGCTCTTTCGTAAAAACACTCTTAAATATAATAGTGCCAACACTAATTCTTCATACATTACAAGAAATTCAAGAGATATCTGCAAAATTACACCTACTTCCACCCGAGTTTATAAATCAATACTTTTTATGGCACCAACTCTCTACAATAAACTTCCTGACAGCATAAAAAACTCTAAGAATACTCATAATTTTAAATTGTCACTAATAGCCTTGCTGCGTGACCGGTGTTATTACACGGTGGAGGAGTTTTTGAATGATGAGTCTGTCAAGTAGATCTATTATGACGGGTACTTTGTTAATCACTATTGTTGGTTAATTTTTATTGGTTATGACTATAATATATTTTATTGTAATTATTTTTAGACTTTTGACACTGTCGTACACTATATGTTATATTGTTTGTTAAATTGCTTGTCTCTGCCACTACCATGTATATATGGGTTCAAATAAATACAATAAAATACAATACAATAATAGTATGGCATAGCGTCAATTTCAATCTAAACTTCGAGCACATATAGGTGTTTTAAAATTCCAGCAATGTGTGTAAATACCCCAAATATTTCTGAAAATACGAAAGGCCAAACTGAAAATATAGTTGTGAAATGATAGTAATGCTTACAACAGCGGTGACATTACTTCAATATAATATATAAAAATTGATGTTACTATATGAATATTTTCATACTGAAAAAGACTAGTGGGAGTTTTAGAACCTTTACAAACTTCGTTATGTCACAACTGCTACTAGGTATAAAGCAAAAATATGACTATAATTAATTTTAATAATCGCTATAGCTGCGGTATAATGCTTCTTTACAAATCTTTAACACCGTGGAGGATGCTGTACACACTTTGATTTTGACATTTACAAATCCCACTCCTTTGTATATGTTTTGTGTATTTTGTTTAATTTGTCTATACTAATAATTATTATATACCAGTCTTTTTTCAAGACTACTCTTAATTTATTTTGAAACTGTAACCTTTTTAAATTTCATATTTTTGGAATATTGTTTTTTTTAGGTGAATTCTAAGCAATTATAAAAAATTATTTGTAACCAAGGTCCCAAGATTATATATAATCTTTACAAATATACGAAAGAGCAGAAGGGCGATGATCAAGACGTCATTTGTCTGAACAATTTCGGCAAAATGGTGTTGGAAGCAACTGGTTCTGGATTAACGACTGTTTAGAAAATTATTAAAAACACAACCAGTTGGTGTTACATTACAATTTACTTCATTAAGAAAAGCAACACAAAGTCTACATTAAGCGAATTTGAAGACGAAATTGTGCACACATCATTATAGAAAATACAGGAAAATGGTTAGATGGCATGAATATAGAGAATTTATATGCAGGAGAAAATAACATCATTAGAACAGGAATCAGACATTGGAAACGGATGACTTGGGATATCCTATACTTAGAGATGAGTTTGAATTAGCATTAAAGAGTCTGAAAGATAGATAAGGTGCAAGCAGAAACTCTAAAAGCCGCTGGACAGGCAGTAACAGAACATCTCTTCCAATTTGTAAATTATATGTAGGAGACAGGCGAGATACCAAAAGATTTCAAACGTAACATCATAGTCACTATACCAAAAAAAGATGCACGAATAGATGTGAACATTTACAATAAGTTTGACAGCACACGTGTCAAAAATATTAACTAGAATTGTACAAAGACGGATGGAAAAACAGGCTGAAGAAATACTAGGAGAAGATCAATTTAAGTTTAGGTGAAACAGGGAACATGGGAGACTATTTTAGCTCTGAGGGCGATAATGAAGCAGGTAATAGAAAAAGGGGAAAATGTGTATATAGGGTTTGTAAATCTGGAAAAAGCATTCGACAATGTAAAATAGAAAAAATGTTCAAAATACTAAAAAAGATTGGAATGAGTTTTAGTGGTAGACAGATAGTACATAGCTTATACAAACAGCAAACATCTGTAATAGAAATAAAGCAGGAACGTACAGAAGTAGATATTGGGAAAGTGGTGCGACAGGGATGTGCTCTATCCCCCCTGTTAATTTTTAACTTGTGCATCGAAGAGGCAGGGAATACTGTCAAATGCAGGAAAATATTTGAAATTATTGTAGGGACAACAGATGGATATGCTTAGATTTGCTGATGATCTAGTGGTATTAGCATCTAACAAGGAAGAGTTAGAAGCAGCTCTTAATGAAATGGAAACGGTTTTAACAGACATACGGCATGAAAATTAACGAGAATCTAACTAAAGTACTAGTATGCAAAGGAGGGGAAGGTAAATAAAAACTAAAATACGAAACGAGAACTTCTGATAGATTAAGTATTTCTGCAGCCTAGGAAGCCAAATAATGCAAAATGGGAAAAACGCAAAAGATGTAAAACAAAGAATAGCATAAGGCCGTTCTACATTTATCAAGAAAAAGCAATTACTGTATTCTAAGACAACAAACATAGAAACAAGGAAAGGTTTGCTGAAAGCATGTGTGGAGCACAGCACTGTATGCTGCAAAACTTGGACAGTAAGAGAAGCGGGCAGGAAAAAGATAGAAGTCTTGGAAATGTGGTGCTACATGTGATGAAGATATCATGGACAGACAAAGTTAAGAACAAAAACGTTCTAGAAATGATAGGGCAGCAAAAAAATCGGTGGAAAACTGTTAAAGATAGGATGATAGGTCACTTACTAAGGGACTAGTGCGGAATATCTTAGAAGCAGAGATAGGAAAAAAGAGAGGACTCTATTGCACACAGTTAGTCAAATATATAGGCTGTGGGAATTTCAGATAAATGTGTAGGTTAACTCAGAATAAAAATCATTGGAGGTACTCATACAACCAGTTTCAAGACGCAAAACAACGAAAATAAATAATTGTACTTAAACCTGATGATTATTATGAGTAACTATAGAGGTTTTGGTCTTGCAATATTGTCAACTAATGTTAATTGTGTGAAAGGATTTACTGAAAAACTATTAATTTGGTAAATGTCTGTATTGGGGGATCTTAGTAGTCACAGGCTGCTTAACTCCCTTCACATACCTTACATGTGATTTTCCAATGCTCCACCCGAAGGTATTACATTGGCCAGGAAGCGAGTTGTTTTTTTTTTACCTGGAAAATTAGGAATTTTGCCGAACCCTTGCTGTTCCAAGCAAGGTAGGGATCTTTAACGTGCATGACAACACACACACGGGACCTCCATTTTACCTCTCATCCAAACGAGGGTGTATTTTTGTGAAAAATGCTCGCCTAACATTTTTCAAACGGACCGTGTCGGGATTCGAACCTGGGACCTTGGGCGTAGTAGTCACACACATGCCACGGAGCCGCCTCCCCTTCACATACCACTGAAATAAGGTAGATATTTACAAAACAATAGAAGGGGAATCGAACTGTATCTAAGAAGAAAGAGCAACGGCTATGTTCGAAGACAACAAACGTAGATGCAAGGAAAACATTGTTGGAAACATATGTGTGGAGCACAGTACTGTACGAATGTGAAACGTGGACAGTGGAAGAAGCGGACAGGAAAAACATAGCAGCCTTTGTAATGTGGAGCTACAGACGTATGATGAATATATCATGAACAGACAAAGTTAAGAACAAAGAGATTCTCGAAATGGTAGAAGAAGATAGAAAAATGTATGTTCCGTCCAAGCATGTATATATTTAGTTTATATTATTATTACTATAGCGTTTTAAGTTTATTTTGTTAATCATAATATCTGCTCTTCTATTTAAATTAATTTGGTAAATCCGATCGCGTTATCTATCACCTTCAATGTTCTATCTTGTTGCCATATATGTTGGGTGACTGCGTGGCCTAGCACAGTCCATTGTCACCGCTTTAATCAATTTTACGAGTGCAATAAGAAGTGTTCTGGATCCAAGAATCTTCACCGCTCTAACTGGACATCAGGTAAGAATATTGAAGGCCGCATTTGTTTAATATCTGTTTGGTGATACACCCGCTTTTCTCCCTCCGAGTAGCTTTTTATGTACTTAACAATATAGAAAACTAAAAATAAGAGAAATAGGATGATAGGACACATGCTAAGGCATGAAAGAATAGTACGAAATGTATTATAAGCTAAGAGAGGTAGAGCTAATTGCACACAGATAGTGATAGACATAGATTGTGAGAAATGTGTACGTTCGCCCAGACTAGAAAACAATGCAGGTATGCACACAACCATCTAGGATTGAACAGCTAAGGATGATGACAAAATATTAAAAAAATTCTTTAATTTGTAAAATTTTCTCGCTTTAAAAATCTTTTACTTTGAGTTCACTAATTCAGGTCTGATCCACTGATAACAAATGCTTTGTACATTTTTGCTTACAAGCAATTTAAATTTCAGACATCATCGTAACATCGATTTCACAGAATAATATATGTCTAAAATTGCTGAAGTATGAAAATATTAATGTTTTTAATTTATCTATCTATTGGCCTTTATTCAAGATACTTTGTAAGAAATGGAAATTTGAGAGTGTAGGGAACGAACGCAAGTATGCTTACCCAAACAACACTTCAATTTTATTATTTTGTTTTCTACAATAAATAATTATTACACTACTGTAAAACAGTATAAGTTAGAAACCTTAACAATTACCTCAACTAATATATAATTCTCCCTGTAATGAAATTTAAAGGTTTAAGCTTACGTTAAGCCTTTATTTTTATTTGACAAAAATCAGAGAAACATCAAACTCAATGCCATTCTGATTAGCAAAGAAAAGCCAGAATAAAAATTTAATTACGTCGTTCTAGCAACAATACCCTAAATGTATAAACATAACTTTGATATTTTAATTACTAAAATTTTGAAACTACAAGATGTTTTTATATACTCAAATTTTTGCAGTGAATTTGGTATCAACTTACGAAGTAGTCTTTTACTTTAAACTACAACATAAAGAAGACCTTGCAAACGACAGCCAAAAATAAGTGAAAGGAAAACACACCGATAGATAATATTGTATCTTACAAAATACCTGCATTTTCTAAACTATATGTGACAAATTAAATTGACAAAACCACATATAACACCTGTTTCAATTCAAAATTAAAAGATCATCATTTAAACTTCAGCAAACCATTTAAAATTTCTTATTCTTAAAAATGCAAATTGAACTACAGTATTTCCAATTATTGACTGGGATATTAATCTGCCACGTTGATTTGAATTCAAACACCATGTCATTTCAAGATTTAAGTATTCGTATAAATTGAAAATTTTAATTCATCTGTATGCAAACTGCTGCACTTTTTGTCCTAGCTTTAATTTTGCTTACTAAATTTTCTGTTGCACTAAAAAGGATTATAAAACATTAACGTTAAAATTCATTGCAATTTAAACTTATAACCAATTACTACCTAAATGGCGACTTCACCACCACAACGAAAATGAAAGTGTCCATATAATAAATACTTGCCTTTTATCTGAGAAACTATTCTACTTGTCCAAAAAAGCTTCTCATTCAAAAATTTACATTCCCATTCTACGGGACCATACCGTACTTTTCAGCAATATAATGTAACGAGCACATCTGAGCTCAGACTTAAAATCATGTTTCTGAAAACACATCTTTCACACAAGCGCTCATATCAATTTACGATACTTACTTTTTAACCATTTATGCATTAAGTACAAAATATTCAATGAAAGCACTTTTTATCATAGAAAAGGTATTATAGTGTGAAACGATAACATACATTTTTAGGTAAATATTTTTAAATAGTTGTATCTGCAATTTACTAATGAAGCTATATATTTTATGTAAACATGAAATATAATACCATTGGAGAATAATTGATGTGCTAACAAACAAATTTAACAATTATGAACAAGGGAAATTAAATTCGTCACAAAACATGTTGCACTGTATTTCTTTTTTCAGATCACACTTGTTTTGAACTGAAACTTGTTAAAACATGCATTCTCGTTGCTAGCGCATTCAAAGCTCTCGAAAGTACTCGAATCTTACAGACAAGCGATCACATAGCAGAATTATTCCAGATCACACTAATTCTTGATACTACAGTGCTGTATACATTTGAGCTGCTGTCAAATGTAAAATGTTGTACCTTTCAATGAATTTTACTTTTGAAAAATCTAGAAAATAATTTACCTACTTTGGATAACTACACACCTTAGATAGTCAGTGTACAGCCTTATTGTAAAGCAAGCTGTCTGTCACTCTCGATTTAGCCATTCCTGCATGCGCATCAAGTTAATACCTGTTCTTTATATGTTTATAATTGTGATAAATCTGTTCTTTAGTTTTCATTTTATTTGCTTGCAAGCTTATTTTACTACAAAAAAGTGTGTCTAAATGATATTGCGATTTTAAAAAATTAAGCCATTTACAAAAGTGATTTAAAGGACATAAATTTTAAATTGTCTGTTTGTGTTTATCTGGATTTAAAAATTGCTTTAGAAACATTAGTAGGCATATAAAAAACTTCTATTAGTGCAATTGTATTCAGAATTTTCTCATGACTCCAAATAATACACAGAAAAATTATATGGTATTTAATTTAAAATACTAAATTGGGTATGCTGTTAAACTGGAACTGATAAAAAGATACATAATGTGCAAGAATTAAGGTCTTGGGTACTAATTACTAAATCCAACTTTCATTTGTAAAATATATGCAAGTTACCTTATAAATCTATTGCTGCTCTGTATACTTGGGCATCTAACTGCTGCTATTCCAAGTAGTGCAGGAAAAGCTATGGAGGTATAGTAGATAAGATTGATTTAATACAAAAACTTTATATATAATTTCGAAGTATTTTGGAAGTGACTAAGATAAAGCACAACATTACTTTGAAAAGTATGAGATAAAAAGAAAAGTGTAGACTTTGAAGCCACTTTGAGACATCAAACGTTTGAAGTGCATCAATCTAAAATAATATTTTCTTGCTTATGCTTCTTAGATTGATATGTCTAAGGTATCGGTTCAGTAGAATGCATCAGCAGACTAATGATATTTATTATGCTGAAAACCACTGAGTTACATTAATTTTTTTAAAAATTTAATATGCCAAAGTAAGATAATTACAATAGTACCTCTCTACAATAAATTATTAGCTGCCCATTTGCACATTTAAATAAAAAATTTATATTAAAATATACCTACATTAATATTTAAAACAATATCTGTACACAATACTTTGATAGCTTGGGTATAAGCCGCATTAGAAAAATGAGGAATGAATTATATTCAGTCTAGTAAGTATTAAGTGGTACAAAAATTATTTGCTGCTTCAATACTGTGACATAATAAATTAAGGACACAGCCTCCTTTTCTGTCATTTCTTTTTGAGGTTCACAACTGAACAAATATTATTTATCGGGAGATGTTTCGATACAATTTTCATTAAGCAAATCCAATTTTTGCTTCGTCTTACATTGAGTTGCACTTCCAATTACTTCAATCCATCTAAAACCAATTTTGTGAGTATAAATAAACAAGACAGTTATCGATACCTGCTATATGTGTATTCAGATTCTGCTCTAAAGAAATACACATGATTCTTATACTGCAGTTTAAATACAAACTCCTTGCTGATGTTATCATCTGGTGCAGGCGATCCTACAGAATAACCTAATAATGGTAATGATGCTAAAGGGAATTCATCCATACACCCTTTATAAAAAAATAAGCAAAATGATGTAAATACAACCCATAGTTTTTGCCAGCCATTACTGCTCTTAAATTTTCTCAGTAAATATCCAGATAGTTGGTTCTAAAACAGGAATATATGTAACAATTATGTAGTAATATTATAATACCTCCACTGCAACTAGTTGATCTTGCATACTAATGCTGGTATTTCTGTGCCAACAAACATGTACAGTGGTATTACTTCTTTGCGAAGACACTTTCATTTGTGTACCAACATCTGCACCACACTGATCAAGAATTTCATCCGAAGAACCTTAACAAAAAATCATTATTTTGAAATTATGATAAGTAATTAAAATTAAAATCAAACTGATAGTGTAACATATGTAAGTAGAACTTGATAGATATAGTGTAGTATTGGTAATTCTAGTTTCAATACTTTGAGATTACGTGCAATTGAACGTTTTTACAAAAAAAACCCTCATTTAATATATATTACAGAATAACAATAAATAACACTTCAAATTATGGTATCTACATTTTGGTTCTTAATAGAATGTCATTCATAAAATCCCTTCAAGCAATTCTGTCAGTAACGGGAAAAATTTGTACTATCAAAAATATCCTTACAAGAACATTTGAGTTACTGTTTAATGTTTGCAACAATAAGAAGTAATTAAGATGAAGTTTGTGAGAAACTGAGAAGATAAACACAAGACATTAGAAACATTTTGTTGCAGAGCACAGAATTGGTACAGCGAGTGTTACAGGTTATCGTAGAAACAGTGACAAAATCGAGAAAATTTCTTTCGATAATGCTTAGACAATGAAAGTTGATGCAACCCTAGTATAAAGTGACCATTTATATTTTTCGTCAGAGCAGGACACCTGCAGAATTTTTAACAAAACAAAAACTGATTGCTGTTTTAACTGCTTTTTATTTATTAATAATGAGAAAGTGAATGAATAATAAAACGTCTTTAAAGACTTGTTTTATATTTGTCGGCGGAACAAATCTGTTTCAAAATATCGAGTCTCGTTTTCAAGTAAGAATGGAGCTTGATTGCATGATTTGTTGATGTTTGTCTTGGTGATCAATATGGCATTCATTTAGCCTAAAGCTAAAGCGGGACATTTATACTCTTACTGGGGACAGCGGGACAGATAGTGTGAAAGCAGGACTGTCCCTCCCAAAACGGGACGTATAGTCACGTTACCCTAGTATGAAAAACAAGCAAAGCTAGTTTACTGTAAACAGAACCGAAATCAAATGTTTAATAGGCTATTGCAATAGATAAAAGTTCTATAAAAATAATAAATTTAGAAATCACAAAAGTGGCATTTTATTTTTGTACAGTACATTTGAAATGAAACTAATTCACTAATTATTTTAAAAGCCACCAAAATGAAAAACAAAGTGTAATACATTTCTCATAACATATTAAGGAAGCTTTTGAACATTAATAATATTCAATTTAATAATACACCTACATAAACAGATAGTTACAATATATGCAAGACACAATAAAACCTAGTTTTAGAAAATAACACACAAAAGAAAAACCTGAGTTGATGAACTTCGCAGAGATTAAATTATAAACCAGACATTGTATTCATTTATATCGCAGTTGCACATGGTTAACACAAATAAACCATACCAGCAGGCTTCTTACATATATTAGGTACATCTTAATAGTATACTCCTCTGTGACAGAGACGTGGGGATAATGACAACGCGAGACAGCCACTTGAACGAAAGAATTGGAATTCCTTGAAAATCATCCATGCGAACAGATGTGTAAAGGTTTGGTTTGTTGTAAACACCCTATTAATTATGGAATAATAAATGAGGGTCCACGTGATTGAACACGGATTTTCGACATAACCTACAAACAAAAGGAAATTGGGACGGTTTGTTTCCCAGCAGAATATTTTGGAATTCAAGGTCCCAAAGAATGAACTGGTTAAATGGGGCTCAAGACCCGTGAGGTAATGTTAGAAAATATATGTGTAATTGTATTTGTGATTAGCATTTATAAAGTACTTTCCCAATGTATAGCATTACATTTGTTTTTAATATAATGTTCGGACATCATGAATTTAACAATAAGTAATTAAATTATATAAAGACTGTTACGTGCCATCCCTTCATGTAAATATTTACTTTCGTACTTAATTAAATTTCATATTCCTGACTGTATTCATGGTCCTTTGCAAAATTTTCATTAACAATTTCGATAGCTTTCTAAATTGAAATGATTGCTTATTCAACACCCTGTAAGTTTTTATTAGTATATGTAATTATAATTTAAATACTGCAAATCTACTCTATTTCAATATAGCATTGAAGCTGGTATTTTTCTTAAAGATTATATAATAACTTTAGAACGTGGTTCGGTTATCAAAACATTTGTTTTCAAAGATATTACAATGGGTCATATACATGCTGCTGAAAAGGTTATTTCTGGCCCGCTTACTGTTATTCCATGTTTAATATAAATTAGTAATTGGTTTATGCTACATTTCTGTAATTTTATATGAAAAATTAGGCAAGTCTCCTTACACAACCTACGGGTAAGTAATAAGTCCTTGAATTTCAAGTATATCCTTGTTTGCGTACTTTAGACACGTATTGTTTTGAAACGCTTCGACTGGTTCTACAGAGCAGGCGTTAATTCAGATCCTCCCATTATGGTATTGGTGTTTCACTTCCTAGAATGAAATCATAAGTTGGTTGTAGAATGGATATATCTCATCAATTCTTTTAAGCAACAATTGTTTCGTTTGTATAAAATTAGAAATATGCTACTCCTTTAAAATATAATTTTATGGAATGTTTTCGTAAAACAGCAACGTAAGATCGTAAAATCATGGAACTATTCAATCCGTTTTCTTATGGCAGCTACAGATGCTTTGGTATTCTAAATTTAAATAGTCCTTCTTTTTTGTTTACAATTCAGAAGAAGTATTATACATTTAACTAGACAATTCAAATATCTAGAAGGGAACACTTGGCACATTTTGGATGGAAGATAAATAAATTCAGTTACTACTAATGTAAAATGGATCTGGCAGATGTTAACTGCACAAGGTTGTTGCACCCCAACAGAAACATCACGTCAATCTGTAAAACTTGCTGTTTTGTTTCTCTGCATCGTTTAATGACTTCCTCATGGAATATTGAGTCGGAATTTTTTTAAATTTTATGGTTACTCAACGCACAAGTGAAGATGTTATGGTGTGGAAATTTAATTTGCTTCTCCAATTGTCAGAAATGTTACAGGGACATCTGTTATTGGTTGAGTATTAATTATATAATAAAATACGTATGGACCAACTACAAATTTTGTTTATATAAATTTATTTAGAGTTACCCTATTGTTTAGGTGACACTATGATATAATTCTGTACTATTACGGCTAAAATACATTTCAGCTGATAGAAGATTTTTCTTAATCACTACAGTCCACTAGTACATTAATTTTTTGTTATTTTTTTAAAGAAGTTGTGGACACTAAGTAAGAATATATAAATGTTTAATTAATGTTTGTGTAGAACATATTTAAGCTAGGTGAGTGAAGATCAGTTTTATTTGTTAAAACGGATAGGTGACTTATGTAAAATAATCCGTTATACCTACATAGAGTTTACATGTCGGCCAGAGGAATTCCTATTACCTCAGACATTTTTGGTGTCCTTTAAACTTGACGAATTGAAAACCTACCAGAGTAAGTATTAGTAATAACGTAGTTTGAAATTGTACCTATTGTCCAGTCCAAATTAGAATAAAGTATAGGGTGCTTGGATGTAAGGTGGATTTATCCGGCGTAATTAATTTTAAATGCGGGAGCAGGTAACCTAGCTATTTAGTGGGTCAATTAAGTTAAATGAAAATAAATCAACATTATTTTACATAACCCGTTTTGATTGTAAAACTGACAACAGCACTATTCACATTAACACTTAACAGGAATTCTTTTATATAATGTTTCATCCCAGAACATTTTTCTTAATCTTCTTTGGGAATTAAACCACTCATAGTTTTTAAAAACATCTTTATTTACGTTTCGATCCATGTTTGACATTTATGACATAAATTGAAGGTGACTGATTTATTGATGTTCAAAATAATTGGTTTGAGTACACTAAAATCTTTTTAAAAATGGACTAGACTATAAATCTGACAGTCAAAACAAGTGCTGCTAAAACAATTATAAACCACCACATGTTTTATATCATTATATTATATAACTATATATTGACCAGTATTCAGACATATCTCCATTCCCCCTTTTAAATGTGACTCAGCAAGGATATTATAATTGTTTTCTATGCTAATTATACAATGAAAGAGAAAATCGTTTTGGTGGTTGCACTGTACGACCTGAACGAGATGACACTTGAGAAATTAAAGAAACTAATTTGTTTTTACATTGGTTGTCATTCTGCTCTACAACAGATTCAGAACCCCCAACATATCTTTTTCATTCATTCTTGCTACATGTGTGGTGATGAAGTGCTCTGCAAAAATTGTAATTTTCAACAAGTTAAAGTGTATTATAAATATCAAGTTTAGTGTCTACTTAAAGGAAACTGAAAGTGCTTTTTAGGGATGTAGTAATCTAGTTTTTTTCTTAATCTTTTTTGGGAATTAAATATCGTGGAAATAGGGTAGTTTTCCTCCTCAAGATAAATACAAAAAAACCACTACTTAAGCCGTACGGTAACGTAATCGCACACTTCTTTAATAACCATCACCTCAACCGTATAAATAGAAACATGTTAAAAAATGTTTTCCAATCCTCAAGTTATTGAATTTATATGAAATTTAACTACATAAAAAATTAATCGGCTGATTTCATGTTGAGCGTATCGGCTACCTCAAAGTCGCTCCCAGGGTACAACACAAATTGAAGGCACTCATTCTTCTAAACTTTAAAATTTTCACCTAATGTATTCAAATCAAACATTAATAAATCAGTCACCTTCAATTTATGTCATAAATGTCAAACTTGAAATTTTTTGGACAATGTCCTAGGTCATGGATCGAAACGTAAATAAAGACGATTTTAACAACTCTGAGTGGTTGAATTCCCAAAAAAGATTAAGAAAAATACAAAATCTAATGTTCTAATATGTTAATTTAATAATTATCCACTAATATCAGTCTAATAGGAAAATATAAATCAATATTTAACATATGATAGATATAAAACACTAACATATTGTTATCAGAAAACCAGAATCACTATCAATAAGTGTAAACATTTATTGCTCAAAGATAAATGGCAATTTACATATATACAAAGTATTTCATAATACCATAAGAGGAAATTGCAGTTCACAGTTAAATATGGATACCATAAATGATAAGTGCATTCAATGTAATTTGAAGGTCAGTAGCGTAGAATAAAGCAACAATTGCGACGTTTGTCACAGACTGTTACATAAAAAATGCTAAACTCTAACAGCTTCTGAGATCAAATGCATGTCATTGCAAAAAAGAGTGTTAAAGTTAGTTTGCAACATATGTGGCGACTTTATCAAAATTCTGCCAAGACTAGTTAGTCTAATCAGTGAAATGAAAAATGACATTACTCTCAAACAAAACTTATTGATAAACATACTGCCAATAAAAACAGCCAGTTAAGTCAATGTAGTTAAAAATAAATTTGAAACTTTCTTGATTGTAAAAAGACCAAGTCAGATATAAGAAGTGCAGTCGATCCTGTTAGCATAGGGATTGCTGTCTCCAAAGTTAAGCAAGTCCCTAATGATGGTGTACTGATTGAAGTCAATAGTAAAGATGATCAAAGACAGTTGAAAGACAATATCACTGGCATGCTGGGTTGTCATTTCCATTCTTATGAAACCTAGGGTAAGAGTATCATATGTGGAAAATGATGACCTAATGAATGATGAAACTACAATTGCAAAGATTTTAAAGCAAAATAAAATAGTCACCACAGTAGATGACTTTCATTTGAAGGTAATAACAGTGTTATAATACATCAATTATTGCCTCTAATCATCAGATTCCTGAGCAGGTTGTTAATCACTCATCTACCACTGCACCTGAGACTCCCTATGCAGAAGTTGTGAAGAATAACGTACAATACGAACTTGCTAATAATCAATTAAGCAAAGGTAATGATGGTTTTACAACCGTTTTTAACAAGAAAAAGAATAATCAAAAATCTATATATGGCACCGGTGGTATTAGTAGTAATTTCTCCTCTAAATTGACTGCAGTTGAAAAGAAAGTTTGGTTCTTTGTTGGACGTATTAAGTCTGGGACCAAAAGTGAAACCGTTTCGGATCACTTATGGGAAATCATTCCAAATAAAGAGTTTTTTGTGATAGTCTGGAAACACGGGGTGTGTATGCATGTTTTCGCATAGGAGTTCATGTTGATGACAAAACCATTGTTGAGATTCCTACTAACTGGCCTAGTGGCACTGAAATTCGGCCGTATATTATTCCTAAAAAATCGGTCCCGGAAAACAATTCTTGACACTAAGATTAGTAGTCAAATTTTAAATGTGAACTAGTTTGGCAAATCTGGTATTCACTTTTATTATCAAAATATGAGGGGTCTTCGTACTAAGACTATCAGGACATTACTCAATATTAGTTCAGCTAAATTTGATTGCATAGTTTTTACTGAGACTGGTTATCCAGTGACATTTCTAATGGTGAAGTTATTCCTAAGAATTTTAATGTATTTCGATGCAACCGCAAGTGTGAACAGGTAAACAAACAAAGAGGAGGAGGAGTACTTATTGCCATTAAATCACACATTAAGTCTAATTTACTACCCAGGTCAAGGTCTCATTATTTTGAGGATATTTGGATCAAATTTTTTTACGGTCATGCTATCTTATTAATAGGAGCGGTGTATTTTCCTCCTAAATCGTCTCATGAGCTGTACCACGTATTTGTTGATAAAGTGGATTATTTAAAAATCAGCAATAATACAGCTAAAATTTTAAGTTTTGGGGCTTCAATGTTCCTGAAATTACATGGGTTGATATTGATGGCTATTTTCTGCCCATTAAACTCACATCTTTGGTCAGTGAAGTTTTAGTAAGTGGTATGCAGCTTACTGTCTTAAATCAGATTAACAGAATTGCTAATAATCAGGGTAAACACTTAGACTTACTTTTTTCTGATTTAGAATCCCTTGAAGTCATTAGATCCCAGAATATTCTGGTCAAAGAAGGTGGATATCACCCGGCTTTGGAATTAGTTTTACTTTAAAAAATACCTGCGAGTATGCCATCTAACAATAAATCTGTGGTATATCAGTTTAGAAAGGCATCTTACGATGACATTATTAGATTTTTTCAGGAAGTTGACTGGAATTTTGTCCATACTGATCACAATATTAATATTATCGTCAACGAGTTCTACGAACGATATAATCTTGCTATTAATCTTTTTATTCGTAAAAAATATTCTAAACCTAGGAGATTTCCTAAATGGTACAATGAGAAACTAATTAAGCTAATTAAGTTAAAAAATAAATTGCACAGTAAATTCAAGAAATTTATTCAGTGGAGGATTACAATGACTACTCAAATTTGCGTCGGCTAAGCAAAAATGAAATGAACATATGCTATAATCTTTTCATCGGGAACTTAGAAACTGAAATTAAAACAAATACTAAGAGCTTTTGGGCATACATTAATTCTGTTAGGAAAGAAGTGGGTATTCCTATTAGGATGAATTATGGTGGTAATTTGCTCTCCTCATCCCAAGAAATAGTTGATGCTTTCACTGATCACTTCCAGTTCTTGTTATCTAGCAAATCTGGATGCCAACAGAGGCTTATGCAACTTTTCTGGTGTGTGTGTTTCATCTGCCGGCTTGTTCAGTCATACATTCACAGCCAATGAAATCATAGATAAGTTAACTAGTCTAGATATTAACAAAGGGGCTGGTCCTGATGGTATACCTCCAATCTTTGGAAACAATGCTGTATGATACTTGCTGAACCGTTACAAGTTATATTTCAAAAATCCTTTGATTCCGGTGTATTTCCGGAACGGTAGAAGAAATCCTCCCTTTATCCTGTGTACAAAAATGGAGATAAAAGTGTTATAAAAAACTACAGAGGAATTTCATTACTCTCTACTGTAGCTAAAATTTTTGAATCGATAGTTTGTGATGAGTTATTTAACACATTTAAACATGCCTTGGTGAAGCAACAGCATGGTTTTTTCAAAGGCCAATCAACATGCACTAATCTTGCTGTTTACCAGAATTTTCTAGTTAATGCACTGGAAGATGGCAACCAAGTTGATGTGATATATACTGATATATCTAAAGCATTTGATAGGGTGTGCCATAATTTGCTGGTGGAGAAGCTGTATGCTTTGGGAATTCAAGGTGTTTACCTAAAGTGGATTTCTTCCTATTTGTCTGGCAGATCTCAATACGTGCATATTCGAATGTGTTAAATCTAAAGTGATTACAGTGACCTCGGGAGTGCCGCAGGGGTCTCACCTTGACCCTATATTATTTTTGTTTTTCATAAACGATGTCATTTCTGTGTTCACATCTAATCAGTGCTTACTTTATGCGGATGACCTCAAGTTTTTTACTTATGCTAATTCTTACACAGATTGTTTATGTATTCAGCATGACCTTGATAATTTAGTTTCTTATTGTGAATGTAATTTACTAAGTTTTAATGTTGCCAAGTGTAAAACAATTAGTTTTTACAGATGTAAAAATCCGATCGGATTCATCTATCATATCAACATTATTCTTCTGGAATTTGTTAAGAGTATTTCTGACCTAGGTGTTGTATTTGATCAGGAATTGTCTTTTTCTGATCATATAGACCATATACTGTTTAAATCATTCAGAATGTTAGGTTTCATCAAAAGAAACAGCATATATCTATTTGATATATGTTCTTTGAAGTTGCTATATAACACATTAGTTTTAATTATTCTAGAATATAATTCTCTTATCTGGTCACCTTATTACAAATGTCACATAGATAGATTAGAGCGTGTACAAGATAAATTTATTAAATATCTACTGTGGAAACTTAAGTTTCCTTATGACAACCTTGACCATGTAATCAGAAGAAAGTTAGTAGGAATGCTAAGCTTAGAACAGAGACGTAGGAATAATATGGCTTTCTTTATGTATAAGCTTTGGAATAACATGGTTGATAGTGTAGACTTATTAAGCATGATTGGTCTAAGGATAACTCGTAAGAATACAAGGTATAGTGCTGTATTTAGTGAAAGTAGGCATAGAACTAATTATGGTTCAACTAATTGTGTTTCAAGGCTATGTATGACTTACAATAAATTTTTTGTAGAAGTCGACATCTTCAGGTGTAACTACACTGAATTTAGAAACAAAATTTTAGAATTATCTTAATTTAAGGCTTTAAGTGTGCATGTTTTCATTTGTTTTATTTTTATTAGTGTGTATCAATTTGGAATTATCTATACATACACACAGATGAAAATAAATAAATAAAAAAGTCGATTGTTGTTTTAGAAGCCAACCCTCTGACACATGCCTCGTTGAGACTTTTTTCGTTTTCTTTTATTTTATTTTGAAACCGAGACGATTGTTGCGACTTTTGGCTACACGAAGTTCTCCTTTTGGGTTTGTGTAAATTCATTTAAGCAGGCAGTTTCCTAAGTCAAAAAGGAATATTTTAAACTTAACACTTTACCTCTAACTACCAAACTATATAGATGTATTAAACACGAGTGAGTGCACATTTAGTGTGGCAAAATGTTCCTTTAAATTCCTCTACCAGTCCTTCAATTATCTTAATAATATTACTTCTGCTCCCTAAAGTTGTAAGTTCAACAACATACTTTGCCGCAAGAATTTGAGGAGACGAAACTGATCTACCTGAAAACATCATCAGTAATTTCCAGATGGAAACCACTGGCGGATGAGACCTTAACTACAGTTATTAGTCAAGGTAATTCCTTATGTTTAATTTGTAATGGATTCCTTATCATGTAAATTCGTAACCGTTTGACAGTAATTATTTGTCACCAAATTTAGGACGTAATAAATTTTGCCCAGATTAACGTAATAATTGAAGCCAAATGGAGAAGTAATAATTCGTAATACTGGTTTTATGCAACAATTTGGTATTTTCAACATCAGTATAAAAAATACAAAAAAAATAGATTTGGTAGTAGAAGCAAATGTCTCTTAACAGTCGACCAAAGGGTTGAAAATGTATTTATAAAGGAAAAATTAATTACTTTCTATGATACATTACATATAATTGAATTCGGTAGCGAATCTACTTTCCACCCATTTATAGAAGTTTTGAAGTCACATTTGTTTGTAGTTCTAAATAATTTAACTGTTAGTACTTTACAACCCCTGTACACAAGCAGTATGAAAAAAGTGAACTTACTACAACTTTTAAGGCTAAGATAAGTAATTTTTGCATCAGTTTTGTCTCTAGCTAGTTGTATAGCATTCTGCATATCCTCTTTCCATCGATCTTTTTCTTCTTGGTTATTGGCAGCAACAGTTAAAGCTCTATTACCTCCTACAATTATAAGTAACAATAATAAGTATATAAAGAGAAAAATTACCATATATAATAAAACCATAATTTGCAAGCTCTCCTTCAGGTTCTTCCAGTAGCACACCTCTTAAAGGCATGTGACCATGTACTTTGAACTGCAATGTTGCTTGTGATCTAGATGTATATAATAATATATCAGAAAACTACAAATTAAATATTGATTATTTGTTAAGAATATTATTTAACCGTACCAAGAAGAACATTCTTTGCTGATACCCTTTTCTGGAATGCTTAAGAAGACAGCCGTGTCTAATAAACTGTCTACCATTCTGTATTAAATTATCAAAGCCCATAATATCTCTCTGTAACTCACACAACGTAGCTAGGTTTTCTGAATGTGCTAACGTTTCTTTTATAGGTTGCATCAAGTCCTTTAGTGCATCACTTGCTGTTAAGCAATCTGCCCTATCTAAATGATTTGGACCATAATGTTTTAGTAATCCTAAAATTTGTTCACTATTTATTCAAACATTTAGTACAAACTTAATATAAAAATCTAAATATAATATATATTACAAACATGTTGACATTAAAAACATATCAAGCTTATTCAAATTCGACAGAGTTAAAATGTATGTTTAAATTTGGCAAAGTTGCTAAATTTTACACTAAATAATAATTTGGGAAGCTATTTGATTTATCTCATTTGGTATCTGAAATATTTTCAAAAATGTAAAAACTTAATTTCTGTTTTTGATTTTTAGAGCTGTTATTTCAAATAATATTCGGAATATAAAGGCACTTTCCTGTGGCGACTTCTTACCACGTATAGAATGGCACGATTCGATTTATTTAAAAAAAAGGTTTGTCTTTATTTGACCATCATCAACTTTCTTATTTGTTATGGATTTCGGTACATTCTGATACATCTATTTTTTCTGATTACAGCAATGTATGATGTACTTTGAAAGGTTTTTAAACAACAGCTTAATAATAAATAATAGTATTTTAATAAGATATGTTACAAATAATAAACGTAAACCATGTTTTAAAACTTAAGTGTTATAGCGAAGAAACAATAATTATAATAATTGCTCAAACAACTGACCATTTTCATTAATTGTGTACGTTTTCTTGCATTTAGAACAGCTCTTTAAATTGATCTTCTACAAATAAGCCAAATGCACAATAAAGATTAGCTCTAAGTTTCTTAATGTTTCTGGGTTATTTTTAAACTTGGTTTTTGCATTTCTTAAATTAAAATATCCCGCTTCGTAATTTGTCGCGTTTTTATTGCATTATGCTCTGATTACTTCGCCCTTTGCTTAAATTTAAGTATCATTTACGACTGTTCTAAAATGTAGAAACATTCGCCTTTCAGATATTATAAATTTAGGTATTCTTCAAGAATCACTTGTGTAACATTTTGCATTATTCTAGTTAAACCACAGTCAGTTAGGCAAACCACTTCACTTTTATTCAAATGCTTAAATTTAAAACTTGTTATCGCTGTATGCTTGATAGTACCATTTATTCTACTAATTTTAGTTTTTCACATGTGGTATCGAGATTAATAATTTATGTATCACTCTCGAACTGAATTATTGTTGCTCTTTTTAATAACAACGCCTTGTATTGTGTGTTCTAAATTGGTTGAGCAGTTGCATATCCTGTATGGAAAACTTTTACTTCCTTTTGTACGACTAGTAAGGTATCCTTTACTTGAGTTACTCTAAATAGCATTTTTTTCAGCTTGTTTAGGGGTATGTTTTAGATTTCCGTTTTATTTGGACCTAGTTATACCATTTTGGGTTGGATGTGACCCTATCTTAGGATATGTTTCGGAGGCCCAGAAAGCGTTGGATCATTCTTGTACCATATTGTTTGTAGCTACCAGTTCCTCTTGCTTTTGTGATGGTGGGTATATTGTAACTAGTAACTAGATTGATATCATCCAACAGTAAATCGATCAGGTACGAAGAATTTCTTTTAAGTGTTGCTACGGTTTGTAACACTCGCCTGCTTGGACGAAAATGTAATAATTCATTCTTTTACAACATATTACAAGGTTAGTGACTATATTCACGAAAATAAATAATTGGGGAAGCAATTCAATCATTTTTAGAACATTTAAGACATTTAAGCTTAAAATCATTTGCAGGTTCAACACATTTGAAGAAAATAACAGTGAAATGAAATTTCTTTCCAAACCCAGTTGCGTAAAGAAGTCAATAAACGCATATAATTTATATCAGTTTGTATACGTAAACATTTAAAAAAAAACAAGCATATTAAAGTATGAATATTAGAGGCGATGGGATACGTGCAATTTACAACGTACACAAAATACCATTCGTTACACACATCCCGCTTGAAAGTTCAGAAATACGTGCAGTTTAGAACGTAAAGAAAATGCCATACTTAACAAAACAAACATATATAATTAAAGTATGGAAATTAAAATTCCTATATACGTGCAGTTTAAAACGTGCATGGAAGACCATTTGTTAATAAGTCACTTTACAAAGTTACAAAAGACGTGACATTTAGAACGTATATATTTAAACCCGTTAGAAACCAACACCTTGCAGATAAACATTGAAACGCCTTTTCCACGGACAAACGACTGATAGCGGGCTGTCAATCAATGAGAATGCGTGGAACATTTGGGACGGAATTTGTCTATAAAACTAACCGAAGCAGATAAAGGATATTCATTCTATAATCACGCGCTGACTGTAATAGTTGAAACAAGATTATTACGTAAATAAAATTTAGTGAAAGTTATAAGTTGAAGAGATTGAAATATAAAATAAAACAATAAAGTGCACGTTGAAATAAGTGTGTATAAAATTCTGCCATTGAAATAAACGTAAGTCTAGAATTTGTTAAGTTTATTTTCCGCATAAATTAATTACCCTATTTTTCTACCTTGTTCATTCATTACTCGTTCGAATAAACTCCGTTCCAATCCTTAAATTCTTCAACAACCCCCTATATACTTTACTTGTTGCTTCATAACCCCGTTTTACCATAAATCTGTTAAATCCTTCAACACAATTAATAATAAACATGCTTTGGAATAAATTCCTTAACTCAAATCCCTTTTTCTTTTACAACGAAAATTTATTCTATAAATTAACTAATCTATGCCTTGTGTTAGGTGATCTCTTAAATTCTTCAATAGCATCCTGTTTACAATAATAAATACGCTTTCTACAAATTTTCATTTTGAACTGATTTATTATTTCGAAACAAGTTTAGGCTACAATTAAATAGTTATATCCTGTTTTAGGTACCCACTATCTTGGTATACCTTACGACCACCGTATAATGGTTTTCTCTATTGTTCCAAGGTAACGACTTGTTGAAATAATGGTCGCGCACTATCTGATATATTCCGGGTTTTCCAGTTACAGCGCTTAGATAAGCTAGGATTTGCAGTTCGACTCCATGTTGTTTAAACCATTGTTGAGTTTGATTCTGCAGTTTGTGCGTCGAAATGTTTTCTACATTTATTCGTCACGGTATTTCAAAAAGCGATGCACGTCTTTCTGTTCGACAACTAGGTGTCTTGCGTGTATTCGGTATTCTCTTTTTAGTTTTTTTTAGCTGGAGGCCAAATGGGTTCTTTCTTTATGTAGAACAACTGCTTTTGTTGGCAGACCAACTACTTTTGTCCATAGACCGCTGCTGCAATTATGGTAGCAGAGTAAATGTATGCTGACGACGATGGCGTTTCTGTGTTGACCCATCCCCGATGGCTTGCGAGCTACGTATCTGGACACCTACAGGTATGCAACTTGTTTTCTTTTGTGTGCGACAATGGCATATTCCGTATCAACATTTGGTGTAGTTACGTGACAAGAAACGTCACATTGTAGAACTATTGTTTGTTGCTGCGATTCGATATTATCGCTCTACAGATGCCATGTACTATTTTTAAACATGCTTGTCAAAAGAACGCACACGTTTATTCGCTTTACGGACTAGTTTATTTACAAAAATTATTAGGTCAAGTTTTAAATCGACAAAAACTTTCACACGTTAATTCGTTCCGACTAATTAGTTATTTTATAAAAAGTATTAGGTGAAATTTTAAAAACACTTGACAAAAGCTCTTACTGTTTTTATTTGCTACTGATTAATTTTATTTTGTGTAAATACGAGATGCGCACTTCGTATCTAATTCCTAAATTGTCCGCATAATATAATTGTTTGCTGTAAAATAGTAACACTTAATTTATTTTCCTTTTGCTTGTTTGTACCGAATCCTTTATTAATTTTTGTATGTTAATAGATAAGTGTGGGCGATGTATTTTATTTTTTTGTTTTCTTGGTATGTAGGTGAATCCCCCCACTCTCCGCGTCTGGTGGTTAGTCTGGTATCTACTTTTCTTCCGGCTACGTCTAGGTTCATAGCAAATTAATTAATAAATAAAATCTTTGCAGTTTACTAATTTAGGGCACTGGATCACGACACTAATAATACACTGGATCACGACATTAATACTTAATACACTAGAGAACGACAATAATATACGAGAGAACGACGTTAATATACTTGATTACTGGGTTAATACAATAAAGCACGACGTTAATATTCCAAGTAAAACTCTAAGGTTAATACTTCAATTCATTGGTCAGACAACTCCGAATTGTTGGTAAATATTTCAAAGTACTGGGGGTCAACACGCTAAGCTACTGAACAAATGACCAATTTAGGACAGGAAGCCCCAGCTAGAAAAACAGGAGGAATATAAGGTCAGGACTATTCTTTCAATTTATAGTATCATACATTTATTTTTAAATAATTTGTGTATTCGGAGGTGAGCTCTAAAAAGTTGCATGTGATTAATATTTTATGTAAAAGGTCAACAAAAATTTTGTTGGTACGTAAAAGTATGCTAAGAAAGGGGATATTTCTTTGAACATTCAATGGCTTTAATTACTATAAAAAGGTGCAAAAAGCTAATTTGATAGAAATATTTATTTAAATTTGATTTAAAAATTCTATAAAAAGCAAATGATATTAAAAAGGGCGCAGATTTGTAAATTGATATCTTATTTATTTCATTATACAAATTTTGGTGAATTTAGTTTGTCTTATGCGGAGATATGTTACATTCCAAATTTGGAGATGTACACTTTTAAATTTATGAGTGAATTCCCGCCATTATTTTTAAAATAGGCTTGTTCATTTCTGTTATTTCGGATAGTTGCGTTTGCGCAAAAGGAATGCATAGACGCGGAGTGGCGTAAGTGCGTGGTTTGGACACGAGAGGATTATTAGTAATGAGACGTCGAACGGTGACGTTTGCCTGTGTAGTTCTTTTGACTTTTCTCTTTTAGGATGTAGGTTTCCTCCTTATCTTGCCTTATCGTCCCTTACCTGGTTGTTCCTATCGTACTGCTACAAACAAAAGAAGAGGGAAGACGATAAATTTCGTTTCAACGATGACATGACGCAACCCACTACCAAACAACAAGGACCCTGAGATCAACTGCATGGCTCGTTTAAGTGAGTACTTTTGCTTTACTTTTGTGTAAATATAAACTTGTGTCATTGTAAACGTATTTGGTACGTGATACAATTTGACACGTAATTATGTCATAATATCATTGTTGTGCAATAATGTGAACGTGGATCGTATCAGTGTGGCCAACTGTAGTATTGGCGCTGAATACGACGTCGGGGTTATAACAGATATTGAGTGTTGGAAAGGAGTGAGTAAAAATTCTCTGTTATATCATCGTTTACTCTATGCGGGTATCACTGATTGTGTTAATTGTAAATTATTATAAAGGCATAGAGAGGTGGCGATCAGCAGGCAATTGATCATTGTACATCTGACAAAGGGCGATATCATAGCAATATATATATATATATATATATATATATATATATATATATATATATTTCTATGTATTTTAGGGGTTAAAATGATTAGAGAAGTCAGTTGAAAATTTGTGGCAGGTTACCGCGTGTAAATAAAAGTATTGAAATATTTAAGACGCTTTTCAAAAACTTTAGTATAGGAATTAATAATTTAGGAAAATGGTAGGGTTAAGGTTGCTTCATTTATCGAGTGTAAATATTGACAAAAATATGTAAATACTAGGTCGCAGGTAGGTACATTATTTAAAAAGCATTTCAGTTTATTAAACGTAAAAATCGATAACAGTAAGGTCATAATCAATTAAGTTGAAATATTAATTAATCAAATCTTAGCATGTGTAAATAATCCTAGTGTATAATTTATCATAAGTTTCGTTATAACAAAAGCAATAGCTCTAACATATAAGTTAAAAGCATTCCAGGTATTCATTTACAGGGGAAAAATATATAGTTGCCAAGGATTTCTAACTAAAGTTTAATAGCATGGTAAACAACGTTCGAAAACAAATATATTCAACGAATGCAGCTGAAGGTTGAACTAAAACGAATCAATAGAATATAGGGAAAGACTGTGTTTTGCAGGCGTTAGCAGGGGATAAAAGATATCATATGTTGAGTTCGTTTGACTTTGAAACAATCTAGTAGGACAGGACATAGAATCATATTTAGATTTTGAGGAGAAATTCCTAAAACATTATTGGGGAGATCATAAGCAAGACCAAGTGATGGATGACTTGATCACAGGAAAATACAAAGGGAAATTTGCAAGATCCAGGGAGCAGTATGCTATTCGGAAATACAGTGTGGCGAAACAGTTGAGTCCACTATTAACTGACCATCAGACAATAAAATATTTATCTAGACATTTCGAGATAGAGGTTAGGCAAAATATATTCGAAAGGGAGACATTTTTGGAATACCTCCAGAGGTATGACGATGTGAGTACGGGGAGACCTAGGGAAAATAAGGATCGACACGTGAACCAAGTTAGATTTGATAATAGAGGGGAGAGTTTCCATAATAGAAGGGGGATGAACGGTAACAGAAATTTTAGGAACAACTGGGAACCAAGGGGTAATTTTTTAGGAGCAATAGTGGTACGAGAAGTATAAGTCAGAGACCGGTGGTGCAGCGGCAAAATAGCTCACCTGAAATGACAAGAGTACAAACAGGAGTAAGTGGTAGTGATAGTGAAGTTAGAGACAGACAGGAGGTTACACAAGGAACATACGCATAGGTGGTAGAAGGACAACCAGGACCTAGTCATGAAATAAAAGGTAGGCCGGATATTTAAGAAAGGACAAACCATTAGAAATTAATGTAGGTAAATATGAACATCCGTGGGAGCTTATGATCATTGAGGAGGAGGTAGAACCAGAGGAAAAATTTGTTTGCCAGTTATAGAAATTAAAATTTTAAATCATAGTGTAGGATTGTTGCTCGATTCAGGAGCAGAGGCGAGTTTAGTATCGGAGGAATTCGTCAAGGATATTAAAGAAGAAACTTGTGATACGATTATGCCGATCAAAAGGAGTCATTTGATAGCTCCGAATAAAAAGAAGTTTGCTGTAGTGAATAGCGTTGTGGTACTAAGAGTAGAAATAGGTTCGTTAAACTGTGAACAGGAATTTGTTACCATTCCTGGACTGAAATTTAAGAGTATCCTAGGTATAGATTATATGATGAAGTTTGGTGTGATAATTAATATGGAGGAGAGATTAGTGAAGGCTAGGGGCATGGTATTGCACTGGAAGGAGAGTTATGATGTCACAGAAGATGACACAGGTTTAAATCTAAATGAAATGGGGGTAGATGTAGGAGAAGTTAGTGAAATTGATACTATTAAATGTCCAGTAGAAAAATTGGAAGAGATTCAAGCTTTGTTAAACAAACATTCTGAGTTAGTAGGGATAGAGGCGAGCACAGTGTTAGGTTATGAGCATGTTTTGGAGGTAGATGATTCTGAACCTTTCAATTCAAAAATGTATCCAATAACTGCAGCATATAGGGAGCAAATAAATCAGGAATTCACAAAAATATTAAGTGATGGCATAATTGAGTATTCAAATACAAATTTCCTGAACCCGTTGGTTTTTGTCAAAAAGAAACATAATAGTATACGTTTATGTTTAGATGCGAGAAAAATTAAAAACGAACTAAACCGCAATTTCATTGTCCACCTTCCATGGACACACTTTTGACAAGATTAAGTGGCAAATTTATTTTCAGTAAGTTAGATTTGAGGAATTCTTTCTGGTTGATTCCGCTACATAAAAATTCTAGAAGGTACACAAGGTTTTCCGTAGAGGGAAAAGTTTATAATGTTAAACTGGTACCGTATGATTTGTCTTCGTCGAGTGCAGCATTGATTAAGGTCATACAGGCAATTTTAGGGGCGTATGAACAATTTTGTATTCACTACGTCGATGATATTTTGATTTTTAGTGAGACAGAACAGCAACATTACATACATCCTTGAGTTGAAATACTACATTGTATTTTGAGTATTTCATGAAAAGCTTTAACCAACAATAAACAGTTTAAAGTAAGCGGGCTTAACCCTACCCTTACGTTAAACCTTGGTTGAATACGAGCTCACATAAACCTGTAAATATTGTGCTAATTTTAGCACTGCAAATAACAAAAACTCCCCTTTACTTTTCACATTAACCAATATTATAAAAATTATTCTACAAATATATATCTCTATATCAAATTATTTTCAAAGAAATAATAAAATGTTCGTTAGACAACGCTTTAGTTCATAAATTTACCCATAAGGCACCCCATCGTCATAACACATAAAACAACCACATAAAAATTTCACAAAATCATCAAATAAGCACACAAACACAAAGTTTGTTTAAAAAGCACGGCATTACTATAGCACACAAGGGATATAATTTAACACAGAATTTATTCAGCGGCTTAAACGATAAAACGAAAACATCCAAAAAAAACACACACAGTATATAAAATACCTTGTCAAGAAGGGTGTAATGGGGTTTATATTGGCCAAAGTATACAGCATAAGGAAAAGAGGCTCAGAAGTCATAAATACGATAAGGGTAATTGTACAGCCTTAACAAAACATTCAAATCAAACCGGGCATAAGTTTAATTTTGATAAAACTGTGATAATAAAAACAAAAATTTAAAAAAAAAAGAGAATTACTTGAAATGATTTTTATTGCCAAACATCCAGAAGCGGTTAATGATAAGACTGACATTAAAAATCTAAGCAAAATTTATCACAATTTAATACAAAAGGAATAATTTATAGTAATTTAGAGTACATTTAGATATAATAATTCTGGTTTTCTGAAGGCAAGTAGTTATTTCTAGTTTCATACAGACATTTTTAAAGGCTAGTACAATAAACATGTATGTGTTTGAGAGATTTTAATTGTATATAGTAAATTTATTATCTAATCTTTTAATTTAAGTTATTGACCAATAGCAATTTGTTTGCATATGTAACTGAAATAGGAATCTAGTTTGCATGAATGATCAAAAGTTGTATGTTTGCATTCAAAAGGTGGGATGATAACTACTAAGTTTTTAAACTTTTAATGTAATTTTTTTTACAGAACTATGTCATTGAAAAAGGACCGCAATTAGGGTTGAACTGTTTGAAGTGTTAAAATAAATGGATTGAGTTAGTGATTTTAATTTGACCTTCCTTTTTTTCTTACGTTACAGTAATTGGTATGGATCCTTACTCTACTTTTCTTTTAGATTGTTACGGTTTAAATTTTCACTACACTTCAAATTAATTTTATTGTAGACACTTATCTTACATACATGTTATTTACAAGAACTTAATTCATATTGGCTCTGGTATTATAAACTTTTAATTGTCTATGTCTTATCTAAAAAATATAAACAATATCAATTACAATAACTTTCATTCTTACCAACTGAATTCATTTAGTAATTTGTTCTTTTGAAACTTCATCTTAATTGAAATAATATCTATTATTGGTTATTATCCATTATGAAAATAAGATGGCACTTTTAATGTGTTGATTGATTTGGAAGGATAAATACAGGTCCACATTCAGTGAATTGGTAGTTATTCATAACTTGAATGTACTACATTTTAATAAATATATCTTAAACTAAAAGGGATATATCACGAAATTGATTTTAAATGTTTATTGAATTGTTACATGTACCTAACAAGAATTCTTTTTTTTTTAAAAAGGGTGTTACTCAATGTTATTAATTGTTTAGCATGTGAAATGCTGCCCTGTCTTATTGCTTTTTAATTATTGGAATTTAATTTCTTTGTGTTGCATTCCTGATTTGATTTTGATTATCTGGGAAGAATGTATTTCTTTTTGGTTGTTTGGTGAACAGCTTGGAAAGCATGGCGTATGCTAGTGCGAATTTTCTGACTATATCATAGTAAAAGAAAGTCATCCAAATATTGGGATTTATCGCCGTGCATAAACAGAAAGAATATTTCTGAAGATTAGAATATTTTTTAGAACAGTTGAGCTGGATATCTTATATTCAACCTTGCTTATTTGGTAGCACATGGTAGCGTGCATTATTTGTTATGTATTTCTTTAATCCTGTTTTCCAGGGTAAGTAAATCCATAAGTAAATTACAAAAGTAAAACACAATTAATATTACAGATTTTTATTTTCATTTTTGTTTGGAGTTTTGTTTCTGTCTTGGGTATATGTTGTACGATAAGAAACCATGTATTTGGAACACTTAGTTCTTATGGTTGAATGTATTTATTGTTTTGTCTTGGATACTGGCTGCAGGACAAGCGCCTTTTGGAATGGAGTTTAAAGGCTGCAAGTTGTGGTTGCAGAAACAGTTAAGGATGCTGATGGCGTGCCATCCTGTGTTATTATCAACAAGTCCCATAGGTATCTGGATGAGTATAAATAATTAGGATTAGTAGTTTAGAGTGTGGATCTCTAACCCATAAATTCCCTTATTTTTATTAAAGTTAAATTGGGATTCGGGGAATATTAAATTAGCTTAATTGTTAGAATATCATTCTTGTTTATTTAAAACGGAAATTGTGAGCTTCGAGCAATTGCTTAAAGTGAGACAAGAAAAGGACTTCCTTAAAATTTGTATTAAGAACAAGTAAACAAAATTACGTTTAATTATGTCATGCATTTATTTCTTTTTGTAAATGTACAAACAGTAACTAGGAAGATTTTACAATAGAGATCATTGTGTTAGATTGATTTATTTGTGGATTGTCATTTGCCATTAATTATCGTACACTTAGAATTGTGGATACATTGTTATATTTACTTGTCGAGTATATTGGCTAATTAAGGTAACATTTATTCAATTACAACGCAACGGGTAAGTTTGCTGGATTCAGTCCCATACTCTGAGGTGGCATGGTAAGTCTTATCCCCTATACAAAGTGTATAAATAGTTAAATTACGTTACTGGGTCTCATGTCTATATTTATATATTATAGCGTAATAAAATCAGTTATGGAAAAAGCACGATAAATTGTGATTGAAAAGTGTAACGTAATAAGATTTCTTCCAGACCTGTGCATTTAGCATAAACATATTTCGCGAAAAAAACAAAAAGTGGTGCTGGTTGACACCACGTACGTCCTCTACACCTCCCTCTTCATTCTTCTCTTCTCCTTTCTGTAGCCTTGCTGACAATTCTAAATGTACCATCCTAGATTCCGTTTCCCTTCCCATTACTCTTCAAAATTCCGTCATACCTGAGATGTCCCATCAACTTCTTCTGGACTGACTTTTTGAAAATCCATTCACCGTGTTCCTAATTTTTCGTTTAACTGGCTAGAGTCATATTCCGTTTCATTGTATTCTTCGGCAGTTTAATGAAAAACTTATTAGAACTCAATATTGCAAAATGCCAGGCAAAGGTACAACTTTGGAGGCACAAATTCAACAATTGGTGTTGAACTTATTAGCATATTTCGAACAAGAAAAGTTGAATGGGAATCCTTTAATTTCAGTACAGTGAGTACACGAGGTACACATTTTTGCAAAAAAAATTGTATTTTAATGAACTCTATACCTACTAGAACGTAGATACAGCTTTGCAAATTAGTGCCAACACAAATACTCGCATTAAATCATGGTAGATGGCTTAACCTAATTGTGTGCAGTACTGGAAAAGGAAGACCTAGGAAGAAAACTAAAACTGTGGATCTTCCGGACAATGTTCAAAATGAACATCAGAGGTAACTTGTATACAATGTATGCCAAAAGTAAGTTCAATAAAACTTTAAAGTAAACGATAGTCTACTATGCATTATTTTCAGAAAGGCATATAACTGTCCAATCGCTGAATATGGAACTTCGAGAAAATGATATTACATTAAGTAATACTAGATTGGATTCAAATTCAAAACAGAAGGAAACCATAGAGCTTTGTTGGAAAAACCAAATATTGTTAGTTCAAGAATTAGATTCTTAAGGGTAATATACGCTCCAACAAGACGAAACTTGGTTCTTTTCAAAATGAAACCCAAAAAGAACATGGCAAGATGATAATATTAAAAGTGTGTGGAAGCCAAGCGGGTATCAAAACGTTTTGTATTAATTCATGCTGGATCAAATGAAGGTTTTTTAAAAAGTGCTTCTTGTTATTTACTTTCAAATCGAACAGTAGCAATTATCATGCTGAAATGAATGGAGATGCATTTTCAAAGTGGATTGCAGAGAAGTTAATAAACAATTTAGAAAAACCATCATTAATTGTGTTAGATAATGCACCTTACCATTATATATTATTCGACAAAGTACCAGTAGTATCTACGACTAAGGCTGATAAAATTCAATGGCTTATTACACACAACGTTCAGTATACTATGCAGATGTTTAAGATCGTGATTCAAATGGGTCCTTACTATACTCTCCCGTCAGTTTCTGCCTGATCTGTGAGTTCTATGGTAACAAATTTTCGATAACGCATAAAAAGATAAAAAAACAGAAATGCGATGCTAACCAAAAGGCCAGGGGGAGGGGGTCCAAACACAAAAAAGGACATCTCTATCGACTTTTTATTTACAATAAACAACAAAAATTTCTATTTAAAAGAAAAGAAATTTATATAAACTGTCAATTTTGAATAATTTATATACGAAGTGCGCATTTCGTTTTGTAGCATGTAAAACTGATCAGTAGTAAAAAAAAAGGTAATACTTATACTTTCTTATAAACAAGCGTTTTAAGTTCAAAATGTTAAATTTATAAGAATTTCTAATACGAATTTTAACAAATAAAAACAACACTAGAGAAGCTAATTCCGAAACGGGTTTTGTAATCTTGCTCCGTCCATCGGAGTAATGTGACGAGCTTATTTGTGGTTCATTTGTTACACACAAACATCAAATGTTAATAAACAACATTCTCTTGATATGCAAAAAAAATTGTAACATACCACCATGTGTCAAAATACTTATCTTTTGCCTAAATCAGATGGTGTGAAACAACTAAACATACCTGATCTCGCTCAATGATAGATCATCACAATAGTAGCAAGACATGTTAATGTTGCAAATATAGCTGAACCAGTGGCCTATGCAAAAGAGCTAAAAAGAAATTCTTTCTATTCATTAATAACCACCTAGAAAACCTACCAATGGACAGAGAATGTAAGCTACTCAGAGAAGGTGTGCCTCTTTAAATAATTGAATCAGTAACACAGAAAACACATGTCAGGACGAAATGCAGAATAAAATTGTACCCAGTTTAAGAAACGCTAAGATAATCGATTAATTTGGATTCCACATGTCAAAGAACACTTTTAGAGTATTTGCAATGCATAGCATCTGCAGTCGATTAAATTAACCAGTGCGTGAACCATGTATACACGAACATGCACGATGGATTGTCTAATCGAACCATGTAAATTCAAAAAATTGAACAATATTAGAAAAACGATTTTAAATGCAAAGGCAATCGGAATGAGTTAAATATAGAAACAGTTGCACTCGAACAATAATGTAGAATGTTAGTGAATTAGGAATGACTAGTGCTATACAAGTACAACAGTAAAATGTCAAAGCGTTAGAATCACCAGAAAGAATGTTTAACAGAACAATACATGCAAGGATCGTATTAGAATGAGTTTTATGGGAAACAAATCGAGTTATTAAATTATAATACGTAATCTGGGGTGTCTACTATACATCATCACAATACGCATATCAGAAGAGGTGATGATGGCCACATTAAGGTATGATGGATTAATAAATATCACATTTTCAAAGCCAACTTGAGAAATTAATTTTTTTAATGTTACTGATTTATTTATTAAGTAAATAAAAAAGTGAATTTTATAAGCTTTTCAATTTTAAACTAAAATACAGGGTGTTCCATTTAAAAAAAAACAGTGTTGGGTATTTTTGCACAAAAACAGTAGGCCATAGAATAGTATTATGTTCCTAATTTTAAGACAGAATTCAACTAGGAAACTTTTCCTTTGACATTTTTTGTATCTCTAACATTAACAAAGATATTAGCTGTGTAATGAAAAATCAGACACCCTGTATATTGCGATTATTATAATTATAGAGCGACTATTTAAATAAAAGCTTGTTGGTTGTGAGCACTAAATTGTACAACAATCGAAATATTTGGAATTAAAATAGAATTAGCAATATTGCTTATACCTATAACACTGCTCAATAAATGTAAGTGGATGGTCATTTAACTTAAGAAATTGATATTGATTCAGATGAATACAAATGATCACGTGATGGTCTTCTTTCATGATCCCGGCAATATGTACTTGTAATGAAAACATAATTGTGTAATAGTCCTATATTGGAATTTTTCACAACTAATGTAATGGTAATAGTTTCAGCCTTCATGTTGTAAAATATATTGCAATTACGTACAGGTGTGATTAATATACGGGTAATTTTGCATTTGATTTTGAAAAGCTCCTTTACAGTTAGCAATTTTTAAATCAGTATATTGGTGTCCTTATTTTTAGGTTGGTTTTAGCGTTAGTGAACTTTATTATTTTTTATGTCAATTTTATACCAAAATCACTTTCTTGATCTCGGGTTTTGGTATCCTCTTATTATTTCTTCTGCAGCCCTTTTCCTAGAAATTCCCGTATTTTGAGATTAAGTTGCATCCAAGATAATTTCCTATTAAGACTGGTATTTTATACACGATAGCATTTCGGGACTCTCTTCAAACACTTACACCACCCTTCCCACTGATTTAATCAACAACCCTTCCTGTTGGCATAGTCAAGGTTTTTGGTACTATATCAAGACACCAAACTTTTAGTGAGGTACTTCACCGAGTTTCCACTCTGTAGGTTACCAACTAGATTCGTATATAATTAGCTACAACACAATAAGAAATATGTCTCAAATATTTGAATTGTGGATATTCAGTTCAAGATTTCTTTGTTTTGTGGGGTCACCTTTTGTTTCGTTAATGCATAGAGACAACAAATATGTACAATTTATTTACAGATATAGAATTAAACATTGGCTGTAAGAAATACATACATTAACAAGAAATTGAAAATAACAATTACATAAGATTCCACATGCATATGCAATATAAAAATGTCCTTTAATTTATGCATGAGAATAGAGAACAAATTTTATTAATGCTAGAAATGCAAATGTCCTTTAGCGTTAGAAAATTCATAGTGTGCTTTGAATGAATGTAATGTTTATACAAAAAAAAAATGAAATTCGTGCACTAGATTAATTTTGAACGTGCATTTCTGTGAAGAAACGCGACTCAAAAAGAAGTCTATGCTAAAATGGATTAGTGCAGGAGTAGGTACTCACAGATACGGTGTCGCCTGGGATCTGCAGGTAGAAGTTTCGTTGGATCGAAGCCTGCATACGGTGCTAGATATCGCAGGTCAATCAATGCAGGTGCCATATATTGTGCAGATTCCTTTAATGGCGATACGAAACATGGAACAACATAATGGCAGATTCTTCGTAGTAAGCATCGAAACTGATGCAGGGTGTGGTATTCACATGTCCAGGCCGCTATGTCCACTTCAGTAATGGTGGGTGGCGAAGATGAGGATATCACGGACGCCTTGGGTTCAGCAGTAGATGCTGATACAAAAATGGTTCTACGAAGTAACTTCCTTTGGTGGAAGTACAGGCTCTGGTGGTAGGACATAGAGCACCTTGCCGGCAGGGCGTGGAGTATCCATGTTAGTGCATAAAGCACAACCTTCTGGTTTAATCTTCAGGCTTTGGTGCACCATGATAAAAGGTTAAACTCAGAAAATCAGAAGTTATTGCTTGCTCCTGGCTATTGCATGTCGTCATATACCCAGAAACAAACGAAAATATTCATCTTAAGATTTTAATGCTCGCCTCCTTGATCATTATAGATAATGTTTGTATTCTAATTAATCGGAGATTCCAGAGATTCAGTTCACATTTGAGTAACTATGACGCTTATGACGTTTGTTACGTGCAACTTGGGTTGCATACCTACAGAACATATATCACGAATAAATGAGATATGGGATGAATTCGTGTATTAGAACTGTAAGTGACCACTTTAAATACTTATTAAAATTTTATTTTGCTATTTTCTTTATTATTGCACAATTTTAATTAGTAGGGGTTGTAAATCATGTTCTAGCATTTTATTTGCTTGTTCAAAAATTATTAATTCTAGGAGAAAAAATGTGAAGGTGTAAAAATTTATGAAATGAAACAGCAATTCTAAAATATATTTTTCATTAGCAGAATTCAACCCTGATATAAATAAAGTAAGGGTTGAATTCACTCCATTATAAAACAAAGGGAAAATTAAGAAAATAGCTATAATTAATCCCTTATAGTTGTATGTAATTTACAAAATTCCATTTTTTTACGTTGCTCAACTTTTAGAAAAAATTAGAAATTCGATCTTAGCCACTTCTTTTCTCTGAATACATGGGAGTAAGCTGAGAAAATATTTTTATATGAGAAACTCTTAATTTCCAATGAGGAATCACCTCCTAAATTTTTTTCTCATGAATTTTGAAATATCCTGTATATTACACATGAAACAGCAACAATGAAGTATAAAATCATAATTTTTTACTTACGCTGAAATAAGGTTTGATATTGTAGTAATCGATGAAGCGGTTTAAGGACAAAAGCAGTGAATGGTAAATAGCAAACCTTTTGTGTTTCAAAATCTTTGTACAACTGTTCAAATCGCTTATTTTGCTTAAATGCATTATCTAATCTTTCTAACACTGAAATATGTCCATCTAAATATTCTTCATAAATCTAAAAAAAAAAATTAATCAAACTGTTTCCTAGAGTAGAGAATGTCCATACAGGTAATAGTGGAGGCAAATGAGCTAATAGCACATCAGCAATTCGGGTATTATGAAAACCACCTGCTCTTCCTTCCCAATTTTGTAGTCGTTGTTCTAAATCCCTTACTAGTAATCCATGTGCTTGTGCTAATGGCGCTATAAGAGTTAATAATATGGCACATTCATCAGGTTCTTCTCTAGCCACTTCATCTTTAAACCACTGAAATATATAAATGTTTTAAGATTAAATTTAAAATGGCTGGAAATTAAATCAATGACTACAAGAATATGGTTTTATAACAGTACCATAACAGTACCATAAATTGGAAATATGTATGAATAGTCATTTTAACCACTGAACAAAAAAAAGAATATTTTAATCATTTAATTTAAAAACTTGTACAAAACAATAAAATGTTTCTTGACTGATTGGCCTATAAATTGAAAGCAGTCGTTTTAAAAAGAAAGACAATTGACTGATAGAGGATAATGGAGTATTTCCAAGAATAAGAAAACAGCTGAATGGATATGGATGCACTAGTTCTGTAAAGTTGCAAATATGTATAAAGAAGAAGTAACAAAAAGATTTAAAACAAAGAAGTAAGTGATCGAATATTTTAAATGTAAGATCACAAAAATTACTAATCTGCAAATTATTAATGAATCATAATGAGTCTATATTACAGTATTCTACCTTGATAAGCAAAATCCCATAAATGTGAAAATCGTAGAAAGAAGATAAATGAGGTCAACTTCTACGTGGTGGGTCAATAAGTTCCGGTAAGTTATGAAATAACCTGTATATTCAATTGAAACCATTTTATTGTATACTTTGATCAAACTAATTGCAATTTACCTATTATTGATATTTTGTTGGCGGAAATGCTTGAATTGTGTTCTTGCATAGCATTAAAACCAATACACTGTCTCCTTTTCCAAGTAAAATCAATGTAAGATCTTTTACGATGTTTATTTAAAGCACACAACATTATATTTATAATAAAACAGAAAGTAAAAATATGAATGCATTGTTTTAATAGTTTTATCATAAATGAGCGATTACTTTTACAGAAAATAACTCAAAAATATGCATTCGGTAAATAATAAGAACAAAATTTTAGAACTAATTTAAGTATTATTAAATGATGGTACTGTAAATGAATAAATAATTCAACAATTTGTACATTTATAGGCCGAATAGCTGCAAGTCTGTGGAGAATTGTGTTATGTTTTTCTGTAAATACACCTCTTGGACTACCTTCTTATTTAGGGAAATGAAATGCATTTTTTATGGTTTTCTTGTTGATAAAGTCAAGTTTCTTCATTTCTCAAATGAATACCGGTATTGAAAAAAAACTAATTAATGTATACTTTGATAGCAGGTGAAAATACGTACCTGTAGTGTGAATTTACCTCATTCAGCAGTAACCTGTAATGTATCTGATAGGTAGTTGCATGGCTTAATGTGATTAAATTTATAGATTGAACTGCAACCTTACCAGTCATAAAAGTTTGTACAACTCATTTGTTTGACTTCAATTTTTCAAGTTTGTACAAGTCATTTGTTTGACTTCGACTTTTCAAGAATTTGCCGAGTTTATGGCATCCACAAAATTGTTGAAGCCGTAAGTCTTGCTTTGGTGTTTAAGAGCCAGTTCCAACTAATGGTGGAAATAATCCACAGACATAAATGTATGACCTGCATCAAATTAGCTTAAAGTCAAAATACTGGCCAAAATTTGATCAGAATTAACCACGTGTATGATAAAAAAGTCCCCAATTTTTATTCTGGTCACAATAGTTATTCAGCCAGATTGTTATATGTTTTGCAACTCTATTTCTGACAACAAATGCAAAAAAATGTACTGGTAATTTCCTCCATACATCGTCTAGCTTTAGATTTCTTACTCTCACCTACAGATACGAAGCTTTCATGCTATGCAATCAAGTGTTTCACTAAATTCACCTTTATAAAGCTGCCAATGTGTGGAAAGATGATTATTTTCTGTACAACTGAAACACATATGGTTTTATCATCAAAATTGAATTTGGAGATCGATATAGTGCTCTTGCTACATTTGCACAACTTTTATGCTTTGACCACAATTGACATTTGTCGCACTGATTACTCAAATTATCTTTCGTGTGAGTTTTATGATAAAATTTAAATTCTTCGCATGTTTCACATTCCTCATGACCAAGCTTGGTGAAACTCATATTTTTATCATTTACGGCTTTATGATATGTCATACGAACATGGTTTGCTGAATTTCAGAAGAAAGTCCAGGTGCACATCTTTTATTGTTACATTACTGGACAAGTACCTTATGTGGGGTCCCTTCTACAATGTGACACCCACATGGGTGGAAGGGTTCACTATGGTCATCAATATTTTTTCTGTCATTTTTATTTGCTGAAGGTTAACAACCCCACATGTCCTTTTCACAAACAAGTTTACCTTGATGAGTATTTTCTGAGACATTGTGAAACATCCAATCGTTTGTTTTTTATAACCGAGAGTGGTAAGAAAGAGATGCTTACAAACTATAGGCACCTCTTCTTTTGTCTTTAAAATAATTTCTAAAAGACTTATTTCGATCTGGTATGACCACACTGTGTTTTTTGCAGGGTGAATGCCAGCATTTTCAAAAATGAAGTTTCTGCATCGGAACCAATCCAAATTCCAAAACTGATCATTAATGATATAGCCTTCATCTATTTTAGATGCACGCATAACGACATTCATCAGAATCACAATTCAACAAACTCAATGATTTTCTTTCAACTTTTGTACTTTGATAGCCATTCTTTCCCTTACTGAAATGTCATACTTTTTTCTTTTTCTAGGATTTCACGACTTCGTTACCTAAGTGTCTTGCTGAATATCTATAATAATAAAATTTTATACCCGTTTAAGTTAAGGTATCTATTAATTACCAGATTGTTGAAGAAACTACTTGTAAGACTGATTACACTTCAGAGGAATCGGTTGAATTTGATTGATCATCATTGTCAAGGATAAAATCTTGATCATTCGGGTAAATCTATAAGTTGCGTGTTTTTAGAGACCTCCAGTTACTTGGTGATGAAAGTCCGGAATATGGACGTCTACGCCTAAGTTACTTGGGATTACATTTTTATGGTGCAGCTTTCACTTATCTTGATGAACTGATTTTCTGAATTAATGGGGGCAATATTGGCGTTGTAAATCTCAAAATCACTTACTACTTCCTCGAAAGCATTTGGTTATTTGAAGTGGAGTTAGTTCAGTTAATACAAGGTGTCGCACTTTCTACCCAAGGGTCATGATACTGGTTATCCTAGGTACTAATATCAATTGCCAATGTGGATTTACTTGGAAAATTTTTATTAATATTATCCACTAACAATTGTTCTTGAACATTAACGTTTTTGTTTCTTTTATGCTACTTGTTTTAATCGCATCAAACAATCCATTTGGACTATCATATTTAGTTGCTAATTAAACCAACAGCTTTCCTCGCGATAACATGTTGGTTTCATCATCAGATGTTGTAATGGAAAGATACCAGGTTGATTACATTTTGTTAATAGTTAAGTGTTATTTTCTTGAATTTCATGGTTAGTACCTTGGTGGGCATGCAAGTGTAAAAAAAGTTATCTAAAAAAACAATGAACCTTGCATTTTGGTTTTATTAAACTTTTGAAATAAATAAGTTGTAAATGAAATTATTGTGTAAAACAGAAGTTAAAATCAACAAAAGAGTTATGGAAGTACTTTGCTAAATTTGGCTGAGTAACTATTAAAAGATAATAAAATAAAATTGCTGCCGCGTAAAAAACGGAAAACGGAAATGAAGGGGGGGGGGGTAGTCTTTGGCCTGGTAACGAGGATAGATGTAAGAAGTACGGCGTACCTTTTGAATATGCAGATAGGGACGCCATAGTCGAAGTTTTAGTTTATTAATTTGGAGATGATTGGAAATTGCATTAGCTTGCGAATAATGTCCTAATGAAGAAACGTAATCACTCGTAATTACGAAAAAGGGGGTCCTATATTGCAAGTAGGTGATCTCTACATGTTATGGTAAGGTAAATGCCGTTCCTAATATTAAAATGTCATTAAGTGATTGACTGTGCTGGGGCAACCTAACCTGCATTGTAAAATAGAGGTGAATGAATCTTGTATACAAATAGTGTACGCTAAATTTGTTATTATTTGTTATAAATAAGTATCCTTAGATGTAATTGTGGCCACAAAGGTAAGCTTAGATATAAGGTAGTGGTAAGTTGTTTGGAAATAATTCCTGTTTTGTATCTAGGTTAAGTATTTAACATTAAAGTAACAATTTGAGTAAACAAATCTACTTTTAGTTGTGAGCTTGAAGTATAAAAGGCATAGGTTGTTCCACTCACAATTATTGACAGAGATAGAAACTACCATTAAGTGAAAACGAATGTTGAAGCAAAGTTTGTATATCCATGCTATGCAGAATCAAAACCAATTTCCATACCACAAAGGATCTGGTAAGAGATTTATTTAGAACTAATTGTGTTAGTCGTGATTTGGTTTATTTGATTTGACGAACAAAGTGATCACAAATAGTTATCCGATACTAAATAATAAGAAACGTTACAATGTGAATCAATATAATTATACATTAAATTCTAATGTTCACCTTAATAATTGAATATTATCGCAAAATCAAACCTGCCAGTAAAGATAAACCATGTATTTACATAAGCTAAGCAAAAGCATGGCAGTTTTGAGCTTCTTAAAGTGTTTCAGCTTAACAACGATCACTTATTGTGTTTTGCTTAGTTCTTAAAATAAATTTCGTAATTGTGAGGTATTATAAACTTAATTTAAGATTGGCTGTTGTCTTGCTAAGTAATAGGCAAATCTTAATACCAATTTTAAGAAAACGCTATTAACTGATTTGAAGCAAGATATCCATTTATGGGGTTTTTGCTTAGCAGGACCATATTAACAGGTTGAAAATTTGCATATTTAGAGACAATTGCATACTTACATCTAATGTAATTTGCTGAGAGAACAAGCAAAATATTTTACAAGAAATCAGAATGTGGAAAAGCAATTGATCAAAACATTTAGGAACTGCTGTACTAAAAAAAAAGCATTATGTACAACACATCATTTATAATCCATGTTCAAATATAAATAAATGTATGTGCAGTAATGACAGCATTGACATTGATATCTGAATGTTGGATTAGTCTTTCTACTTTTGAAAATAATGTTACAAATAATTTAAAAAAAATAGTATCATATAAAAATTTTACTGAAAGAATACATTATGAACAAAAGGTAATTTTTGCATCTTTAGGAGATACCCATTGCTAATTTTTAAGGACATTGCTGATCTGTGTATTTAGTCTAAACCGGATGAAAAACATTTTCACGTAAGAAATAATAGTTCTCCTTCAATATCTAATTATGCTGTTAGTAACCTTCTTTGACTTAAACCCCGAACCGGCACTAACAGAGATACGTTTAGTACTTTATGCACAAATCCATTTTAAATCTTTTTAATTATGAAACCACTTTCTAATATAACTAAATTCACTTGTCGTAATACAGTTAAGTGCTTGTAACAGACTTGCTTTTATTACATTTATTTTGATTATGTTTATGCAATATATTGAAAATTAAATAAATAAAATAAAAATGAATCTATTTTTTATAATTCTTGGAAACTCTGATCTTCTACAGCAGTATCGATATATTGGGAACAATGAAATGATAAAACGAAAAGCTGGTGTTTAACCATTTTCTATGTTAGTTATTAAAGACAATTTCAGAGATTGAGATATATAAATGTCAAGTAATTTAATATGAAAAACGTGAAAATTTTGAGTGATGATATGATGGATTAGATTTAAAGTCTTTTTAGAATTTCTTTTAGCAATACCTGGTCAGAATGGGATTAAGAAACTACGTTTTTAAGTATATTTGTGTGTACATTGTAATTATTTTACGTTAATAGAGCCTAAGTTTAGGTTGAATTTTATTTGAATTTATTTAAAAACTAGGTAAACACACATCTGTAATGAATATCCAGCTACCCCAGTGAAGGAATCTCATTTGGAAGGCTTTTGGTTTTTCAATTTTATTTAATTTGACAAAAATTTAATGTATTTTAAGATAGTTCGAAGAAAAGTAAAGTATAATGGTAAAAATTTAGCAACCTGAAGCAAGGGAAACCTATGTGGAATTTTATAACATAGTTGTTTTCATCCCAACCATTTTATTTATTATTTTTATTTCTTATTATTTTTAGTTCAAATTTTTCTATTTTCTTTTATAACTTCATCCATACGAACCCACTCCCACATCACCGTAATTAGCCGACGCACCCTTATACAGGGTTCACATCCCTTCAGAGCAAATCAAAATTTATTCATGTAATGCTCATTTTACCCTTAACAGCAACTAACATTTTTCATCGCGTATTATGGAAAATTCAGAGGAATTTAAGTAACAGTTTCCATCAGGCATTTTGGCAGTCATTATTGTTAGTTATTCCAGTCTTCAGATTTTTACTAAAACATCAATCTATATGCCATGTTATGGTACATAGCATAGCAAATTTAAATAGAGCATTAGTGTTAACACTTAAAACTGATTATTTTTTTAAATTGTCACTAATAACTGTGTTCTAAATGAAAATATCTCCTGTGATAATTATGCCCTTATTCTTTCTAATTGTTACATGTTCTCAAGTGTGATGAATGATGTACATTAAGGCCAACTGAAATGTAAATTATGTAATAAAGAAAAATAAAAAAGCTTGGTATTGGAGAACGTTAAGCAATACATGTTGTCTAGGGTTTGTAAAAGTTAAGATATTAAATTGGTTTGCTAAATCGAACCGCACAATCATAATTCTTATGAACGAATTGCAGAGCAAAAGAAGACCTTGGTGAACTTCTGGTAAAAGTCATAGTCTATCTGTATAGAATAGATTGAGTTATATACATCTAAAAAACAGTATTAGCTCTATATAGCACTATGTTATGTACTTGGTCAGTAAGTACAACCAATAGCTTTAGGAGAAATCCTGTAGCTAAATGTTAGGTTATAACATATAGATGTAAACTGTTTCTGACTTTTGTACTTAAATATAGTTTACAACACATAATGAAAAATATCAACCTGCCAAGTAACTACTTAGAATCCCCCTGGTAAGTTTTAAATATATTTTCACAATCTTGTATATTCCTATTTTCCTCCCAGTTTCCTGGTATCCCTTTTTTAAACCACTACAAAACCAAAGCTATGTGGCAAAAATTCTTGTATTTCTGCATGGGCAAGTTCTGTCAAAATCCAGAAATGTATTTTGATCTTTATATCTCCATTGCAATACACTCGCATGTTGTAAACCCAAAAATGCACATAGCAAAGTAAATCAAAGTAATACTTTCTTTAATCTGTATGAAGTGGCATCTTATGTTATTTCTTTATGTGAAATATAAATCTTTAAATACATTTTCTTATTTTCAATTCTTTAAATAGACATTTTTACATTTGAGTAGATTTTTATATATGATATATAATTTTTATTTTGATTTCTTTTTAACTTATAGAAACTAAAAAGTTCATAACAATAATAATTCAATAACTTACCACATTTATAACATCTAAATCCTTTTTATACGTAAGTTCAGTCATTAGAATTTCTTTTGCTATAAAATATGATTTATCGTTCACCAATCTGGTTTTCTTTCGAACTTCACCTTCGATATCAGCTATTATAGTAGTTGTAGTAGTATTACTTGTCTGAGTATTGAGCGAATTTAAGTACTGCTCCTTAGATATATTTAAAATAGGACTATCTTCATTTTCTGATATATTGTCTTTGTAAATTTCATTTGCATGTCCATTCACCATCTTGTTGGGAGTTGAAGTTGTATATAGTGAATTATTATTTTCTGATAATATAGTACTATTTGCATTTTGATCGTCCTGTTTATCTGTAAATAAATATGGATTACAAATATGAAACATTAAGTATTTCAATGCATTCAATAATATTATAGCAGCTCACCTGTTCTTCCAAATAGAAGAAAGCTTTAAAATTTTAAATATTAATATAAAAACAATACCAAAAGGTACGATTTATTTAAATAAAATAATGTAACAAGAAGACGATGAATTAAAGACCTATGATGATGTAAATGAATTACAGGTAGCATGAAGAATTAGTAAACTGATATACGAGCCTCACAATCTCATAAACTTAAAATATAAAAGGTGGAATTTACAATTAAAAATATAGTGAAAATAAAGCACTAAAATTGTTTCTCAACACCTACAAAAGTATTAATGTGTAAATAATTGTGATACATCGATAGATAAAACAGTCATAAGACTATCAGCTATTTAAGCATTTTTTACCAATTATATACAGTTTCTCAAACAGTAATTCTTTTTAAAAAATTTAGTACTGTTCTATCAATTAAAATATTCCAGAACATTTCACAGAATCAAAGAACAATATACACTACATTAAAAAAGTAGACAATAGTATAGAAGTATAGAAGTTTATTATCATAATATAAGAATTTAACTTCTTTTTGATATTAAGGTCTAAGTAACTATGTAAATATTCAATAGGATGATTTATTTTTTATTAAACTCCAAACGTTTCGGCTGAACATATTAGCTTTTTTCAATGGATATTCATGTCTGAAAGTGGAATTACATAACTAAACCAAACTTTTTTTATATATAATCATATTTTTGTTTGATGCAAACAGTTTCTTACCTCAAATATAAGATTACCAATAATTAAGTTGCATACACAATCATTTGTTTTCAATAATGTCAATCCATATTTTGCTAGGATTATACAAAACAGTTTAAAATTTTTTATTTATGTACACCATTTGGTTTGTATTCATTGAATGATTCTTATATATTTTTATAGTACAGCTATATGGCTGTTTGTCAAATGCTAAAAATTTCATGTATTTATTATTGAATTTTAATACTGGGTAATATTTAAACTGGTACACACTCTAATTTCTAATTTATACATTACTCCGTGTTAGTTAAGATATTGTATGATAACAAATGAGTTGAAATATTTAATATCGGCATGTTTTAGTTTGTCCTTATCAATTGCACATTGACTTAACATTATTTATAGGTATACTTTAATGTGTGTTTATTCTTTATACAGGGTATATTAATTTGAACCTTATTTTAGTTTTTTCCCTTATTTTATGATATTGTGACATATTTTACTTAGATTTTGTACATCTGAGCGGTCATTAATAGCAGTGGGATGTTTATGTTTTTCCCGGACTTCATGTTTAGTTAAAGCTGCTTTATTTGTTTTATCATATTTGTGTCCGTTTAATCTGCTTTCAAGATAATGTATGCTTTGACCGATATAAACATGTTTGTGATTTACTTGGCATGGTATCTTATATATTGTATGATTTTTCTTATTTTGAGGTGTTTCATCTTTTAGCTTACTGTAGCATTTATTTATTAGATTGATTCCATTATAGGCTATTTTAAGATTGTGTTTGTTTAGTAATTTTTGAAAATACTAAACCTATCAGAAAACTTTCAAAAATTACTAAACAAACAAAATCTTAAAATAGCTTATAACGCAATCAATCTAATAAATAAATACTACAGTAAGCTAAAAGATAAAACACCTCAAAATAAACAAACTCATACAATATATAAGCTACCATGCCAAGTATATTGCAAACATGTTTATATCGGTCAAAGCATACAATATCTTGAAAGCAGATTAAACGGACACAAATATGATAAAACAAATAAAACAGCTTTAACTAAACACGAAGTCCAGGAAAAACACAAATTTAATTACAACGAAACAAAAATTCTAAAAATTGAACACAATAAAAGAAAAGAGAGTACCTAGAAATATATATATATATATATATATATATATATATATATATATATATATATAGGGGAAAAGCAAAAAAAAAACCAAAACAAACTAAAATAAGGTTCAAATTAATATACCCTGTATAAAGAATAAACATACATTAAATTATATAATGTTCACTCAATGTGCAATTGATAAGGACAAACTAAAGCATGCTGATATTAAATATTTCAACTCATTTGTTATCATACAACACCTTAACTAACACAGGGTAATTTATCAATAAGAGTGTGTAAAAGTTTAAATATTACCCAGTATTAAAATTCAATAATAAATACATAACATTTTTAGCATTTGACAAACAGCCATATAGCTGTACTATAAAAATATATAAGAATCATTCAATATATACAAACCAAATGGTGTACATAAATAAAAAAATGTAAACTGTTTTATATAATCCTAGTAAGATATGGATTGACATCATTGAAACCAAATGATTGTGTAGGCAACTTAATTATTGGTAATCTTATATGTGAGGTAAGAAACTGTTTGCATCAAACAAAAATATGATTATAGATAAAAAAAAGTTTGGTTAGTTATGTAATTCTACTTTCAGACATGAATATCCATTGAAAAAAGCTAATATGTTCAGCCTAAACGTTTGGAGTTAATAAAAAACCTTAATACCAAAAAAAAAATTAAAATTCTTATATTAATATATATATATATACACACACACACAGGGTGGCATTAATTTTATATCATTAATCTAAAGGGGGGTGTAGAGGCCGATGAAAAACAAAAATTGTAAATCAACCTGTGACCTAAAACGAATATTTAAGCTACAAACGTACACACAAAAAGTGTTCAAACTCTTTTAGAACCACTGCATTTTTGCTACGTCATGAATCAATTATGCATAACATCTTCCTTTATAGTCGACCGACAAAGTTGTGACAATAATCAAACATAAATTAGTGAAATACGGTGTCGAGCTGTAAAACATAATTACCCAATGCACTTTAGCTGCTACTAAAATCAGTTTAAAAATTTTGTAAAGTATACGGAAATTCTGATGATAATCATAACAAAGAATAAAATATCATTATGCTGAGTTGGTCGACTGTATTAGGTTTCTCGCCCCGTAATCTTGAGGTTCTAGCTATTCAGTAGCTTTAACTTGATAGTACGTTTTCAATGAACGATGCAGTTCCATTAGCTGATTTGGTAATACACTTAAATGCAGTGTTGTGACTAAAATGTAATTATACTAGGTTTTAGTTAATTAAAGATATTCTGTGTTTTGTGAATGCTTGATGTTTGGATAGGGCAGTTTGATTTTTTTTGTCGTACTTATATCCATACCACCTTTTTTCCAAATGTTGTCCGATCTGCCCTATGTATACATATTTGCAATTAGTTTGGCGTGGGATTTAGTAAATTGTATGGGTTTATTTACCACGTGGGATCTTTTAATTTACATATAATTTTGTTGTGAGATTAAAATTTTTGTGTGTAATCATAAGTTTGTGTTTTTAAGCATACATGATACTTTTTCGGATAGATTAGGTATATATAGAATTGTTACATATTTTGAATTATGTTTATCATCCCTTTTGTTTATGTTCGTTGATTCATTGTTATAAAATTTGCAAATTTGTTTTTTAAACACTTTGAATAAGACTCATTCGATAGTTATTTTGATTAATGTATTTTTTGCCTTTTTAATAGCGATAACTCTAAATTCTGGATCTGATAGTTTTATTCCTCTATCTGCAAGGTCTATAATTACAGATTTCTTTTGTGACAAAGGATGTTAAGATAAATAATTGATGTATCTACCTGACCATGTAGGTTTCGTATACTATTGAGTTCTGGTTTTTCCATTATTACGGTGTAATGTCATACCTAAAAAATTAAGTTTCATGTTGGTTTCACATTCAATACTAAATTGTAACTGTTGGTGGCAACTATTGAAAAGATTTACAATCCAATCTTTTTTTATTGTTAGAAGGGCACATAAACAATGATCGACATACCTGACAAAAATGGGAAAGGAAATTGAATTTTTTGTATAACTTGTTCTTCTAATACAATTCGGCTATGACGCTAAAAAGTACCATGCCCATAGCACAACCGTTAATTTGTTGTTACGAGTTATTGTTATGGCTGAAATATATAAAGTTTAGAATTTCTTGGATTACTGTTAAGAATTCATTTTCAGGGACATTAGTAAATTGTTTGATTATCCCGTTTCTTTTTGATGATGTTCAGTGCTGTATCTGTTGGGATGTTAGTGTATAGAGGCTCTACATCCAAAGATATTAATACATAATCCTATGGTATATTTACATTTTGTATGGTTTCCTTGAAATGCCACGAATCTCTAATGAAATAGTTGTTCTTGTAGTATATGTTGATTAAAATGTTTTTAAGGAAACTTGTTAATTTATTATACAAGGGTTGAATAGTGTCAATTATAGGTCTCATTGTCTTATCAATTTTGTGTAGTTTGGGCAATCCATAAATTTTAGGAGGTAAAGTATTATTAATTGTTAGTTTTTTGCATGTTTCTTGGGAAATATATCCCTCTTTTTTCTCACGACTTTTATGCTCTAGATTCTAGAAGGACGTGATACAAATCTGCAGATTAGAATGATTTCCCGAAGGAGAGATTAGTGGAAGCATATTGGAGCCACTATAGATTGTCAGATTGTATTCCTGCTTTATTTACATTATTGTTTTTAATTTACTTTGTTTTAATTGTGCAAGTTCTTTAGATATTTGAAATTGTGCCATAAGTACCCACTTGGGATTTAGGTTAGAATTTTGGTAATTTTTTATTTAACTGTGTTTAATATCTAAATCCTCTGTAACATGCTCTGCAGTAACATTCTTAAAAGCAAAACATGTCTGTATGCATTTGCGTTGACAAGGATATACCATTTCTTACAATGGGAATTAATTTGAAAATTTACATATTTATTTTAAAAATGACAAAGTTTTACCTACTTCTAAACGAAAGTTATAAAATTTCACACAATAAAATTAAACTAACACATCTGATTGCTGGAATAACTTTAATTTATTTTAATTGACGGATAGATTTTATACATATGAAGCAAATTATATGGAAGTGTTTAGCAAAATATAATATATTTATTAAATTCATTGAACAGAAAGCAAAGTAATCACAGCACACATAAATAGTTAATGATGATGCAATCTCCAAAAGTGTATTATATTTAATTCAGAGTCGTAAATAATAAATTTTAAAAAGTTGTGAGAAAATTTTGATTAATCTATGGATCTGCAAAGGTTCATGAGATTGTGAACCACCTATACCAAGTGTTAGTTATAAATCTTATTAGTATTGACATGCTTTGTTACTCGCCTACATAAAATTTAAATAATGTTATAAAACACCAACAAATTGCCATTGTTACAAACACAAACAATTTAGGCCGAAAATTCGTTCTAATCAGAGCTTCATATATATTACAACATTTATTTAAAGTTTATCTTAAAATTATTGTTAACAATTACAAAAACCATAAATAATTGACTAAACAGATTGGTAAAAATCAGTAAAATTTATATCTACTTTGTAAAATTTTTTATTACTTAACATTAGAGACTAGATTTGATTCGATAGAACTTGCTATTGACTATGAAGCACAGTAAAATACAAATGTGCGATAAAATCACAGATAATTTTCTATGATAATAAATCAGTTTTCAGAATAGAATTCTAGCAATATTAGCAATCGACAGTTGCATGCAACTAAATAAGCAAAACCTAATACCATCTTTAAATAGGAAAAAGTGTAGATTATAAATCACGATCCTATCTAAATTTATGTTATGTTGTAACATGGAGCGCAGGGTTAAATCTATATACAAATTATCTTCAGTCTTCCCTTGACCATGTAAACTTAATACTGTATAGAATAATTGTTGACATTGAAGGATATGACATTCTTTCACATTGTGGAATAAACAAACAGAATTCAGTAACAAAGCAAATTTAAGTAAAAACATCATAACCTTCTCAATTTGAGCATTATAATAGGAAGAACATAAGAACACATATCTATGTGGTGGTATAAACAAAATTATTGTTACTTTTTTGACACAGAACCAATCGCAAGATTTGGAAATTTATAGGAATGTTTGGCACATATTAATACTGTGTAATTACACAACACGCCTCAGTAAGTTATAATTTACTAGTGTTATTATTAAAAAATGGAAATCTATATACATGTATCAAAAACATTTTTTGCATAATACGACAATTTAATGTTTATGAAATAGCATTACAGGAAACGTTCAATATTTCATTCCTTTTTAAAATATAAAACACTTAATTATAAAATGCAAAAATGCCCTCTAGAAATAATCCTTTCAGTTTGTATCACAACTGTAAACTATCTATGAAATCATTTTCTAACTGAAATAAAGTCATGTAAATAGAAAAAGTGTAATTTATACATTTTTCAGATATGTTTCTATATATTAGATTGTTGTGTAAAGGTTAGTGAATAGAAATGTATAGCTTACTATTTTTTTCTAGTCAAACAATCCAATATAGCAAGGAAGTATATATGGTCATCAAAAAAATTCGAATTTAAAATTAGGACATACCTTGCTATTTTGGAGCAACAGAAACAAAACGAAGTATTTTTGGAAAATTCCCCTAACATAAATACTACTAAATGGAATTAAATTGGATTTGATCTAGTACAATCATAAATACAAAACTTCTTTCATGTAGTTTTAACTAAATGTTTCCCCCAAGATAAGTAATAATGGAATAATGCTTTAAAATTCTTTCAATAAAGGATTCATTAAATGAAAATCAACTTCAATTCTTACGTCCAAGCTACTTTTCGATTAAGACATATTTCACGCACGATAGCATTCCGGGACCTTCTTCAAATACTTACACCACCCATCCCACTTGAGTTAGTTGGCAACCATTTTTGTTAGTACAGTTGAGGTTTTTGATATTTTACCAAAACAGGATTTTTAGTGGAGTACATCACCGAGTTTTTCTGTGGATTACCGACTAAATTTTATGGGACCAAAACTGTATGTAACGACATCATATTTGCTTGCATGTATGCTTGAATACGTTGTAACATTACTTTAGAATTGAAGTTGATATTCATTTAATAAATTCTATATTGGGAAAATTTTACAACATATTATTACTTATCTCAGGAAAATATTTAGTTAGAACTGCATGAAGGAAGTTTTGAATTTATGATTTTACTAAATCATATTACTTGAAATTAATCCATTTAAGTTCATCATCTAATAGTTAATGTGTTAAGGAATTTGAATAATGCATTAATTATTAGCAATTTTTCAAGGTCTTATTCAATATACAAAATCTTTGGTAATATGTTTATATCACATTTCTAGGAACCTTACAAAAGCCAAGCTTCTGCATTTTTAAAAGTCATGTAATTTAGTGTATTTTCTTTAGTCAAGTATTTGATTTAAATGTTGCTGATTATCTTGTGGGTTTTATGTACTTGTGAATTTTTCAGTATGAGCTACTGAATGGTGTTTTTTTGTTAGGACAAGATCGAAAACATTGTAGAAAGAAATGAAATATGCCTCATTGAGATTAAATTTGTTTCTATCGTTACCGTGTTGAATAGGCCATGACAGGTGCTGCGTGCAAAATTAAAAATTTATGAGCTGGTTCCTTTAAACTAATTCGCATGATCACATGGTTTAAGTTGGTCACTGGTAGAAAACCCCATACAGGAGGTTCTAAATGATACTGAAGGGTTAGAATATCACAACAGGGTGTCAGATTAAAGTCCCAAATATTATTTTTATTAGTACAAAGATCTTGCTGTGCCTGGCTAAAGTAATTTATAGGCATGTCAGTATACTGCTACGAGAAGCTTTTAGGTTAATACTTCCAAATTAAATTTTATGATCTGGTGTGTACGATTTACAATAGTCAAAGTTTGGAGTGTACATAATTAAATTAGGTATCGACCACTAAACTATCAAATGTACTGGAAGACGACTAGTATGATCCAGAAAGTACGACAAGATGTCAGAACGAATGACGTAAGAAGTGGGACTTTATATTTATATGGTAGTGCAGAACATAAAATCAAGCACTTGTTGAAACGCCATCACAAGCATGCTACTGTATATGGCCGAGATATGCTATGTAATTAATTTCAAACAGACAATATTTTACAGTGAGTTAGTATTTAAAGTATATTGTTTTAAAATGGATGATCTACTAATTAATGTGTATATTAAAATAATTTGAAGACCCGAGTTTGATGTATGAAATTAAAATTTTGAAGATTAATTTTTGCAATTTAAGTCAATGGAAGCTCTACTTAGTAAAATAATGTATTTGGTTGCAAATTCACGAAAGGATTTGTGATCACATAAAATACATTAACAAACTGAATTCGACAGGTTTAATATGGTACAAAAGAAGGGATGTTAAATTAAATGACTCTAATGAAAATATTTAAGGATTTATTAATAATAATTCTCATGTGTATAAAATACTGTTTTGAGAAGAATATTTTGGACTGATTACATTTGTATTTGTCTTATTGGTGGCATTTGAATCTCGTAGTTGATCAGCTAGTTGAAAGGCACCTAAAAATGTGCACAGTAGGCATTGACATACAACACAAAAGTTTAGCAGAGCGATTACTGGTAGAGCAGTTATTGGTGTACAATGCGAGGACAATTAAACCACATAAAATTTAGAGTTCTGTGTTATTTTGGATTTTGTAGAAATTTTTTGTGAAGAAAATTTTTTATGAAGATAATTTTATTTGTAATCAGAATGATCAAGAGAGTAAAAAATTAGAAAAGGATTGGGAGCAGAAGGTATTGAGATTGGATCTTAAGAGAGTGTTTATTTGGACGATTCAAAACAAGAGGAGCAAGAGAAAAAGGCAGAGCAGAGTGAAGTTGTAAATGTAGCAGAAACTTAGGAGTCTAGGATGATGACTATTTTGTTGAGTTTAAATAAAAGTATGCAGGAAATGAGTGAAAAGAATGAAAAAGGTGTGAAGAAAATGGGTGAGAAATTTGCTAAGGATACTCAGGAATTACGAGCGGGGTTTGGACAGAATCTAGCAAGAATGGGAGAAAAATTAAAATCAGAGAGTGAGAAAAATGAAAGATATGAGTGAGAAAATAACTATAGGTCTAAAAGAGACCAATGAGACCACAGCTGAAACAAAGTTAGAAATTAGAGGTAAAGTAGTACACATTCAGAGGACATAAATGAGGTTAAAGAGGAAATCGTGTAGATAAAATTAAATAAGGAACTGTGTGAAAAAGAAATGAATGGTAAAATTAAGGACCTGGGACAGAAAGTAGATGAAATTGTGGAAATTGTGGAAAACTGTCAAGTGGGGCCGGGTTTGAAACATTTAAAAATGAATTAAGAAGCCTTAGATGGATTTTGAAAACAAAGCAGAGAATTTAAAGGATAGAGTGAAATATATTGGTAGAAACATTTCACAGAATCTAGGTGAACACATGAGGTAGATTCAAACTAATATTCCATTAGAGCAATATTCTAAATTTTATAGCAATAATAAATTAAATCCCAAGATATTTTAAATAATGTCAGAAGTTTACTGCAGAAATATGATTTAGTTTGATAGAAAGTGAATTGAAGACATTTAAGAATTTAAATTCTTAAAACATTTGTGAAGGGATAACTAGCAATTTCAAATAAGAAATAATTTGATTATGGAAAAGTTTAAGCAGACTTAGGTGTAACAAAAGAGTTATATGCTATAAAGAAATTCACTGAAAGATAAACAGATCATTAAGTATTTGGCAGGACATTTTGAGGCAGAAGTTAGGCAATGTATAGTTTTGAAGAATATTGTAGACAGGGATGTATTCTTGAAATATTTGCAAAGATATGATAAAATATAGGTCAACAGAGAAGAACGGATATAGATCTATGGACCATCCCGTAAATTTTGTTAGGTATCAGAGAAATACAGAACCGATGTTTTAATATCAGGAATAATAATGACAATTATAATAGGAATAATAATCGTGGGAATTATAGTACGTCAAATTGGAATCAAAATATTACACCAATTCGGGAGGTGGAAAAGAATAATAATACAAGGACTTCGGAGCGTAGTAATGTAAATAGGAATATTAGTACTACAAACAACAAGGAAAATTCACGAAGTAAGCAGAGCAAGATGGCAATTCAAGAAAAGTAAATAATCGTACATATGCACGAACTGTAAATAGACCGGAACCGTTTACATGGAGACAGAATTTTCAATAAAAGACAAATCAAGCACATCCGTTAAAATTAAACAATATGAACATCAACACGAGTTTATAAAATTTGAATTGGAAAATGATGATAACTTAAATAAAAACTTAATCGCCCATTATAAATTTAAATGTGGAAGATAAAATAATTAAAGTATGTATCTATGGGCACAGGAGCTGAAGCATCGCTGACTCCTGGCCATTTTATTAAAAATAATATTCAATAATTAATAAATGAATTGATAACCATAAGGAAACATAACTTGGTAGCGCCAAACAACTTAAAATTCGCAAGTATAAATAGTACAGAGATTTTGAAATGTGAGAGGGAATATGAAGTTTTGGTATGAGTTTATGATTATACCTTCATTAAAGATTAGATTATGTTTGGAAGCTAAAACTAAATCGGCGTCATACACCACAATATAATTGTCCACAATCAATGGATAGTATTTTGACAAGGTTAGATAATAAGAAAGTATTTTCAAAAATTGATCTGAAAAATTCATTTTTATCAAGGAAGTATACAGTTTTTAGCAGATAGGTATATTTTACCAGTTCAAAGTTGTCCCGTTTGGTGTGACTATAAGCACAGCAGCATTAGTTACAACTATGCAGCATATTTTGGGACCGAATGAAGAAATTTGTATTTACTATGTGGATGATATTTTAAAAAGTTCATTTTTATCAAGGAAATATACAGTTTTCAGCAGATGGGTGTATTTAGCAGTTCAAAGTTGTCACTTTTTTCCAGTCTATAACACAGCAGCGTTAGTTACGACTAAGCGTATTTTGAAACGGAATTAAGAATTTTGTATCCACTGTGTGGATGATATTTTGATATTTAATGATGATATTCACTAGCATTTTATGCATTTAGAAAGAATTTAATTGGAATTGGCAGGATTTAAGTGGAATTTAGAAAAATGCAAGAAGGTAGTGAAAGTTTTCAAGTAGTAAAAGATAGATAGGGAGGAGATTGAGGAGTATGTGAGAAAATTCAATTTTGAATTGCTTGAGAGGAATACCATTATAAGTAGAGAACTACCCGTGTGTATTATAGATCTTATATAAAGGGTTGTATATAGGAGGTAATAAAAAATAAAAATAAAAAATTGTTCATCAATGTGAATTTTTGAACTTCACGTTAAAGCACCACAGTGGTATTGATTTCAAATTTTGTATTTTAATTTAGGGAAAAGTATTGTGATTAGAGTCATATTCCAGCGTATGATGGAGATTTCATTTTTATAAATCGAGAAAATGGAGCATTTTATTTAGTAATTTCTTTGCACATAGGACATTGGGAACATGTTTTTGAAATGCATTATATAAATGTTTACTAGTTACGTTTAACGCATAAAAAATGGTTCTAAAAGAAAATTCCATTCTTATGTAATAAATGAAAAATCGTATTTTAAATACAATTACATTTAATACATAAAGCAATATTTTAAAAAGGTTTTTACTTATTTTAATAACAAAAGGTCATATTTCTACGTAAACATGTTAAACTTAATTAATTTTGAGATTTATAATTGAAGAAGTTCAATAACTTATGTAAATACTAATTCTAATGAAAATATTTAATTAAGGAATTATTGATAAATAATTCTCATGTGTAGAAAATTTGTTTATTAGGGTAATAGTGTAGAGAATAATTGTGAATTGTGTATTTAAAATGTTGTTCTGAGAAAGTTTGAACTCATTATACCTGCATTTGTCTTATTGATGGTATTTGATGAGCTAGCTGAGAAGCGCTTATATACGTGCACAGTAGGTATTGCCTCCAACACAAAAGAGTTTATCAGAGCGGTGAGAGACAGAGCACAGCAATATCTATAATAGATTAGAAATTTACAATTGGTGGTTTTCTTTCTCAAAACGTAAACCACTTTCAAAGATATATTAAGTAATCTGTATTTATTCCCAGTATTATTCAATATGAACCCTCCCCAGAACCAAAGTTGGCTGGGATAATTTTGATTGGTCGTGCACACATCCCAGTCATTTTAAAACATGTAATCATTTTTATATTCACAAAATTTTTTAATTTTTGTAACCTATTTTCCTACCATCTTAATAAAGATGTGCATGCAATGTGGTTTTGACATTTACTTTACCGTACAGCACCATTCATGTCAGCAACATGTAAAACTTTAAATTGGGTTCAGTCTCACCTGATTTTAATGTTAATTTATATTTAGAATAGATCTTGAAATAACTTCTAATAATTTACGACTATGATATTGCCACATCTGACACTGAGTAGTTTAAATGCAATAAATTTACTTTCTCTCTATATGCTTTTGAATTTTTTAACAGCATAGAGTTTAAGACAAAATTTTGATACAAATGTTTCTATGTGGTATTAGGCTATTTACATGTATCAAAAGCATCAATATGTAGAATGATATGCATGATCCGGCTCAGAAGTTTCTTCAAGAAAGAAAATTAATCAGGCAATACTGTAGCTATAAAATACGCATCCAGTCACACTGCATGGTTTTAGATATGACACCATTTCAGATTTAGTTTACATTACTAATACAAACAGAAAGTAAATTTCTTAAACTCTGTATAGTGACAATGTATGAGTTAATAAGAACAAATGCCATTGAAATCCCACATCAAAATACCTTCCCTAAATTTAAAATTTGATTCATAAGACATCTTTATTTCCTAAGAAAAATTATGTAACAGTTAAGGACAACTGTGGAGTGTTAAGAAATATTAAAACCCAATTTCTGGGCGACCATCTTCGTAATCATCCTCAAGTAGGGGAGGAGGAATAGAAGATACATCAAAACCTTCAGCAATTTCATATCGTTCATCATCATCACGCTCCATACGAAATATATCGGAACCTGATTGGGAATCACCATCAGGAAAATAGCCTTCTTCTAACGTCTCCGCATACACTGGCGAATTCAATATCACATTATCATCAGAAAGAGAATTTTCATATTGAAATGTATTAGCCAATTCTTCCATGTTACGTGCACGTAAGTAATCATTATATTCCGTTAGTGTGTTCGATTCATGTTCTATATAAAAAAATTCTTCTTTAAAGTATCTTTCTCTTTCAGATTTATGACGTTTTTGGTTTATTTGTCTTTTCCTGCGATATCCTCGGCGATCTCTTGAATCTGGTGTACTCTTAGGGGATTCCATAGAACTGGTAGAATCATTTTCACTTGGTGGACTTTTAGCTTGAAAAAGAGATTTCGTGAATGGTTTCCTATGACCGCGTGTTAAAGGCACTGTTGCAGTTTTGCTAAGAGGTAAAGCTTTTGAGGGTGGAACAGGAGTCGATTCAGAACTTAAACTACTTGAATAATAAGGGGAACACTTAGATAAAGGTACTTTATCTTGTTTTCCAACAGGTTTGGTACGCTTTTCTACTTTTTGTTCAATAGAACTACTTTCAGTAGAATTATCTGATAAAAGTTGAATTGGAATTAAAACAGGACGTTCAGTGGATTTAGTAAAAACTTTGGCTCATCTGGAGATTTTTTAGAATTGATTAAAATAGCTAAGTCTTCAGATGGAATATTCTGTGGACTTTTAATATTCTTTTGATCATACGGTATATCTAAATCATCAATACTTGAACCCAATCTTGAAACAGACTGACGTACATTAAAATACTGTTGTGCAATTAAAGTTTTTGATGTATCAGAACTAGACCTTTCAGAAAGAGTTGGGATGAATTCTGTTAATGTGCTACTGTCACCAGTCGATGCACTTGAGGACAATTTTTGAAACTGCAAACTATTATTTTGTGCTTTTAAAGTATTGCTATTGCTACTCGACCATTCAGAAATTGATTGGGCTATATCAGCTAATGAATTATCATCGCTTTTTAAACCTGAAGTAGCACCACTATTACTAGTTGATAAATTTTGAAATTTAACTGTATTGGTACTATTTGACCATTCTGAAAGACTCAGTGCTATCGAGGTATCTTCAGAATGAGAACTGTGAGTGCATCTGGTAGGTTTGACAGCAAGTCGTACAGTACCATCAACTAAATTAGTTCCCATTGAACTTGTACAATCTTCATCAGAATATGAACTATGAGAACCCTTACTGGCAGGGCGTATTGCAGTTCTTTTATTAGTTCCGGAATGCGAGGAATCATCTGAAGCTGTACTCCTCCTAAGAGACGTGGGTGGTCGCAACTCATTTCTACTGCTAACATCGACACTATCAACAAAAACGTCATCATTCAAATTGGAAATATTTAAATCTTCTTCAGAGTTAGAACTATTGTTAGATTTATTTTCCAATACAATTTTAACTCCACTACGTCCGACACTCTGACTATCAGAAATTGCTTCACTAACAGGATCAGTTTGATCTGTGGCAACGTTTTCATAGGTTGGCTCTGATTTATCAAAAGTCCTATTTTCATTATCTGATGGAGAATCATTATCATAAGTACTAACAGTATTTGAATCAACTGTAACTTTGCATGGTTCCTCTGCTGGTGTTATATAGTGTGTTTCAATCTTCCCTTCAAATGCAGGTTCTTGAATGCTGGATGGTGGGCTAGGCCATGGTTCAGAATCTTGACTTTTAAATGAACCCCGCAGGCCAAAAACTTTTGGAATTTCTGTCTGTGACGGAGGGGGCCTGTAAACTTGTGTTGTTAACTGTGATGCATCTGAACTTCCAGTTTCATGTAATGCTTGCAATTTTCCATTAGTGCGTTGAGGAATATCTGGTAAAGGCCATTCATCACTTTCTTGGCTACTGGATCCCTTTTTAGAATCAAAGCACTCCTCATCAATTACAGTGTCATCAGAATCCTGCCGTTTCAGTTTCAGTGCACTTTCTGATGTTATGATCTCGATATCATCTATTGATAATTCTGCCATTTCTGCTGAAGTGCGTCTATCATCTGAAATTTGCCGCTGTAATAAAATATTCATCTGCTGAATTTGTTCTGAACTAGTCTTACTTGTTTTTTTAGGATCAGACACACCATTAGTTGGGGTCTTTTTTTCAGTTTCAGAAACATGTGCATTACTTGGAGTATCTGAACTCATACTAGCTTGGTGGTCACTCAAAGCTAATGATTCGTCATTAAGACTATCAAGTTGAGTACTAGCTTTTGTAGAATCCTCATCAAGACTTGATTTTTCAGAATTTGTACTGCGCTCAGATATTCTAGATAATGTTCTATTTAAATATGATGTAGTAAAACCTGTATTATCGGAAGTTCCTGGAAGCATGTTCGTTAAGCAAGGGTACCCAAAATTTGGCGGAAATTGAGACGAATCATCTTCTTTAGTTGGTGTAACATCCACGTCCACTTTAGAGCCAGATACGAAATACTCACGTTCAAGATCTTGATCTTGTGGTAAAAAACCTTCTTCTAAACTTGAAGAACCAGAACTTTCTAACAAAAAAGGTCGCCAAGTTGAACTTGCTTCTTGCACAGGTAATTCTCCAGTTTTTTGTAAACGTACAGCAATGCCCAAACTACCTGAGCTAGATTCAGTATCCAGAGAGCTACGTGACTCTGCAGATAACTTTTCAACTCCTAATAAAGAACATTTGCCATTTCTATGTTTTTTATCAATAAAAATTTCATCCTGTGATGATACACTCTTATCTGCCGAAGATAGCTTTTTAACAAGTTTTTGATGTATTCGCTGACCTAATTCTGAGTCACTTGACCATTTCTCTTCAAATGGGTAAGGAGCCTTTTTGTATTTCATTCTATTATTTTCTTGTAATCCCCTTTCCTTAGAAGCATCATTAGATCCTTCAGAACTAGATTCATCAGATTTAATACGATTCATACTAGAATCCTCATCTATCGTAAAGGCACGTCCTAATATACATATTCTAGGACTCCTTGGACTACGTGGAACATCTAAATCTGGAGAGCTCTTATCAAGCTGATCTCGTGTAGTAAACTTTTCAATAGTTTGGCTTATACCAATTGCTTGCCCTATAGTACAACTCACACTAGATTCATCGCCTGTTTCCCTTAGATTTCCTGGACTTAAATCTTTTTCACCACTGGTCCACGAACCTGTGGTATCACTCGATCTAGAATGATCAGAACTGTGTTTCAATAAGCCCAATCTGTTACACCGATCTTCAGTAGTAAGCAAGTTTTGATTCTCTTGTAACTTAATTGGCTGGTCACAATTATCTTGTACAGATTTAGATTCTTCCCTTACTTCTTCAACTTTTTCAGGTGATTCTAGAGGTACTCCTTCAAAATCAAATGAGCTTTCAGCACCAATGTATTCATCATATTCAACAGTTACCCACGATCCAGTATCCTCAGATCTACTTCGTTCAACACTTAGTTTTAAAAGAGCATCCTTGTGTGCATCAACAACTAATAAATTTATATCTCCCTCACAATTTAATTCACTCACTTCAGTCAATGACTCATCTTCACTAGTAATTTGTGCTTGTTTTCTGCGTTTTTCAATTTTTTTAGCAATTAATTTTCCTACTGTTTTTGTAGCTTTTTGAAGATCTTCAATTAATTTCATATCTTTCTCTGATTTGTGAGAAGAATCTCCAGAATCATCAATGTATTTAATATCCAATGAATTACCTAAACTTACTTTTTCCAAACTTTGTGAATCTGATGAACTTTTATTTAAATCTGGTTTTTGTTTAGGAGGTTCTTGATGAATATCTACTTTAACAAGTTCTTGTACTATTTCAGTATCTGGAGTTTGTATTTCAAAATCAAATGTAAATTCTGGTTGAGATTCCTTTGAGCAACTTTCCAAATCTAAACTCTTTCCTAGACGTGGAATACCCTTTTCTAAGTCAGCACTTTTATCACTAAAAGTTAATTCGAGGCTTTTTGTTAATTTTTTGTCCATGCCTTTGTCTAATTTTTTTGGGGATTTTGTTATGATAATGGCTTCTTCTAATGATACACTAGTGTTTTCTATTGTTTTAATACTAATTTCAAGTTTACCATTTCTCTCACAAACCGATTCTTCAATTTGTGGAAATATCGGTAATGATTCTTTTATTGGACTTTTAATAGACGATTGTTGAATAGCAATCTCATAAAGTTTTTGTTGTTTTTTCTGACGTTTTGTTATTTCTGGGTCACTATCTTCTTGTGATTTAAGACGTTCTCGTCCAATGTGAGTATATTCATAATCTAAAGATTTAGATTTTTCTGTAGAAATTGGCACTTCACTTGACTGTAACTCTTGACTTTTTGCACGTTTAACATCTTTTGATTGTGGTATATTTAACGAAGGTTTTACATACGGAACCTTCTTCTTTGTAGAACCCTTGTCAGCCCCTTCAGGTATATTAACCTTTTCTGCCTTTGACTTTATTGGAATTTGTATTTTTTGTTTTAGCGATGCAGCCTTAACCGAAGACTTGGTTTTAATTTTATTAATGTGAGATGTTTTTATAGTTTTGGAACTCTTTACTTTTACAGAAACTTCAGGTACAATCTGATCCTTTTCTGTAATTGGTTTACTTTTAACAGCTGGTTTACTTTGTGTTTCATTTATCTTCCCAACAGATTCTGTTTTAATTGGAATTGCAGGCTTTTCATAAAAATCGATTTGAACTTCTACTTCCTCTTCAACTGTATCATCTTTACTAGAAAATGCATTCAGAGGTGGCAGTTTGTTGACTGAAATTACAGGTGTATCTAAACTTTTAGTACGTCTTCCAGATAAAGGAGATTCAGCAGCTTGTTGTTTTTGCAGTATTGTAAATGCAGACCCTTCTGACAAGTTTAATCTGGCATGAGCAAATAAAAGTGGGCTCTGACCCTTTCTACGAGCTGTAGGTGATGTAATATCAGTCAATTTGGTTTTTGATGGAACTCTTAGGTCTCTTAAATCATGTTCTATGTCTAACTGCAATAAAGCCTTTTCGTTCATATCTTTAAGTGTGGGCAGTTCTTGTAGTAAGACGCCCGTTTCTATACTTTTCACTTCTTCATCCTCTTTAAGTTTAGTATCTTCCTCCTTGTCAACTTCTTCCACAGTTGGTAAAATCGCTTCAGGCATTGATTCGTTAAATACTGGCTGCAAATCAGCAGTCGGAACATTAAAATCATCTTCTGAACTAGGAATTGAAATTGATCTTTCAGAAATTCGTCTTAATTCAGTTTGGTAATTAGGATCTAAACTGCGATCATAAATGAGAACTTCTGTTTTACGTGTTTGTGGGGGCGATCCCTCAACTTCAGTAGATGACATTGTATACTGCAAATATTTCCGTTCCGCTTCATATTTTAATATTGCTTCCATTTCCTTACGAGTTTGTGGTGGTGAAAACTCCAACTTAGTTGGAGTCGCCTCTGCTGACCCAAAAACATCGTCTGAATCTAACGATTCATCATCAGAGCTAAATGATGTAATTCGAACCTTAGCTTTTGAACTTTTAGTCGCCTTTTTATTAATTTGGGACCTAGATTTTCCAGGACGTTTTGGTTTTATATCAGGTTTAATAGGTGGTTTTGCTTTTATTTCAACTTGTGGTGAAATAATGGTTTCAAGTTTTGGTTTCTCGAGAAACAATAATTGTTTTGGTTTTAAGCTTTCAGTTCTAGAACTTGTAGGTGAATCACTTTCAATCTGACTTAATTTTGAATTTAATGTTTCAAGTAAAATAGGATCAATTCTAGTAATGTCACGTTTAGGACTTAGTGTGTGCTGCACTGTTGATTTCGTTTTATCAACTTCTAGTGTGATGGGATCCACTTTGGATAAGTCAATATTTTGTGTAAACAAGAATGGTGCTGCATCAGGTTCAATTATGGTTGGTTTTCTTTCAGATTCTATCAATTTATGAGTTTCCTCTTTAGTTGCAGTACCGTTCATTAAATGTCTCTTATGTAAAACATAAGGTATGTCATTTTTAGGTGGTAAGTTTGTTAAATCTGATTGTGTTTTGGCACCTAGAATTTCAAATTGACTCTTAGGAACTTCGAATTTAGTTTTTTGCCCTTCAATTTCTCGTTTTAAAATATCAAAATGTCCAAATTCAGCAGTGGGAATTTCATAGTGAGAACCACGATACTTTGTGATGGGTGGTGCACTAGGGATTTGCCTATATAGATAATCATCATCGCTAGATTCTGCTGGTGTCAAATCAATAGATTTCTGATGCATTAATAACTGCCGCCGTGCACTGGAAGTTAATCGTTGCCTAGCCAATGAATTTGGATCTGATTTAGTACGTTCAATCGGTTGATGGAAACTTTTTTCTAATAGTTTTGGTTCAATTTCAACAAATATATCTGAAAATTTTTTATCTTTCATAAAAGTATTTCGTGTTTCCATATTAGCTACAATACTTAAGACTGCATGGTCATCCATATCATCACTTTCTTGAATAGATTGAATTCTTTCTTCATCAAAACTAAAAATATTGCTTTCAGACTCTGTAGATTTTTGGGATTTTGATGTTGTTGGAGGTTCGAAACTGTCAGTATTATTTGTATGCTCAATGTCAACATTCTGAACATTTATTGAATGAACATTGGATATACCATTAATATGATTGGTAGTAGATTTATGAATACCATAATTACGAGCAAATGGTATTTTTCTGTCATAATCATGATGATACATAGAAGTTTTAGATTTTGGTTCATAATAATCACTTTTAGAATCGATGCTGGAAGTGTGTGATTCATTATAATCATTTCTTTTCAATAAAGTTTCAAAACTCTTCATAGTAGGTATATGTCGTTTATTTTCATAATCACTTTTAGACTCCTGGCTAGAAGTTCGTGATCCAAAACTGGCTTGTCGACTAGATCTACGGCTTCCCTTATAATAATCATTTTTTGATTCTAAACTTGAAGCTCTTGAACCCAATTTTAAATTTCTATAGTAAGAACCATCAGATTTGCGAGGAATTATTTCTCTAGGATAATCACGCGGATCATCAATTACAAAAATACTATTAAACAAATCAGAACTACTTTTATATTTGTGATATTTATGATCAAAATCAGAATCAATTTCTGTAGGTAAATAGTTCCCAGAGTCTAAGCTGCAACTTCTTGTGTTCATAATCTTAATCTTATGTTTATAATCTACATCACTAATATCATCATCAGACCTTTCTATCAATTCATAGCTATCATGCGATAAATCATCTTGTGAATCACGCAAATCATAAGTGCCTGGATCTTCCACAGATTCTTGTGAATAATTTGTAGTTCCTGGATAACTGCTGGAATAGACTTTGTGTTTAGGAACCATAATATCCTGTTGCAATTCAAGTTCTTCCTGATGGTTAGTATTATAAGTGACTTGGTGTTCTCCATAGCGAGTTACTGGAGACTCTAAAGTTGCTTCCTCTAAATTAATATATGACTTTTTAACAACAGTTTTTGTAGGTTTAAGTCCTCGTTTGGCTTGTCCCGATTCTTCAAAACTATAATCTGAAAGCTCTTTACAACTAGCACTGCGTTGCCATATTTTACGTTTAGATTGAGTAGCAACAGATTTATAGGTATACTGAGAACTCGTTTGGGTATCCAAATCATTTTGCGACTGCGTCTGTGAGGGATAATTGTTAGTAAGCGAAGGGGTAGGTTGATCAAATTTGCTCTCAGATTTATGACTAAAGGGCATCTGGACAATGGTGGTGTGAGTGCGAATGATACCTGTATCGTCCCTGTGAACTGCTGCGAAGACAGGCGGAGGACAATGGCTGTTGTACCCTTGGGTCCATTCTTGGTAAGGTGTATGCTGTGGACTCGTAGTCACAGATGTTACTGGGGAAACCTGTAATGGAAAAATGAATCACAATATGACATACTTTTACATTATTAAAAAAATGTACCATGCATCACAAGAATGATTTTTACACATAGTTCAAAACTGTCATATCTATTATCACTAGGAATAGTGTAATTTGTATGAAAAAAATCTAAACCATTCTTGCTATGGAAAATTCAAACAGCACATACAAAGTTACGCCACCCACGTACTAGATTAGACTAATTATCTAAACCAGTAGACATGCAAACCAATCTAATAAACTTTAATGTGTTTATATCAGGGCAGGCGCACTCCTGGCATTTGACAGTTCTGCGTTTTAATAGGTACTTGCAACACCGAAGCGTTATCGTCGCTAATTATAATAAACAGGTTAAGGAAAAATACTACTTTACCGGCAAATCTGTCATACGTTTCACAAACATTCATTTCCATTTGAATATTTATTTAGTCAAATATTTAGAATTTGTGTTCATCTGCAGTATTTATTTATTTGTGATTTGAGCTTAAGATTCAATTTTAAATAATGGTTTAAGTGTTCCATTGCTGGTTGTAAACTATTGTTATTGTAAAAACTCATTGTTTACCAAAGGATCCTTAGGTAAGTTCTTCAAATATTTTTAAATGCTTATTAATTTTAACTAAATGCTAAACTATTTCAGTATTTTCAAAAAAATCATATTAATTTATGGTTTTTTAATACAGGATGCTCTTTATTTATAACATTCTTGTGTTTATAGATTCGTCGTTTATGGTGCGCAGCAGTTGGTCGTAAAGATTTAATAAATTTTGATGATAGGCATAGCATACAGGCATTTAGAGTACGCGATATCCATTTTGCAGACGATGCTAAATTTGTGGCTAATAGAAATCGTACTAATTTAAAATACAATACTGTTCCTACGTTACACCTTCAAGGTACCTAAAGTGATCATTGCTTTTACTTTTGAGTTAGTATTGTTGATTAGGATGTTTTTTGAACTATCGATTGTACTGTATGACCTATCAGATATGTAAACATGTAACATGCATTTTAAATTTCTTTTGTAAAAATTAGGGTTGCTCATTCATTCTTAAATAAATAAATAAAAAATGTTTATTGTTGTAAATATTAAACACATGAAAGGCACTTATAAAGATTTCGAGGACATATTGTAAATTATCAATTTCTGCCTCATTTTATAATACTGTTGCTACAATTTTTGAAATGTTTACAAATGATTTCACTTAACAATAGATTTTGTTTTATTTAGAAGAGTTTGTTTTCTGTACGATTAACGTAATTACATAAGAAAGCGTCCTTAAATTCTTCATAGTGCTTTTCACAAACCGGTTTTCCTAAAATGCCAGAAAAATTCAAAATTTAAATTTGGCGCCAATGAAGATAGTTCATACTCGCATCACGAGTGGCGCTCATTATGGTCTTGCAATAATATAGGGAGTTGCCTATCTATATCTACTTACTAATCTATGGTTTATATTATTATATCCAAAAGAATAAATTCCTGCTCCCTCTTGAACTTAAGATTTGATGTAAAATGCAAGTTCTTGCTGTTTGTATTGAAATAAAAATTAAAAGTGAATAATTCAGATCTTTAATAAAAATCAACTCAATTAACAATTAGTCTATGTTTCATTGTTGAAATAGTTTTTTTAAATTAAATTATTCACAATATTAAATACAAAAAAGCACTAATATCAATTTAAATCACGATATATATATATATTATACAAAGTTTAGTTACAGTAATTTATGTACATTTATCTACTAACTAGCTGCAGAAGTCTGTTTCACCAAGAACTTTTTTTGTTTTGTTTTTGCTCTAATTCTTTTTGCATCGTATTCCTGGGTGTATACGGATTAGAATCGACAGGCTGAATTTTTGAAAAAGCCCCATTGGCAGCAACAATACTGTTCCACACAGAAGAAGGCATTCTTAAAAAATAATAAGACAACATTTTGACTGCCAAGAAATTTAATCTGTCAATTCACTTCTACACGTGCACAGGAACAGGAACAATAAAATTAAAACAACAAACAATACACAAAAAAGGCTACAGCAGCTGCAACGGAGTCCACATGCAAAAATACACACAGACATCAAAATATTTTCAAAATTTTAACCTGGCCACTTTCATCTACAAATATGCAGGAGTACAATACAAAAAGTATCAGAACAAAGAACAGTATGTAAAAAAGTTACAGTACCTGCATGGAAGAAATCAGTCTGATACATAATGTTTTCTCCTTTTACGGCACTGTGACTTTTTTGTGTTTTTATAAAATTTAATTTGTTATGAGGTGATGACTAGAGTTCTTGGCAATTGCTCTTATCAGTATCTCGTCATCAGGTACCCACAATATTATTATTTATTTTCCACGTAATACTTCAGAAGGTTGTTATCAACAAGGAATTCAAAACTATTAATTACAAAATGATTATAAAAGTACAAAAATACGAACATAACATAATTTAAAGTCTGATAAACCTTTTTTTAAATAACGGAATTAAAAATAGTCACTACTACATTACTAGTCCACTTGACAGCCAACCCTACCTAACATTTTTGTTCTAATTCTTTTTAGTTCGCATTCCTTGGTGTATGTGGATGAAAATGGGCAGGCTGAATTTTTGAAAATGTCCCTTGACAGTCACAATTCTGTTTCTCACAGAAGAAAACATTTTTAAAAATAATAAATGGATAAAATTTTGACTTCCAAGAGTATTTTCAAAAAATCAGCTTGTCCATTCTCATTTAGATGCACACAGGAATAGGATACAAAAAGAATTAAGAACAATGAACAATTTTTGCACATCAACAATCAAAAATACCCTTTTACCTTTTACATAAATCAAATATTACAAATGTCACAAATCACACCTTATAATTCCCACATAAAATACAGTAAAACTAACTCAGTTTTAAAAGTTAATTCCGCAATTCTTCGCCTGTTTGTCCTTTTAGTTCATAAAATTATACTTCCAATGCACCAAGATATTAAGCACCTATTTATACACACATACAACGAAAAACATCAGTTACCTGGATTCCGTGTTCACCCACGGGCCAGCTACCATTGTATCAAGGACTACTGCATTCAGGAACACCTCAATCTGGATAGCAATAACCGCAACTGCAAGCTGCAACCATATCACCAAGAAGTCATCGCGTCTACCAATTTGATAGTGCATCCAAACTCCCAACCTCTTCTACCAACACCATAAATAGTTGGTAATCAACCAAACCAACCAAATACTGACATCTGCTCCATTTCAAATTGCATACTTTGCACACTTAGTGCAAATTAGAATCAAACTGTTTTTACTTACATCAATTGGCATAAATTAATAGTACTTTTATGCAAACGTAAAAGCATTTTAGTATTGGAGTCGTCAGCTTGTTGAAAATCAATAGCGATGTACGTTAATCAAAACATAAGAACTGTAAGCTGGTTGAAAACTAAGAGAGCCCCCAATCCATATCTGGCGGTCTATATCTAGTTTCTCCACCCCTATAAGCCTGCCACAATTCTTAAAATTTTCTTCAATACAAACATTCATACCAATTCTTAAAATCACTCACACCTCACAAACTACACTTCTTCGTAACACTTCCAACGATCACCGTTTCCAAAAACTGACCCACACAAACAAACTCACGTAAAACCAATTCTATGTATTGTATTTTGTAACCGCTACGATTTTCCTCGAAAACACAAGTTTAACGCTCACAACACACACCTGTACTAAATCGTTGCGTTGTATTCAAACATCTCCTCCAATAACGTTGCGTATATACACTCCGCCTGAAAAAAGTTGCTGTTTAAACTACACCTATTTTGACATGTTTTAGTTCCATTTCACTTATACACATGCTATCAAATAACCTCTCTTTGTTTCCGAGTTTGCAAGCTTCTTTTGTAACGGCCAACAGTTACCCTTCCTATTTAAGATTTGCATCTTTTTAAGAAGCTATAAATTTATTCTAATTGACGTAGGAACTAACAACTACCTGGAATTTCTGTTTGTTTGTGCAACGTTTTATCTACCCTACTTAATAATACACGGAAAAATAAACGGTTTATTTCGCCTATTTAATAATACTAGGAAGGCTTCTTCAAAACACAATTCAAACGCTTTTAACAAATAATATAACTGTCAACTCTGCTTTCATTTAACCCTACTCGGAAACTAGACTGTTTTAAATTTTAGAGGAGCTTTCAACACATATACATCCAACTTTGGTGTAAATAAGAGGGTTTGAATTTTATGTCAAATACGAAGGTTACATATGAAATTTAAATTGCTGTTCTAATATGACACATGCTATATTTTACGAGAATTTATATCTGAAAGATTATGCTAAATTACATTTTAACTTCTGGAAAGTTTCTGAAACAAATTAAATTCTAAAACTAGTGAATTCAAAAACTCGTCTCAACGTTGTATATTATTTTCACATGCTGAATCACGAAATAAATTACCAAATGAATAATAATGCCCTTTTAACCCCTACATGTGACAGTATATTATATTGCTATGATAATGCCCCGCGTTGGAGCGTCACTAAAAGAGTGCTGTGCAAGCCCCACGTTGGAGCGCCACTAAAAGAGTGCTGTGATAACGGCTGGTGTTAAGCATTGTTAAAAGAGTGCTGTGATAGAGATACAGCAAACTGTAAAATTTGAAATTGATGACATACCTTCCTTTCTAACTTTTCTTTGCCTGACTAGCTCAACGGAAATAATGGAATTTATAAAATGAAATCAAATACAGCAATATTACAACGCATCTATACCGTCTAAAATATTTTCTTTCATACAAAAGAATATAGAAGATTTACAGCATAGTTTCTTTCAAACATTAAATTATTTCTAACAAGTACCTCTTTAATTAATTATCAAAATGTCACTTACCTTATTTAAGTTTAAATTTAGGGATCTCTTATGGATAGTTTATCTGGCTTTGATTCTCACGCTTGTAAGATTTGTTTGGCCAAAAAACCTTTACAAATAATTTATTAAAAGGTCAGAGTGTTTCAAACTCTGATCATAAACTTCCTGGTAAATACCCTTACACACAAAATTATTATATAATTAAAACCGAGGTCTTTAAATTTAAATGACCAATACTCGAATATCAGTTACAAACAATGTTTTAGAAGTAATACTTGCAAAAATCCACGAAGCGCTTCTCCAATTTCGTGATTAGATATCCACTGCTTCTTATCTTTATTTTAAATTGACGTTAAAATCCCAGTTTACAAAATTTTCATATTAATTACATCTCCATTTAGAAAACACTGTGTATCCTCGGTTTAATTATTCAATAAAATTTTTAATAGTTTTTTATATCGAAGCATTTCCTATCTTCATTGTATATTACAAAATCAAATAATTACATTTACCAATTTTCATATTTACCCAGGTTACGTTTAAAATTTTGTTATTTATTCATTGTTACATGGTAATTATTAATTACGGTATGCATATTGCATACTTTGAAACAATCTCTTCTGAAAGCAACATTTTCGCAATCAAATTTATGAATGAATCTCTTTAATAAAAGTCCCCATTTATATACAAAAATTATCTCTTTTCTAGTACGTTCCAGCTCCGTACAGAACGTAGTACACGATAAAGATGCAAAATTTTTGGGAATTTTCATTAGCGTCGAAATCGACACGTAAGTGTTGATTTATGTGCGCTATCCGTATTTCTCTAATACATAAGGTTATTGGTAGCATCGCATCTCTCCTACAGTGATTGCAAAAGCTAATAAATAATTGTTATCTATTTTTATGCTTCGATATAAAAAACTATTAAAAATTTTATTGAATAATTAAACCAAGGATACACAATGTTTTCTAAATGGAGATGTAATTAATATGAAAATTTTGTAAACTGGGATTTTAACGTCAATTTAAAATAAAGATAAGAAGCAGTGGATATCTAATCACGAAATTGGAGAAGCGCTTCGTGGATTTTTGCAAGTATTACTTCTAAAACATTGTTTGTAACTGATATTCGAGTATTGGTCATTTAAATTTAAAGACCTCGGTTTAATTATATAATAATTTTGTGTGTAAAGGTATTTACCAGGAAGTTTATGATCAGAGTTTGAAACACTCTGACCTTTTAATAAATTATTTGTAAAGGTTTTTTGGCCAAACAAATCTTACAAGCGTGAGAATCAAAGCCAGATAAACTATCCATAAGAGATCCCTAAATTTAAACCTAAATAATGTAAGTAACATTTTGATAATTAATTAAAGAGGTACTTGTTAGAAATAATTTGATGTTTGAAAGAAACTATGCTGTAAATGTTCTATATTCTTTTGTATGAAAGAAAATATTTTAGACTGTATAGATGGGTTGTAATATTGCTGTATTTGATTTCATTTTATAAATTCCATTATTTCCGTTGACCTAGTCAGGCAAAGAAAAGTTAGAAAGGAAGGTAAGTCAACAATTTCAAATTTTACAGTTTGCTGTATCTCTATCACAGCACTCTTTTAACGATGCCTAACATCAGCCGTTATCACAGCACTCTTTTAGTGGCGCTACAACGTGGGGCTTGCACAGCACTCGTTTAGTGACGCTCCAACGCGGGGCATTATCATAGCAATATAATATACTGTGATATGTAGGGGTTAAAAGGGCATTATTATTCATTTGGTAATTTATTTCGTGATTTAGCATGTGAAAATAATATACAACGTTGAGACGCGTTTTTGAATTCAATAGTTTTAGAATTTAATTTGTTTCAGAAACTTTCCAGAAGCTAAATGTAATTTAGCATAATCCTTCAGATATAAATTCTCATAAAGTATAGCATGTGTCATATTAGAACAGCAATTTAAATTTTATATGCAACCTTCGTATTTGACATAAAATTCAAACCCTCTTATTTACACCAAAGTTGGATGTATATGTGTTGAAAGCTCCTCTAAAATTTAAAACAGTCTAGTTTCCGAGTAGGGTTAAATGAAAGCAAAGTTGACAGTTATATTATTTGTTAAAAGCGTTTGAATTGTGTTTTGAATGGACAAAAATAAAGCCAACATAAAAAATATGACAATAAAAATTCACGAAAACATGCAAAAATTAAGGACATAGTTTGGGCAAAATTTGGCTAAGTTGGGGGAAAATTTTAGTTCAGAAATAAAGATCTTAAGCGATAGATTGAAAGAAACGAATCAAACAATTGCTGAAATGAAACTACAGATGAAGAGTAAAATTGTACAAATTATAGAGGATATTGATAACGTCAGAAATGAAGTTTTAAAAGTTAAATCAAGTCAAGCAACACATGAAAGAGAAAGCAACGACAAAATTTCAGATTTAAGCATAAAGGTATAGGAGGTTGAGGGGAATTGTGAGATAGGATTTAGGACTGTAAATAGGAAATTAGGAAGTTTAAAACATACCTAGAAAACTTTAGTAGAAATATGGTGCAATATACTCGGGAAATCATAAGAATAAACCAACCAAGCATACCATTAGAACAATACTCGAAATTTTATGGTGACAATAAATTAAATCCAAAAATATTTTTGAATAACGTCAAAACGCTGATACGGGGATCAACGGACGAACAATATACATTAAATTTGGTAAGATCTGTGTTAAAAGGGGCGCAGAAATATGGTTTGGTGTAATAGAAAGCGAATCGGAGACTTTTCTAGAGTTCCAAAAAATTTTCGAAGCACTTTTGGGGTGGACAACCAACAATTTAAAGTAAGGGATATCTTAATTACGGGTAAATATAACCACGATTTAGGAATGACCAAGGAACTACACGTGATAAAGAAGTTCAGCATCGCAAAACAACGAGATCCTCCCTTAGAGGAAAAACAAATAATAAAATATCTAGCAGGGCATTTTGAGGTGGAAGTGAGACAATGTATAGCACTTCAAAACATCATGGACCGGGATGAATTTCTGGAATATCTACAGATGTATGATGAAATGGGCCCGAACTGTGAGATTCATAATAAGGTGAGAAGTCAACCGATAAATTTTGTCATGACACAGAGAAGTGTGGGAACGAACCGATTTAATTATCGAAGCAATAGTAACAACTACAGTGGGGAAATTTCAATAGCGGCAATCACAACAATTATAATAATGACAATGGTATTAGACATAATTGGAGTACGAGTAACATGCCAAGGCGAGAGACGGAGAGAACCAATAATGAAAGGATCACAAATCAAAATACAAAGAGAGCCACGAACCCGTGGAACCAACACAAGAACCAAGAAGAACCGACCACATACTTTGAAATTATTAATCAGACAGGCCCATCTAGATCGCGTCAAAATTTTTAAAGAGAGACAAACCAAGTAAGCCCTTAAGGATAAACCAATACAAACATCAGCGTGAATTTATTAAATTCAAAGTGAAAAATAATTTAAACAAAAATCTATTACTTATAATTAATTTGACTGTGGAGAATAATGTGATTAATATACTCATTGAGACAGGAGCGAGAGGTCGCTCGTTTCAGAAGATTTTGTTAAACGACAAAAATGTGTTTCGAATTCTGACCACACTTTTCTTAGTAAATATCCTTACAAAAAAATTATTATATGATTAACACTTATTATTCTACCTTAAATTAAATGACAAATACTCCAATGTCAGTTAAAATAAATCTAAAAGTAATACTTGCAGAATCCACAAAGAGCTCCTCCAGTTTGTAATTAACAATATTAAATATCACTTGCGTCTATTTTTTTTAAATTGATGTCAAATCAGTTTACAAGATTTTCTACATTTAAAATCTTCGTTTCAAACAGCAGTTACCAAAGTACATATTTGCTTAAATCTTCCTTTCAATTATTTAATAAAATTTTTAAAGTAGCGTTATATTGAAGAATTTTTCCTCTTCATTGTATATAATTACATTTAATAATTTCGATTTTTATATAGGTTCCGTTTAAGACATCACTTCTTTATTCATTGTTACAGTGAAGACATGAGATACTATTTAGTAAGATCTTAGATTATAGATTACCAAATAAAAATAGAGTAGAAAGACCCAGACAAAGCTATATTAGTAAAATTATTAAAGATTTAGGTTGTGAAGGGTATGTAGAACTTTTTAGACTAGTTCAGAATAGAAAAAAATTTAGAGCTGCGCAAACCGACCTTAAGTAAGTTCGAAAACAAAACAAAAAGAAATAAATAAATAAAATCAGTTAACTAAATGTCATCATGACATAACTTGCAATTAGTTAGGGTTTGGCATGTTGGTAGCGTTAAGCCTTACCATAACATATAATTTAATAAACGTCACCATGACATAACTCACAATTAGTTAGCGGGGTGGCATGTTGGCAGCAATTCGTTGCTTAAGCCTTACCATAACATATAATTTAACACTTTTTTTTTGGAGAGGATATTCATGTAATATTTCATTTCCTTATAAATGGGAATCAAGTAAACATGTTGGAGCTCTTGAACAACCACCAGGTTGCTAATATCTATGTACAGCCAGGTAGATAGAAAAAAGATAGAAGAGTATAGGAAGACCTAGACCAAGCTATATTAGTCAAATTATTAGAAATTTAGGTTGTGAAGGATATGTAGAACCTTTTAGATTAGCACAAAATAGAAAAGAAGTTAGAGCTGCGTCAAACCGACCTTAAGTAAGGTCGAAAACAAAATGATGACATCGTAATTATTAAATTAAGGTATGTGTATTGCATACTTCAAATATCATCTTTGCACAGCAACATGTTCACAACAATCAAAATAACATTTCGCGATCGCATTTATGAATGAATCTTTTAATCAAAGTTTCATGTTTATATACAAAATTATCTATATTCTAGTGCGTTTAAGCTTGCTATGGAATTCCATTCCAAAGAACATGCAGCCTACCTGATGTAATTTCTTAGAATGTCTCATTAGCGTTCAAAATCGTAGCGTTTTATTACCTCGTTAATGCGATCCACTTATTACTGACGTGCGCTGCGCGTCTTTGGCTAACACCCAAGGTTAATGCTCGCGGTCTCCTTCCATCCTACAGTGAATGCGAAAGATCATAAATATTTCTTATCAATTTTTATTACATTTTCTGGGTTTTTCAATGTTCCAGCCGCTTCTTGGAATAAACGTTTCTTTATTAATTAGTTCATACAAACCAGATGTATTCTCCCAAAACTTCTTTCTTAATCTTGTGTATTCCAGAAAATTATTTATACACAATGAATTAATTTTTTATAATAAACGAATAGCTTTTGTATTTATCTTAAAATGATCGATTTGCATTTGCATTTAATGCATTTTAAGGTATCTTAAAATTAATTATTTTTACATATACGGCTTACATTAGTTGCTATGTATTTACAATATGCTTATATCATACAGGGTGATTATTTATATATGCACAATTGCATTGTTTACTTAACACTTTAATGAATAAAAGTATACTTGTATTATACAGGGCGTAACCATGAATTTACGGAAATTTTCATTTTTTCACAATACTTTTGTATCTTGGTGGGATTTATTTGTAGAATTTGGGTTTCAATTACCTCTCGTGACCCCTTATCATGTCAATATATATGGTCTATATTATTATTATGTCAACTTCACTAGTATTATATCTTGATATAAAATATTAAAAATAAGCAGATGAGTCGAAGTCAGTTCCCATGTGAATATATTTGACAAATATTTATTTCAATAACAAATAATAAAGTTGAGAATGTTTTATGTATGTTTTTGTTTTTACACTTGTTACATCAAACATTATTTTAAGCATTTCTTTTACTTTACAATCCTATCTTCTACAACTTACCGATTGCGTCGTCAGAGGAGGTGAAGGCGATGTCATCGTCTGAGCAAAGAGAGTGGTAGGCCGAGTGTCTAGAACTGGGTTCCAAGATGTAGCTGTGGTGTGGGGGCGAGAGACTGGCTTCATCATCAGAGAACCCGGAGTTTCTATTTTGGTTACGTCCATCGATCCCAGTGAAGCTGAGTGTTTGGACACTGCCACTAATTGATAAACCATTAGTATAAATTCTTTAAACTAATAAAACCTACCACTTAAAGTACTATCACTAAGTGGCAACAACGGATGTGCAGAAATGCTGTTTCCAACTGTGCTTGTATGCATGTTGGTTGCACTTGAATGTGCGCTAGAATGCCGAAATGATGCCGACCTACAAAGGAAAGAGGAGTGAGATAGCAAATCAATCGATGTTTAAAACACTTAGACAGTTAATTAGATACACAATAATTAAGGCCAAAGTAGTCACTTGTGGAGCACAGTGCCGTATAGATTTTTGAGTTAATCTTAACACAAATTTTGAAATATTTAGTAACATGCAACACAATAATGAAACCAGTATCATTAAGTGCAAGTACAATTCAATAACATCAAAAATATTTATCCCATCCTCCTTCCCTTACAACAAAAAATTATCACAGCATATTCTGACCAACCGTAACTACAACCATGCTCCAAAAGGGTACAAGGGCACTACTTAAAAATTACAGGACATGAGTAAATTATTATGGAACTGACTAAAATAAACTGTAAAGCTTAAAATTACAAAAGCAGGCTAAACTCAGAAAACATGCTTTTCATATAAAAATAATTAAAATACAAACCTTTGAAATGCTTGGCGTTTTACGTAGTTATCTCTTACGAATTCGATAATTTGTTTCTGTGTTCTGCCACTATACCTGCAATACAAGAAAAAAACTTTAAAGTTATTAAACCTCATAACATTTAAAACTGACTTAAAATTAAGAGTTCATATTTAAAAATTTAGTATGATACACAACACAACATATAAGCAAACAACTATATAATTCACTATCAATCCTGTGTTTGATATTTTAGTATAAAAAAAGGAACGTTAGAGAATGTACTGACATAGATATGAGTTGATGTTTTAATACAATATAACTACAATTTACTCCGAAATGTTAGAACATTTTTCATAGTTGGTGGACACATTAAAAATAGGTAACCTAAAACATCTCACTGGCCACACACAACAAAACCGCATTACTAATCAGGAAACGAGTAATTATAAGCACTCTATGGGAACACTCATAATTATGCCAGTAAGCAGTATACACAAATTCTTGCTGCCAAATAATTACACAGTCATATTTAAAAATTGAAGCAAATTTTGCTGAAAAATCATAAAGTGCAATATAGAGTGCCTAGAAAAAAGATGACAACTTAATAGCACTGTATTATAGTTTAATCAACACTAAAAATGATGTTAACATAGGACAAGTTATTACTAGTTTACATTCTGCAGCAAAATAAATTCTTTTTTGTTTTATATATTAAACTTAAAACCCAAATAATTGGTATAAACTGAACTTGAAGTAAATTCTGTACTACTAAAGAAACGTCTTAAAAAATAATAGAAGCATTATTTTGTCAATAATTCTTTTAAGTACTGTTTTAAGTTATTGACATTCTTTCAGTATTTACTACAATTTACAGTATAATTTTACTGCTGCGTAATTGGATTTATTTTTAAACAGATACATACAATAAGCATGTGCATATTATTTTAGTTCTAGGAATAAGATCAAGTAAATCTTTTGCCATGCATTATTTCTCATACATAAATATCGATGTGACTGTTAAAAACTCTGGCCTATAACAATGTTCTTTACTTTGTAATTTAATAACCTTACATATATTTTGCATTTTACAGTTTCCACAATATTATTTAAAAAACTCACTCATAGAGAGTTACTTCAGTCTCCAATAGCATTATATGAGTTAATACAACAAAACTGGACTTATTTAGTACCAGAATAATATACCTGAACGTAAACGTGGCATCTGTACACAAAGGATTATTGATAGCTACACCGGGGTGCTATATCTTCAGATCAATAATTGACAGTTTACATGAGAACTTAAAAACTTTATTAAGCTTACAGTAAAAACTTTCTAGATGTAATTGGTCTAAGTCTGGCACATTCTCAAATTGATCTATAACAATTGAAATATGCATATAAATCGCCCGTTCAGGGTATTAGTTTAGTTCTATTTGATGTCATAATAAATAAAATAAATAACTGTTAACATAAATACCTTGATTATGTGATACAAATTATTGTAGAAATCGGCATAAATTAACAGCTAGTGCTTCGCTACTTAATTATAAGTGTCAGTAGTAATTAAGAAGGTAGCATTGTAGCTTTAAAGAAGTTAGTGTTAGTGCTATTACTGATTAACTAGAATAAATTGTCCCGAGTTCCTTAGAATTTCACTGTAGCTTTGAGTAGTTGAAAAGGCTTGTGTAAGCAGTTGATAATAAAGAACTGTTTGTTATAGTAAAAGAGTTTTCGATACAGCATCTATACAACCCCTAAAAATTATATTTCAGAGTTTGTTCTGCACTCTGAATTCCTCTATTTATATTAAAATATGTATGTTACGTATGTATTTACTATATTTGGTTTTCAAATTTATAAAGTAAGCTTTATTTTACTTAATAATAATATTGTTATTTAACAAAATTTAACAAAAATCGCACCAACTGTATAAAAAATGGTTGTGCATCGTTGATGTTATTGTTGGTTGATCACAAAACTATTGTTTTGGGCCCTTTTTTAAGACCGTTATGTTCCATTTCATATTTGTAAATTTATTGCTTCTTTAATTTAAAAACCAATTCGATTTCTACTTACCATATGGGTTTGCTACACTTTTATCATTTCTCAAGTTAGTTCAGTTAGACAACCAACATTGCTTGAGCTTTATTTAATTCGCAAGGTGACATGTTTATATTACACTTTCTGGTTTCTTATCTACGCATGTGGTTGATAGAATTTCCTGAATGTTGTTAGTTTAATTGTAATTAAGTAAAGCAGCTGTGTTATGTTCAGTTAGGCAACCAACACTGCTTGAGCTTTATTTAATTCGCAAGGTGACATGTTTATATTACATTTTCTGGTTTCTTATCTAGGCATGTGGTTGATAAGAATTTCTTGAATGTTGTTAGTTTAACTGTAATTAGGTAAAGCAGCTGTGTTATGTTTGAAAGATAGAAATATGCTCAAACTTATTTCCACGGTTATTCTCCAAAAAACAATTTTATAAATACATTTGGTTAAATGAGTTCACTATATCTCTAGTGTTAGTTAGCATTGTTTCTTCGATGATAAATAATATAAATTCAATGAAGCAATTACAAAATCCTTATGATGAAAACGTGCTTTCCTTTTTTACGTGAATGGTAGGTAATTGGAGGGTGATGTTCCTTTAATAGAAATGTTAATATTTTCAGCCCAGTTTGTAACCAATATTCTTCGGATTTTACACTTCATTTCTGATATTCTTTGAACTAATACTTACTTGGTCATACTGCAGAAATTTCACATTATTATTACCACACATTTTGTTTGGCTGTCGTTGTGTACAGATGAAGTTATGAGATAAGAACCTTGCAGTTACTTAAGATCCTCTAAGCCTACATGAACAAACATCATTAAATGCCAACAGATGGTTGTTTCATTTACTCACGATACGTGGATTTGCAACACATTGTTATCTGCTAAATGCTGTCATTATTAGAATAAGGATTTAGTATAGTTTCATATGATAATATTTTTAAATTGATGGATAACTATGGTAATTGGTTTCGTAATTCTAGATAGACTTGTTAATTATCCATCAGTTATGTTAGTGACTAATTACTGTTGTTGATTGGTTTATTGTGCCTAAGCGTATTATTGTAAATATTTATTTTATGTACTAGTAGTAGCTGCTAGTGATGCGTACTCGTCAAGGTTATCGTCAGCGTATATCTAGCAAGTAAGTAAGCAAGACCTATTCTATTGTTATTTAGGCCTGTTGGTGTATTTAGAATTTGAGATTATTTTACACTTGTTGTTCTGGTGTCCATGTATCATCGAGTTTCCTTTGGGTACACGTATTTCAGACGAGCATTCAGTTACTGATTTCGTTCTGTTTTTACTGGTACGCTCGTCTTACAGGTAACAAGTCATATTGGTATTGAAACATATTCAAAACTATTTTGTTTACAATACTTATAGTGGAATCAAACTTCGATGCAGCACTAGACCATCTTGTAAGGTAAAAATGTTGCGTTATCAGTTTAGGTAAATGGTAAAAGAATTATGGCTTTCTGTATGTTAAAATTATAAGGAATATTAATAATTCATTATCACGAATTGCTAAAGAAACGTGGTTCAACACATTAAAGGATAACGACTTTTATAGACATTCATGATATATGATCATGTGTCACAGTCCAATGTTGAGACATCATTAGATGTCTTAAAATAACTTGCATATTTATAAATACTCCCTGTATGTGTTTGTTGTGGTTTATTTAGCATTTTTCTTAATCTTCTTTAGGAATTAAACCACTCATAGTTGTTAAAATCGTCTTTATTTATGTTTCGATCCATGACCTAGAATCGTTGTCAAAATAATAAAAGTTTCAAGTTTGATATTTATGACATAAATTGAAGGTGACTTTGATTTATTGATGTTTGATATACTTGGTTTGAGTACATCAGGCGAAAATTTTAAAGTTTAGAAGAATGAGTGCCTTCAATTTGTGTTGCGCTCTGGGAGCGACTTTGAGATAACCAATACGTTTAACGTGAAATCGGTTGATTAATGCTTATTGTTAAATTTCATATAAATTCAATAACTTGAGCATTGGAAAACATTTTTAAATGTTTCTATTTATACAATTGAGAGGATGGTTATTAAAGAAGTGTGCGATTACGTTACTGTAAGGTCTCCCTCACTACTACGACAGGCTATTAAACCGCATGCTTATTGACATTTTTATAACATTTTATAGGTTTTTTAATGTTCCGGTTGCTTCTTGGAATAAACATTTCTTTATTAATTAGATAATACTAAATTGACGTATTCTCTCGAGACTTCTATAACCTCGTATATTCAAGAAAATAAATTTATGTTATACAAAAGTCAATTTATATGATTAATTTAAAGCTTTATAATACGAATGAGTTGCATTTTTACAGAAAATATTTGCTTTCACGGTAATGTGTTTTAATACACATTAAGATAAATCGTTATATTTTTTAACAAGATTGATAAGGCTCCTTACGCAAAATGCGTAAAGCTAACACTATTCTATGCTATTTACAGAGTATTTTTATATGCATCAAAAATGTATTGATAATTAATAAGTGAAAATAAATGGCTTGGTATTTATTTTAAAGTGATCAATTTGCATTTGTATTTAATGCATTTTAAGGTATCTTAAAAATAATTATTTTTGCATATACGACTCACATTATATTCGATATGTAATTACAATCCACTTATATCATACAGGGTGATTATTTATACACGTGCAATTGCATTTTTGCTTGGCACTTTAATGAATAAAAGTACGCTTGTATTATATAGGGCGTAACCATGAATTTACGGAAATTTCTATTTTTCCGGATTCTTGGTGGGATTTATTTGTAGAATTTGGGTTTTAATCATCTCTTGTGACCCCTTATCACGTCAATATATATATATATATATATATATATATTGCTGTGAAACCATGTATTAGAATTGAGCCTCACGAATCGGGCGCCAAGAATGCTGTGAATCCTACAAAGAGCCTCTCCATTAATCTTAAACTAAGGTTTTCAAATCGAGTCCCACAGATTGGGCGTCAAGAATGCTGTGAAACCTTTTAAATTAACTGGTCCGTTGACTTTCTTCTGTTAATCGCCTCTTTACTCTTTTCCGCCTCGGCTGCTCACCTAGTTAAAACTTTCATCCTCATTCAAAAAGAAACAAATACATTCCTACCACAAACATCAACGTTAACTCTATTTAAATCAATATTCATAATACATTAAAATTTCAAAATTAAATTTCAGCATAAATTTCAGTATCAAAAAACTTCAAGATTAAATTTATTATCATTTTAATGTGCATCCAGAATTAAAGTCCTTGTAGGATGCCTACTAATTAATATAACAATATATGCAGACCTGAGTCTGAGTACAAAGGGAGCATCTCCCACCCCTTTACGTTAATTAACCAGGTTCGTCTAATTGAGCTCAAAGACACCCAAATTTTCATCATAATCCAGAACATAAATACTAAATACCCCTTTCTACTTAAACAAGAAAATTTCACCTTAAAATTAAAAATTTGTTGTTAGTACAATTTCACTACTGTCCATTTTAAGTAAATAAATTATAAAGTTATTCAACACACACCAAAACATCAAAAATCGAACAACAAAGCATAAGTTACCTGAAGGTTAATGCACTCGTGGCTCCAATGTACATCGTCCTCTGTTAATCACACCATTCCAACTGGGTTATGTTTAGGTCCTCGGATTACTGGTTGCCTTTAAAATTTTCTACACCACCATTCATCTAAAGTTGTTTCAGTGCTTTTCCGGAACTCATCTGTGTATATCTGTATCTTGTTTTGTGGATCCAGTCACGTCCACGAACCACTTAATCATTTAACACCCCCGAAAATAGCAAAGAAATTCATACTTATTTCACGCTATACGCCAAAACTGCCTACTTTTGTGTATTCATTTGTCGTTGCAAATTTGAATAATTGGTACAGTGATACTAGACTTTATTACCTTGCATCTTCTTTTCTAAGTGCACTAAATTACTTTCATCGTAGTACGTTAAGAGCAAACTGTTTTAAAGTATTAAATAATCACCAAAATATACGAGCAAACTGTTTAAATTATTCAATCAAAATCGGAAAACTAAGAGCACTGTTTAACGCATTGAATCAAATCGAAAATCTAAGAGAGCTCAACTCATATTAACACGGGTATATATAATCGCTTGCCCGTGCGTCGCTTTTGTCCCCAAAACGGACAGTTTCTCGAATTTCGTCATTCTATGTTCCCTTTTCGATCGCTCGGCACAGCTTCCACAAAATTTGCACACGTCCAAGTTTAAAATCTATGAAATTTCGACACGGCTCGCAACGTCTGAGAAAAACTAATTAATTTTTATACAGAAATGTTATTTTTACCTCTCATGTTTGCCTCTTATTTTCAACCAATCGCAACCCAGTGATGTTGCTCAAATCACGCCTTTTACTATATGTGTCTCTGTCTTGCGCATATTATCCGTCTCTATCGACCCTGTTCTGAGTGGTACTAATCGATATTCTTTGGTATCGGTTATTTTCAATCCACGTGGATTCCTATGTTAATATAAGCTACGGTTTATCCGACCGTTTGCAATATACGCAGAATGAGACTTTTAAAAATACGCAGGTGTTCACTCGTCCTACTTCTAACTAACACTTCTACGATTTGGATATTATTGGGTTTTTACAAGCTTTTATGCATATTATATGTTACTAATGGTTCAATTAACTCCAATTAAAATAATACCCTTTAATTTTTAGTGAATCCTAATCAAATATTCAATTATTATCTGTACATTTTGTTTAATACTCGTTACCCAAACTTGAATCAATTAATATAAATTTTGCACGTAATTTCCATTTGTTTCTTTACTCGGAATAATTAAATTACACGTTGAGCATTTCAATACTGCTTCTTTTTATAGCAAGCGTCTTGTAAATAATTTAACTCCCTTATTTTTAATGAAACGAATGAATTTTTATGCTTCACGGTTTTAATAACGCGTACCTTTTCCCAAAGCTTCTACACGGTAATTAAAATTATTTGATGTGATTATTTAATTTTCTACCCTGATCTAAATTTGAGTAATATATATATATATATATATATATATATATATATATATATTGTTGTGATATCCCTGTATCATTGTCGAGCCTCACGAATTGGGCGCCAAAGAATGCTGTGTTACCCTGTATAAAATCGAGCCTCACGAATTGGGCGCCAAAGAATGTTGTGATATACTCTTTTGATGCGGGAACTGGGTCCTTTCAACAAAAAAATTCTAGTCCCACCGATTGATGCATCATAAACTGCTGTGATCCTCTTTTCGCCTCGGCTGCTCACCTAATTTTATAAACCTCCTCATTCATAAAATTAAACAACACATTCCTACCACAAACATCAACGTTAACTCTATTTACATCAATATTCAGAATACATTAAAATTTCAAAATTAAAACTCAGCATAAATTTCAGTTTTAAAAAGAATTTCAAGATTAATTTTATTATCATTTTAATGTGCATCCAGAATTAAAGTCCTTGTTGGATGCCTACTAATTAATATAACAATATAAGCAGACCGAGTCTGAGTATAAAGGAGCATCTACCACCCTTTACGTTAATTAACCAGGTTCGTCTAATTGAGCTCAAAGACATACCCAAATTTTCATCATATTCCCGAACATCAAAACAAAATACCCCTTTTTACTTAAACAAGCAAATTTCCTCTTAAAATTAAACTTTTATGGTTAGTATAATTTCACTAAATGTCCATTTAAAGTAAATCAATTATAAAGTCATTCAATACACACAAAATGTCAAACAAAATAGCATAATTTACCTGAAGGTTACTGTCCTCGTAGCTTCAAAGTATCGTTTCTTTAGTTAATCACACCATTCAACAGGATTATATTTACGGCTTCTGATTCTCTACGCTTTTAAAATTTTCTCCATCACCATCCATTCAAAGTCGTTTCTGGGCCTTTCCGGAACTCATCTGTGTTTATCTGACCCTTGTTTCATGGATCCAGACACGTATTTGAACCATTTAATTATTAACACCCCCGAAAAATAGCAAAGAAATTCATGCGTCTGTCACCAATATACGCCAAAACTGCCTACTTTTGTGTATACATTCGTCGTTGTAAATTTTGCTAATTGGTACAGTGAAACTAAATTTTATTACCTTGTATCTAAGTGCACTGAAGTACATTCATGTTAGCACGTAAATAACAAGCTATTTTGAATCACTAAAATATACGAGCAAACTTTAAATTATTTAATCAAACTAAAATGCACGGTTTAACATCTTCAATCAAGTCGCGTATGTACGAGCTTTTAACGCATCGAATCGTCAAAAGTCTAAGAGGGCTTGTTTATATTCATCTCGGTATATATAGCAAAAAGCCTGTCTGTCGGTCTGTTCCCCAAAACGGGTAATTCTAAAGAATTTCTCATGCCATGTTCCCAGTCTGTCGCTCGCAAATCGTTTTTTACGAATTTTCACTCGCCCCATTTAAATCTCAGAAAATTTCCACACGGCACGAAAGCATGTCCGAGAAAAACTAATTAATTTTGTACAGAAATTGTTGTTCTACCTCTGATATTTGCATCCTATTTTCAACCAATTGTGACCCTCGTGACGTTGTTTAAATCCGCCTTTACAATATGTGTCTTTGCTTGACGCATTTTCTCTTTCCTTCTCTAACCTGTTCGTATTGGTGCAAATTGATATTCTTTATTATCGATTATTTTAGTCCACATGGAGTGTGAAATAACCCAGCTTTAGCAATTCTCGTAACTATTATGCGACGTTTTCCCCAAGATTCTTTGAAACATTAATTATCTGCAAACTTTACGCCGAATGTGACATTTAAACTACGCAGGTGTTCAAATATAATATTAATTCTCAGAGCCTTATTCCGTGGTATTTTAATCTTGGATTTTCACAAGTTTTTATAGGTATTATATGTTACTAACGGTTTAATTACCTCCAATTAAATTGATTTCTATCCTTTCATTTTTAGCGAATACAACTTAAATATTAATTATTATGTGTACACTTTGTTTAATACCGGTTACTTGAAATAGAGTTAATTAAGATAAATTTTGCACGTAATTTCTCTTTGTTTAGGAATAATTACATTACACGCAGAGCTTTTCAATACTGCTTCTTTTGATATAAAGCGTCTTATAAATAATTTAAATTTCTTAATTTTACTGAGACGACCGAATTTATTTATGCTTAATGGTTTTAATAAAGCGTATTATCTAATAATATTCATTATACACGGTGATTAAAATTATTTGATGCGATTATTTAATCTTCTACTCTGGTCTAAATATGAGTATTTTCCCCCTATTTGAATACAAATAATCCCACTTATTTGAATGCAAATATAAAGCATTTAGACAAAAAAATTACAAAAAAAAATTGCCTATCTCTCTCTACCCTTATCTATCTAACTTACCTACTTTGTCTCCAATCCAAAAAAATATTTACACCTATCCTATATCCCTATCCTATTCCTAACTCTCACCTAATCTTATAAACTGAAATTATCCCTAACTTCATCCTACTTATCCATCTAATCCTATATACATCCTATATACCTATCCTATCCCTAACTTTTAACTAATCTTCACTATACTTTACTTCCCCCTACCTAATCCTATATACCTATCCTACTCTTACTCTATCCCTAACTCTCCACTAATCTTCTATGAAATATCTACACTTAACCTATCTTATTTTCTTCCTACATTTACTCTTTATCCTCATCCTAAACCTATTTCTAATTATCTCCCATATTTATCCTATACCTAGCTTTATTTTCTATAAACACTTACTTCTACTCTTCTATCTACACCTATTCTATCCCTATCCTATTTAAATTTTACTCTATTGTACACCTATCTACTCTCTTCTATATCTATACTAAAATTCACCTATCTCTATCCTTTGTTCATCAATTTATTTGAATCTAACTCTCTTCTTGACCCTCCAAGTCTTTCTTCTTACTATCCTAACACTCTTCATCCCTATTTCTCCCCCTTCTATATCTATACTTATCATCCCTGTTATCTCACATACAATAAACTTATCCTCCCTATTATCCTGACTTTTAAATATTACTTCTTCTTCAGTCCCTACACTTGTCTGTTTCTCATTTATTCTTGTTTCCCTTTCTGCCGACAAACCAAACGATACTACTTTACAATTATCGATTTTTCTCTCTATGGAAAATCCTATGTACCTTCTAGAATCTTTGTGTAATGGAATCAGCCAGAATGAATTCCTTAAATCTAATTTACTAAAAATAAACTTGCCACTTAATCTCGTCAAACGTGTGTCCATGGATGGTGGACAATGGAATTGCGGTTTGGTCCGTTGGTTAATTTTTCGTGCATCTAAACATAAACGAATGCTATCATCCTTTTTCTTAACTACCACCAACGGATTTATGAAATGAGTGTTTGATACCTCTATTATGCCATCTTCCAACATTTTATTTAATTCTGCCTTTACCTGCTCGATATGCTGCTGGAATTGGATAAACCTTTGCGTTGAACGGTTCTGAATTATCCACTTCAATCTGTGCTCATAGCCTAACGCTGTGCTTGCTTCTACCCCACTAATTCTGCATGTTTTTGTAATAAAGCTTGAACCTCTACTCTCCTATCCTCTGGACATCTTATTGTGTTGATCTGTTTACCTTCATCATCCTCTACCTCTACTACATTAATATTCAACCCCGTGTCATCCTCTGTGACTTCATAACTGCCCTTCCATGGCACTACCCTATCATTAATCCTTATTACCTTCCTTTCCATATCTATCAAAACCCCTAACTTCATCATACAGTCAACACCTAAAATGCTCTGAAACTTCAGTCCAGGTACAATTACAAACTCCTGTTCACAGCTTAAACCTCCTATATCTATCCTAAGCACCACAACACTATTTACTACAGCAAATTTCTTTTTATTTGGAGCTACTAAATGGCTACGTTTTATAGGCATAATTCTATCACAAACCTTATCCCTAATTTTGCTGACGAATTCCTCCGATATTAAACTCGCCTCTGCCCCTGTATCAAGTAATACTTCTACATTATTCTCAAAAATTTCTAAATTAATAATTGGCAAACATAATTTTTCCTCAGTTTCTGGCTCTACTTCCTCCTCAATTTTGAAAAATTCACGTGGATGTTCGTATACATTTACACAGAAATCTAGTGGTCTGTCACGTTCTAAAAATCCTGTCCCATCCTGTTTTCCGTGCTTGGTCCTGGTGGTCCTTCTACAACCTGTGCGTACGTCCTCCTCGTGTTAATATCCGTGTCCCTGTCTCTATTCGGCGTGCTGGTCACAGTCCTGTTTACCTCCGGTAAACTGTTCTGTCTCGTGTAACTAGGTCTTGGCGTCGGTCCCCTAGTCGCACTATTGCTCCTGTATTCCTGTCCTCGTCGTTCCCAATTCGGTCGAAAATTTCTGTTGTAGTCAGGCCGTCTCGGATAATTCGGTGTCCTGTTGTCAAACCTAACTGTGTTAACGTTTCGTTCTCGTATCTCTCTTGTCCGTCCAACACATACATCGTCATATCTCTGCAAATACTCTAAAATGTCTCCCGTTCTGTGATGTTTTGTAAGGCCACGTGTTGTCTAATTTCCAGTTCAAAATGTCGTGATAGGTACTTGATAATCTGTCTGTCCGTCAAGGGTGGATTCAGTTGTTTGGCCACACTGTACTTGCGGATGGCATATTGCTCCTAGAACCTGCAAACTCTCCCTTAAATTTTCCTGTAATCAAGTCGTCCCTAATCTGATCCTGTTTGTGATCACTCCAGTAATGTTGTAAAATTTGTTTTCAAAGTCCTGATACGTGTCTATGTCCTGTCCTACTAAATTGTACCATGCTTCGCGTTGTCCTTTAATAAAGCCTTTATCGTATTCAGTTTAGTCTGTTCGTCAAATAAATTTCCCACTAGATTTCTTACACTATTAATAAAAATTTGTGGATTTACCCTGTTATCGCCATAAAACTTCATGTGTTGGTCCAATGATACTCCACCTGTATAAAATCTGGGACCATCCCCGTTAAATTTGACATGTTGTATTTGATACCACTAACTTCGCGTTCTACCCTTCCTAACTGATCCCTACATGAGTCCGTTACTTCAGTCATTTTACGTTTATTTCTTCTTCACTGAAAATGCGTACTTGGACCTTAAATGTCCCATTTCCTGTCGAAGACCTGTAATATCACGCTCATTTTTTCAACCCTATTTTCAACTTCCCCATCTTTACGGTAAGACTATTTTAAATTCTGAAACTTCTTGATTCGTCTTATCTATTTTCTGACTAATTTGCTCAAACTTTCGATTTGAGTCCTCTCTAACCCCACTTAACGTCTCATTCATTCTTTCAAGCATCCTCATTATCATCTCGTTTCCTTGATCCCTGATTCCGTCCTCGACTGATCTCTACTGCCTCCAGCTTCTTCCATTTTCGAAATTTTCTCACACAATGCACTATCGTCACTTCCAATTTCCACTCCTTGACTCCTTAACCACTCCTTTCTCTGCATACGTTCTAATCACTCACACACACTCTAAAATACTCTTAAATTTATACACACAAAAAAACTCTCTCTCTCAGATCGCCACTTTCCTGGAATAAAATCACAAAAATTTTATTTGGAACTCGAGCCTCACTTTTGGGTCGCCAAAGAATGTTGTGATATCCCTGTATCATTGTCGAGCCTCACGAATTGGGCGCCAAAGAATGCTGTGTTACCCTGTATAAAATCGAGCCTCACGAATTGGGCGCCAAAGAATGTTGTGATATACTCTTTTGATGCGGGAACTGGGTCCTTTCAACAAAAAAATTCTAGTCCCACCGATTGATGCATCATAAACTGCTGTGATCCTCTTTTCGCCTCGGCTGCTCACCTAATTTTATAAACCTCCTCATTCATAAAATTAAACAACACATTCCTACCACAAACATCAACGTTAACTCTATTTACATCAATATTCAGAATACATTAAAATTTCCAAATTAAAACTCAGCATAAATTTCAGTTTTAAAAAGAATTTCAAGTATAATTTTATTATCATTTTAATGTGCATCCAGAATTAAAGTCCTTGTTGGATGCCTACTAATTAATATAACAATATAAGCAGACCGGAGTCTGAGTATAAAGGAGCATCTACCACCCTTTACGTTAATTAACCAGGTTCGTCTAATTGAGCTCAAAGACATACCCAAATTTTCATCATATTCCCGAACATCAAAACAAAATACCCTTTTACTTAAACAAGCAAATTTCCTCTTAAAATTAAACTTTTATGGTTAGTATAATTTCACTAATGTCCATTTAAAGTAAATCAATTATAAAGTCATTCAATACACACAAAATGTCAAACAAAATAGCATAATTTACCTGAAGGTTACTGTCCTCGTAGCTTCAAAGTATCGTTTCTTTAGTTAATCACACCATTCAACAGGATTATATTTACGGCTTCTGATTCTCTACGCTTTTAAAATTTTCTCCATCACCATCCATTCAAAGTCGTTTCTGGGCCTTTCCGGAACTCATCTGTGTTTATCTGACCCTTGTTTCATGGATCCAGACACGTATTTGAACCATTTAATTATTAACACCCCGAAAAATAGCAAAGAAATTCATGCGTCTGTCACCAATATACGCCAAAACTGCCTACTTTTGTGTATACATTCGTCGTTGTAAATTTTGCTAATTGGTACAGTGAAACTAAATTTTATTACCTTGTATCTAAGTGCACTGAAGTACATTCATGTTAGCACGTAAATAACAAGCTATTTTGAATCACTAAAATATACGAGCAAACTTTAAATTATTTAATCAAACTAAAATGCACGGTTTAACATCTTCAATCAAGTCGCGTATGTACGAGCTTTTAACGCATCGAATCGTCAAAAGTCTAAGAGGGCTTGTTTATATTCATCTCGGTATATATAGCAAAAAGCCTGTCTGTTGGTCTGTTCCCCAAAACGGGTAATTCTAAAGAATTTCTCATGCCATGTTCCCAGTCTGTCGCTCGCACATCGTTTTTTACGAATTTTCACTCGCCCCATTTAAATCTCAGAAAATTTCCACACGGCACGAAAGCATGTCCGAGAAAAACTAATTAATTTTGTACAGAAATTGTTGTTCTACCTCTGATATTTGCATCCTATTTTCAACCAATTGTGACCCTCGTGACGTTGTTTAAATCCCGCCTTTTACAATATGTGTCTTTGCTTGACGCATTTTCTCTTTCCTTCTCTAACCTGTTCGTATTGGTGCAAATTGATATTCTTTATTATCGATTATTTTAGTCCACATGGAGTGTGAAATAACCCAGCTTTAGCAATTCTCGTAACTATTATGCGACGTTTTCCCCAAGATTCTTTGAAACATTAATTATCTGCAAACTTTACGCCGAATGTGACATTTAAACTACGCAGGTGTTCAAATATAATATTAATTCTCAGAGCCTTATTCCGTGGTATTTTAATCTTGGATTTTCACAAGTTTTATAGGTATTATATGTTACTAACGGTTTAATTACCTCCAATTAAATTGATTTCTATCCTTTCATTTTAGCGAATACAACTTAAATATTAATTATTATGTGTACACTTTGTTTAATACCGGTTACTCGAAATAGAGTTAATTAAGATAAATTTTGCACGTAATTTCTCTTTGTTTAGGAATAATTACATTACACGCAGAGCTTTTCAATACTGCTTCTTTTGATATAAAGCGTCTTATAAATAATTTAAATTTCTTAATTTTACTGAGACGACCGAATTTATTTATGCTTAATGGTTTTAATAAAGCGTATTATCTAATAATATTCATTATACACGGTGATTAAAATTATTTGATGCGATTATTTAATCTTCTACCCTGGTCTAAATATGAGTAATATATATATATATATATATATATATATATATATATATATATATAAACTTAACATATTTCTTGACCAGTTTCAGCAATAATCTTCTTTATTCCTGAACTTTAGTCATCAATTTACATGATGGCTTTCAATTAAATCATAATTCCAAATAAACTACAACTTGTTGTTATGTATATATTATTAAATATTTGCTACCATTATCATTTAGCACATAAAATATTACTTAGTTATTTCAAATAAAATATAAATTTGTATGTGTGTATATATATATATATATATATATATATATATATATATATATATATATTGTGTAATTAGAAGCTAATTGGAGGTTAACAAGACATACAGAAGGTCATGGGTCAAGCTAGAGGGTCTTTGATAAATATAGTAAGATAATTAGGTATTTTAAGTAAAAATTAGAGCTTAGTTAACGCAGGATTGTTTAGGGTTTAGAAGCAACACCAAATAAATACCGCTGTTATTTATTAAAAGCTTTTCGTATTCGTTAACATAGGATAAAATCAGAAACATTTCAAACCATACAAACAAACAGGGGAAACGTTATTTTAACAAATGAGGCTATAAAATTTAATATGTTCCAAGAAAGACCAACCGTTGGATATTTGTGTAAGCAATATACAGCAAAGGCAGCTGGTCGTTAAAGAATACGAATCGATATTTTACAAAGAAAGATAGCGATTTCGTATGTGTTAGTCAAGGAGCGTAGATAACAGGTGTTGGTTAGTTGGTTAACTTTTAAATAAGCAGATAAACACAGACGAATCGAAGCATACAAGTATGACAGAGAAACAGCATAAAATATTAAGGTAATCACAAAGGCAGTATAGTAGGGAATCAGAACCAAGCGGTTATAGAGGAAAATGGACGATGCAGAACATATAAATGTGAGAGAGAAGCTCTATATTTTTAGAATTTAATCCGAGATGTAGTATGGTTGGGGGACGGTATACAAATTTGTTTGGAAAGGGTAGAAAAATCAATAACTTCTAAGAATTTTAACAGCAGACACAAATCGGTTAAAAGCAAGGGAGAGAGTTTGAGTGATTTGATTGGACGTTAAAGGTAGAAGCGCAAAAAGTTGGTCTTAGGAAGGGTGAATATTGATAGGAGAGAAGCATAAATGTGAAAGGACGCTATATGTAGGAAGGAGATGAAAGATATTTGTTTTAAGTGGAAGGCGTTGACGTGGCCAGAATTGAAAGTTCGTTGAGACTACTTTTTCACGGAAGGATAGAGTCGGTTGACGGTTTCGTAAGATTTTCCGAGTATCTTTTCACCAGAATTGAGAGTCCATTACAGTTTTACCGGGAATTGTTGTTGTCCGTTGGAGGTTTACGTGCTAAATTTCAACAAGGGCGGGGGGGCTGAAGCTATATAATCACTCGAATGGAAGGGTGACTCTCTTTAATTTTTCGTCGTTCCTACGTACTACAATGTTACTTATAGTGCAATATTTGGTGAAGTTATATTTTGTTTATTAAAATAAGTACACACAAGTGTGTGTATTGTATAATGTCCAGTTATATAAAAGCTTGAAGTTAAATAAAAAATTAGAAACGGAACGTAGATGGTATACGTAAGTACTACGATCTCTATTTTGGTTTTGGAATGTATTAAAATTTTTAAATGAATGGTGAAGGCAGCAATCAATAATTAACTTGTTCTAAATTTGAAATTTTGGAAGTTGGATGTGGATGATTATTTTTAATGAAGAGAAATTTTGGGGTAGCAGCATCAGAGAACGACATTGATGCAAGCCGATAGGGGTTCCATGGACTAGAGTCATACTCGACGGCATCATCTGCAAGGGCTAGTTGGAGGAAACCTGTTGAAGATAGTTACCAGGTAACGACTTTTATTCAAACATTGTGTAGTGACTATTTGCAATGATTCTTTTTACTTTTTGTGCTTTGGTGTATTTTTTTCAATTGTTGTATTTATTGAACTATAAATTTGAGGATGCTTTTCTTGGGTTATAGGTCGAAACATTAATATAATTTTTTTCCCCTAGATATGACTATACACACCAAAAAGAAACAGGTACTAAAAACTGAATGGTATAATAAGAAAATGTGGTCGGGAAGGTATATCAACTACCACTCGCAACATCATATTGCCCACAAAAAGGCTGTGGTAATAGGTTTGGCAGACAGAGCCATAAAATTGTCAAATCCTGAATACAGATATAAAGCAATTATAAAAGCTAAACATGCTCTTATGGAAAACAATTACCCTAAACACTTGATAGATGCAATCTTAAAAAACAAATAAATAAATACTACAATATAACAGAAAATAAAAGCAAAATAAAAAAAAGACAAAATGTATATAACGTCACCATATATTAATGGGTTATCTGAGCATATCCAAAAACTAGTTAAAAAATACGAAATAGATACAACTCTTAAAAGTATTAACCTAAATACAAATTTATTTACTAAAATAAAAGATAAAATACCTAAAAATAAAAAACCCATACCATATATAAGATCCCATGCCAAGATGGATGTGACAGTGTATATATTGGTCAGAGCATGCAGCATCTTGAGAAAAGTTTGAATAGACACAAATATGATAAAAACAATGTGACCGCCCTAACTAAACATGAAACACAAAATAAACACAATTTTAATTACGAGAAAACGACAATACTCAAAATTGAATCAAACCAAAGAAAAAGAGAGTTATATGAAATGATTTTCATAACATTAAATCCCACAGCAATTAATGACAAAATATATATAAAAAAATTGAGTAAAATCTATCATAATTTAATTAAATAAATAAACAAAAAATAATAATAAAATAAAACTAAAGGACATAAAATTGAGAAATATCGGATATAAATATATAATTTAAAATAGATGATCAGGTTTACTGGAGTGATAGCAATGTATTAATACATAATAGATAGTTTAAGATAACATTTTGTATTAATGCAACACATGCGGTTATATATACACATTCAACAATAAGGTAGGTTAAGAATTTTGTAACGTACTTTTAAATGACATACAATAATAGGCTTAATTTATTGAGTTGTTAAATGTATAACGAACAGAATAGTTTAGGGTAAGTGACAAAATTATATAAGGGTAGGTTAGTATATTAGTAAATTAATTTATAGGAATGACTGAACCATTTAAAAAGGCTCAAGTAGTCGAAACGTACGTATGGTCGAGTGAAGTTATGGAACAATAAAATGTAAAATTTTATATTAATGTTTCGACCCACGAAAAGCATCCTCAAACAAATATAGAGTGAAAAGGTCAAGAAAAATAAAAACATTTAACATATATATATATATATATATATATGTAGATATATATTGCTATGAACTTTCTGGAACTGTCGTGTCCCGACGTTGGGCTGTCATATAAGTATGCTATGTACTCTCTCAATTATTCGTGCCCCATCGTTTGGGCGGCCATATAAATATTGCTATGATACTCCTGGAACTATCGTTCGCCGACCTTTTGTCGACCAATAATAAAACTTGATTTGATAACGCCGCACTTGGTATCAATGGCATACTCTACTTGACTTCACCTCTCTGTGTTTATCTCAATCAAGTTACACTCCCACTAAGGTTATTATTCTGTCTCGACAAGCCGTTACTTTGAATTATAAAATGAAGTTAATTCAATTCCATATAATGAAAACAAATATTGTGTACAGGTTTAGAAAATTAATAAAATGCACTTTTCAATCAATCAATATTATAAGTCATATTTATCTCAAAATCATGTTTTACTATCAATCTAAAGTCACCAAAAAAACTATTCTTTTATTATAAAAGAAGCCTGGAACGTTCAAAACCCCTTTATTATATTACGTACTTTCAACGTATGTAAAAGTTCGTTGCTGTCTCTTACACTATTTTATATTAATTAATCAATTCAATATTCAAATTCAAATAAAAAATTGTCTTAAAACTAAAAAGATCTAACCTGGTATGTGTACTTCGTGCTTCTATATATCTTTCTGCAACTCAAAATTGTACCAAGATTATCAACGCATCCATTATCAACCAATCAATTAGAATTTTCCATGCATTATACCATCCATTTGGATCAAAATTATTCTCCACCAATTCGGAATTATTATATACCCATTAGAAATATTATCTATCCACATGCCTTAGATTTATTATCGTCCAACTTAGATTATTATTCTACACCAGCCTCAAAATCATGCACCCCTTTGGATCGTTAACGTCACTTAGATTTATTGCATCTCCCTCGAATTATTGTCATCAAACTTAGATTTAGATTTCTCGCACCAAACTTAGACTTAGATTTCTCGCACCAAACTTAGAGCCCTATTATTATTATTATATTTTAGTTTAAATAAATTCCCAAAATTCTACTTACGTTCATCGGCATTAGAAATTTTCATATTCGTAGCACTATCTGTCATTAAACACTTTTACTCTCAAAATATTATTACGTACGCGTTACTCTTTGATTCATAGTGACACAGCTTGGCCTTGTTGAGTTGAAAACTGAGCTTCGTTATCATGCTCGCTGTTAATATATGGTTGATATCCCACTTCGTCTGTGGGTTTGGTTTACAAGCCCGTCACTAATTTTAACCAATAAGGTTTCTCTATTTTCTACACTTAAAGTGGTTTTCTGGTGTAACATTTTCGGCCTTTCGAGTAATTGTTGTTTGCTTACATATGCTCTGTTATCAGACCATGCGGTGTTTTGGGAAATTAATCGCGTTTCCATATTATACACAAATACCTGATGCAATTCGACTTTCAATTTTCAAGTATATTTATCTATTTATGCATTTTTAATTACCTTTACTATTAAAAATTGTTAATTGTTTGTACGCACTTACACTACACTTCTTTAAGTTTTATATCTTATCTCCGTATTATCATAAATAATTAGGATTCTTTTTGAATGCGTGTTTAATTACCTGAACTATGCTTACTTCTAAATACACGTGCTTCCACTGAAAAAATATCGTTATTTGCCTTCCATAAAATTACTAAAACTCTATATACCGGGTGTTAAACATTTACTATTTACCTAATGCATGAATTACTTATTTCTATGCTAACTATGCATCCTATTGTTACTATTTGCGTCGCTTAAAACTACTCATACTCTATATACAGGGTGTTGACTGCTTACTATCTACAAACTATCCCAATTACTCAATTTTCTCCTAAATAAATGCAGTTTTCTGCTTCCTATTATAATTTCTGATTACTACATGACCATTGCTATAAAATACACCCTTAAACAACCCCTTATCACAGCAATATATATATATATATATATATATATTTAATAAGGTGAAATAATAACTTAGACTTTTATGCAAATCCGAAATCACAATACGAATTAGATTAAGTGTTAAGATAAATACACCTATGTAATATAAATTATGGAAGTGAGTGATTGACATAAATTAACATTAGTGATTAATAAATTAATAATGCGTGTATTGTTTATTATTAGTGCATCGAGTAGTAATTACCAAGATAATATTAACCCTTTAATAAAATTAGTATTGTTAATGATTAGCTGAAATAAAATATCCTTGGTATATTAGAATTTCACTGCAGCTATGAATAAGAAGGCTCGTGTAATTAATTAACTATATAGAACTGTTGTTGCAAGGGAAGTTGCGTTATATTATACCGACACAAAGATTACATGTCCTCTAAAATATATCCCACTTTATTTTTTTCTACTCGGTGATCTTAATTAATCAAAACTTTATCTTGGCTTTAGAAAATTATTTATTTCTTCAACTGCTTCTAAATTTTATAGATCGCGCAGACACAAGCAGGTACATGTGTGGATGGATGCATGCTTGTGGACATACATGTCTGTCATGCCGTGTGCATCGTGTACATGTGAGTTGTTGTATAGGCATGCATACGTGTGTACATGATCATGTATGCATGGGTTCATGCTGATTACAAATATGCATCATGTCATACGTGTGCACATACATACATGTGTGAATACATGCATGCAAGTATATGACATGCATGTACCATGAATAACAATTAGAATTATAACTAGTTTAAGAACAGAACAAATAATTCACAACAAATTACGATATGGAGAGAAGAATAAAGATTTTGGGAATAGGAAGCGCTACAGAGATTTTCAAAAAATTACAGAAGTTTGTCAAAACTACATAATAACTTTGAAGAAAATGCAAAACATCCATATTGGATGACACCTCAGTAATACTTAATCAAAATATACATTCGTACTAATCAATAAAAATAAATTGTAAAAAAACTTACCTAAATGAACTACCTCTGGAAAGCACCCTTGTTTTATGCCTAGAAATAGTTTTAACAGCTGTACATCTAAAAAACCCATGATTTTCAACACACTTTTTCCAAAAATTTTTACATTCATTACGTCCTTCAAAGAAAAATTCTACTATATCTTTGTAATAACCCTAAAATAATCACATAGAAGAAAATACAGGTTTTAAAGAGTGTAACTTACATAACCTTCCGGATGTAATTTAATTAAAAATCTTTTTCTTTTAAAAGAAATTTTTCTAATTTTGGCCCAAGAAAATGTATTAATTTTTGTGTAATGCTGAAAAACTACAATACCCATGTGAGCAACGGCAAGATTCAATGAAACGTTTTCATGATCTTTAGCAGCATGCATTTTCATTCCATATAATTCACATCTCCTTGCTGTTTCTAAGAGATTCAAATCTGCTTCTGCTGGAGACTGTCCCCTAGAATAATTTAACTTAAAAGCTATCAAATAAACAGGAACTTACATGTGCTTTTTATGATTCTCCATTATCCGAATTTCCATATCGTGATCTTGATGAGGAACAAATTTATAAGTAGATAGGTATGTATGATCTGGATAGTCTTCGATTACATAATCACCGCATTCAGCTTGAACTATATAGCTTGCCATAAGAGCGGAAGTATTATCATTACACTGTAAATAGCCCTGAGAAAGATCACGTTTAACTTGAAGGCAGAATAAGTAACGAGTATACTCTTCTTCCAATTGACTTGGATCTGGTGTGTAGAATTTAACACAGAATTGTAATAACGGATCTACCAAAGAAAGTCCTAGTTGTCTGGATATGGGTTTTTGTTGATCCAGCCAATACTAAAAACAATAGCACAATACTAACTTTTCTGTATTCTAATTATTATTAAATATTGAATTTGCGACTGCAGTACTATCAGCTCAAAGTTTTAACCCTTGGCTTTGATAGTTGTATTCCTACACCGCTTTCAGCAAATTTTGATTAAATGAATTACAGGTTAAAGGTGGTTCCTCGTGACAATATCCACGTATGAAAAAAAAAACTTAAAAATATTGCACACAATAATTTTCTAATGCGTGTGATGAGAATAGCAGATGATAATTCACAAAACTTCTTTTTGACAAAATATATGTAATCCGAGAAATAAATTAAAAATATTTTTTCTACAAAAGAAAAATGCAATAAAAAAATACATATTATGCAATAACACCTTTAAAATTTTGTACTAGAATAAAGCAAAGTAATAAAGTGTGCCATAAGGTTTTTATAGTTAATTTATTAGGAAGTATGTTTTCACAAATTTCAAAATTGCAAAATCTCACATATTTTTTTCTACACTACTATAAGATCTGATAGCTGGCTTTCACTACAATAGTTGAGAGATTCGAGTAAGGCTAATCGCGTATCTGCTCTGAGAGAGTACGTAATAGGGTACGGATAGGCTGGTTCGATGGGACATTAAGTTTTACATCCGGTAGGCTAGGTTTCGTAATGGGGAAACAGGATATTTTAAGAAAAAATTAGTTTTTCGGGAATTTTCGGTTCCTGAAATTGTTGCACCTACTTAGGAATTTATTGCTCATTAAATATAACTAAAACAGGGTTTTTAATGAGTTCCATTATAGTACCAAATTTGTCCCAGTTTCATTGATAAAGAAAGCAGACTAACACCAACACCCTTAATAGCAACGGAAGGGAGACAACAAAAAGTCCAGCAACTAAGTCGTTCTTCTGCTTTACTGTAGCAAACCTACCTACCTCTATGATGAGAGTTTGTACGTGTGGCCAGGGAAATCAATCAACTCCTGAAACTAGGATATTTCGAGCCCTGGACCCTATCCCTTAGCTTAATGTACCCTTCACATGGTCATATGGTCAATAAAGTATGTGTATCTAGAGCCTGCCGAGGGCAGTGAGAATGCTCAACACATAAGGTATATTCCTGTCTTGGTAGTAGTCATGCCATTTCTGATTCGTCGAGCTCGATCTGCAGTCTTTCTTCTTTCCGTACCTTTTTCTGCCTTTTCCGTGCCCATAATTGCAGTTCAGCTGCCAGTTAACTCTATATATAACTCAGACCCTAATAACAGAGCCCATACACTCTCCTGAGCTAACCTACCAATGTCCTTAATTCCCTGCAGTATCCTGGAAAAAAGCTACACTTCATTCCATAGCTAATTCCTCTACTTTGTTGTTGCATCTCTAGAGGGCTAGTTTTGGGGGTAAAACATTGCTTATAGTGCCTCTTGACTTATCTGAGCAGATAAAAACTGTTTGCTCTTCTTGTTCGCTTTTTCCTCATTTTCAACCATTTTCAATATTGCATAAGTTAAGACTACATATGTATTTTATTTCACCTACAGTTGAAGCATATTTTATTGGCAATTTTACCAAAAGACTACTTTGGTTTTTCAATTGCTGACGATAAATAATACGGTCAACAGCATACCTTTGCTCTATAGCTGCTTCCATACATGTGCTTCGTTTTAAAGCATCTCTAAACTTTTTAACAACAAACCATCTAAACTTGTTGCACTTTTTTCATAAAGCTTTAACATTTAGTTTATTAATTAGGTATAGAGGACTTTTTAAAACTCTGCATTGGGAAATTCCCAGCCGAATAATATCGTAATGCTGACGTATGTGAAAACCACATAAAGTTGTGGTTCACACAGACGGTCCGGGCATTGGTCTATCTTTGTGGTCTGAGAGTATGCTAAGTTGGCATTTTTCACAGTTTGAACGGCTTTGTTTCCACCAATGTGCATCATAGTACTTTAACCTCTTCTGGAGGGAATAGATATTTTCGTAAGAGCAAAAGTTTCAAAACTCAGACTGCTTACCGGCATCCATCTAGTGTTGACATGTTAGTAGTGCTATCGTTTAGTGATTCCCACCTCCGGTTCCTTATCCTCATATCGAACCGACACGTCAACAAGCAAAGGCTACAGCAAGACATCACAGAGAGAAAGAACAGGAAGCCACAATGGAACCACTCTTGGACACCAAGAAAAACATTGAACCAGGAGCAGAATACCAGGGTAAGTGCTATCTTTATTAACTCAGGACGTATTTCGTCGCCTTGGGAAATTTAACACACACACATTCATGTGTGGTGTTCACTACTGTATTTAATTCTAAATGAGTGGTTTAAGGGTGACGAACTAATGACCCCCAAAGCGGACTCTAAAAGACATCAGCGAAAACAAAAATGGATCCCATTTAAGCAGTCGTGACCAAAATTTTGGCTTTTCATGAATAGAATAATTCACATAACACATATAGTACCTATGTACTTACATAATACTTTCTTATACTAGACATACCGAGTGTTTAATAAGTAAATCAACATGCGCTAACTGCAAATAGAGGGTGCTTTAGGTGATTTCAAGTAACCTTGGTTATTCGGTTTAATGCCGCTATTATTAACCGAGATACGGGGGTGTTTCATTCATTTCATCCAATATCTTTATAAGCCATAACTTTAGAACCACTCTAAGTTTCTTTCATATTTGGTACAGGTATATTGGTTTAATAGCCCAGCCATATAATGCAAGAACTACAGGTAAAATCTAGATTCGAATTAAGAAAAATTTGTAGAATTAGATAATCTCCAAAACAACACCCGTATATCACAATTTTTAAAATTGGATCAGATATTTGAAAAAACTGAGAAAACTTAGTTACACTAAAATATTTTTATAAGTGCGCATTTTATTCCACTACTAAAATTTTAAAGCCAGATTTAATTTTTTGGGAAAATTCATGATGCAAAACTCATTGAATTATCACGCATGCTTAGGCTAAGATGACAACTGTGGCAGTTTATTTTAGTATAAACATTTAATGACAGCATAGTTTATGCGGTTGTAGGTTTATGAAATAATTATTAATAAATTTTCAAGAAGAGGAATATGAAGACATACTACTTGTGTACGGTTTTTGCAACGGGAACGGTACAAAAGCAGTAAGGGAACGCAAAAAGCGGTTCCCTATTGTTTATGTCTGAGATGATTGAATTTAATGCAGGTGGTGAAGTTAAAATCTATTATAAGCATAAAATTCATCGTCATTAGGTTTGCGGTTCTGGAACTGGTTAGATACGTACCTCCATTGTTTCCCATTTTCAACTAACCTACACATTTCCCGGGAATTTCCACAGCCTACACCTTTCATTATGTGTGTGTGCGTAATAGTCTTATTTAGGTCTACCTCTACCTCTCTTTTTCTCCTTCTCTACTTCTAACAGATCACGGACTATTCCCTCATGCTTTAGAACGTGTCCTATCATCCTGTCTCATATTTTTTTTACTCCTTTCCACAGATATCTTTCTTTCTGTACGATTTCTAGTACCTCTTTGTTCTTAAGTTTGTTTGTCCATGATATCTTCATCATAGATCGTAGCACCACATTTCAAAGGCTTCTATCTTTTTCCTGGCTGTTTCATCTACTGTCCACGTTTCACTGCAGTACAGTGGCTGTGCTCCGCATTTATGTTTCAACAATCTTTCCTCGTTTCTATAATTGTTGTCTTTGAACATAGCAGTTGCTTTTTCTTGCTAGATACAGCATGGCCTAGTGCTACTCTTTTTTTTTAACTTATGCACTTTTCCCCTTTTATTGTTTTCTAAAAATATACCGTATTTCACCAATATTCAGTGGTACGAGAAGGGGTTAAGCAACCTGACGGCTACCAAGATCTCCCACCACAAAGACATTGCTGAATTAATAGTTTCCAATTACTCCTTTCGCACAATCAAAAAATTATATTTCTACAAATGTACAAGCAATCGGTGATGCTAATCTAAAAATTATAGATTTAATTTCAAGATGGCCTGGACCAACTCATGACTACAATATTTAATAACAGCAACAGTGTGAACACGATTTAAGATGTGACAATTTCCAAATTACTCATCGATTGGTAAGAATTCTTGATATCTGCATGAAAGTAATTAGTATTTTAGGTGATAATGGATAGATATCCTGTAAGATCATATTTCTTTATGCCTTTATTAAATCCACGTAAGGAGCTCAAACAAGACAATAAAGCTACAAGGTGGAGTAAGAATTCTATTGAATGACTTATTGGTATTTGGAAAAAGCGTTTTCCAGTGTTGGCATATGGAATGCGTTTAAAATTACAAACTGTTTTAAAAATAATTGTAGCTTGTACAATATTGCACAATATTGCCAATGAGCAGCATGAAGTTGAACTACCTCTAGCAGAAGGAATTGATCGAAATGAATTAGATAACCTTATTAAAGCCGGGTGGATTCTGGCTGATCCACATGTTGGCAATGCACACATAGATATAACCAACATCTTCATTCATAACTATTTGGCTAATTTGTGATTTTTATGTACGAGGAATGTTTCCAAAGTTCTGAGAATTTAGCGGTACTTTTTATTTTGTCAATTTCAATCAGTATTATATAATCTCGTTTTTCAACATAATCTCCATTTTACTGAATACATTTATTCCAACGATAAACTAATTTTTTAAACCATCTTCAAAAAACTTTTTTGGTGTCTCCTCAATCCACCTATTTATGGCACGTTTTACGTCATTTAAACATTCAAATCGAACACCATGCAAAAGTGTTTTCAGTTCTTGAAACAGATGATAATCACTGGGTGCGAGATCTGGTTAGTAAGGTGGATGCGGAAGCAATTCCCATCGCAAATCATTCAAAACATCCTTAGTTCGTCTTGCGGTGTGAGATCTTTCAGTGCCTTGTTGCAATAACGGACGCTTGTGTAACGTTCCAGGCCGTTTTCTGATAAGTGTCTGTCATAGTGGTCCCGATAATAAATTCGAATAATATTCTGCATTATGACTTTTAGTTTCAGGATTGAAGTAGGAAATCCACGTTTCGTCAGTAGTTATTATCCGGTGCCAAAATTCATCACCGTAACCGACTAACAGCTCTTGAAATTGACGACAAGTGTCTGATGTATTGAGTTTCTGTTCTGGTCCCAACAGCCTTGGTACCCAGTGGGCGAAACCTTGATTACGCCTAAACAATCTTGTAAAATTTTATGAACTTGCCATGCACCGATTCCCGAGTGTACACTAATTTGACAAATAGTCATTTGCCTGTCCTCTTTCAGTAGCTCCTCCATGGCAGCAATGTTTCTTTCATTTACTGAAGTGCTCGGCCCGCCACTGCGTGGATAGTCGTCTAATGATATTCTACCACTTTTAAAACGATCGATCCTCTGATAAACAATACTGTTTGATTCTGCAGACTCACCAAACACTTCTTGCAGACGTTGAATAATTTCTGAAGATTTGGCACCCTCTTTCCACAAAAAGAAAATTATTGCTGTTTGAGATCTAACCGCATCTTCCATGGTTGCAGAAACAGGGCTGTCAAACTGAGTATATCAACTGAACAGGTAAATCAGACTAAAGAATATTGTACTAGATAGCTGTATAAACATGTTAAGACACGTCTACCACCAATAGTAATGCTGATTCATTCTGTGTAATTTAATTATAGCTAAATTCTAAGAACTTTGAAAACATTCCTCGTAATTATCTACAAAAACAAAAACTTATGGTAGTTTGAATCAATCTTAGGCCATAATATTTTTAAGTAAAATATTATAAACTAGAAAACATTTTTTAAACAAATAACTATTGCACTGTTGTAATTGTTTTTCTTTAATACATATATCCAATTCCAGCACTTTCCTTTTAAACGTTCTTTCTTCCCTTTCCCAATTAATTTGTTCTTCTAGCTGCTTTCTTTGGTAAATGTCCTAAACTAATTCTATGGTCTAAAAGTTTGCGATATTTTTCTACAACTGCAAAAGATGTTAATGTTCTAACTTGAACACCTGGTTGAGAATGGCTTGGTGTTTCCTAGGAGCGAAAGTTGTTGCTGATAAAGAGCGTTAAAACTTTAATGGTTATTTAAATTTCTTCTTAAAGGAGTTGACAACTATGACTTCAAATCTTTGGTATTGTATTCTTTTCAAGTGATAGTGGTACTACTAGCGAATTGTTGGTACGTTTTATTTCATATTTAAAAAACAATTTAATACCCCATTATTGTAACAAACTATTTCAGTTCATACGTATTCAAATCTACGTTTGCTACATTTCTACAAATTCAATCTGCGTAGATAGGCAACCAACTCTACTCGTCCTTTATTTAATTCAAAGTCTGCATGTTTATGTTTATACTTTCTATTTCCTTATTGACACATCCATGACGATTGTAAGAAGTTTGTTGGGCGAGATAGAATTAATGTATTTTAGTTAAAGATATTGTTCACGTTGAAAAACGAAAGATATTTCTCTCCATTGTTTTTCATCTTATGCGACACCAATAATGTTAGTGACCTTTCCATAAACAAGTGTTTGTTTACTGTTTTAAATATAAAACTACAACAAATGAGATATTACAAGATGATCAGTGATACTAAGCAGTTTTAATCCAACAATAACAGACGGAACATGAGGCAAAGGACAACATTTAAAATGGCGAATTACTATGATAAGAAAATTATTGTTTTGTTTACGTTTATATACATGATATTTATTTTATAACAATGAATAAAAGTGTTGTGGCAAATTACTATAATTAAAATAGTTTAGTATTAAGGTAAATATTCGGAGATGAAAAGCATGACAAACTTCAACGTGAACTACTGTGTAAGATCCTCCGAGGCGAACCGGTCTTAATGTTTCCTTTTTTCCTTCTTTTCTATGACAAGTTAGTTAGCATGGCGTTATTCCTTTCTTTCTTTTTGTTGTGATAATCGGTGCGGACTATACCTACGTTGTTTTCATTGCTCTCTTCCTCGTCTGCTCGGTATACCACAATGTATTTTGGCGTCCAACAGGGGGCTCGATTTTATTTATTTTCCCACTCGCCCTTTCTTCCAGGTATTATCTTTTGGTGTTAGTATGTTAACAGCTTCTGCTGTAGACTTTCTTGTTTCCTGTTTCAAATTACGGTAACATTTTTTTAGCGATTCAATGTTACAGACTACGCTATTTGAAGATTGTAATTTCATCCCAAATCTTTCTTTTGTCTCCTATGGAGATATTGTGAGCCTTCTTATATTCAATTACGCTCATGTTCTTATTAATTTGAGCTAACAAAACAGCCTTTTCATGCATACGAAAATTAGTACTGCAAGGCAGTTTTTAATCCATTTCACATTTTACTTATACCACAAAACAAGAATCCAACAATATAAAATTTTAATATGTAATTGCTGCTATTGCAATATACAGACACAACCACATCAGAAAAGCATAACCTATAGAATACCGAAAAACGCTGACAGTTCAGTCAAGTGACAGTTCAATGTTAAGTACTTCTTACAATTTAAGTTTTCCGCAATGACCACTTAATTAATGTAAACCTTGGATAGTTTCTACATATACGAAGCAAATCACAACTGAGTTTTAAAAGTTGCATAGATTTAACGATTCCTTAGCTAAAGCAGTGCAAATGGCCCTAATTATTTCATACAAAGTATTTTATTTTCGTTTCTATAGGAATTAAATTATGGAAATAAAATTGTAGTGAAAATTATTTCTCAATTTTAGAAACATTTAAAAACTCAATTTCTATGTTGTAAACGTACCTTTATTCCAGTAATACCTTGATACTCTAAGCCAAAATAATCTGTTTCTAATAAGTGCAGTTGTTTGCATACTTGTTCAAAGAGAACCTTCCCTGCTGCTTTTGCCTGCAAAAAATAAAAAACTTAAATATTATTATTTTCATTCTTAAATCCTAAGTAATATAAATTGTCATATAAATATAATAAGGAAACCATTATGAAAGTGTATATTAATTGCTTGCTTCTCAGAATTAACAAGACCCTAATTATTCAATTCTAACAAAAAAAAATCCATCAAGTTTTATTAGCAGCAGGAACACAATGAACAAGGAATTCTGTAATTAACATCTAAAATCAAGGATATAAGGGTCATATTTAATATTCAGAAAATTAAGTAAATAGTATATACTGAAAGAAAATGTGTGTTTAACAAAATACTTATTTTATTACACTAATGAAAGTGTTAATTTACTAAAATATAAGTAAATTAAAAATTAAATGACGCCTCTCTCCCAATTGGAAATTGCCACTTGATTAGCTATATTTCTGTCTAATCCTTTTCAATAAATTCAGCAATTCAGTACAATTCATGATGTAGCAAAAAGACAATATGATAAAAAATTAAAGTCGAAAGAGGCATATACCCCCCATGTCACCTTTAGTCAACTTGCTTTGTACTTTCTCTGCATACTCGTTTATGTTACAGTTTTAAACTTTACAAAACCATCTCAAACAAGTTATCAACTTTATTGACAGTTTAAAGACTCTTATTAATTCTACTTGTAAATTATAAAATTTGCTTTAGATTGTTACAGTTACTCAAAATGGCAGAAAATGAGTAAGAACAATAGTATTTTGTATTAATAAGTAAAGTATAATTAAAAATATACAACTTAAAAACAATACAAAATATACTGTTTTAACTAATCTATGACAACAACATACATGTTTACAGATTTAAAGGTAAATGTGAGGGAAGGTTTCTGCAAAAATAATTCAAAACTTTTTTTAATATCTAGTGTAGGTTTAAATTCCTGAATATTAGAAACAGCATGTGGTGTTTGGTCAAAAGTCATACATCATATGTGTCTTAATACTACACACCATGGCAAAATATCACTTAATTTGTAGCTCAATACTTGAGAATGTCAGCTATACCTGAGAATTACCAATATTTAAACTAAAAATAAAATCCAATGATGGCTTTTCTGTCAATGCAATGAAGTGTTACTGTCTTAATCTCTCAATGAAAAGCTACCGCAGCACTAGGTAAAAGTAATTATTGCTCACTGAGCACATGCATAGGTATAACAATGTATTCACTGCTATGTAATTGATATGTTTTAAGAAAGAATAATCTTTGTAACAGCTTTTTAAGATTACTGAATGTCTGGAATTAAAACGTTTATACACTAATAATCACACAACTTTTTATCTTAAAAGTATGCCAATGCATACTCTAAAACTGGAAAAAATATACCAATCAAAAACCAAATATGGTTTAAGAAAGTTGCCAAATAGCTAAGTTGGTTATAACAAGAGGTACTACACCAACAAACAAAATCTGACAAGGCGACCAGGAAAAATTGTTGTGCCTTTTTGACAGTACATAGTTTTTCTTTAATATTAGATATTCCGTCAAACATGCATTTTCACAGGCCTTGAAGAATGCGTGGTTATCACCCTAACCAATGAAAACGCTGGGTGGTGGGTGGGGACAAATACAAGTTCTATGAAAAAGCACGTGTCTTGAGAACTTTATCTTTAACTACTTTATCGTATCAATGTGAACGTTTTTAGCGCATAAAGTTTACCTTTAAATTCCTCTACCATCCTTTAATTACCTTAATTATTTTTATGTTCCTCAAAATTGCAGGTTCAACAACACTTCACTGCAAGGAATTTGAAGAAAACAAATATCCGAACTTCACGAAACCGGCTGTATATTTAGACGTCAGCATATGTTTTCAGAGAAGCAAAAAATGCAAAGCCTACCTAGTAATTAAAGGTAAGCCTTTTTGTTTATTTGTAAATTGCCTTTTATTGTATTAAAATTTGTGCAGTGTTGCACCATCTGCAGAACCTCGCTTGATACTAAATGTTTATCTTTAACTGTTTTTCCTATAATACCATATACTACACAATGTTGTTGAAATAGTATTATGAACAACGACAACTTTTATTTATGTCAAAACTTTCAAAAACTTCCAAATTAAAAATCTTCTAAAAGCTTTCTTGATTTAAATTAGGAAATTTAACAATCAAATATGCTCTGAGTTTATTAAATCCTACAGATAAATTTGTTTACATATTCTTTAAATAAAAATTGACGTAAAATGTTATTAATACAAGTAACCATCCAACAAAATTTTCCATACTTTTTATAAATAACTTTTTATTAAATAGAATTTTTAAAAACTTTTTAGTAAAAGTTATACAAGGTATGACTATTAAACGATGAGACTACAGTCATAAGGGTATATAAGCATTTTAAAGAAATGGAGAGTATACTATAGTTGATATGACACTTAGTTAAAAATTATTGGAAATAGCAACCTGCTAGTTCAATTAAAATTGTATGGTAAGTGTTTAATAGTAACTGGAGAAACCCACTGGAAAGGGAAGTATCAGTGAAAGTGAAAATTGTTTCGACATACAACTCCTCTAAAGCAATAATGTGCAACTATGAAAAATAAAACTGTAGAAGAAGATACCAAAATCTTCAAAGAACTGAACATTCACTGTGAAGTGGTTGTGAAAATGAAATAGTAAGCTAGTTGTGTATATAAAACCTTGAGGTAGTTGTGCAAATAACAATATGCTAGACATATTTACAAACAATACGCCAGAGGTCAGAGAACAATATTCAAATGCTACACAAAGCCACTGAACATATTTTATATCAGGTTCGCCCTTTACAATATTATTAGAAAAGTTTATTTGTTAATAAACAAGAAATAGTATTATTTAAATAAGCTTTTGAAGCAGAACATAGCAACAACACTTCTTTTAGTAGAATTCAGACTTTTAATAACTTTTAGAGCTTGAAGTACTTGAACGATGACTAAAATAAAAAAAACACTGAAATCAAATTAAACGAGGCGTAGAAGCTTGGTGGTCCCACGACAAAAGTTAATTTCGTTGAACCCAAGCTACTCATAAAACAACAAGATAACATCAATCTTTAAGACAACATTTGCAACGTTGGTAAATTTAGGAAATAGAAATCTTGTATTTTAAAAAAGGCAGTTATTTTAATATACCATTTGATTTCAAACAAGTGAGTGTAATTAGTTAAAAAAAGTAGTACAATATGAATGTTCATATTGCCTGCTTGCTAAAATAATCAATTGCTGACTGAAACTAAGCATTACTACAGCTTCTTTATTGGAATTAACAAGGGATAGATATTGCCGCATAGATACAAGTCGAGATTTCTGATAACAGTTTTATATCCAGAGATATACCTAGGACATATAAAAAGTGTCACGAGTAAAATGAACAGTAGGTTAATAAATTTTTATTTGGCATGAAGAAGCAGAGACCCCGTAACAATATAATGGTGCGTCGGCTAGTTGCAGAGGTGGAAGACTGGGTTCCTACGAAAAAATTATAAAAGAAAATAGAAAAATTCGAAATAAAAATAATAAAAAATAAAACTAATAAACAAATGGCTGTAATAAAAAAAAATTGTTATTCATTTACCCTGATAGGATTTTTCCACTTGTCATAATTGAGGGAAGCCAGCCACACTGTCTAACAGAAATTCCTTCGATATTATTCTTACTCAGTGGTTTTTCCATATAGGCCTCGTCTCCTATGCTTGGTCTCTCTAAACTTTCCTCACTATACTTTACCGTTCTCTAAAATACCTTAAAACACTTATTAAACTTTTGATCAAATTAATTAAAATTGAAAAATAAAATGCCTCTTCCTGATAAGATTTCATCCCTGAAGTAGCTGGATATCCCTTCAAATATAACCATTTAGTTAGTTTTAAATGAATTCAAATAAAATTCAACTTAAACTTAAACTCTATTAACATAAACTAATTTCAATAAAAATACAAATATACTTTCCTTAAAAAACTAAATTTCTTAACCTCGCTCTAGCCAGGTATTCCTAAATGAAGTCCTAAGAAGACATTAAATCTAATTCAGCAACAATCCTATCATCACTCCAAATTCGCAGTTTCGCATATTAAACTACATGACATGTACAAATCCCACTAAACATATCAAAACGTAAAATACCAGCTTTTTTATTCTATTCGTTTAATTGTCCATTCAAAAGAATTTAAAATCAATATGTACATATTTCTTAATATTTTGAAATTATAACATTATGCGTAATCATCCTTCAGTAAAATAATCACTTTCACTTTAATTAATTTCCTACTACATAAATGAACTCCAATAACATTTAAAAATTGACCTATACATTTTTAAAAAGTTACATACAAGCTCATAATGTTACTCACCGTTTAATTCCAGGATTTCCAACAACCATCAGTATTTTTCGATTTCTCGTCCTGTAGACAACAGCTCCCTTGACACAACATAACCCAAAATTCCAAATTAATAGTGGGGTGAACTCTCTAGTCCACAATTGCTTGAACCGGTCAAACGAAGATAAATTCACGAAAATGTTAATTTTAAGTACCTTGCCAGTGCAAGCGTAAGTTCAAAAATTTGTTGCACACCACGTTTATTATACCTGCGGGAACATCTATGTTTACTTTTTTCTTAAAGCTGTTGTGTTCACTTTCAACTTTCTACCCCATACTGACTCACTACAGCGCGGGTTACCGCCGTATCACACGCTCGAATGATTACAGTTTTACCTGTTTTCATAACCGGCTAATGAATAAATAATTCGTTTTTCCCTTCGATCTAATCATTGTTATTTAATTCCTTCCCCTATATTTCTTATGTTCAGTAGGTGGTTTTTGTCATAGTCATCTATTCTATTTTAGTGAATTATTAAATTGAATTATTTTTAATGACCAATGTACAAATACATTCTTAATTTTATGTGAGGAATGCATAACATTGAAATCTGTGTTCGCTGTTTGTAGTTTTAAAATAATTTATAAACCAAAGTTCCATCCTAATATGTATTTTACCATAAATAATCTACTGATTTCGTGGTTTGAGTTTATTGCAGTATGCCCTACATTCATTACATATTTATTACATTGTTTATTAAATTGAATGAACAACTAATACGTTTCTTAATATTGTATTAAATCGTATCAATTTATTTTAAGAAAATTGAAATTTTTATTAATTTAATTATACTAGCTGCTCTATTTGAAATTATATTTTCTAAAACAAAAAAATTTGAAATATCATGCTTAATTAAGATTAATTATTCGTGAAATCTATTATACAAGTTGCGTCATATTTAATTTGTCCATTCAAATTCACTAACTTTTTTTTGCCTATTTAATTTTATAGCTAGCATAACGCACCCATCTTACCGAAGGCACATAAGCATCGATAGCTGAAAAGTTTACTTTGTAGACTAGTGATACTAGAATACCCATTTGCAAATATATATAGTCGATTAGAAAACTATAATTCTTTATAGTTCGAAGACTGCCAGACACTGACAATTAAATGCCATCGTTTATTACACTAGGAATGCTTTTAAACTTTTTATTCAAATTGTTTAAAAAGCGACTTTATAATGCTTAAAAGATGCATTTACATATATTTGAAAGTAGGATGAGAAATAATTCAATAGATACCTTATGAAACTCAAAAGAAACTGTTTTAAAGTTTAGCCAGAAGCATTAAAATTATGAGATGTATCGAGAAGACTGTGTATCTCATGTTTGAATTTTTTAAGTGGTATATAAATGGTTTTGCGATGGAAGAGAAGAAGTGGAGGATGATGATCATCATTCAGGCTGCCTTGCCTGCACATCAAAAATATACAAAAATGTTGAAAAAGTTAATGAAATGACAGAAAGACAAGTATTTCAGTATTCAAATGATAACAAGTAAGTAGAACATCATCTGTAAGTAGTGTACACTAAAATGGTTTTTAACATTTCAATCCAGATCAATAAGAAAGATCGAATAGGAATTCGTATAGACCATCAGCATTGTACTGAAGTGATCTAGCTTTTTTTATTGAGTTACTACATGCAACCCACTTAAACTTTTCAACATTGGAGATATAATACTGATCAAGTAGATTCCTATGTAGAGATGAAGGAAAAACATTATTACAAAGACATTGGTGACTAAAAAGTTCACAATTGTGATTAACTGATTGGATCTAGGACTAAGACAACATCCTGCCTGACACTTCGCTTGCCATTACACAGGCTAGTTTGAAAACACCCTTCTCACTCTCCATATTTAGCTCTGCAATTTTTATTTATTTACTAAAATTAAGAGTTAATTGCAAGCAACTAATTTTGCATAGATAAAAAGGCAAACAAAACCTATAAAGGCCTTAACAGATAAAGATCTATAAAACTGCTTCCAGGAGTGGCACCGGGAAATGTATACCCAAGCAGAACAAAATTTCAATGCGAATAATATTTACTCACGATTAGTGAGTAGTGTGTATTCGTACTCTTCAAAATAATCGGGAACTGAGCCGTTGTTTTTGTGAGAAAAGAAATATATTTTTTTGCTAGCATGTGTCACTTCCTTACAAGCAATGTCACTGTCATTTTGCTAAACAAAGTTGCTTAATGACATGATTTTTAAAATAAATTAGGAACAAACAACTTGTATTTACTCAGTACAAAAAAATAAAACTATTTAAAATTTTAAATATTAATGACTACATTAGAATTATGAATACTGTTAACTTTTAATGTAAGACCACGCTGTTACTAAAAATTGAATTGTTGAATTTCAAAGGTCAATAAAGCTGTCAAAGTTCCTGAATATTCTACATGAGACAACACATGAAAATAGGTTGCAAGAAATTGGACGTTCTTATGAAACCTGGAAAAGAAAAGTAAAAAAAGTCTTGGACTTGCACCCTTAGAACAATCATACCAAGCTCTTTTGCAATAAACCATCAAAGACAACTTCCATATTGTCTGCCAATAATTTGATAAATGACAAACTGTTTAATTTAACATTTTTTTCTAACGAAGTACGATTTACCAGTGTGATACAATCAGCATTTTGAATGAATTTGGTCAACAATTGCAACGTGACTATTTTTAGCAAGGCAATGCACCAGCATATACGGTACAAGAAACTACAGTGTTTCTTCAAAAGTTTTGAATGATATGTTTCGTGTTGAGTTTCCTACAAGGACACCTGGATGGTATATTATAGACTTTTTTGTGTTCGCTTACATGAAAATAAGATATCAAGAATACCTGTAAATAATATGCAAGTACTCCAACAAAGCGTTGTGGAATGTGCTAGTGTAATACCTAAAATGTTGCAAAAAGGTTTTGACAGCATATGAATAAGAATAAAATTTGTACAGAGAGCGAGGTACAAAATATTTTCAACATCTATTTTAGTACAGCTTTTTGTTAATAAAAACATTAAATCTTTTTAGGGCTTTTACTCATCTAACTTAATTACAGCAACACAATGACATTGAATGCCACAACCTTAAAATTGTAAGAGAATGCTATTTCATGAATACCTTACTAAGATAATTTTTAGTTTAAAACATGGTTACATAATAATCACCTCATGACAGCATATACAATATACTTTACTGACCTAATATCACAGAAAATGCACTGCCATTATATTAACTACACATTTAGCTATATAATTACATTAAATAATAACCTTTGAATCAGAGGTGATTGTTAGTTTGCATGATGGTATGTCTAAGACTATATAAACATATGTATAAATAAAAATATGACACATATTGTCCTTCTACAAATAAATATTCGACGTTTGTGTTAAAATTGATTTATGGAAAAAATTAAATAATTCTACCAATTAAAAAGAGATTTTATTGTAAAATTTTTTTATAGTAGTATTAGTTTAAAAGTGCGAGATTTGTTACCCGTTAAGTTTAATACTAGACATACACCATCTGCAAATTATTCAAAAATATACACCAAAATTTGAAAACCTTGCAAATATATCACCATAATAAGCTTGAAAAAACTTTTTCTGATTAACTTCCAGTATTGTAATTGCTTTAACGTTGTGGAAGGTGTAAGAAAGGGCTATGTGATGTTTCCATGGCCGTTCAGTGTATTATCGATAAATGTATCAGGCAGGCTTACGAAAAAATGGAAGGAGTGAAAATTGGTGAAACGAATATCTTCATGCTGTTGTATGCAGATGATGCAGTATTATTGGCTGAATGATCACAAGATTTGCAACGAATGCTTGATAGACTGTGAGAAGCATGTGAAAATATGCAATTGGAAGTGAATGTAATAATGAAAGATATGTTTTTTGACAGAGATAGTGGAATTAATGACTTTGTATTTAGAATGAACAATGACACGATAGAGAAAGTGAATGACTTTGTGTACCTCGGTAGAAAGTTTTAGAGTAATGAAAAGCTGGATGGTGAAATAGAAAGAAGGGTAAATGATGTAAAAATAGTGTCTGGAAGTATGTGGGCAGTGAACAGGACAAATCTGGCCATTTACAACAGTGTGTTTGTGCCAACTTGGGTCTGACAGAACAAGTATGTTAGTCATATAAATGCTGCAGGAATGAGGTTCCTAAGAAGTGTGTGCAGAAAAACATTGCAAGACAAAATGCCAAACGAATGGGTCTGAGCAGAGTGTGAGGTGCAAATGACCCTTAATGAGTTCAGCGAGCAAAGCACGCTTAGATGGTTTGGATATGTGGAAAGAATTAATGAGGTTAGACTTACCAAGCTGCACATATGCAAGAGAGATGACTGCGAAAGATGCAAGGGGCAGACCGCATAAAAGATGGTTGGATGTAGTAGAGGAGATTCTGAAAGAACGACAAGGGAGAAGTCGGAGGAATAAAAGAGCATACCAAAAGCAATCTATGAATGTTGCAGCGGCGAAGGATGTGTGTTAGGACCGAGGAATATGAAGAAAGATTGAGAATGCTATTGGAAGTAAAAGTAGTTTAGTGTCTAGAGCTATGCCCTGCAAATCCCCCCAGAAGGAAACGCTAGTGATGATAATGGTTTCCTCCTACAACATAAATGGAAACAAGACAAAGGTAAAGTACGATAAGGGACGGGTCGACGGGTTCAACTCCACTACATTCTATAATGCACTCCCGTACAAGTCGTTCAAGATATTGATCATCATCATGGCCGTGTTTCCAACAACTTGAAACCCACCATCGCTTGTACGTTACGCGTCCTAATTGGTCAGAAAACGCCATGTCCGATCCACCATGGTGAGCTATTTAAACCACATAATCGCACGATAAAGCTATTACCAAGAAACCCTAAAGGTAATTCCCACAAGTTTATTTTTCTAGCTGTGTATTACACAAATATCTGTAATAACAAAAATTAATTATACAAAAATCCCTAAAATTAATTATTAACTAAAATAATTTGTAGGGCGTTTTTAACACGTAGCAATATGTGGTGCATAGTTTCATGCTGTCAACTTCACTAACTTAATAAATTTCTTGAGAATCAGGATACTTGTATACAATTGATCATAGCCTTGTTCAAAATTAGACATTTTAGAAATTAAAATGAGCCCATGTTTTCCCCCACCTAACTCTCTTTTTCTCACAAACTATTTTAGATTTCTTACATAGAATTGTGTAAATAAAAATTTTTATATATCAATGGAATTCTTTATCAATTAAATACATGGCATGCTACTGCAACTGAGCCAAAAATAACAGATTATGCACCAAAATAACTGATTACTGACATACTTGCTTCGGGAATTACAAATGTTATATTTTTCCACATGAACTATAGGTACTTAGGAGATAAATCAATCACAACCTAGTAGAATTATTAAGACTAAATTTGTATCAATCATTTTTTAAAGTTCCTTGGAATACTGAGTTCAAACATGCAGAAAAGCTCCTACATCAAAATAAATAACAATGAATGGATTCTTGAAATTCCCTAACATAGAAAACTATTAATTGAAATTAAATTAGAATAAGTTTAAAATAATTTGTTCTAGGAAAATTATAATACCAAAAGCTCCCCTGCATTAGATACCGACTTTAACAATAAATATTTCTTTCGCCTAGCGTATATGAAAATGAATCATATTTGCCCTAAAAATGTGACTGAAAGTAAACCTTTTCCGCCCATAGGGCCGCTAAATTCATAACTGCATGATTTTGTAGGTTTTTCACAATCTAGACACCTATGACTATCATTGAGATTCATTTATTGCGACTTTGACGTTTCAAATAATTTTTCATTTAACCTCGGCGTCGGTGTAATGTTAATGAGAGTTTGGAATAAAAATATAAAATAATCCGAGCTTTTTTCTTTAATGCTAGGCGAAAAACAGTTTGTCACACAGGCAAAAATGCATTAGCAGCCCTTAGCTATCAGCTGCCCTAGCTCGCTTCGCTAGTTCAGGCATCTAATAGCTGCGGACTGCTAATGCTCACTTTCTGCCCTTGTGACACAATATACTATTTACAATAAACTACGTTTTTAGAATTCCCTAATATGGAAGCTATTTATTGGAATTAGACTGATTCTAATATTTCTAAGAAACGTTAAAAGTGCTTTCGCCGATTTCGTTTCTAATACAACTCACAATTGGGCTGTCAATTGATTTCATTATTTCATATTATTATATTATAAATACGATTGATAATTTTTTCCCTCGTAGTAATATTTGTTTCATAATAAATGTGCTGTGTTCTAGAAACTCGTATCACTCTTATCCAACAGCACAACTTGCGTGATATCAAAAGACATGCAAGCAAAACGAGTTTTAGTTGGATGGACAATATATTACTTTTTCACTGAAAATCTGTTCAAGAATTCAATTTTCAGAATGGTCTTATGAAGATATAAGTTTATTAAGCAGAAGCGCGTTCATTTCCGGAGGGATACACCTACTGGCGTGCTATAAATAAAACGAATCTGACAAAAATATTAAAACCTGCCGACTTTATTCTATACGAATTTATAGCAGAACATGTGCAATCAAAGTCGCCCCTCACGTAATAACAAGAAGAGTTACACCACACATATAATGAAAGTTACTACCAGCAGAAAAAAAGCTCGCTTCATATAGAAATCTACTGAAATGTAAAATTTGCACCCATGTCAAACTTTTCTACCACGAATGCCGTACTAAATAAGTTTTACACAACGAGTTCTACGCAAAAATTTCTTTCGTTAAATATAACGCCTCAATTTTCTAAAACTCCTGGTGACGATATTTAATAAAAATTAAGGCTTAGCGGATGACACTTCTAGGTTAAATGCGGCGAGAAAGATATCTGTCTATTCGATACTTTTAGAAGAGCACTTCAAACTTCACAGAACCCTTACAAGCAAAATTTTAGGTTTTATTATCTCCTTTTCTATGGAGTATGTTTAAAACGAAAAGATAAAACTGCCACAAGCACAACCTTATATTTCGTTCAACGTTCTGAAACCAAAATTCGTCTCGTCACATTATGACATGTTTATTTCCGTGAACAAAAGAGCACAGGATGTAATAGCAAGGGAAATGAACTCGCACAATAGCTGAAATTTGTAATAGAGCATGTGTTGTGAACGAATTTACACGCTAAATGAACAGAGTTATCTGCTTTAGTATGACTATTTTTTATATAGACTATAGAAGTATTATCTCCTAGTACAGAGGTAGTCAACCTTTTCATACCTATCCACTTTTGCATATCAATATTTGCGTGAAGTTAGCGATGACTTTTTCCAGCGATGAGTTTTGTAAGACTGACATGCATGAAATAAAGTGAAGAAAGAATAAGGCGAAAGGCATAAATTACTTACTTACTTACTTACTCGAATCGCAATATCAATACACAAAGCATAATTATTAGCATAAATATTAAATTATATTTATAGGTCTAGGCACGTTTATAACAGAATTCATTCCAAGAGTAACTACTAAAAACAATCGTGATAACTAACCTATGAATCGGAATGATATGCTGCAGATCCCATTCCGGATATGTGGTTTTTATTATTTTTTTACAGTAGCCTGCAAGAAAATATAACAAATCCCCAACAATAAAACGAATTAAATTTTAAGGCTAAAAAATTTAGTACAGACGAATGTAAAATTTCAGATTCCTAAATGCGACGGAAAATAGTTTTGATTGGGCTCCAAACTACGGAAAATTAAATATACATATTTAATTTTCCGTAGTTTGGAGCCCAATATTTAATTTTCTTTACTTTTAAGAAGATCCAAAGTTTCAAAACTATATCGATCGCGGAATATAGTTTTGTACACATCGAAAGTTGAAATTCATAGATATGCGTTCTTTTTATCAATTTTGGGGAATTCGTTAACGTGCAAATCATCGTTATAGTGAGTTTGTGTTAACCACCACCAGGCACACCCGAGTGCAAAATTTCAGGTCAATATCGTTCGCGGAAAATAGTTTTGTACACATCCAAAGTTGAAATTCATAGATATTCGTTTCTTTTCTCAATTTTGGGGAATTCCTTAACGTGCAAGTCATTGCTATAAGGTGTTTGTATTAACCACTACTAGGCACACCCGAGTACAAAATTTCAGGTCAATATCGTTCGCGGAAAATAGTTTTGTACACATCAAAAGTTGAACTTCATAGATATTCGCTTTTTTCTCAATTTTAGTTAATTCCTTAACGTGCAAGTCATCGCTATAGTGTGTTTGTGTTAACCACCACTAGGCACATCCGATTGAAAATTTCAGGAAAATTTCATTAGCGAAAAGTAGTTTCGTAAACATCGAAAGTTAAAATTCATAGATATTCGCTTTTTTCTCAATTTTGGGGAATTCCTTAACGTGCAAATCATCGCTATAGGGTGTTTGTGTTAACCACCAATAGGCACACTCGAGTGCAAAATTTCAGGTCAATATCGTTCATCGAAAGTTGCAATTCCTAGATATTCGTTTCTTTTCTCAATTTTGGGGAATTCCTTAACGTGCAAGTCATCGCTATAAAGTGTTTGTATTAACCACTACTAGGCACACCCGAGTACAAAATTTCAGGTCAATATCGTTCGCGGAAAATAGCTTTGTACACATCGAAAGTTGAAGTTCATAGATATTCGCTTTTTTATCAATTTTGGTTAATTCCTTAACGTGCAAGTCATCGCTATAGGGTGTTTGTGTTAACCACCACTAGGCACACCCGATTGCAAAATTTCAGGTCACTATCATTCGCGAAAAGTGGTTTCGTAAACATAGAAAGTTAAAATTCATAGATATTCGCTTTTTTTCTCAATTTTGGGGAATTCCTTAACGTGCAAGTCATCGCTATAGGGTGTTCGTGTTAACAACCACTAGGCACACTCGAGTGCAAAATTTTCCGTGAACGATATTGACCTGATATTTGCACTCGGGTGTGTCTAGTAGTGGTTAATACAAACACCCTATAGCGATGACTTGCACGTTAAGGAATTCCCCAAAATTGAGAAAAGAAACGAATATCTATGAATTGCAACTTTCGATGTGTACAAAACTACTTTCCGCGAACGATATTGACCTGAAATTTTGCACTCGAGTGTGCCTATTGGTGGTTAATACAAACACCCTATAGCGATGACTTGCACGTTAAGGAATTCCCCAAAATTGAGGAAAAAAGCGAATGTCTATGAATTTCAACTTTCGATATGTACAAAACTATTTTCCGCGAACGATATTGATCTGAAATTTTGCACTCGGGTGTGCCTGGTGGTGGTAAATACAAACTCCCTATAGCGATGACTTGCACGTTAAGGAATTCCCCAAAATTGAGAAAAGAGCGAATATCTATGAATTTCAACTTTCGATGTGTACAAAACTATATTCCGCGATCAATATAGTTTTGAAACTTTCGATCTTCTTTAAAGTAAACAAAATTAAATATGTATATTTAATTTTACGTCGCATTTAGGAAATTTTACATTCGTCTGTACTAAATTTTTTTAGCGTTAAATTTAATTCGTATTAGTTTTGGGGATTTGTTACATTTTCTTGCAGGTTACTGTAAAAAATTATAAAACCCACATTTCCGGAATGGGATCTGCAGCATATCATTCCGATTCATAGGTTAGATATTACGATTGTGTTTATAGTCGAAATCAGGAACGAATGAATGCACGTCATAGGTTTCTGAATTAAAAAACGACATACTTTTAAAGGATCTATCCGAATATACTTAATGCATAAGATTTGAAAGTATGTCGTTTTTTAATTCAGCAATCTATGACGTGCATTCATTCTTTCCTGATTTCGACTATAGTAGTAACTCTTGGAATGAATTCTGTTATATACGTGCCTGGACCTATAAATATAATTTAATATTTATGCTAATAATTATGTTTTGTGTATTGAGACTGCGATTCGAGTAAGTAGAATATAGTAATCGTAATTTATGCCTTTCGTCTTATTCTTTCTTCACGTCATTTCATGCATGTCAGTCTAACAAAACTCATCGCTGGAAAAAATTATCGCTAACTTCACACAAATCATCTCAATCAGTAGTAAAATGTTCTTGGCGTTCACCTGTTCTACAGTATTGGTGATATATAAAGTTGGAAACCTTATTTAAAAAACAATTTATAAAATAGTGTTAGAAAAAACGATCTATTTGTCTCAGATCACTTTAACCCGTATGTACACGCCCGACTTTTACTTCGTTGTTACACACCTAGGGTGCCCGGGCGCCTACCACTAGTTTTTCTTAATTCCTGAGTTTGCATATAAACCGAATAGTTAGAATCAATTTACTTTATTAAATAAACAATAATAGAAGCTTTCTAAGCCATTACCAAGTCCCCTAACCTCGGTGTGGGCTCATGCCCTATAGAAACGGCGGTCTGCATGTTTTGGTGTTATAGAGTAAAATAAGAAACTAGATTATTTTTCTAAATTTCCCGATTAATTTTGTAAACGAAATCCGCACGCCATTCTTTTGCTTGCAAACTTTTCAATTACTTTTTCATTGAAATTTGGTATTGTTGTTATAAATTTATGTTCGATCGATAATTCTGCCAAAGCTGTTAAACGATCTCGAGATATGGTGTTACGAAGAAAGGTTTTAATTCGTATTAATGTAGAAATAACGTTCAGCTTCGGACGTAGTCGTTGATATGGTTATTAAAATTGCCAGTACTTTTTGACTTCCGAAAAAACATCCTCTAGATTATTACTAACAAAAAATTGTAAAAGTGCCGTAGTTCCCTTAAGATGTCTGTATTCTTCTCTTACGTAAATAATGGCAAGTTCAGTTCTTAACAGCTGTTGTATTAACATAGGATAAGCATAAATCGTTGAATTTAGTTCATCTTCTGGAAATTCAATTACATACTCTTGAAATTTCTCAGGCAAAAGTAAAAATACTGCTGTCAAATGACCAAAAAATTCAAAACGATCTTTTGCTGTACAAGTTATTACATCACACACTTCAAGTGCAGCAGCTTTGATGTTTTGAAGACTATATTGGGAACGTTTCCTTTTTTTTACCATCGGTTCCTCATCACTAAATTCTGCAACTTCGTTTACGTTTCATATTTTGGCGATATTCTCCTCAAAACTTTGCACTGCGTTTCTCATTCCTAATGTATTTACTTTTTGTTTTTGGAGTTGATTGTAAAGAATATCTACCATGGGTCATTATGCAATGCAAAAATGTTAGCCAAAAAATAATGGTCGATCAACATGCGATTAATCGCCATAGTTTTAGTTATAGTAATGTTGACTACGCTGTTCTTTCTGAATTTCTTCCATGCATTTGATAATAGATTTTCGATGCTCAAGGACTACATTTACTGTTCTATTTTTAAAATTCCATCTCGTTGGAGTAGATCGAGATACCTTATGTTCAACAATTTTTTTTAGTATTGCAACACGTTGAAAATTAGCAAAAAATGCAAGAATTTCTTGTAGATTTGCAAAAAATATTCGTACTTGAGGGTTTTCGGATGAAGCTTGTCTCATTATTAAATTTAATTGACGAGCATAACAATGTACAAAATGTTCATTGGGAGATGTATTCTAATTTTTGCTTCAACACCCCCTATGCTCTCGCTCATAACATTAGCTCTGTCGTAACTCTGATCGATCACCTTTCCTTTTTGAACACCTTCCAAAAGTTCTAATTACACCTAAGACGTTATAAGTTAAAATTTTGGCAGTATGACCAAATAGCAACAGAAACCCCCAAAATCGTTCAATGTTTTATGTAACGCAAAATAATAACAAGTTGCAAATGTGCAGATAGATAAGTTATTTTATCTGCTACTATATCAATAAACGGAGCCGCATTTTGTATATCTTTGGAAGTGCCTTTAAACATGGAAGCCTTTTGTAAATGTTTGTGCAAAGTTTTATCCAGTTCTACGTAAAATTTACAAGACCTCAAAATATTCCAGAATTTTCAGAACTTTCCGAGTCTCCGCAAAGCTAATCCAAAGGTTCCGTAAAACTTAATACAATCGATTATTTTTTATAGCATATACCGATTTTTTGTAACTTCGTCATTGTATTTTTGAATATTTGTCCAATATGCACTATCAAGTTGAGCTTGTATATTTGCAGTGCCTAGTAGCGCTAAATGCGTTTAATTCAAAATATGTTGTTTGCGTTTGGGTTTAGATCCCAACTTCCAGATTTGGTCCATTTACCATCTCTGCCGAATAAAAAGCAAGGAAAACAAGGGAACATATTTTTCACACTTCACCCACTTATTCATTTATCTTTAGCATAAATTTCCTTATTAGATTTTCTTGTATACTGTTTACCTATGCTACTTCTTAATTTGCAATTGACATATCAGGCGTCGGTCTACCAGCCTTTTTAATTTTTCCTCGTAGGCTAGATTAGAAAAGTTTTCAAATTTTTTTACGATATCCATTATAAATATATTTATATACTCTAACGCAATAAAACTAGATATAAATTTATTTGAAAACACCCACTTCACAAGAATTATTTCAGCTTTATGCAGTTGCAGTCCGTAAATTAAATACACTTTACACTATACATGTACCGGATATCCGGTAACTATCCGATATTCGGCATATCCTGCTTATTTTTTAATATTCGGCTGAATACCGGATAATTGTGAAAATAAAACAGAGGTAAACTAAAACCATTTTATTAGAAATATTACACAATTTTTAATAGTTAAAATCACTAATTTTAAATTGTGATGTATGAAAACAAGTTTTCTGCATTAACAGGCAATAAATGAATACGTGTTTTCATAGACATTTCCAGTCTATGAAAAAGTCCTTCGCTGAGATAGTACTACACGGGGCTAAAAAGAATATTGCTGCAGCCCATAACAAAGTCAGATACTGTTTAGCATTAGCAAATCATGACACATGAAGATCACTTTGTCTGTGGATCCGTGCAGATTTTAAATAAAAGTCGAATTGATTAGCAGATGCACTTTTACCATTTTTCTTATTCCTTTCCACCTTACATGTGATTTTCCAATGCTCCACCCGAAGGTACTACATTTGCCAGGAAACGAGTCTTTTTTTTATCTGAAAATTTTACCGAACCCTTGCTGTTCCAAGCAAGGTAGGGATCTTTAACGTGCGTGACAACACTCATACACGGGACCTTCAGAACGAGGGTGTATTTTTGTGAAAAATGCTCACCTGCCATTTTTTCAAGCGGACCGTGTAGGGACTCGCACCCGGGACCTTGGGCGTAGTAGTCACACACATACCACTACGCCACGGAGCCGCTTTCCTTTCCACCACTATTTTCTTCTGCCAAATCATCTAAGCAGTCCCAAAATGTACTACGTCGTCATTTCCAATATACTTCTTTTGCGTTTAAGAGCAGGTGGAGATTCGTCCTCACTTTCACTGCTAGAAGAATCATCACAACTTCTTTTTAAGGCTTCCTTCAAAATCATTTGACGAGCCTTCTCGGCTTGAAGTTTAATTATAAAATTTATTTTAAATCGCGGATCTAAAACAGTTGCTATTAAATAATTTCTATTTTCTTTTTATTAAAGTCAAACCGTTTGAGTAGTTGTACCAAAACTTGATATTTAATAGTTTATTATAGGTACTATATACTGTCTCTTCTTTTTCTAAATATTGCAATAATGTTGCAACATGTGGTATCACTTCAGATATGCATGAAGAATCAGAACTGGCAGTCTTGTTAAGTTCTTCAAATGGTTTCAACTGTCTCAAACATTGTTCCATGCGTTCCCATTGCCGAGTTGTCACGTTATGCACTGTGACATGATCAGTCATGTAGAACGAAACACTACGTTTTTGTATCATCAACCTTTCTTGCATGTAATAAGTAGAATTCCATCTGGTACTGACATCTTGAACTAGCTGATGTTCTGGTGGGTGAAGATCTCTTTGAATACTTTTTAGTTTCTCTTGAGCTACACCTGAATGGTTAAAATGTGTAACAATCCGCCTTGCAGCGGTTATCATATCTAAAATTTCAGGCTGGGACTTCAACGAGTCGTTTACAACAAACTGAAGCAAATAAATAAAACAAGCAACAGATTTGTACCCTGCAATTTTAACACCTTTCATCATATTAGGTCCACTATCATGAACTAGTAGATAAATTTTCGATTGAAAAATATTTCACAGAGTTGCGATTAAATTTAGTTCCTTTGCAAATTAAGTATATACAATACTAAGTATTAAAAATAAAAATATGTTAAGTGGAATTTTGAATACACATAAAAGTCAAAAATATTAACACATTAATAATAATAATTTATCTACTCCTATTTAGTTATAATACCATTATTCATATACTTTTGAACAAGTAATAGTATTCATAATTAAAAACTGAGTTATGAGCGTGAGTTATGATAACTCACACTTTCAGCTTATATTTCTATTTAATTACCTACCAAAAGTATCAAAGTAGTCATGCTCATTGACATTTACCTAATGTCAAACAAATTTATACTATAATTTTTTAAAAATAATCTTGATTACATGTGTTTATTAAAACTTGTTACTGTGCTTATAGTCGTAGATAACGTATAGTATTCAACATATGGTAATGGCAATAACTCACCTGATGAATTACGGCGCTCGCCTTCGACTCGTTCCGCAAATTTTATCTGCGTGAGTTATTGCCTACATTACCGTATGTTGAATAATATACTATTACTAGACAATTCCACCTTTTAAGATAAAAAAAAGGCTTGCCAAGTTTAAATCCTTTGACACTAATCACTAATACAATCAGTCTTACTCAGAAACACCCACTTTACAAGAACTATATAGTTTAAAGTAGTCGTTAAATGAGGTAGAGGTAAGAGACTATTGCACGTAGATAGTGAAAGATGCAGACTGTGTGAATTTCAGGGAAATGTGTAGGTTAGCTGAGAATAGGAAACAATGGAGGTACGCATCTAACAAGCTCCAGGACTGAAGACATAATGATGATGATTTTTAGAAAAGCTAAAGACCTTGAAATCTGATGTTTGAATTGCGGTCTCAATCACATGAGTTTTCAACACAATATGCAAACATTCATTCGTACAATTGTGTTGTGTTAAAAATTATGAATTAGTCGAGATATGGAATTCCCCCTAGTTCGTATGCGTGCAACATTACAAAAAAATTTTTAACAAACAGGTTCGCTTAGTCCATAAAGCAATTAAAGTATGAAAAATATTCTGTACTGTTATGCACTATTCAATCACTACTGTAAAACTAAATTCAAGACGTGAGCACACCAAAGCGTAAATATTACAAAAAATTATTTATCTAAAGCTTTAGTTTTTAATTTCTTTAATTTATCCGACATAAAAGATGCCTCATCGTATATTTGACCTATTAGTGTCTAGCATTCCTTAAAATAATCAACGATATTTTCAATGTAATTAGTAATCCGACAGAAGTGCAGCGAATTTCTTTTTTAAATACGTAAACAAATATGACATGGTTTTTCGATAGCCGCTAATAACACAATGAACGGCATTTGAAAACATGTCTTATAATTCTGAATTGACAGTCTTTAAAATCAAAAAATATTTAACAATAATCGGTAAATAAGTTGTCACTCAAATAATTGAGACGCTAGATATTTATAGTAAACTACTAAGATCATAAAGTTTTTGTTAGACAGGTTATTAGCAGAACTAGAGTTCTAGTAGCAAATGTAAAAAAATTTTTGTGAGAGGAACACTTAGGCAGAACATTAAAAATGGTTAAAATTGAAATGTTGCGTATGTTAGGCGGGTATGGAAGTGATATGAAAGAATGATTTGACTATTAAGGGGTTTTCAAGATATGAAAGAACGATGATTGTACTGAAAAATCGTTCCTCGATTACGCACAAAACTATGTAATGGAGAATGTCATACATAAAGTTCGATTTCTTTTCGTGTTGTTCCTTTAAAAATAAAGGAACATTTTTACAACCTCTGATAAGCAATAAAATGTAAAAGTAAAAGTTTGCAGCACATGAAAACGTAAAAATGGCAAGTAGCGGTGTAAAAACCTAAAAAAATTAAATTCGACATTACAAAACCCTTCCAATTTTTACGGAAAACTGAAGAATTGTGCTTATTAACTTTTGACACATCTTTCAATTTCAATATCTTTAGAAATGTATCTACTAAGCGATACATACCAAAATCGCTTTACAAAAAATTCTAGTAAATATTTTAGAGATGATTTTTGTATAAGTAAATTAAGAGTACTGCACATATCTATGTAATCTAGTTCTAATATTTATGCTTTGTGTGAATTACTCTTTGCGATTGCGTAGTAATCGTTTTTTATATCATGATAAGGAATGTGAAATATAACTTCTCAACGTTCGTATATAGACATATGTCGCCTTTCCGACCAATGAAGATACAAAACAACGAAGGATCGTGGTGTACGCGTTGCGGGAAAGAAGCCACCGTATTCATTCTTGTCTTAACTATCGTATCGTTTGCTGTTTATGTGCCAGTAGTGCTTTATAAATAAGGTAGTGGAGTGTTACCTGTGAATCCTTGTCTTTCCTGTTACGTACCTTGACTTGATCATGTGAATGTTGTAGGTAACATCAGAGACACCATTGCAAATATGGAATAGAACAGGCGTCGAGCAATCCCACGCTCTATATTGCGTATACAAACAACAATCATAAGTCATCCAGCTTGCTAAAATGCAATCATCCAGAGGTAAGCAAACTATTAATTAAAAGAGTGAATTAATTCACGTTTGTAAATTCTTTAAAACCCATTGCACCTTCCAGGCGAACCACGATTAACTACTGTACCTTTGTTTGTATAGTAATAAATGGTGCCCAAATTTCCCGGTTTTAATATCCAATAATTAGCTATCTAATAAAATATGTTATTATTATTATTATTTCAAATTTAAGAATAAAAATATTAATTTGTTTTGAAAATTACATTTCAATATTACATTATTCATGACACGGTTCGTTTCTATACTAATTTCAAGATTGTCAATTGCCTGGTTGTTTTGATTAAACATTTTAACTTACAGTTGCCTACCTATTAAACTAAGTGTTATTAAATTATCTACTTTCAATATACACTAAAAAAACAGTATTTTGTCTATAAAATCATTGATTCTGTATAAAATTACCTAAAAGTGAATTGTTTTAGAAAATAGCTTTGGTTTTTTTGGTCTAAACCAATTGCTGGGTATTTGCATGTTGTTTTACTCTCGTTTCTGTATGTCTAAAATTATCAAGAATCATATCTTAATCTTTAAAACAAAAATAACTTAAAACTTATCAGGAATTAACAACATAATCTAAATTCAAATTTTCCCATTATAACTTGAAATAAGCTTTTATAGACTTAACTTTCAAAATTGCAATTGCTTTTATAAAATCTACCTAATTCTTTCCTTTTACCAGGCATCTAATGTTGCTTTTTATGAGACAAACGTTTTTTAATTTCATTATAAAAGAATACGTGCTTTTAATAACATATCTGTATTTATTACTTGTACATTTTTCTGTTTAATTATTTATTTTTATCAGGTGTCTGATATTGCTTGTATGGGGAAAACCCTTTAATTTCATTTTAAAGTACATCTATAATTCTTGCATAAATTTGTATTTCTATCTTTCGCTGTCTGGTTTTAAATGAATTTTATCTACGATTAGATCATTGTCAAGCATCAGACGAAAGACAATTTGAACATTTAATTCAGTAGAAACCCGTTTACACATGCACCCACGCACACACACACGGCAGAGCGGTTTTGAAGTCGTTAACAACTGCGGGAATGACGAACCCTACATGTGATTTTCCACTGCTCCACCCGAAGGTACTACATTGGCCGAGTTTTTTTACCTGAAAAATTTTGAATTTTGCTGAACCCTTGCTGTTGCAAGCAAGGTTGGGATATTTAACGTGCATGACAACACTCACACACGGGACCTCCATTTTATCTCTCATCCGAGCGAAGGCGTATTTTTGTGAAAAATGCTTGCCTAACATTTTTCAAGCGGACGTTGTCGGAATTCGAACCCGGGACCTTGGGCGTAGTGGTCACACGCATACCAACTACATCACGGAGCCGCCGGGAATGACGAACCGCGGGATCCTTATCTCTGCTGACACACACACGCACGCACGCACGCACGCACGCACGCACGCACGCGCACACACACAAGATGCTAATCCGACCGTGCAATCTCCACGTGGTACATCTCGGTTAACGCTAATGCCCACGAGACTGTTCTTTTGAAGCCTTACCACTCGAAAAGTAATCGATGAAAAGACATTTGTTCATAGTGTTTTGAAAAGCTCTCGAGAGCAGCAACAAGATAATGTAATACAATATAGGAGGTGCAATTTTAAAAAAATGAGGTAACTTTCACGTGACCTTCAAATGATTTCAAGGTCAAACCAATGGCACCATCTTATAACTCTTTCGAAACCATACACAACTTTTGTCTGAAACACTTTTCTCTAAAATGCTTTATTTTTTAGATTTCGGCCGTTTCCAGACTTTTCTAACACCTCGTGTGTGTGTGTGTATATATATATATATATATATATATATATAATATATATATATATATATATATTGCCGTGGAATGGGGCTTTAAAACCTTTTAACATCGCCAGTGTCAAAAAATATATATTTTTCAAAAATATAAAATTTTCACAAAAATTTTCTTACCCGGATTCTGCTTCATAAAATTAATCTCCTTCAGCAGCTTCCCTGGCTAGCTCAGCTGTGCCTCTTCTCGTATACCTAAATTTACTATCATTCTCTTTAACATTCACACACCATTCAATAAAATCACAAAATAGTACAACAATCATACAATATTTATTTACCGCTATTTACAAACAATAATTCATAGATATGTACAGTTCGGTGCTCTAGTTACACCTCAATAAATGCTATCTTTGTAAAGTCCTTGTTTTTTTAAAATTGTAATTTCAAACACATTTAATGCAACAAAAGTAAATGGGCCCCAAATAATACCTTATCTTTATTTATTACTGCACACTGGAGTATGGTGAGCTCATGATAGCCCAGTTTATTAGTGTATGCTTTTAACCTTGCATACTATTACTACAAACTTAATAAACCCATGTACTCTTAACAATTAAATTTAAATTCATCATGAAATTTAATAAGCTTTACGTACACTTTCTGTTCTATATTCAAAATACCATAATAATAGTCAGTTATACGTATCTATTCAATACGTTAAATAACCAAAAATAACCATCAAAGTTCACTCACACATCACAAATAATTTCAACAGTTTATCAAAAAAAAACCAGCAAATTCAAATGAGTTACCTGGAAAATGCGTCAAGAATCCATCTCCGTAGATGATGCGTTATCTTCCTGAACCCCTCGGCTTCGTGATTATGCGCGCTGCTCCGCCAGATATTTATAGATGAAAACTCAGTCTTAGCTGAGCTTCGTGGTACCCATTTAACATCAATTCCAACATCCAAATCCATGTATATTACACTTGTTTATTATCGCTTTATTAAATTCCAAGCTTGTTAAGGTATTCGTTGGACCTCGGTTAAATTTAAATCGCTCGCCACTACTCGCGTTACTAACTATAAGGCTGTAACGATTTTTTCCTCTCTCTAATTGGCTCCGCTAGCCTCACGCATGGGCGCTAGTGAAACGCTTTTCTATACTTCTGGCCGACAATACTTTATAATCACCATGCTCCAAGTTAGGTGTCTGCAAAACAAAGTCTTCCGACGTAACTAGGGGTCTATTCCTTGGGTAGAGCTATGAGCAATGAGGGGGTAAGTCGAAATCTGTGGGGGGGTCACACTCAAACTAAAACAAACAGGCGCCACCAAGTCCAGATTGATTCATGTAAATGGCATGGCTAATTTCTAAGGGCGGACGTGGAGACCCAAAGAAAAAAGATCGCCTTCGCTGACAAAAACCTGTCTTAACAGAATAAGACGCTGTTCCTGTAAGGAAAAATAATAATTAAGTCACATAAAAATGGGAACACTATTTGTGTCCCTCAAATATATCTAAAATGCAAAAGAATGTTTCCTACATAAGGGTACCATAAAATTGAACTCTTATTGCTTTTTGTTTATCAGGTCTGATCAAACTAGATCAGAATAAAAGACTTTAAGCGTGGATTATAAATTTACTAGAAAGAATTTTTCTGTTTCTGTAAATAAAATTTAATGCAATAAACTAAAATGAATACTTGAATTACTTGAAGAATTATTGTAAAGTTTATCAACTTGATTCTTACTCAAATATATTACAACCCAGTGTGACTGGTTATACTAAGGTTTTCTAACCCAATCAGATCTGTGTAGGTCATTTACAAATTAATATACAAAACTTTCTTTTAAGTTAACAGTATTAAAATCGATTTGAAGTCAAAATATTCACAAAGATATTCTCTAATTTTATCAAAGGTGGTAGTAATGTAATACTAAACATCTGCTTGCAATTGTGCAATTGTTGACGGCATATTTCAAACAAACAAGTAACGTAGCCGCAGCTGTTAATTTATGCTGAAGCCACGTGTAGTCACATATCTACGAAAGTAAGTGAAATTTAAATTTGATACTGGAGAAAACCAGCTTAGCTACAGATAAACTGAATAACAAATTTGTGCTTCTATAAAACAAAACGAAATAACGTGCTTTTAGAAGGAAGCACTGAGGAAATCTTAAAGCTATTACGAACCAAACCCCAGGCTGCTGTCCTTGGCTAGATTGGGAACTGCATCGCCGTGCGGAGTCTGCAGCTAATTATTCCTGCTTTCCATGCTTTAAATACAGGTGTCGAAGCGAAGTGGGTTTCTTACATTGATTCAAAGTTGCATAAATTTTGTAGCGTAATCTTCCATGGTCTAATCTTAGTTATAAATATAATTTTCGTTGCGTAGTTTGTAAGTCGTAGTTTGTAAGTCGTAGTTGCGCGTTACTCAGGAAGTGTGTTACACAATTAATGCGACCCGGAGGTCACTCGCCATTCTCTTCGAATGCATGCTGTCGCTGCTTTTACCTATCGACGAGTGCCCCTGCCGCGTTCTTGCATGGTGGGAGGGTCCCGAGGGGGGTTGTCAATCCTCTCACGCGCGTGCCTGTGGCTGTGGAATACACCGACCTCCGAAACAAATAGACTAACGACTCTAGATACTGTATTAATGCAAAAATTTGATTGTTACACGTATTATTACTTTAGTTAATAAAGGTGTTTTAACATTCGTTATACCTTTAATGCAGAGATTTTTAATGCGAAAATAAAATTGTTACAAGGCCCCAAATAATCTAATACTATTTTACTGAATTTTACAAATTTTTAATACTCACAAGCTTCGTCAGTTGATTATAATACGTTGTTAAGCGATGCAAAATTAAAGAAAGCCTTATTAATTTTCTTCCCGTATTTATACAATAAAACCATGCCCCCTTTGGCCACACTTTACGTGAAATACTTAATTGAAAATAATATTTCCGCAAATTTTGTATAACCGTCTTAAACTTCCAAAAATATTCCCTCGTCAACCTTACTTGAGTTGTAGAAAATCGATATTGCTGACCGCGTCTTATGGACTCCACGTGGAGCGAATACGTGCGTACTAAATCGAATACTTTTATACCCGTCTCATTCTGTAGCATATTATTGATTGTGCATCCCTTCTGCTCTTTACAAAACTGTTGTTAGCGTTTATGCGAAGCCACCGACAGTTGAACCATATTTTCCTTGAATCTCGCCTTATTATGCTCACAAATAAGCAGAAGATGACCTTTCCAACATGCAGGTGTGCTCAATTATTGATCGTTTAAAATAACACTTCTCGGAGTTTACATTTCACAGTATTCTATACAACCGACGTATGTTTGTTTGTTAAGAAAGCTTTGCGCCTTGAGATTATTGATTTTGCATGCTCTGATGCGTTTTCTGACGTTATTACCCGTTGGATTTAAAATAAATTACACTAATTATGCGTTTCTACTGGCTTATAAAACTGATTTTCTTTATGAACTTATTACTTTTTAATCCCTAATTATACCAATACGTCAATCCTTGTTAATTTAAATTAAATAAATGAAATAAATTTTGTACGTAAATTTTATGTTCCTCTCTCTATACAGAGTGTTTTGAAATTGCACTGCTTACCCCAAATTTATCCCTTTAAATCCACTACAATATATATAACACATCACTCAATAAGTCCGTAGGATAACTAAGAAAAACACATTTTTTTGGCGAAATTCGATTTTATTCATCAACATACATTCCTTCAAGAGTGATACAATCAGTCCAACGCCGTTCTAGCATTTCGATACCTTTTTTGTAAAACAATTCGTCTTTGGCCTCAAAATAAGCTTCAGTTTCAGCGATCACCTCTTCATCCGAGCCAAATTTTTTTCCGGCGAGCATTTTTTTCAGGTCTGCGAACAGGTAGTAGTCGCTGGGGGCCAAATCTGGAGAATACGGTGGGTGCGGAAGCAATTCGAAGCCCAATTGGTGCAATTTGGCCATCGTTGCGATCGACTTGTGACACGGTGCATTGTCTTGGTGAAAGAGAATTTTTTTCTTCTTCATGTGTGGCCGTTTTTTGGCAATTTCTTCCGTCAAACGCACTAATAATGCCATGTAGTATTCGCTGTTGATTCTTTTTCCTTTCTCAAGATAGTCGATGTACAAAATTCCGTGCGCATCCCAAAATACAGACGCCAAAACCTTACCAGCCGACTTTTGCGATTTTGGTCGCTTTGGACGTGGTTCTCCGGCTGCAGTCCACTCAGCTGACTGCCGATTAGACTTTGGAGTGTGGTGGTGGATCCATGTTTCGTCCATTGTCACATACCGACGCAAAAAGTCCTTTTTATTCCGGTTGAACAGCTCCAAACAGCTCTCAGAATCATCGACACGTTGTTGTTTTTGGTCCACTGTGAGCAAACGCGGCACCCACTTTGAGAACAGCTTTCTTATGGACAAATGTTCATGCAAAATAGTGTGCACACTGCCTTCTGATATCTTCAAGGTGTCAGCTATCTCACGCAATTTCACTTTTCTGTTTTCCAAAACGATTCGGTGGACTTTTTTGATGTTTTCCGGTGTAACCACCTCAATTGGCCTTCCAGAGCGTTCAACATCGTCAGTGTCTGTACGGCCACGTTTAAAATCAGCAAACCACTTCTCCACCGTTTGTCTCGATGGAGCAGAGCCCGGATAACACTTATCAAGCCATGCTTTGGCTGCGATGGTATTTTACCCATCAAAAGCAATGATAAATCAACACGCGAAATTGCTTGGAATTCATTTTTTTGAAAAACTCAAAAGTATCGTCACTTAAACCTCTGTAACTTGTAAACTAATCGTCGGATTGTCATGAAATTTTGACAGATATCTTTTTAAGGTTAGTACTTCCTACAAATCATATGGATTATTACATAGCAACGCCATCTATGTATCATCCTACGGACTTATTGAGTGATGTAATATATATATATATATATATATATATATATATATATATATGCTATGATATTGCCGTACTTCGATGTATTTAACGCACAGTTGCCTGCTGTTCGCCACCGCTCTGTGTTCCTAAATAATCTAGAATAAATTTTAAATTTCACACAATTAGATTTATGCCTCGACTAGCTCAGTTCAGCCCCACACAGAGTGCACAACTATACGGTAACAGAAATTTTTGCCCCCTTTTTCTCTAATACTTCATACCTAAATAAGATAAGCTGAATAACCAAAAGTTTGTATAATAAATCAAGAAATATGTACAATTTGCACTTCTACAATCTTCGTAGTATTATTTGCTATTTAAAACCCTTGAATCAAAGTAAAAATATAAATCTGTTCATCACCAAATTTCTCAGTGCCCTAAGTTAATAAATGTTAAAGATAGTGTTTACCTTAATTAAAATCTGGAGTTACGGTCTTATGTCGACGGCGAACTTGTATATTGAACGTGCACTTGTACTTAAAATTTTTAATTATTAACTTTCACTTATAAATCGTGGTTTTAATTTCACACTTGAACTTTGCGTAGTATTTTTGTTCAAACTAGTACAGTTTGTGCTTCAGTTATCGAGAGACTGACCATTAACAGCTTGGTGTAATATATAAAGGCAAGCCCTTCCACGTGTTGTCATTGGCTGACCGCGCTTATCTTTGTTGTTTGAGCATGATAAAGGCGTTACACTTGACTTATCATAAAAGCCTTCGGATTTTACACAAAGTTACCTATCCTAAATTTTGTTGTAATGCTCCCCAAATCACGTAGACATCAAAGCTTTACATTATGGAGTACGTTGGCTATGATACTTTGTACCGTTCAATATCATGTTTTCGTATAGGAAATTATTAGCCATTACATTTAATCTTGCGCGTACGCCAAACGTATGGTTACATATTTTGTTTTCCTCATATGCTGGATTTTATTCGAATTTGTCAAGTTTACCTTTGAAAGATCACGTAGGCAAATTTTATAATGGGATTCTTTAACAGATGACTTAAATTAAATGCGTTTCTAATGACTCATTAAGTTCTGAAATATGATTGTATTGAAAGATCTGTTTGTGGTGAGCACGCATGATTATTTCCTTACATTAATGCGTCGAGTTTAAAAAAATTCGTTTCGTGTTTGTTTGATTTTAGATACTCCTAATTTGTATTTATTCAAAGTTTCTGAATGTACTACTGTTTCTAAAATGAATTGGGGTTAAATTATTAAAGAATGAGCTTCCTTTCATTGACTAAAGTTAGTTGTACATTTTATATAGTGTGTTTGATATTTGCTTTTTGCATAATTAACAAATTGTGTACTTTTTAAGAGTCAAATGTTTAGTTTCCTTAACTTTGGTGTTGTTTACATGAAGTATACTACCCTTATGACCCAATATACCTCTAAATAACCATATTGCTACGATATCGCCCTTCGTCGGATATATAACGCTCAGCTGCCTGCTGATCGCCACCTGTCTATGCTTCTAAAATAATTAAAAAATTGCCACAGTTAAATTTATGCCCCGACTAGCTCAGTGATATCCCGCACAGAGTGAACGACGATATGATAACAGACAATATTTACCCACTCCCCTCTAGCACTTCATATACCAGAGTAAGACAAACGAGATTCACCAAAATTTGTATATTAAGCTAAGAAAATACACAATTTACAACTCTACATCCTTTGTAATATCATTTGCTATTTACACAACTTTTGATTCAAAATTAATATAAATATTCCTATTAAATTTATTCATTACCAAAATTATAACCCTTTTTAAGCAATTAAAGCCGGCAATTTTTTTTTTATTTTTACCTTGAATGTTCCGTTGAATGTTCAAAAAATTATTCCCTTTTTAAGAAGTACTTTTACCAACCAAAGTTTTGTTGACTCTTTACACAAATTATCTAAATTACATGTATGTTTCAAATATTCCAAATATGATTTGTACTATAAATTGTAAAATAAATTCTAACCTGGTATTCCTTCTATTGGTTCCCACGAGAGCTTCCTGATCCAAATCGGTTGCTAGTTTAGTGTTTTACAAGTTGTTGACTCTCAGCTTGGCATGTACCCCCAGTACTTCAAAAATGTTTATCAGCTACTTGGAGTTGTTTTTGAAGTACTAACCCTGTACTTCGAGTCGATTTAGTCTCGACTTTAGTTTCCTTACTTAGAGTCAATTTATATTAGTTTCCTTGGTTTATTACTTAGTTAGTTCTTTAGTGCCCTAAGTTAATAAATAGTAAAAATTGTTTACATTAATTAAATTTAGATACGTTTCTATATTAACGGCAGAGTTTTATTCATACGTATTCAACGCGCCCTTCTACTGTGTACTTCACTTGAATTCTTTAATTTGTGCTATTTTATGCCACTTCTAATTTCACTCAATTTCAGTTTTACGTAATAAATTTGTTTCGACTGTTACAGTCGCGCGTCGTTTATGGAATGAATGAATATTATCGGTTTAGGTTCATTATGTAGACAAACTCGTCCCTCCTATTTATCTTTACCTATTGGGTTTTTACGTATAGCATGCTTATTCAGACGCTCTAAAAGTCGCGTATCTAGCACTCTCGGAGCTTTGTATTATAAAATTTGCCAACAAATGGTTTATCATTTACCTTCAATTTGTACGTAGCCTTAATTTAGTCTCCATATTTTGTTTTCTTATGTTGGGTTTTATAAAAATGTGGCAATTTCTACATTTCTCATGTCACGTACGCCTTTGTATCAATATCTATTCCTTATTGCGTTATCAAATATGTTTGCTTTTCAAAACTCTGTTTATTCCAAACCAGTACAAATTATATGCGTTCTATTGACCTCCATTCCTTACGCAGATGCGTCGAGTTTGTGAGAGATTTCATTTCCCCATTTGTTTTACTTTAAATATGCCTAATTTGTATTTATTTTGAGTTTATGAATGTTTTAAGTGTTTTAAAATGGATTGGGTTGCGCCCGAAATTAGTTTATTTACTAAATGTCGTTAAGTTATTATAGAATGAGCTTCCTTTTATTGACTGTAGTTTGTTATTGATTTTATACAAGGTGATTTGAGTTTGCTTTGGCGCTTGAGAATGTTTTAAATGTTTAAAGATGGATCGAATAGCTTCCAAAATTATTTATTTTGATGAATGTTAAGTTATTACAAAATGAGTTTTCTTTTATCAACTGAGGCTAATTATTGATTTTATACAGGGTGCTTTGTATTTGTTTTATGCATAATAAACGAATTATGTACTTGTTATGATTTAAATGTTTAGTTTTCTTGATTTTTACGATGTTCACATGAAGTATACCTCCTCTGTGACCTTGTATGCCCTTAAATAACCCTTTATCATGGCAATATATATATATATATATATATAATATTTATTATATATAACGCTTCTGTTTTGTAGATCATGACCAAAAAAAGACAACAAAATGCACCCATCTAGGCATCTCGTCCGTCAAACTTACGGCGCAAAACCCATATATTCAAATATCGAATTATGTTCAGTATTTTAAACCACCACAGTTCAAGAAAAGAACATTCAAGTGCAGACTTATGCGTATGATATAGTGATATTAGCAAAAACGGATAAAAGTTACAAGTGGGACTCTCCACCGCTTTTTCAATGCGAGCCATTCTTCTTCTCTCTTGCACCTAGTTGCTATGCAGTTACAAATATCCCATGTCCCTCTTTTGTCTTTTCTGTATCATATTTTTCTTTTACTTTCTAAGTCGCTGCATAGTTAGGAGGTGGTAACCTCATGACATTGGGCCGTGGGTGTGGAGGACCTCCGTCTATCTGTGTATCGCCGTCACTGTCTTCCACTGAAATTTACGTAAAGCCGTCGACAACGAATTTGTTATTGATTTGGTCTGCGCGCAGAATCTTTCTATCAAAGCACTGAAAATTTTTCGCGTTTGAACTCAATGTATTACTTCGGGTGGAGCATTGGGGACGTGTCCGTAAGTGTAGCGGCTCTGACTTACATTATACTGATCCTTGGCGCGGGGTGCAAGAACTCTATTCACATTTCTACCGGGTCTCTTATGCTGTTCGTATTATAAACGAGTACCGCTTCACGGAACTTCTCCTTTTGGAGGGATCCTACGAGATCACTCTACTCCCTTGGGAGTTCTTTTCTGTTACTACATTTGTAAAAGAGACGGTGTGCCTTGTGAAGTGTAGGGCATCCGAACTAAAACAATTTTTAAGTTTTCTTTGAATTTTTTTTCTTTAGACATTATCTTATGCTATTATTAGTTAAATCATAGATGTTGTGTGTATACCTTTCTCCGTTATTTTGGAGATATTATCGTATCTAATTAATATATGACCATACGTTGGTTAGTTATCTTTTCCTAAAAATAACTTTACCTAATTAATATTTCGAACCACAAATGGGTTGTTACATATCTTTCTCAACGACATTGTCTTCGAAATTTTATCTTATCTAAACAATACTATAAACGATAAATGGTTAGGCATCTAACCTTTTTTTTTGGAATTATCCTTGCGATGTTATCTTATCTCACCGTTGCTTTAGAGCAAGTACATTATCTATATCTTTTTCTTTGGAAAATACTTTTTATAGCTTATTTATTTGGTTTTCCGAGCCTTTGGTATGTATGACTAGATTTATTGTAAAAAGAAAAGAGCTAACCTATTTTTTTAATTTTGTATTTAGTTGGATAAATTTTGCGCGGTCGGTGTAGTGGCAAACAAAACCCTTGCGCGTTCAGATGATGTAGTCTGAATATTGGGTGGCGACTCATTTCCGTTTCTTGGTATTATAAGGACTGTTAAGGTCTAAAAACTAAGTGGTGTCTACGAATACTATTTAGTTTGTTTTCCGTGTTGTGAGCTCTCATACAAAGAGCATTTTTCTTTTATTTTTATTCAAACTTTGATGCGATTGTTACGCCTGCTTGGCTGCACAAAGTTTTGTTTTAATATTAGGTATAGAGATGGTTTTTAATCAAAAAAGGAACGTTTTATTTTCCCATCATTATTATTATTTCTATAAGTGTGGTTACTACGTATACAAATTGCGGTTTCTGGATTCACATGAACTGAAGTAACGAAGCCATAATTTATCTATGTGTTTTATCTAGCACGCATTTTCCCACGTCTTGAACAAAATCGGTTATCGTCTTGCCTAACGAAAAACGTTGCATGGTGGTGGAGACTCTGATTAAGTTCCGTGTGAAACCAGGGCATTTTAAATACTTTATCGTCAAACAGCGTACCGCATAGACACGTTTTAGTGTGTGTTAGTACAGCCGAGTGTACCTTGACTCCATTATACCTTCCTTTTAATTACCTTTCATGTCCCCTACAGTTGTAGGTTCAACACACTTCACTGCAAGAATGAATAAAATAAGCACGCGGACCCTACGCAACCTGGTGTATATTTAGATACCGGTATTAGGTTTTCCTAGGAGCAAAAAACGTAAAGCCTACCTTAAACAATGATTAATAATTAGAGGTGGGCCGTTTTTAGTCTATTCGTAATTTGTATTTTCAATTGTATGTAAATTTGCGCAATGTTGCGCCATTTTTTGAATCATGCTGGTACTAAATATTTTCCTTTAACCGTTGTTACCGTAATACGATTTGCAAGATAAATAGGTGGCAACACCGTACAGAACTGGCATCCTTTATTGTGTTACATGACATATCCTTTAAACGTAATTCTAGATGTATTCATTTGCATACAGTTGCGAACACTTCATAACTACATTTGACGTCATCTTAAAGTTGAAGCAAATCGACTATAATGCAGAGGCTGTGCCAAACCAGCATTAAGATTGTGACTAAGAGAGGAAACTTAAAAAAATAATACTAGTAAAATATACAAAAGCAAGGTCATTAGTACTTGTTTTCAATGATCCGCAGTAGTTCCAGCTTTTTCAAGTGAAAAGATGATTTTACATTTCACTAAGAAAATGCATTTATTAAAATTATTTCCAAATCGATATAAATATGCAAGTTTATCAACTACAGCAAGAAGGTTAATTACTAATTCAATAAATTTCAAAATTAGCATCATTAGTTCAAATTAATTAAAATATAATTAGAAGATGGAATGTTGAAAATTGAAAATAATTAAAACTGTCCATGAACTTGGTGTCTGTACTTAATTTTACTTATGGCAAATGTTTTGTGGTATAAAGTTAAATCCCAAATAAAACCTCCCACTTTTTACTTGTCAAATGATACTTGACAAATATTTTCATCCACAACATAGCATTTAATTCCATTACATTGTGTTATCGCATTACAATAGATGAACGAGTTACAGAAATGTCCAAGCTGTATGAAGTACGCAATTACTTAAGTAGCGACCTAAAGGTCTAACATAAACGAAGTTAATTGGGTTTATTGTCAGAAAACTGCTACCAAATGCTGTTATAAAAATTATGGAGCTTAAGTGAAGCTTACCTTTAAGAAAAATTGATCGTGTAATGAATTCTGCCTGTAAGCATTCTCGAATTAGATGAATCAATTGTTTACGTTATGACTAATTAATATTATCTGATTAGCAAGGCCGCCCACAGAATAATTTGTAGAGGGGGTCAAGACTACTTTCAAAAATATTAGTTATGTTACACAAAGGATGAACACTGTTAATGCAACCCCGTTACCGGACGTATTGGAAAGTAATGTAAGGCATAAAATCTTATTTCCTTAAAGTAGCTCAAAAGCAGTTAGGACCATCGATAATGCAGCGTTTTTTAATATTATAGTTGAAATCACGAAAGAATGCATTCACGCCATAGGTTACTGAATTTAAAAGCGATATACATTAAAAGTATGTCGGTGTTTAATTCAGAAACCTACGACGCGAATGCATTCTTTCGAGATTTCGGCTATAGTATTTGAAATTGAAAGAAAAACGTAGGATTGATAGTTTCTTAATAAATGCAGCATTCTGTAATTAATCGAATTTTCATAAAGTGTAAAGTTACTTACCAATCTGGTAAATTGCTGGTGCAGCAGGCTATCAATTCTTTTGGCTTGATAATGCACAGAGTAGCAAATGGAAAAGATTGGATTTTACATTAACACACACTAATTGAAAATGGACTTATTCCAATACACGTAATAAACAGCCCGTAAGAAAATGTAAAAATACAGACACGACACAACCATATTTAACGGAAACAGAAAAGCCACATTGTCAATCAAATGGCCACAAACCACAGATATTAATTAATAGTAAATAAATATCGGACCGGCACTTTAAATAGTGTCTTTAATATTTGTTGCACAAACAAACATGACTAAGAACTAAGAAGGGTACAACAAACTATTATAACTGGCACTGCTGAATAGGACTGTTCTCGCGTTTTATTAATCATCATCATTTTTGAATAAAAATATCAATCTTCTTCGGTCTTGACCAAATCTATTTAGGACTTCATTTATAAATGCTTGTTTCTCCTACCTACCATGTCCTTATGTACACTAAGCATGCATAAACCTGATAATCTATCCCTGACATGCTTGATCTAAGCCAAGATTTTACCCGCTTTAGCGTACTAAATGACCTTTCTATTGTTGCAGTAGTTGGAGGTAATGCCAAAAAAATATTCAGCGCAGTTTTGATGGCCGGAAAAAAAGAAACTTCGTTATCAAGCAAATGTACAAAGTCTGTATCTTGTTGAATCTCTCTATTTTGCCAAAGTTCAACCCACGTTTGCAACTGTTCTGAAAAGTTATCAATGTTGTAACTTCTGGCTATTTCTTCTTTTTTATTTAACAATGCTCTTTTTATATTGTTGTCTTTTAAGTTATTTGGATGTAATCCAGAGAGTAAAAAAGAAATCGTAGCATCTTCAGAAAACCTTGTGGAAATAGACTGTATAACAGAATCCAAATAAGGAATGAAAAAGCTTACTCGAAAGTAATCTTCAACACTACTCATATGATAATTAGACCTATGAGTTTGTCTTGGTGCAATACGTGGTAATGTAATTTCCAATCCAAAACCATGGGCATGTTCAACACTTTCTTTATAAACCTCTTTAAAATATTGTTCAGGATCATTACGGTGTGTCTTAAAAAGTTTGAGTAGTTCATCTATGTGCTGTTTAACGGAAAATAAGTTTATACTTTTAGACTGCAGTGCTTTACAAACAGGTTCCAATTTGTTAGAATATTTGGCCATAATATGCAGACAAAGAATAAATTTCGACGAAGAAACGCAATTTAAAAGTTGACTGGCCCTATTTCTTGTATGAGCATTTATTTCACGGTTATGAGCTAAATTTTCCAGAGCGTTCATAGTATCTGCAAAATGTTCCGCAAACAACCTCATTGATTTATATTTGGCGGACCAGCGTGTTTCACATAATAATGGAATATTAGAAACATATCTACGTCTTAATGGACTATCACGAAAGAAAGTAATTACTTCTTTAATGGTACCTACTGAATTTTGAATATCCGGAATCTTGTTCAAATCATTTATCACTAAATTTAATCTATGGGACGCGCAGTGAAAATATATCGCTTTTGGATATTTATTTTTAATAAGTTTTTGGACTCCTGCTCATGACCTGCCATCGTTGAGCAACCATCAAACCCTAATCCAACTAATTTATCCATACAAAGACCATATTCATTACAAGCGTTTAAAATTGCAGCAGTTATACCTTCTGCGCTCATCGATGTAAGAACTACAAAGCCTAAAAATTCTTCTCTGACCGAATTGTCATTACTAACAAATCTTACTCCAAGTGATAACTGTTCTACCCCAGCAATATCTGCACTTTCGTCAGCCAGAATTGAAAATGCTTCACTCAAATTCACATCTTTCACAATTTTTTCCCTAATTAATGTTCCACAAATTGAAATTATTTGATTTGGAGTTCTGTGAGAGGTGTATTTTGAGTTCTTCTTGCAAAACTTTAAGTGCTCGTTTAGAATGTGATCCCCACTTTCTATTCTGAATTGTAAAAGATCCTCAAAATTACCTTTTTTATCACCTCGTAATGGCAAATCATGCATACCACAAAAAATGACTGTGGATATTATTGGTATAAATTTTTTGCGATTCGATTCAATCAAATCCCGCTCAGCTTCATTTATTTGAGAGGTAATTGATAAATGTTTTCCTTCAATAATTTTTGTAAAACTAGAAGCTTTTATAGTTGAATCACGATGCCATTCGGTTGTAGCATGTGCTTTTGCAGAAGCGACAAAGTCATGATATTTTGTGAAGGGCTTCACAATGAAAGAACCAAGAACCCCTATTTTAACAGTTGGCCGAAAAACTATGCAATATTTGCAAAGTGCGCCTTTGAGTTTTGGAGAATACGCAAGCCAATCGTATTGTTGAAGCCAGTCATATCTAAAAGCACGTCTTCTTTCTTCGGAATTGTTCTTGAAATTATATTTAGGATCTGGTTTGTAAGGATTTGTTAATAATGAAAAGCGAACATCGTCGGAAAGTGTTTCATTCGAGTTAACAAAATTGCCCAAATCGAGCATGTACTCATTCTTATCAGTTGAAAGATTGGTGTCATATTCACATGTGAGAGATTTTAAAGTATTAGGTGACGAACTACCAGCTTTATTTAGATCATTGACACTATTATGTACTATACTATTACACTCAAAAATAGCATAAGCACCAGCACCGCTACTACTACAGCCTATGCTAGATGATTCTTTTAGTTCATTTCGTTTGAAACATTTTCTAATATCCATTGTTAGTATTGTTACTGATCTTAGATCTGAATTTCTGAAAAAAAATTACACGCTTTACTTTTCTGATACTTCAAAAGAAGAGATTTGTTAATCAAATAGACTTTAAAGAAGAAAAAAATAAGAATCTCCCAATTGCAAATAAATATTATTTTTAAATATGTATTCTCACGCATTAGGTACATTAGTACATACTGCTATCCTATCCGTAACTAAACTGTAACTGCAATCTTCGGCCTTCTTTAAAAACAAAAACCAGTAACTACACTACTTATCAACACTGATAACAATAACTACAAGGAAAATGACCAATCAATATCTATCAACATACACGTCTTCTACTAATTCAACAGTCAGATAAAGTTTCCTAAGTCACAAATTAAAAGTACACCGCATTCGAAAAATACCGAATACAAACTGAAGTCACTGAAGATATAGACGTACTTTACTGTTATAGATAAAGAATATATTTTTTCTCAGAATAGAACACAATGAGACATTTGTAGAACATTCCAAAGTTTTAGTTGTAGAGTACCTGAACCTGTACAATAAGAAAGAAACCATTATGAAAGCCTTTATTTATATTTCGTTTGAATAGAAACTTTCAGGGTAAAGATATTTAGATATTAAAGAATGAAAATAACAGTTTTGTTATAGGCGGTTAGGGTTACTATTGTAAAGTAATCGCATTAATTCGCATTTCCTGCTTAAAATGACATACAAAGTCGGTCTATTTATAGTTAGACAATAGGCATACCTGTAGTGTAATATCAACATTTAGGTTTACTTTATTTTTAAACAATAGTATAACCGATAGTGAAATCGTAATCTTCTTCAATCTCTAGTGAAGGTGCACTTCGTGTTGCGATTTCTAACGGAAAAAAACCAAAGGAACATATTCAGGGGGGGGGGGTCAGGCGACCCCCATTGACCCCCTTTGTGGGCGGCCTAGCTGATTAGTAACCAATTACAAAAACAGAAAAGTAAATCATGCTTAAAGGCCAGTATAACTCAAACCTTGAAACGACTAATTTCGAAATCCTTTTAATAATACATTTTTTAAATAATACTAAAAAATCTTACACCATGTACAAGCTTAACTGTTTTAGCTTTAATTTAAACAAAGTATCAAGATTTTCTCAAAATGATAAATTTAAGATCATATTGTTGCTATAAAAATAATTAATATGCAATGTTTAAACGGTTTATTGCAATAATTTTAAAGCAGCTCTTCCTATCATTGCGATTCCTGTCATGTATTGATTAAGCCTAAACAAGCTCCATTTCCTCCTCTCCCCCCAATTTCAAATTTTTGAGATCAGAGTATTCTACAGTTTTGTGCCGCGTTAGTGCTATTTTGTGCCGGTAACGCCGAGTTTTGTGCTGCTTCCCAAGCAGGGATATTGTGGGAGGGGCTGAAGAAACGGAAGCCCCGTCCAGTTACAATTCTGCATAGAAACTTTGTCAGAATTTTGCGCCATGTTAGTGCTGTTTTGTGCCGGTAATCCCGAGCTTTGTGTTGCTTCCCAAGCAGAGATATTGTGGGAGGGGCTGAAGAAACGCGAGCCCCGTCCACTTACAATTCTGGAGAGAAACTTTGTCAGAATTTTGTACCATGTTAATGCCGGTAATCCTGAGTTTTGTGCTGCTTCCCAAACGGAGCCCCTCCCACAATCTTTGCTTGGGAAGCAGCAAGAAACTCAGGGTTACCGGCACAAAACAGCACTAACGTGGAACAAAATTCTAGCAAAGTGTCTGTCCAGAACTGTAAGTGCACGGGGCTTACTTTAGTTCAACATTATTTAGACTCGTCCCTCTTCTTTCTGGAAAGACTAATAACGATGTTTAAAAACAAATAACTATCCAATTTGACTAAATCAGAATTTTTGTAAATATCGACGGTAAACTATGTTCTCGTATTAAATTTCTAGAAACGTAACTGCACATTGTGTTTCCTGCGGACTTTTACTATTATTACACAAGTTATTAAGTTAAGAAAAGCTAATTAATGTTGGGTTAAGGCAGGCTTGACTTTTAGCTCATATTTGTGGAAGGGGCATGGCTAATTGAATGGGTAGGCAGCAATTGGCTGCTACTTTAGCCGCTAGCTTTACAGATGTTCAAAATGCGTCGTTTATATTAAATTTATAGATATACAGTGTCCGAAAATTACCAGGTTTTGGTATAAACTTTAGTCAGTAAAATACTTTTTATTTTCGAATAATTGGTTCCGTTGGAGGTTAGTTCGCTTAATGTTCACTGGGACTGAATTTGATTTTTTTGTAACGCATGGGCTGTCAGTTCATTAGTAATACTGAAAATTAGAGAAAAAACATCTGCAATTAGGAACTTTTAGGATACCTATGAGACAAATTCAGTCCTACGCCTACATGAAAGTACCAGGTACATGATATTTCTATTAGCAAATTCTTTGTTAAATGTCCATTTTAAGCAAAGTATTCGGGTATTTATTATACAATACAACGTATATTGGCGTTTGTTGTGTAACAACTAATTATATACATTCAATAACCTTAGAAACCTGAATATTCAGAATTCTCATGTTAGTACGATTATTAGAATTTCGCTTAAAATACTTCAAGGTTGTAAAAATAACCTGAGTGAACACATCAGTCAATTACACTCATGTTTTTGGTTATAAAAAACTTTAAATTAACTTTAAAACGTTTCTAAATAAGTCCGCTATAAAGTGTACATGCTGTAAAAAGAAATCCTTGGTAAGCGAACGGTTTCGAATTGAAATTAATTTATTCCCCGAGAGAAATAATAATCTGGACTCAAAATTTAATAATATAGCTAGGGGAAAACGTATCGTTTTCGAATAAATATTTCTATTTAAAGATTTAATTAAATTCCTTTTCCATAATTATAACAAACCGCCAATAATGAATTTGTTTTAGGAAATGATTTTAAACTTAAAATTAGACAAACCTTTCAAGATAAGATCCCATACAATTAATGCATCATCATCAACAAAATTTTGTCTTTGGACTTCAAGATAGCTAATCACTAAGTTAAACTTCAATTTTCGCTGTTTGTGTTTTTTTTTGTTTAGGACTCTTCGTTTCTATTTTCTTTTCATTTGCCATCTCAGCAGGATTCTTCAGTTGCATTTTTGAATTACAGATCGCTGTCAGTTTGATCGTTAAACAAAAGGTACTAAGCGGAACCCTTTACCAATTGTTATCTCTTGGATGGTTTTCCTCAGTATTTCGATATTTGACAGGCTTTGCAGCAGTAAGTTCATTTCTTAAATTCCTCAGTTAATTTAGTTGCCTCTCCTTTGGCCGATTGCTGGCCAACCTCTTTCCTACATTTCGGAATTTTGCTCCAGCTTGCATTCTAATGTATGAAGCTTTTGTGTAATGGCCATCGATGCATAAAAATAACGTTTCTTCGGGTGTATATTTTATTGGTCGAGTTGGAGGTTTATGAAAAGCTTTTCTCATTTTTGAGGCTCTTCTAGGAGATGTACACATCACTTCTATCATGACAGAAGCCTCACTTTTTTCCAGAAGTATAGAGTTTCGTACGAGTCGCAAAAGCAATTTGTTCAAAGGTAAAGTTTCCCAATAATTCAGAGGCCTTTCTTTTCTTGGTTCTATCATTTACAGCATCAAATTCAGATTCTCGTCTGCCTTCTCTGGAAGTCGATGCAGTTGGTAACTTTTCGCAAATTGATATATCTCTTAAACTTAGTGGTATTGTTTGACCCAACCACTGAACGTTCCTAGCTTCAAAAACAGGTTTGGTTCTATTGCATCTTTTCCATTTTTTTGGAAAGAGTGGCGGCAAAATGAATTAAAGTTTATCGAGACTTCTCTGAAATATCCTTTAAAGGAGTTAAACATAATTTAATTTTGAGCTGCTCTAAAATTGTATTCTTTTTATTTAATTTTTCTACACGTCAAGCTTCATATAAGTCTCTTCTATTGATACAGCAAGCGTTTACTGAAACAACTAATAAGAAGTTCTTGGGCACTTAGAGGCAGCTACAAACTATTTTTACTGAAACTTTAAGGTTTCTTCCATACATAAAAAGTAAAAGTTAGCTGACGTAAGCCCTCGTAGATAATTAAAATGTTTCAAATAATAAAATGTTTTGTAAAACGAAATAATTATACCAAAGATCAAACTATCATGAATAACACACCTAATTTACAAGAGATACACATACCGGCTGGACTTCGTTTTAAAAATACACTTTTTTTAGAGGTCGTATAACTATTTCGATAGGGAATTCTCCCCTAATCAGGACTATGTTATTCATTTTGTGCGGAAACGACCCATTAAAAAGTTATGCTTAAAATACTGTCCCATTATAAGTCTCTGGGAAATTTAAAAATTTTTATAACATTCAAATTTCCCGCCAAAAATACTTTAAACAACAGATGGCGCTGCGCTAGAGCAAGAGAAGCGTTGGCGTCTGTGTGTCAGTGTGTTCTCAGCTTTCAAAGGGAAAGGTCATACTTTTCGTTCATCTCAATTAGCGTTCTATTGAGTAAGTATTTAGTTAATTGCTTTTATATTTAGTTTAATTTCTTAATTAATTAATTAAATTGTTAAGATCATGGCAACTCCAGTCCCGTTTTGGAATTGTCGCAAGCTCCCGGTCAACAAAGAAGCTTCTGTTTCTTGGGCACAGGCGCAAGACCTACTGCCAACTAGTAAACAATGCCGGTCTCACCGCAAAGAACTGCAGTTTGACCTTTGCCAACGTGGCCTAGGTGAATTTTACTGCCCTAGTGGCCGAACAAAATGCCCGAAAGTTAGTCTTTCGAAAGGTACGAGGGTGACAGGAAAGTAAGGTCTCCTATTTTTTTTTCATAGAAAATGACATTTATTTACAAAGTGTGATACATCGTTGGAAAGTCCAGGGTCTTGGCTATTTTTCAACATAATCGCCATTTTTTTCTTCAACACTTTCCGTATCCGCGCGATGTACTTTTGTATGCCAGTATCGTACCACTCTGCGTCCGCCTCGCGCAGTCAGGTGTTGACCTCTTTTTTAACCTCCGCGTCCGACCCAAACTTCTTCTTTCCTTCCAAGTTCTTAACAGTCGCGCGGCGATTTCTGAGCATTTCCGCCTCCACTGCCCGAACAATCTCATCCGAGAGCGGCGGCCGGCCACTTCTCTCCTCGTCGTGAACGTTACTTCGCCCGGAATTAAACTCGCGGCACCACTTACGCACGTTTTTAATGTTCATACAGTTTTCCCCGTAAACTTCAACCAATTGACGATGAATTTCTTTTGGTGTCACCTTTTTTGCACTTAAGAAACGTATCATCGAACGCAATTCGCACTTGGACGCTGACGCGAGGGGTAGTTCCATTGTTGACGGCTGCTCAGCCAAGACTGAGCGGTCGGGCAATGACGCCCCAGCAGCAAAGTTGCAGTGGGGGAACCAGGCAACACGGCGCTGTTGTCAGATTTCGCCTAGCGCGAAATCCGGCGAACTTACAGCGTTGGAAACCTTACTTTCCTGTCACCCCTCGTACTTGGTTCGAGAACTCTCATCTAGCTCCGTACAATAAGATTCGGTAAGTGATCAATTGTTTACTCTTGATACAATTTTATATTTTTCGTTTCTGTTTCTATTTTTAGCTTGCTTTATGAATTTGCTCACAGCGAAGAGTATCGACGCGTTAATCTTGAATGCAGAGACGATGACTCGGAAACTCTGTTGTCTCCCCAAACAATTGCTGCTAGATAAATTTATTTATCATTTGGTTAATTTAATCTAATTTTGTTTATTGATTTACTTTAGATACAAATACGCTAGAGAAATGGTTGTCAATCACTTTTCAACTGAACAGCATGACAGAGGACAGATTGGTGGCCCTGGCATTGTTCTTCAGATTGATGAGTCAAAGTTTGGTACGCGTAAAAACAATAAGGGCCGTATAGTTGAAGGTCATTGGGTGCTCGGGATGTGCTGCGAGGCAAGCAATAATTGTCGGGTGGTTGTTTGTCCGGATAATAAGCGCGGCGCAGACGATTTAATCCCTGAAATAGAACGGCATGTTTCTCCTGGATCGATCATCTCTACTGATCAGTGGCGTGCTTATTTGTCGCTGCCCAGTCATGCTTATTTGCATAAAGCAGTTAATCATAAGAAATACTTTGTTGGTAAGTTATTTTTGCGTTTTTTTCCTTCATTTTAATTGTTTTTTTAGACCCTGTTACAGATGTTCACACGCGAGGAGTCGAAGCAAACTGGCGCCCAGCAAAAAACTATTTTGCTGACAAACAGGTTCCAGAAGAAACACAACCAGCGACAAGTAACATAAGGCTATTACCGATACAAGTAGTTAAATTTAGGGGAAGGTTGGAAGGTTTTGAATCATACTTTAATTCTTTTCGTACTTTGATATATTGTCTACTTGAAAAGTATTATTTTTGGTTAAATAGTTTAGATGATAAATCTAAGCAGCTCATTAAACATTTTTCCCACGACTATCCAGTAATGCATTACTTGCGCAATTAAAAACTGGTTAATAATAGTGCACACTATTCTGTAAGTGTATATGAATTCATAATCCAACATCTTTAACCAATCAAGAACATCCAGGTCGTGGATTATGATTATAATCGAACACCTCTGACCAATCAGTATAAATCTTCATTTTTTATAATCCGCGAGGCATAATTTTCATGCGAAGTAGGCTATTACACTTTGATTAATAAATTTTTGCTTGTTAGTATTTATGATTAGTTAAAACGATTAGAAAATATCTGATAATGAAGACTTATGTAGTCGTGGGAAAATTATAGTATTCTACTCGCGAGTTATGGCCATTATTCGTTCGGATTACGCCACTCGCCCTAACGGGCTCGCGACGCAAACCTTCCAAATGAGAAATGGCTATTATAACTCGCTCGTTGAATAATATACTATAGCAGTGTCTAATGATAATTATCCTATAGTCCTAAAAATTATTACTAGTCGATATGATAATAAACGATTAGTTCTTACCACTTATTTAAATTGTATGGAACGAACTTCGAAAGTAAACTATGATACGTCAGATTATGTTCGCTCGTTATTAAATGTATTTATTGAAAGCAATAGTGCTTTGAAAAATTTCGAAAACGTGGATTCGTTTGACTTTATTAGTTCTAATTTGTTATTGCAGAAGTTAGATTCAGATACTGCCAAACATTACGAATTGCACAATGTTTCGGAAATACCACCTTTGAAGAATTAAAGGTATTTTTAGATTAATCATGTTAAGTGTTAGAGATAAACGATTTGGTATCTCAAAAAGTAAAATTGAATCTTCGTATTCGAAAAGACAAAATTCAGCTCGCGCGACGTTTGTATCTACAACATCGTCAAAAAATGCTAAGTGTGTAATGACTAACATTTAATTTATACGTCGGTGAAGGTAGCGGTCACTATCTACCGGCCACTAAATATGGATACGCCTACCAATCCCAATCACTACAAAACCACGCCTACTAAACTGAACAAGCATTCCTATTGTACAATTATGTTTCTTATATTAACCCAATTATGTTTACCCATTTCAAATCTAAGAATGATTGAAACTAAATAATTTTAACATTCGTATATTATTCTAACGTCTATTTTTAGCGGTTGTCTTTCTAAATTAAAATACATATAAATGACTTGATTTTAGTTATTTAAAAAAAAATTCCTGTTTCTTCTAGCAGGCCCTTTTCTTAGTTGAATTTAAGAACATTTTAAAGCATACACAAAATTATGACAATTTACTAACTATTGCAATTTTAAAAAAAAAAAACATTTAACTAGGCTTTAGAATAAGGGGTAATTGCTAGAAATACAATAATTGTTTCAAAAACATACCAATTTAGACACAGCTGTCAAAAATTAAAACAATTTTTAACATTCTTTCTCAGTGTCTCCGTTCAAGCTTACTAGGATTGCCGGTACGTGAGAAGCAACAAATCGCATTTTTTATGAATTTGCAAACACAAAAAAAAATAAAATTCTTTTATTACAGTTTTTATGAGACCTACGCTCTTTAACCTTGTTAGGCCCTACATTTGTTTTTGCAATGCTCGAGTCGAAGGTTCTTTTACTTGAAAATTTTGAATTTTGCCGAACCCTTGCTGTTGCAAGCAAGGTAGGGATCTTTAACGTGCGTGACAACTCACTCACACGGGACCTCCATTTTACCTCTCATCCGAACGAGGGCGTATTTTTGTGAAAACTTTGTTAGGCCGCTAGGGTAGGTGTATTGAAACTACACATATATTTTACAGAAAAGTGTTAGTCCAGTTCGCGTTTTCCGAACTTGCTTGAGGACACTTTTGTAGTTTTGCCAGTTCCAGCGCCAGTCTGCAAACTGGTCAGTAGACGCTAATCACAGGGTGGTCGTGTGGGCGATTTATTTTAAGGCAGTTGCTACAGGTAGGTGCTGCTGGTGATGGTAGCATTTAACAATCAGGTGCTTGTTTCAATTTTTTGAACATCTTTGGAAAATCGCCGTAATATTGTTTTGAGGTGCTAGCTTTCTCAGTTGGGTGGTGTTAGCTGGTGCTAGGTCAGAGCTACCGAGTACTAGGTTTTGGAAAAAAATCTTAGCAAGATGGGGGGTTGACAACGATCCTAGGTCATGGATCGAAACGTAAATAAAGATGATTTTAAAAACTATGAGTGGTTTAATTCCCAAAGAAGATTAAGAAAAATGCTAAACAAACCACAACAAACATACAGGGAGTGTTAAACCTACTAATAATAAACGTAAATATTAAAATCTTTACCGAGCGATTTTTACCAATATTTCTTTCTACCGTTGTTAATGTGACATTCCAATCTTGAATGGAGCAACAGTGTTTTCGTTATCTTATTTGTTTTATGTTATTTGAAATGTTGTTACAATTTCGCAATTGAAAAATACTTCATCATCAATAGGTCTTCAGTCCTGGAACTGGTTAGACGAATACTCATTTTTCCGAAATTTCCAGTCTGCATTTTTCGCTATCTGCGTATTAGTCTGATCTAGGCCTACCTCTACTTATTTTCTTCCCATCTCTGGTTGTAATATATCCCGCACTATTCCCCAAAAATGCTTTAGAACGTATCGTACCCTTCTATTTCTCCTATTTTTTTTCCGTTTTCCACATATTCTTTCAAGAATTTTCTCATTGTTTTAATGTTTGTCGTTTTCGAACAAAACCGCTGCTCTTTCTTGTTAGATGCAGTTCGGTTCACCTTCAATGGTTTTACAAATATATACCATATTTCTCCGATATTCAGTGGTATGTGAAGGGGGTTAAGCAGCCTGCGACTACCAAAATCCCCAACCCTAGAACATTTGCCGAATTAATAGTTTTCCGATATATCCTTTCGAACAAGTTTTTTCGTCTTGAAACTGGTTGAACGCGTACTTCCACTTATTTCTATTCTGTGTTGGCCTACACAGTTCCTTGAAGTTTCCACAGCCACACACTTATCTATATATTATTGACAAATAATCCCAAAAAATTAACTAAAGATTTTACTGCTCGAATCTTCATTTCATTTAGTTATTAAAACGGAACGATGGAAATTCGTAGTTTGCGCTATCATTTATACAAAGGCGTCACCGTGGATCAATGTAGTAAGCGTAAGACTACGGATCCCAAGGTCCTAGGTTCGAATCCTGACACGGCCGTCTGCTTGAAAAATGGCAGGTGAGCATTTTTCACAAAAATTACGCCCTCGTTCGGATGAGAGATTAAATGGAGGTCCCGTGTGTGAGTGTTGTCACGCACGTTAAAGATCCCTATCTTGCCTGGAACGGCAAGGGTTCGGCAAAATTCTAATTTTCCAGGTAAAAAAAAACTCGCCTCCTGGCCAATGTAGTACCTTCGGGTGGAGCATTAGAAATGTAAATGCACGGTATCATTTATACATCAAATAATGATTTGTAAGTTCTTGCAATAATTATGAAGGTAGTCGCTAACTTAATTATTCTTACCTTGTTTTTGTATATAAGTTAACCAACGCCACCTGTATTTGTTTTGATTTTTACGCATTAAAAAAACGCAATTGTGAATAAACGCCATCTTATAATGGGTATAGGTTGTAAGAAATGTTTGTCTGAAAGAATCTTCTACTATAAACAATTCGACTTTTGTTTTGAAAGAGATACTTGTTGAGCCTTTTTTAATATGTGGAAACGCAATTATTTAGCTGTTGCATGTGTTTTGTTTAATTTGTGCCGATCACGATTTTGGGATTGGAGGTCGTTATCAGTGTTGCATTCATTTTAGTTGTCGGTCTTGCTTAAGTTTCGTTCTCGAATGGTTTAAGTTGTAAAGTGTTGTGTTTAAGTTGTTAAAATTTATAATTATATATATGTAAAGATGTTGGTGTTTGGTGGCAGGTAAAACTCATCTTAGATCCTTATACTACAACCCTTCCTTACCTATCCAAAGGTGAGTCGAGGAGACCTATTTTACTTCCATGCTGGATTTCAGTAAGTTGTATTAATAATTATTACCATTTATTGATTATGGAAATACAGTCTCTTATTCGTTGAATTAATATTTTGATAATTTGATATTTAAATATAAACCAGAGGTCAGTGAATAGCAATAACAATATGGCTTCACCTTTTCATTTTACTATTTAAGTTTGGAGGATTTTAAACCCCGCATGGGAAAGTTCTCCATTATTATTTTTAATTTAAGCTTCACGTGTAAATCCCACGAAGACTAAGTTTTCACGTATCTCAGGACACTGGCCTAGAATTTGTGGTCTAAAAACCACAAACATTGCGTTCCCAGGGTACAAAAATGCAGTTGCGTCTACCGGTTTTGAGTTTGTGAATATGAAAAATCATGAGAAGGGCGTTGATAGTTGATGGGAACTAAGTGTCGAAAAAACAGAACTTGACTACCGACCCATACTGGATACGGATCTGTGTGGGTGAAGTTTGAGTCGGCGAAGCGATCCCTCTCCCTGTTACCTTCTCCTTATATCTATGTGTCTTGGCTTCGTCAACGAGGAAAGCATCACAGAACCCACCGCTGAAGAATTAACGAGACCATGAAAAACCCCTGGGAAGAAAAATCAACCCGACCTTCAGGGATCTGCCCTGTAAGTTTTTGTATAATTTATTTGTGCACTTAACCAACAACGCCATTCATACAATACAATTTAAGTCGTGCTATTATACGTCAGGTTATGTAGCTTTGACGACACGAGAGAGGTTTAATCTTAATAAATTTGTGTTTTACTGCTATAAAGATAAATAGTGCAACACACTAGAAAGACGAGCGCATTTTTTACAGCCACCCGTTATCCTCTTTAATAGAAACTAATTTTAAGAAGTCTAATTAACAAATAATATTAACGCACAAAGTTCTACCATTCAAATACCACTAAAATAAATATTGCACTCACTCCAGAACTACGACAATGTTAATTATAAGAAGTTGAACAAATTAGCCACTAGAGAGCAAGACGTAAGAACCCCCACTGAATTTGAATAAAACGTAGTACAGGATACTAAGGTAAATGTACCTACTGTGGGCCGCACTCCAATAGTGGACAACTAAATAAGATTCCTATTCATGTTAACCATATAATTTATAAATAACAGTTACTCCAGTGTCAACTATCTTGCCTATTAAGATAAAAGGTCAGTGTTATAACACATGTTTCTGTAAAAAGTATGTGTTGTTATAGTATAGCTATTCTAGCTGCCTAATATGTTTCAAGAGCTCAGGTTTTACAGAAGCACAAAAGCTAAGAATTTTTTTTTTAATTTTCTTAAAGTGTCCTTATGCAAATTCGGAAGAATTTGTGAATCGGGGCGAACACGTTCCTGTAAAAAGTATATGTTGCTTTAGTACACCTACCCTAGCTGTCCAATACATGTCAAGAACGCAGGTTTTACAGAAGCTAAGAAAACATTTTTTTAATTTTCTCAAAATATTCTTATGCAAATTCGGAAGAATTTCTGAATTGGGGCGAGCACGTTTTTTGTAAAAAGGTATATGTTGTTTTAGTACACCTACCCTAGCTGCCCAATAAGTTTCAGGAGGGCAGATCTTACAAAGTTAAGAAAAAATCTTTTAATTTTCTTAAAGTGCCTTTATGCAAATTCGGAAGAATTCGTGAACCGGGACCAACACGTGTCTATAATAGGTACGTGTTGTTGTAGTACATCTACCCTAGCTGTTTAACAAGTTTCAAGAGCGTAGGTTTTACAGAAGCTAAGAAAACAATTTTTAATTTCCCTAAGGTGTCCGTATTCAAGTTCGAAAAAGGTTGTGAACCGCGACGAACGCGTTTTTGTAAAAGGTATGTGTTGTTTTGTACACCTACCCTAGCTGTCTAACAAGTTTCAAGAGCACGGGTCTTACAGAAGCTAAGAAAACATTTTTTAATTATCTTATTCATGTTTGGAAAAATATGAGAACCGGGACGAACACGTTTCTCTAAAAAGTATGTGTTGTTTTAGTACACCTGCCCTAGTTGCCTAACAAGTTACAAGAACGCGGATCTTACCGAAGCTAAGAATTTTTTTTTTTAATTTTCTTAAGGTGTCCATCCGTATTCAAGTTCGGATATACCTGTGAACCAGGGCGAACACATTTCTGTAAAAAGTATGTGTTTTTAGTACGTTTACCCTAGCTGCCTAACAAGTTTCAAGAACGCAGGTATTACAGAAGCTAAGAAAATTTTTTTTAAAATTTTCTTAAGGTGACCTTACTTACGCAAGTTCGAAAAAATTCCTGAACCAGGGCGAACACGTTTCTGTAAAACATATGTGTTGTTTTAGTACATCTACCCTAGCTGTGTAACAAGTTTCAAGAGCGCAGGTGTTACAGAAGCTAAGATTTTCAACCAAACTTACGAAGTAAGTTAGGTTAATATAATCGCTACGTCGTCGTCGCCTCCGTCGTTCGTTGCCATATTCCATAATGATACAATTTATGATATATGTACCTTATTTAGTTTTTTACGCTGATTACAAATATGCTATATACTTTTCGATATCTCATTTAGTTTTCGAGATAATCGAATTTATTTGAGAAATGTTAACAGTACAAACTAATATAAACTTTAATAGATATCCAAATGATTCTTATTATCATTTCGGCTTCGGTATCATATCATATAATTTTTGTGCAAAAGAAGATCAATTAGTTCGCGAGCCTTTAGCTGTAGTTCATTGCGCTGGAAATGGCAGGGATGTGATACATGGAGATCACTATGAAGCAATCATTCCTAATTCGGCTGAAGATATTCCAACCGTACATCAAACTGACTTATTCGGAGGAATCACAATACCCGGGACTAATCACAGAATATATGTTAACAATTTTAATTAATTATTCTCTATTTTTCTGTTATATATATATATATATATATATATATATATATATAATAATTATAATTCATGTTTAAATTAAGATTTATGTTTGTTTGAGTGGTGCTGGGAGCTAATATCATTAAGTAGTCCGATTCAAACTTGATTAAAACAATAAAATTTATTAAATTATATTTATAATAATAAAGTTTTGTTTAACATTTAAGTACTAGTTATTTAATTTAAAATATATAATTTCCTTTTATAAAATTTCGGTAAGTTTGGTTGTGAGGCGTACATGCGTCTTAGATTTTTTAAATATCCTTAAGGTATCCTTTTACGCAAGTTCGAAAAAATTGTGAACCGAAGCGAACACGTTTCTGTAAAAGGTATGTGTTGTTTTGGTACACCTACCGTAGCTGCCCAATAAGTTTGAAGAGCGCAGTTCTTACAGAAGCTAAAAAAAAATAATTTAATTTCTAGTGCCCTTATGCAAATTTGGAAGAATTTGTGAACTGATGTGAACACGTTTCTGTAAAAGGTATGTGTTGTTTTAGTACACATATCCTAGCTGCCTTATACGTTTCAAGAGCTCAGGTCTTACAGAAGTTAAGAAAAAAATATTTTTAGTGTTCTGAAGAATAAGTGAACCGGGGCGAATACGTTTCTGTAAAAGATATGCGTTGTTTAGTACACCTACCCCAGCTGTCTAACAAGTTTCAAGAGCGTAGGTCTTACAGAAACAAAGAAAGATTTTTTTCAATTTTCTTAAGGTGTCCGTATTCAAGTTCGGAAAAACTTGTGAACCGGGGCGAACACCTTTCTGTTTTAATACATCTACCCTTGTGGCCTAACAAGGTTCCAAGGTCCCGGGTTCGAATCCCGACACGGTCCGCTTGAAAAATGTTAGGCGAGCATTTTTCACAAAAATATGCCCTCGTTCGGACGAGAGGTAAAATGGAAGTCCCGTGTGTGAGTGTTTAAAGATCCCTACCTTGCTTGGAACAGCAAGGGTTCGGTAAAATTCAAATTTTTCAGGTTAAAAAAAACTCCTTCCTGACCAATGTAGTATCTTCGGGTGGAGCATTGGAAAATCACATGTAGAGCCTAACAAGGTTAAAGAGCGTAGGTTTCATAAAAACTATAAGAAACAATTTTATTATTTTTTGTCTTTACAAGTTCACAGAAAATGCGATTGGTTGCAGTAAATTACTTTTCATGTGCCTGCAACCCTAGTAACCTTGAATGGATACACTAAATAAAGAATGTTTAAAAATTGTTTTAATTTTTGCCAGTCGTATTATTGTTAGGTGCACCGCTGTGTCTAAAGTGGTATGTTTTTAAAACAATTATTGTATTCCTAGTGTTTGGTCTCTTTGTCGCAAGTTTTCGTGCTTAATTTTCAGTTGTTGTAAATTCGTAGTTGTAAATAAAATAGCAAAGCTGTCATCCCTTGTCCCGTTATATCCTGTCATAAACCTCCTTTGTGCTTGTGGAAATTAAGTTGGACTAAAGGGGTAGTGATCGACACTTGCTCATAGATATCGAAGAGAAACGTTTGTTGGTTCGGTAGAGTGAGTTAAGTCACTAGTGTCTTCGAATGTGATTTTATGGACAAACCCTACAAAACACATTGATAGTGCGTACGTAACACGTCCAATGAGTAGCCTTACAGTCCACTTCGTTGAAAAGTAGAAACGACACTTATAGAACAATAGAACGCGGCTGAGGTAAGTCGATATATAAAATTATAAGACCCCTCGCGCGTAAACAAAATGGCCTTCGTAATCCGAATTATTTAATTAATTAATTAGTTCCTATTCCTGTCATTCCTTATTAATACTTTTAATCTAATAATTGTTGTAGTTTTGATATGTTCGGGCGTGTTGCAAAGACGCTAACATCTTATTTCAACATTTAATAGTAGAAACATTTGGGTATAATGGTAGATTTATACTATATCCCTTTTTCTTTGTCGCAAGGATTAATGGTCCATTGGTTTACTTTATGTAAACTTTGTAGAAATTACGGATACTACTTATGATGGTTGTATTTTAAATTCTTACCTTATTTTTCGTCGACCAAAGTTTGATGCACCACTCGGGTCGTCCAATTTATTGGATATTGTAATTAGTTGCATTTGTCGATTAATAATTTAATTTCGGAGATTAATTAGTTGTAGCGTATTGAGATATGTATTGTTGTTATGTTAATTTTTATTGTCGTTCATTAATCAAATATGGTTATTTCAATTGATAAAGCTAATCTTGAATATGGGTTTGTAGTAAAACGGTTGGATCATATATACAGTAAGATTAATAAACCGAAAAATGTATCGTTTGCTATAATTAAAGCATCGACAAAAAGTGTCGAGCAAATTGAAACTCGTTTTAAGTTTTTTTGCAAGCATATTTTCTTTGACGAAGAAAGTGAACAATGGGATGAATTCTCGGCTCTTAGGGTGAAAATCGATGATTATCTATTATATATTCGTATTATCGCTGAACAGTGTGAATTAAATCTCGTAGAAAATAAGCCGCATATGGAAAATATAAATAATCCTTTGTCGATAAATAGTGGTACTCACTTGAAACAGTCCCACGGTTCTCAGGTTGTATTTTGAAGTTTGAAAGTTATCATGCAATTTATAAGCGATTGATTTATGATAATGCCAGTTTGTCCCCTGTGGAAAAATTTTGCTATCTCGTAGAAACACTAGATGATTCGTCGCGTGCGTTAATAAAACATTTACTATTAAACGATTGTGCATACGATGAAGCCTATAAAATCATTACTAATCGTTTTAAGTCGAAGAGGTTATTACTTTCGACATATTTTAATGCTCTCGAAAAATGCACTAAGGTAAGTTCCTCAGACTCGCACACGGAATTCCGGCAATTAATAAGTTGTTTTGATGAAAATATATTCGCATTAAAATGGATGGAAATAGATTTATTAGATTTAATGTTGATTAATCTGCTATTCGAAAAAATTAGATACAAACGTATTAAAGCGTTTTGAATTAGAAAATAGTAACGGGATTCCCTCGTTCAAAGATTTAAGGTGGTATTGAAAAACAATGTAAAGTAATGGAAGTAAATCACATTGTTGCAGGAACATGCTTAAAATCTCGAGATTCCGTGAAACAAGGAGAAAAGAGAACGTTCATTAGCCACCTCGGCTAAAACTTCTTTAGTTGCTACCACCAATGATGGTAAAAATTGTAGTCTTGTGTCAAGCTGTGCGTCCTATTTATAGATGTAAGCAGTTTCCCGATAAAACCCCTCAGGAAAGATTTGAGGTAGTAAAGGTTAAAAATCTTTGTATTAAATGTTTAAATACTTCACATTCGGTGAAAAATTGTGAGTTAGATTGGTCATATAGAAAATGTCAACAGTCACACTATTCGTTACTTCACTTTGATAAACGAGAAAAATCGGTATCTCCACGTAGACAAGCTCATCGTCAAAGGTCAGCGTCTCCTCGGAGAGCGACGCCTAACTAAACTTACTTCTACTAATAGACCCAGTGAAGACAATCTGTCGTCGGCGGTTGTGCATGAACAACCTGCCATTAGCTCGTTAATTTCGACGTCATTAGAACATACAATCACGCTGTTAGCTACGGTAATGTTGAGAGTGGAAGGTCGCTTGCGTAATTCAGAGTTATAGGATGATGCAAAATTTCCAATTATGCTTACTCGGTCGCATCGGTTGCCTGAAATTATTACATTAGATTGTCATGAAAGACATTTACATCCTGGAAATCGAACAACTCAATTTTTATTAAATCAAAATTATTAAATTTTGTCCGCAAAGAGGGCTATTCGGCAATTTTTGAAATCCTGCATTCGTTGTTTTCGTGTAAACCCTGTGGCTTTATGCCCCCTTATGGGGGATTTACCAGCTTCTAGGTTAACTCCAGGTAAGGCGTTTTTACATACGGGAGTCGACTTTGGTGGACCTTTCTCTGTCACGATGAATCGGTGTCGCGGCGCAAAATCATTGAAAGCGTCCATTTGCTTATTTATTTGTTTCAGCACTAAAGCTATCCATTTGGAATTAGTGTCTAACTTGTCGACAGACGCTTTCTTGAGTGCTCTACGTCGATTTATTGCTCGAAGAGGCAAATGTATTAAATTCCATTGTGATAATGGCACCAATTTCGTTGGGGCCTCTCGTGAAATCTCTCAATTGATGCACCATTCGGCAAGCGTTGAGGGAATCGAATTTGTGTTTAACCCTCTTGCTGCTTCCTCATTTTGGTGGGTTGTAGGAGTCCGGGATTAAATCGGTAAAATCCCATTTGAAAAATGAATAACTCTGCAATGTCACTTATACCCTCGAATTAATCAAATTAAAGTGATAGGAACTTACAGGCTTTTAAATCGCCACTTAATAGATCCTCCAAATTATTTGTTCAAGACTTCCGGAAACATTATTTATTGATGATGTTCTTTCAGATTTGTTTATAAAATCGTGGAAGAGCACTTCTTTCGCTTTATCAAAACGTTTGTAATTTTAAACGACGCCAACATTGTTGCGTTAGATTTCATGCCTAGTCTCGTAAATAACGTCTGTTGTAACTGTAGATTCGACTTCAATTCATGCACTTTAATCTTTCGAAGTTCCCTGCCGATTGAAAAGTCAGTAGTGTATTTTAAGTGCAAGGTTTTAAAATGTCTTCTGACGTTTGCTGTTTTTGGTAGCGCCACATTTGAGTCACTTTTTTTTTCACCATAACAAAAAAAACTCGTGATAATGGTATGGTTTACTTCTTTTAGCACGGGTATCTGGCTGAGTCATTTTGGACTGGATGTTAAACGACAAATATTCATATCAGTAAGGTTAACTAGCGACCTGCAACATAAACTGAGAACTGAGACTAAACAGGCTGATGTAACGGGCAGACTAGTGGATACGCCGCGTCACTATCATCGAGTCGCTCTAATGGTTATAATCAAAGTATCCCACTTAATCAAGTTGTTTCTATTTAATTCTCCACTGCAATACTACAAATTCATTGTATTACTTTGAACAACAGTTTGCTTTAGATTTTAAAGTATAAACTGTAGTAAATCTGTTTAGCCTATATAATTCATTAACTATATATTTCAGAAATTAAATTATTAAAATCTAAGATCGTGATCTGTACGGTCGCGCGGGGATTATCTAAAATGTTTTCGCGGTCGACCGGTCGACCGCGGTCGATGTTTTTCTTAGCCACCCCTAGTGTACACACATGTACAGTAATTGTGGTACATATTTTGTTGGCGCTGCTTCCAGAATTGGTGAACTCTTATAACAATCGGCAGAAGCAGAAACCATGATCGTTTAATTCCCCTGTTGCTCCACACTTTGGTGAAATCTGGAAAACGAGAATCAAATTTGTCAAAACTCATTCATATCGTGTAGTTGGCGAGCAACGCTTGACTTATAGGGAATTGGATACTGCTACAGTACAAATTAAAGCACTTTTGAACTCATGTTCGTTAGGGCCGCTTAATTCACATCCTAACGATTTTTATCGTGTTTAACTCCGAGCCATATTTTAACCTTCTTTGAACCTCTTTCCGTAATTCCAGATACGGAGTTAATCGCTGGAAATTGGACAACGCGGTTACAGCAAAGTTTCTAGAAGCGTTGGCAATCAGAGTACCTCCACACGTTTCAACAAAAGTCCAAATGATTCGGCTTCGAGGAATCACTGAAACTTAATACTATGGTAATTAAAGGTGATAATGCCCCACCTCTTCGTTGGGGTTTGGGTAGGATCATGCAACTGCAAGCTGGCAAGGACAATGTCAGGGCCGCCGCGCATATGTTGGCCACCTGTGTGCAAATTTAAAAAACGCCGCCCTATACTAACCTTATACATATACCCTCGTAAATATTCTTCCTAATAATAAATGTGCAGGAAACAAAAAGAAATTTTTAAAAATTGCACTTACGTATTTGTATGTATGGATAACTTTTGTATTACAAGTGGGCTCTCCGAGCTTTGGCATCCGCAAATTTCGAAATTAATGATGATAAGTCAATACTGTCACTAATATCGTGTTCAATTGAAAGTGTCGCTTAATGCTGATAGTCTTTCTTAGGTCATAGATGATATCAGATAGTTTTTAATAATTTTTGATTTGGAAAACGAGCGTTCTCCGGAGGCCACAGTCATTGGTATTGTCAAAAAAATACGTACAAGCACTACTACGTTCGAAAAAAAAGAAGACAAGCAGTTTTCATAAATATAGTGTACAGCTTCATTAGCTATCGTGTTCAAAGATATGTGCGGTTGCAACACTCTGATTTCCTCCAACAATTCCGTTGCTTTGATATCCGAGTGATCTTGGAGCTTATCCGAAAGACCTTCTTCAATTGTTGCACAATTTTCATTAAACTCACTATCATTTATTACCTTCAATTCGGAAAAGTTATGAAGTATTTTGAATATAGAAATGTGATTTTCGAATAATTTAAACCTGGCTTCTAATACAGTTAATGTGCAATCTAGAATTTTAAAAAAGAAATTCACCTTAAAATTTTTCTTGAATCTTGAATCGATTCGTCTTCATGCTCATAGTCAAATTGTAGAGTACGCTTTCTTATGCGTCTTGCTCCAACCATTGGAAACTTTTCTTCTGCACCAAATTCGACTGCTACTTTCCTTTGCCTCGGTCCACCATTATTCAAATCGGGAATCTATTCTCAATCCTACCAAATATTTTGTTAAATTGTCTAATACATCCACACAATTTCCAACATTAATCTTAGGATTTTGTATAATTATACTGACCACATTAGCTTTATTCAAAATATCATGCTAGATGAAAACAGAACAAATAAATTAATTTTTTTGGCTAGATTATTTGCCATACTTCTAGTACTCATATCTCGAGTGCTATCGTTAGTCAGTTTAACCAAGGCGTCATAGATTTCTGCTAACTGATTTTTCAGAGGTGTAATTGCACCTATTCGACTTTCCCATCTGGTTTCTGATAATGGTTTCAGTGTAAGATTAGATGCATACCTTAAAAGTACATTCCATCTATGTGTAGACGAAGAAAAATACACATACAACTCTTGTACCAAATTGAAAAATTCAACTGATTCAAAATTAATTTTTGCAGCATTGTTAATAACTAAATTTAAAGTGTGTGCTGAACTTAGAACGTAAAAATGCTCTTTGAATTAAATCTAAAATTCGTTTCTGAAGACCAATATTTTTTCCGCACATATTTGCACCATTGTCATACCCTTGTCCGCGTAAATTATGTATATCTATATTGAGTTCTTTTAATTTGTTACATACAAATTCGAACAGTTCTTTATCTCTAATATCTGTTATAGGACAGAAGCAAATAAAATGTTCAAAAATTTCAACTGGTGCATTCGTTGATACAAATCGGACAATAACAGTAATTTGTTCCGTGTGTGTCATATCTGGGATGCAGTCAAGAATAATCGAAAAACATTTTGAGCAACGGGCTTTTTCAAGAGTTTTAGTCTAAGTGGCATCTGCTAGTAACGAAATCATCTCGTTTTGAATTTGCATACCGTGATAATGTGCCATATTCTTGTGCTGCGAAGACTGTATGCGATGAATGTCTTCTGACAAAACAGCGTCAAATTGGGCAATTAATTGCATTAACTGAAGAAAATTCCCCTTGTTAGACGTGTATAGTTGCTTTGACAAAAATTTGACAAGCAGCCTTTCAATCATTCCATGCCAGTGACGTTTTTCTAAATTATAAATACGAAGCTCACCAGCATTTATAGTGGTGCCCTTTTTTAAATCAGAGGATAAGTCAGCCACTTTATTAATATTTTTAATATGATTTAAATTTGACTCATGTCTTTCGAGAATAAGAGATAAATGTTGCCAAGCACGTACTCCACGTACTCCTGCTAGATGTTCAAATTTGTTTAGAGCAACTTCAGGCTCAAAAAGCTTACATGCAATATAGGAAACACTGTTTAATGAATGAGAATATAGCAACCACAGTAGATGAATTTTTTCTCCATTGTCTAATTTTCGATAATAGTAATTCTTGGTAAATCTCTTTTGCTGATCATCTTTTGGAAAATCTATATTTTGTGCTTAAGGGGGAAATTTATCAATCACGAATTCAATATTTTTTGTGGTAATTGTTTATGGCCAATCTCCTGGATCATTTGAATATATACTTTTTTTACAATTTCTTCAGGTGGTTCTATAAAATTGGGATTTTCTGTATTATTATCATCTGAGCGGCTCGTAATTTTTTTTTCACCCAAGGTAGTAGGGTATTCTAAAATTTCTTCGCCTATTACATACTACACACACTCTAGCACTAGCACTAGTAGTACTCGTACTCGCAATAACACTCCGATAAACTTGCATTCACATTTTCAGCCAAAAATTTTTCCAAGGCGTCGGATTGTTGCTGTTGCTGCTCTATTTTTTTGTTTCTTTTTCTGCCTAAATTGAAAACCCGACAAACGTTTAGTTATCCTCTCGGACATTTTTAAACTTCGAAACAAGAATGGTTACACGTAAACATCCAATTCTAAACTGAACGTCGTAGTTTTAAACTAAAAGGTGGTAAAGAGCATTTCACAATATTTTATTGTGACTTTCACTTACTATACCTGCGTTTAGAAAAGGATTATCAGTAAAGATTGTAGTGTACTTATAAAATCCTCTTTATTGAGTGAACCATAACAGGATTAAGTGTTTTCTGTTCACATCACAATGGTTTATTGCTTCTACTGTATAGATATCAGAAAACGCGCTCGGTCCTCTGTACACCATGCTTGTCCTTTATCTATACTTTGCTTCCAAGAACTTTCAGGCTGCTGAACCGTATTTACAAATAGAAATATACTAATAGATAATCATGACCATAAGGACCACAGAATAGAGACGTAAACATAAGTAGTATTTGTTGATAAGTTCAAAAATTCTAAAAAAGGTAATTAAAAACTGATTTGCGTACCAGCTATTTGGCCGCCCGTAGGCAACGCACACACTGCACAATAGGTCGCGGCAGCTCTAGACAACATCAAGCGCGTTGTCACAGTTAGAACGACACAAGGTACCTTTAACACACCCGTGACAAAGCTCTGTCCTTAGTCTACAGAGCAGTAATTTTATTTATATAACAGTTTTTTTCTTACGTTTGTTTGTATACTTGTATCATAGGCTCATAGCATTAGGGTACATCAGCAATTTACTATAGTTACTTATAATTTTTTCGATTTAGTTATATTAGTTTTTTTTCATTCGCGAGTTACATATCCCCCAAATCAATATATGTATAATTTAATAGAAATTATTAAGAAACTTAAGTTAGACGCAACATTGTAATTCAAGGATAAATAAAGAAAAGGTTAATGAAAGTTCACAAGCAAGTTGTGAGAACGGATGTGAATTCATTGTATTCCAGACGTAAGTGATACTTCAGGTGCAGGTCACAGACGATTTTAAAAATCGCAATTATTAGAATTAAGATTGTTACTTTGTATTATATAATTGAATAAAGAAATAAGAAGACATTAGCTCAGCAGTTCCCACAGAAATGTGAGGGGCAGGGACAACATAAATACCCCGGGAGCCCCGAGACGGTCAGTCAGTCTTGAGCCTCACAGCTTGTTGGTTGTTCAGGCTACTCAAATCCATTTAACAGTAATTTCGACTTAGAGTAATTTTATATAGTTTGTTAAAATTCCATTTGTAAATTCTGTTTAAATAAAAATTGTTACAAGAGTTTTGGAAGAAAACTTTTTAAAAAGGCAACTCCCAAGGCCCAAAACGTAACTCGCGTTGTTTCAAATAAATTTATGTTTATTTTGGTAAATGGGATCTTTGAGCAACAGGTACTCCCTTCGCGATTCCTTATTAATCCCCCTAAATCTGCAGACTTAAAAGCATCACCGAAAAAAGGGGTTGTTGTTGTTATTATGGGACCACGAAACTTATTAACTTTATTGTTGTTCGTGAGTGTTAAGTATAATACAATAGTGTTCGATATCGCTATATAATTAATGCAAGTTACAGTCCAGCATCAAAGATGGAATTGAAGTAAGTGATTATGTTTATGCATGATTTCACCCTTTACTACTATCGTCCATATATATTTACAAATGTTGCAGATTTTATATATAGCAACACACCGCAATCCTTTAATAGACTATAAGGCATCATCGAAGTCGTGTTTTAAAGGTTTAAAATTAGGAATTTGATCTAAATTACTAAACTTCGGTAATGTTAAATACTATTATGTGAAATATATTTACGTGACGTTCATGCGTAGCAATTACGAGATGCTGCGTTTGTGTCACAGGCGGTAATTGATCCTTAGCTGTCTTTAGCCACGAACGTAATTACGGTAAAATATAAATAAGGACAGAAATGAGACATCCTTACATGGCCGCTCGAACGTATTACGGTTATCAATTGTATAATCGTATGTCAAGTGTCCATACATGAGGCGGTCACATATTTTGCAATGCGGTCTTGTTCCATCGAATTGCTTCTCTTTTGTAAAAATGCGAGATACCTGACAACTTCAAAAATTAGTAATGAAATATTGTATCAGCTCAGTTAATTTCCCCTTTGATTAAGGCAGGATACCAATCAAAAAAGTGTATTATATTACATGAAAAAGCCGTTTACAAATTTTTACAATATTAGCTTAGAACTCAATCAACGTTGGAGGAAATACGAGAGTGAAAACTTGAAATTTTCTTACGTTTAACTGTGCCCTAAATTAAAATATGGAGATTAGAGAAGGAAGAGGCGGCGTTAAACAAACGTGATTAGTATGCAAATAGTCTTTTACAAAGGACCTAACTTAACAAGTCAAAACAATCGAAGAGCTGTAGAATATTCATACACAATTATTCAAATTACCTTTAATAACAACAAGGTGTGGTCTTCCTATGACGTTTTAGCAGTGACAACATAAATTCTATTACGAATGATGAAGCATAAGTGTGCTATAACGAGATGGTTAACACCTTTAACACCTCGTTATGAAAATTATTTCGAACAAGCAGTGAAATAATTTTCTTTTTAATGTAAATACATCATTCTATGATTTTTAAGAAACGTAGCATAATTTCATATTTCAAGTATACTAGTAGACTAGGTCACCCCAATACTGCGCAGTTGTTTTCCAGGGCCGAGATTTCACAAAAATATAAACACTTTTTTGCAAATAAAGCTCTATTCAAATGAGTACCAAAACCGCAAGACATGATTGAATATTGTAATGCACGTTAATGCTTGCAATATAGAGATTTGGTAAACTTCCAGGTGTGATAGTTCTCATCTCTGAGCGTGGCGTCTGTAATTTAGTAATCGTAGCAGAAATATGCCGATGTAAAATAAACAAAATAAATAAATAAATATCGATCCTCTTTGACGTCTGCAAATAAATGTAAAAGGAACTTCATAAATTAGGGTTTGAGAAAATCCACGACAGAAAGATACGACATTCTATTTATTTATAAAACCAATTCCAATCTGAAAAGGTGTACGTTTTTGTATACAAGTCTGAACTTTTCTATTAAGCATTTCTCAGCTACGAAACTTTTAGAACTTGATGAGATATCATCAAAGCTTGCTCTTGAAGGTTGGATTTCCTTCCCAATAACAGAAAAAAAAGTTTTTAACAAGTATAAAAAGCCTTAATAAATGACTTCGGCTGAAATAATGGATAAATGGGCTTGCATTACAGTTCAATTTAACTTTATATCTACATATTTATTTTGACATCGATGAAGGTAGCGGTCAATATCAATCGGTCCCTAAATACCTCTCTTAATACTGCAAGATCTCGCCTAGTGAATTGAACACCCATTCCTATTGAACTACTACGTTTCTATTATCTCCTCCATTTTGTTCTCGTATTTCAAATCCATAGGTGACCGAATCTCAGTAATTTTTATTAAGGTAAATCGGGATAAGACCGAACGCACTTTCTATTAGATAATATAAATAGCACCTAGATTGTGATTAAAATCAACAAGTTTTAAACGTAATATCCTCAATATCTATACCAAAATGGTTTTGCACTAATATTAGAATATATTGTGATTTGTTGGCACCAATACAGCATTTATATACAAACTTTGCCCTTAGCAACGAGCAAGTTCGGGTACCACAGAGTAGTTGCATGCAATCCTTCATAAGCTTTTGTAGAGACAAAACTGAATTTCCGAGCTTACCCGACTGAAATTCCATACAATGTAGTCCGAAGCAATATCAAATTCGGTGCATTTTTACAATATTTTTTATCCTAACTTGCCCTGCACAAGGTATAACATTTTTAAAAGGAGTTTTTAACCCATTTTTTGTAACATACTCAGATACTATAAATAACACCTTTTTTTACGAGACAAACCCAAAAACCCATTTTTCCAATAATCTTAAGCAATTAGACAAAGATTTTTCATGCTCAATCGAGACTGTGTCCTTGCAAAGCGTTTAATTTTTTATTTCAGTTCTTGTTTTGAAATGGTCATGAAGTGTTGACTTTGTGCTGTGGTACTTTTTGCGGTTTCATGTAAATTAAAATATATCGGGGCATGATCGGAAACACTCAATCCGAACGTGGTCTGCTAAAGGCACGGGGTAAGATCAAACGCAACAATAAAAAGAAAGCAGTTATAGCGTTAATTCGACTGTTGTTCGAAAAGATCTAATAAATTAACATATTTCTTAGTAAATAGTACTAAAAGCTAGAAACTAAACAATTTTATAATGAAAAGCACATAATTCACAAATTATGCAAAAAGCAAACATTTAACACACTATAAAGATCACATTTAACTTTAATTAATGCAGGTACGCTCATCCTTCAATAATACAACCACATTCAGTAAGATAAATAACTCTATACGCAATCAAACTTATTTTAAACCAGAAAAGCATTTATAAATTCTAAATAAATACGCATTAAAATCATCGAAAGCTAGAAAATCATAATACGAATACTGTTAAATTAAACACGCAATAGTGCACAGAAATAACAAAGCTTTCTCGTAATAAACGCACCTTTCAAAACAAATACGTTTCGGAAACGCAGGATGTAAATAAACGCATTTCAATTTACGTCATTATAGAAATTTCGCCTACGTGATTTTTAACATGGAGTAAGTTCAAAACCCACAACATTATCTTGACAAAAATAAAGCCGTAAGTTTGTCTACGTGAGAAGACGAGTTAAAATTTCCTACAACACAAAATAGACGGCTGAAAGTACACGGTTTATAGAAATACACTATACTACGTGACCGACAGCGTTGTTTCGGCGGGCTATTATCAAATTCATCCCCGAGAAAGCCCAGAGTATTGACAATATCCTATAGCATGCCTTAAACTTTGACCGAAGGACGCCGATAACCAATAGTGTCAGATGAAGGCGTAGCTTTATATATCACTCAAATTTGATAAATAAGCAGTCTCCCTTCAACCTGGGCACGCTTCGCATCAGTTCAAATTAAAAATTTACGTAAAAGTTAACATAGAAAAATTAAATAATTATATTTGGTGGAAGTCGTGATAGAAAAATTTTGAAATTAAAATAATAGTAAATATACGAGAGAAGTTTTGCCGTTAACTGGAAAACGTAAGTAAAAGCTTATTAATTAAACACAATTTTAATATTTATAATTTAGGGCTCTGGGAAAATCTGGAAAAACTCTAAATTGGTACATAAATCTAAATTTGCAAATAAATCCGAATTTAAATCGATCTAAAATTACATAAAAATATTGGTTTGCATCTACGAATCAGCGCACAAAAAGGATGATTGTTCTAAGCATTGAATGGGGTTTGTGCCAAGCGGTACTATAAAATCAAAAAGTGAACTCAAATAAAAGCAATCCAGGGGTGCTAGTCAACAGCACGCAATAGCAGATCCAAGAATAGGGAGAACAAAAAGACACCCAAGGAAACTACAGGTCAGAACATTATCTAAATAACATAAGGCGTTATTTTCTTTTTATTGAACATCTACTACTTTTTTTTATTATTATACCAGAATATTTATGTAAAGGGTCGTCAAAAATCTTTTATGCCTAAAAATTTACGTAAAAGGGAAAAGTCATTGAACGTTCAAGGGTGTTTTCAATAATGTACAGTGTCATTTTTGCTGGCTTTAAACTAACTAAAGAGAACTATAATTTTGGAGATAAATAAATTGATAATATTATTATTATTTGATTCGGGGATTTATGTTGTCGAATAGTGAATCATATTAAACTGTAAAATGTATTTTTTCTTTGTCATTATACAAATCTTGGTCAATTTCGTTTGTCTCATTTAAGTAGAGAAGTATTAGATAAAAAGGGGGTGTACACTCTGTGTGGATTAGACTGAGCTGGTCGAGGCATATTTAAATTTTAGGTTGTTTAAAGACACAGCGGTGGCGGGCAGTAGGAAACTGAACATTAATTACATCGGCGTGCAACGTAAAATGGGAAGAAGCTATAGTTTTGACATCAAATGCAAATAAATTAAAAAAATGGGTTGAAAAACTAGCTTAGAAGATAATAAACTCGCATTAATGAGAGATAAGTAGTAGAGCGAAACAAAAGGACACAAAATGAACTGTAAAGTACAGAATTATGTTAAAAACAAATGTAAAGAACAAAACCAAAATGAAAAGAGACTCATAAATCATTGTATGATAGTATTAGGCTGGTTTTAAGATAGTTTTAGATTAGTCATAAAGTGTTCAGTTAAATAACAATTAAAAATTCAACATACATATGGGCCAAAGAGATTTATAAATAATCATGAGGAAAGTTAGGAACAGGGACTACTGAGAGAAGCAGAAAAATTATATAAAAAAACTAGTAGGTATGATGATAGATAGGTAAGAAAGGATGGTATCCTCGGCGAACAAACAAAAATAATTGAGAGTGTCAAATAAAAAAAAATAGTTTGGAGGAAATCAGTTGATTAAGAGTTTTTAAACCAGGAATTGTAAGGTAATGTGTAAATCTTGATTGAGTATTCTAATAGCCCTTGGAGATCGCCTGTTCTGTTTGTTAAGAAAAAGGACGGGTCAACAAGATTTTGTGTGGACTACAGACGATTGAATGCGTGACCAAAAAAAAATAGCTATCCACTGGCAAGTATTGATGATAGCATAGATACACTTTCAAGATCGCGATGGTTCTCAAGCTTAGATTTAAAGAGTGGCTATCGGGGCAAGTGGGAAAAATCTGCTTTCACTATTGGTAGTGGCCTATGGCAATTTAGTCATGCTATTTGGGCTATGTAACGCTCCTGTCACCTTAGAGCATTTAATGGACAGCATCTTGCGTAGGCTATCGTAGAAAACGTGTACTGTATATTTGGATGACGTGATCGTGATTGGGAAATCGTTTGAGAAACACGGGAAATTTAGACGAAGTGTTTCCAAAGACTTGGGAAAGTCAATCTGAATCCGAGTCCAAAGTAGTGTCACCTATTACGCGAACAGGTGAATACCTAGAGCACGTAGTTTTACGCAACGTGTCAGGCCAGCCCCGGATACGGTTAAGGCGGTACAAAAGTGGTCGACGCCAAAAGCCGAACATAAGCTACGCAGCTTTTTACGGCTGTGCACTTACTAGAAGATTCATTTTTGGGTTTGCGAATATTGCCAAGCCCTTAATCAAGCTGACTAAAGAAGCGCGTGATTATGTTTGGGATGAAGATTGTCAAATTGCATTTCAATAGATAATGTCTTTGTTGATAACAGCTTCGATCTTAAGTTATTCTGGGTCAGAAGACAAATGCATCTTGGATACGGACGCAAGCAATGTCGCCATTGGAAGTCTACCGTCCCAGATACAAGACGGGCACGCGAGAGTCATTGGTTACTTTAACAAGGTGCTCTCGAAACAGGAACTGCGCTATTGCGTCCCAAGGAGGGAACTGTTGGCTGTGATGACATCCGTAGAACACTTTTATAAGTGAGAGAAAATGTCACCTGAGAAGCGACCACGCCGCCTTGAAGTGGCTATTACAGTTTAGAAACCACGAAGAGCAAGTCGACAGATGGAAAGAAAGGTTGTAGGATATGACTTCGAGACAGAACATCGTACTGGTATAAGTCATCGTAATGCGGATGCACTTTCGAGATAACCTTGCGCCGAAGATTGTAGTCATTGCTCACGGTTTAAAACAAAGTATGATCTATGTTGAGAACTTAATAATTTTTAATTTGAATTTAATGTTTACTCTCAGGCGACTGAGTTCACAAGTCAGTCAATCAGAAAAATGTACAAATCCATATGAATTTACTATACAAGATATAAATATATTCAATACATAATTCTAAGCATTGTAGTTACTTAACGGTAACACAAAAAAGTTTAAGTTGCAATTATTCACCTGCTCTATTGTGCAACAGCCACATATCATTTGTGCATTCCAGTCAAGGCAGAAGGTTTTTTATTTTAATAGCAGCCAATTCTCAACAATCTACTTGGACGGATTACCGTGATCAATGATGATTGGTAGCCTCTACAGCTGCGAACCGAACAGGAGAATGACAAAGACCTAGGTGTTATTCTGATCTCGAAAGCCAGAGGAGAACGTACATCCAGGCAGGATAGTAGTCCGTTGAGTAGCACCCTAATGTCGTACTTGGCACAATGGAATTCTTTGAAGGTAGAAAATGGGATCTTGGTGCCATCTTTGGAAAATGAAGATCAACCGTGAGTACGCTTCAGGTGAGGATTGCTAAAGGTTAGGTGCCAGAGGTTTTAGAGCATCTACATAATGAGACCCCGGGAAGACGCTTTAGCGTTAATAAGACTCTGAAAAAAATCCGAGCAAGATTTTACTGAGTAGGCTGCAAGAACGATGTTAAAGAGTTGTGCCGCAAGTGTCATCTGTGTGCACTATTAGGAAACCGTAAGGCTTCAATGAGGCAATACAACGGGGCCCCCTCGGGGCTATCCACCTTGTAGTGGTGAGGGGGCACTAGTACCTTTTGCGAGGGAGCTTAATACGTTAAGGTTCAACGCAAAGGGGAAGCCAAGGGTAGCACACATCACCTACACTTACAAACACACCCAATGCACGCACACAATCACAACGTATACGCTAACTTTTACACGCATACGTGCATGCCCTAACACTTCACATTTACACAAGCTGTACCTTTCAGCATCTTTTCTGTCCTATTAGGGGGATGCTCTAGTTCCCCGACTCTTTTTCTTCGGGTCCTTCTTGGCTATTAGGTTAACCGAGGGCAGAAGGGCCCATTTTCTCATGTCTTCTTTTCTTCCTTAAACCGCATGAAATGAACATGATTAGGATATGTTTGGAATTGACGTTTGGAGCTGACGCCACGGCGTGTAGTGTCGGAGATATGGGAACCATATCGAGGAAGGCATAAAGCGTCCGTTGAGTGCCCGGCCTAGCAAGCGTTTTGGAGGGTGTCCACGTCGTCGGAGGCGTGGAACCACGGAAAACCCCTAGGGTTAGTAAGAGGCAGGAGCCCCAGGGGGTTAATTAGTCCTCCCAGCGGGGCATATCGTGTTGCAGCATGAGTCCATGCTGGTGGTGGCGGTTTTTCCTCCACCATGGGTGTACCACAACAGGAAAGTCTTCCAAGGTCAGGGATCAAACCAAAATGGATGTGCAAATTGTAAGTAAGGAGGATTCGTCTGCGCAGGTAGGAGCTGTAAGAGTAGGAAAGCTGGTAGATGTGGATCAGAAAGAAGACCAAAAGGTGACTAATATAGACCAAAATCCAGTAAAAAAGCTTCATAGCCAGTACGACTGGGAAAATGTTCAAGACCCAACAGCAAGGCGGTCTGCTCTTTCTAGATCCCCGACCGGACCGATAGCCACATTGAAATACATGGAGGAAGTAAGGGCCGAGGGTTGGCATACTCCAATGAGTATGCCGGGTACGCCCATAGGGCTCGAAACACAAACCTTCAATGACTTGCCGCTGGGCAAGAATAGCATTGAAGGGGAAGAACTAGCAAAATGCGGAAATCTGGTACCGGAAGGAGAAAAAACTTATGGAATAATCCACAAAACAACTAGGGTTATCAGCGAAAAGAAGGTTAAAGACAGTAGTGCTATAGAGACGTCATCCCCGGAAGTAAAGGGTGACAAGAAAAGGAAAAGAAAACGGAAAAGGAGGATAATAAAATCTGATGACGATGAGGCAACAACGAGTCTACCGACGAACTTGAACCTGCATATGCTACTACACAGAGTTGAAGAGATGGCAATCTTCAAAAATAGTAGAAGGTCTGTTCATCTTGAGCTGAAAATGGGTATAAACGAAACGCTAGCCCTAGCAAAGGAAGCAATCTCGGAATATACTGTATTAAAAAAGGGTCAGAAGGACTTAAAAGATAGAGTCAAAGCCATCGACGAAGAATGCCGAAAACTCAAGATTGCTAATATTACTACAAGTAAGGAAAACAAAGCGATGTATACCCAGACCTACGAGACAGAAGTGGTCATGGAGCTCCCACGTGAGATATCTTGGGAAATCTGGCAAGATAGCAAACGCAGGGACTGGGATCAAAACCTATTTAAGAATGTTGAGGTGGTTGTGGGGAATCCCATATTGACTAAGGACGAAACTACCAAAGTGGTCGTAGTTGAGCCTGGAGATCTCGATATGAGTGAGAGCATCCAGCGGTATTACAGGGACAGGTTCCCGGAGCTGCTAAATACCAGTGAAGCGGTAGAAGTGATAGAGAACTTTACTCGGGTCCGATCAAAAGGCCCCGAGGCAATAAGTAAAATGAAGGTAGTGAAAGCTATTTATGACGGCACTGAAGAGGGGATATTCGAGATTATGCTATAACTAAAGGAAGAAACTAAGGAAGATAGTCAGATAGCAATGTACCGAGTCAAGGCTGTAAATGTAGCGGCTCTGAGCAGAATGGTGCAATGGATATTTAACGAGACGAACACAAAAGTAGAGATCTATACTCCCGGGAAAAACAAAGAGACGGAGGCTAACTATAGAGAAGCACCATCGGGCAGGGAATCGTACGCCCTGGTGTTAGAGAAAAAAGGCTTAGACTATAAATCGTTACTCAGCGAAGTGAAGGCTGGGCTGAAAGACTGCGAGGCGCTGGAAAGTATACAAGAAGTACGAAGCACTAAGCAGGGGAAATTACTGATTAAAGTGAACAGAGATGAAAATGTAGTGAAAAGGATTAGGGACGCCATAAGAACAAGCGACGAGAAAATTTCAACTAGACAACTAGGTAAACGTGAGAAATGGGTAACACTGTACCTGAGAGGCCTGGACGGAGTGACAAACAGGCAAGAAATTATGACCGTGTTGCAACAGAAGCTTGGGAACATAGATGAAACGAGGTGTAAGTTGGGGGAATTGAGACCTTATGCCAGGGATACACAGGCGGTTACCTTGTCTCTTGGCGAAGAGGATGCGGGTAAACTGCTAAAAGAGGGTCTGAGAATAGGAATGGTGACATGCAAAATCGAGAAGAAGATTGAAATTCCCAGATGCTACCGATGCTGGGAACATGGGCATATCACGAATGCATGTAAAGGCTCGGATAGGTCTAAAGCTTGCATCAGATGCGGTGGAGAAGGACACCGGGCTAGTGACTGCAAAGCAGAAGAATTTTGCATTCTTTGCAACAGAGCGGGTCACTAATCTGGAAAAGACCGATGCGAAGCCTTTCGCAGAGCCCTGATTTATGCCAAACGAGCCCTTAAAGGTAATATCCGTGAAGCCAGCCAACGGTGATGAAAACAAGCTGTGATAGAGCTGTGATATTAGAAATAAGTTTTATTAATGTGTTACTAGCGATAAGTTTTATTTATACTATACGGTGATGTCCCTTATTTATTTACTTCATGTCTGTAAAGTTTTTACAAATTAATCTGAACAAGGCGAGGTTGGCCCATAGCCTTCTGGATGCGACCTGCGTAGATATGAATATTGACGTTATTATAGCCAGTGAGCCAAATAAGGCACGAGCTAAAGATTGGCTAAACGATAGAACAGAAGTAGCAGCGATAGCAATTAAAAAGACTGGACTCGAGATAAGTGAGCAAGGAGCAGGAGAAGGCTATGCGTGGGTACAATTGGGGAAAACCGGAGTGATGGTTGTGAGCTGTTACTTCTCGCCAAATCGAAGCTTTGAGGAATTTGATGATTTTCTTGTGGAGCTGCACAGGGAAATTATTGGTAAGGGGAAAAAGGTAATAGTAGCTGGGGATTTCAATGTCAAAGCTACAGCGTGGGGCTTTAAGATTACTGATAGAAGAGGAGACGCAATGATGGACTGGATGGCCAGTCTGAACCTTGTAATCATCAACAAAGGGAGCTCATCAACATTTAGCAGAGGTGATACGGAATCGGTGATAGATATCACCGTGGCATCTACGGAGATAGCAGGTAGAATTCACCGATGGCAAGTTAGCGATGAGGAATCCCTAAGCAATCATAAATATATTACCTTTGAAGTAAAGACGGATATATTGTGCAGTCTAAACCAGAGCGACCAATAGGGTGGGCATTGAGTAAGCTGGATAGAATGCAAGCGAAACAGATGCTTCAACAAGAAACACAAATAGAGTGTCAAAATCATAGAGAACTTGCAAAGTTAATGCAGAAGGTGCGTGACTCGTGTATGCCAAGAAAAAGATACCCACCTCATGGACGTAAACAGGTGTACTGGTGGACCAATGAAATTGCGGCCCTAAGAAGGGACAGTAATAAAGCTAGGAGAAAGTATCAGCGTAAAAGAAATGGAATCCTGGAAGATGGTCTTTTGGAGAAGGAAGAATATTTAGTAAAACGGAAAGAGCTGCACCGGGCAATCAAGAATAGCCAGAAACTTTGCTGGCAGGAACTGTTAAAAGAGTTGGATATTGACATATGGGGCCTGGGCTACAAAATTGCAACAAGGAAGCTCAGGAAAGTAGTAGGTGGAAAGATCTCCTGGAAAAAAGCGATAGGATTCTTAGAAATTCTATTCCCGCAAGACAAGAGAGCAAGAGAATGGGATATCCAGGTACCAGATAAGAAAGACATTCCACTGTTTAGCGAAAAAGAGCTTCTTTTTACGGCAAAAAAGATGAAGGAAAAGAAAGCCCCAGATCTGGATGCCGTACCAACGGAAATAGTTAAGGAGATAGTGGTAGCTATCCCAAAACAGGTGTTACACGTAATGAACCAGATACTGGTACAAGAAGTTTTCTCATATCAATGGAAAAAGGCGAAAGTCCTGTTAATTAAAAAAACCAGGAAAAGTGGATGATAATGCGTCGGCATATAGACCTTTGTGCCTAATTGACAGCATAGCGAAACTAGCAGAACACTTGATAAATGAGAGGTTAAAAGCAGAAATAGAATTAAAAGGTGGGCGAGCGACAGCTCAATTTGGCTTTAGAGAAGGACGTTCTACTCTGGACGCCATTCAACAAGTTACTGCAGCTGCGATGTATGCGATGGAAGGGACGCATAGAACTTCAGAAATGTGCTTGTTAATCGCACTGGATGTTAAAAATGCATTCAACACAGCCAAATGGGATAGAATTATAAATGCGCTGGTAAAAATGAGAATATCACCATATCTAATTAAGATGATTGGTAGCTATCTCCAAGATAGAAGAATCACGTACTTGGACCTTGAAGGGAGAGAGAAAACATTTCCAATAACAATGGGAGTACCCCAAGGATCGGTGCTAGGCCCTGTACTATGGAATGTCATGTATGACTAGGTGCTAAAACTGGAATTACCGACTGCCACCAAAATTATTGGCTACGCCGATGACCTGATGGTAGTAGTGACGGCCAAAGATGCAAAGGGATTAAAAAACAAGCTGAAAGATCGATTGCACTGATTGAAAATTGGATTGGGAAAATGGGATTGGAGCTAGCACCGAACAAAACGGAAATGATAGTAGTGGCCAGAAAGAAGAAAATACCGCCAGTGACAGTGACGGTGGGAGGCTTAGAGATAGAGGCAAGTAAGGAGCAGAGATACCTGGGCATCACCCTGGACAATAGACTTTCTTTCAAGAAACATTTAGAGACCCAGACAGTGAAAGTCCAGAAAGCACTAGAGGCGGTTAACAGACTAATGCCCAATATTGGGGGCCCGGGGGCTAATACAAGGAAAATTCTAGCAGCAACAGTAAACTCAATATTACTATATGGAGCGAATATCTGGCAGCATAGTCTAATATACCAAAGTAGAAGAGCACTTTTACTAAAAATACAAAGGCGTATGGCAATAAGAATTGCAAGTGCGTACAAAACAGTATCGCTGGACTCGGCACTAGTGATAGCGGGGGTTATCCCATTAGATCTGCTGGCCAAAGAACGAAAAGACAGATGGGAACTCAACATGGGAAAAATCGAAGCCCGACAACTAGCTATAGAGAAATGGCAACGTAGGTGGGACCAAGCCAGGAGTAAATGGACACGCAAGATAATAGCGAAATTAGAGCCATGGATTAATAGAAGCCATGGACAAGTAGGCTATTATATGACACAAGTCCTGAGTGGGCATGGCTGCTCTACGGACTACCTGCTTAAGATAGGCAAGTACGCGAGCGACCGATGTATCATGTGCCGACAACGAGATAGTCCAGAACACACGCTGTTTGAATGTAATCGATGGGACACACAGAGACTAGATATGGAATTAGAGATAGGGCAAATAGTAACACCGGAAAATATGGTCAATCTGATGATGAAATCAGCAAGATACTGGGCTGCAATTGCAAAATATATTAACCAGATAATGAAAGGAAAAGAAGAAGCTGAGAGGAAAATACAATGTGAAGTTAAACCATTAAAATACAGAGAAATTTCTGTTATCCTGCAGTAATCTTGATGTAATACCTAACGGTGGTCCCAAGATTACTTGTCACAAGCAGGAAGAGAGGGAAGGGTTTATTTAGTTGGCCAGCATGGATTCCTGAGTGAGGAGCCCGGGGGGATGAGTTTCTCAATCTCCCGGTATACCCGCTCAGGAGCCCACGCGAATCCAACACTACTTGCCGCAAAGACCCTAGCAGCAAGAGTCTTCCCCATTGTAAGGAGCTCCAAGCCGTAAGGCAAAGGGCAAATTACAATGGGGGCATCGGAAGATTCCTAATCCTCTTAAAAAAAATACAACGTGGGGAGCCCCATTGAGAGTGGCAATCGCTATTGACGGCCCGTCACCTAAACCGACTCCGGGAATAGGTATATCATGCTGGCTATGGACATTTTGCGAAGTGGACTGAAGCGTATGCTAGACCAATTCAAGAAGCTGCAACCAACGCTGACGTGCTGGTAAAAGAACTGTTCTGCAGTTTGGAGTTCCCATTGAGTTGTGCACCGATCAGGGCAGAAATTTTGAATCGGAGTTATTCCAAGAAGTTTGTTGGATGCTGGGGATGAGAAATAAAGACCCGATCAACACTTTTGCACCTTACATGTGATTTTCCAATTCTCCACCCAAATGTACTACATTAGACAGGAACCGAGTTTTTTTACCTGGAAAATTTGGAATTTTGCCGAACCCTTGCTGTTCCAAACAAGGTAGGGATCTTTAACGTGCGTGACAACCACACACGGGATCTCCATTTTACCTCTCATCCAAACGATAGTGAATTTTTGTGAAAAATGCTCGCCTAACATTTTTCAAGCGAACCGTGTCGGGATTCGAACCCGGGACCTTGGCCGTAGTAGTCACACACATACCAGTGAGCCGCCTAAAACTATTGCACCAGCAATCTGATGGTATGGTAGAGCGCATGGATCGCACTTTGGCCAGTAATTTTCCAAGATAGTCTCCAAACATAAAAGAGACTGGGGGTCAATATTTACATTTATTTATTGGGTTATCGGTCATAGGTTTATGAGAGTACTGGACAGGCACCTGCATGTGCTACGCTGGGACGCGAGACCGATCGCCATGACTTTGAATTTGGATTTAAGCCCAGAGATGATATCGAGGGAGAGAGCTAAGTTGAGACATTCAGGCACAAGATGCATGACGTCCATGGTGGCGTTAGGAAAATATCCAGATCGCAAGTGGTCGGATGAAGACCCGATATGACATCAAGGCGTAGAAGTCTGGTATTCAAGAGTGCGACCGTGCCTGGCTATATAATCCCAAACTGAATCGTGGACTATCGCCAAAGTTACTGAGATATTGGGAGGGTTCGTACGCAGTTGTAAAAAAGGATCAACGACGTGACATATCAGATTCGTAAGCCCTCAAAAGGAAGTATAATAATGGTGCACGTTAACCGGTTAGCATCTTACGATAGTGTTGACGTTGATAATGCCGAACAACGGCTAGCAGTGAGACAAACAAATAGTTGCGTTAGTGAGGATGAACGAAAGTCTAGTCCGCGCTATGATTAGTTCATGTCTCTGCACAGCGGCACAGGAAAAGCAAGATTTGGGGTCACGGAATAGATTCAAGGTGATCGGTTCGATGTGCTATCGGAATACTCCATGGCATATTGCCTAGCAGCGGACCTTGATATGTGGACCTCAAGGGTAGGATGATGAAAGTTGGAGACAAGAAGTTAGCCATACCCAAGATCGATTGTTGGCTGGAAGGGTTGCACATGAAACTAGTACAAAATATGCTAGAGGTACTGTTCTACAAAACCGAGTCCAAATTTTAGTGTGTGGATACAATCCAAACGGTGCGGTACCTGCTATGAAGAGTGTTGATTGCTACTTCTATCAACATGGAACTGCAGAAATGGTTTCGACTGTCCTTACCCACACAGGAACGTTCAACGTCCGGATCACAGAGTGTTCTGGGACAGAACAACTTTAGAAGGGGGTCAGTGTGGCTCCGTTTATTCTACCTCTGACCAGAATAATTAAATTGGAATGTAAACGAAGCGCTTGTGCACAAAAGATGTTTGATAGACCCCTGGGGACGATTGACTTGATTGACAGGTACAAGAGTTTTGCATTTGAGAGTTTTACGAAGATTACAATACGTACATTCGAGATATTTTTGGCATATTCTAGTATATTCTCAAAGGACTGGATAAAATATAAATTGCCGTGATAAGCGTTAGTTAGTTCAGTTCTGATTGATGCTTTGATTACAATATAAATTCTAATTTAAAGATATAAAAAACGTGATATTAAATAAACTGTTAATATAAATCGCCCCATGTGATATAAATTATTGTAGGCTAATATAAATTAATCATAGTGCATCGATATAACAATTAAGAAGACAGCGATTAGCTGGAAGTAAATTGTTGCGAGTGCTTTTAAAGAATTTCATTGTAGCTACGAGTTGTTGGAAAGGCTTGCATAATTAGTTGATAATAAAAACTGTTTGTGAAAATTGAGTTTTCGTTACAGTATGTTATTTTGCAATACCTAACCTAGCTACTTAACAACTCAAGAGTATAGGTCGATAGGAACCAAGAAAATAATTATATATTTTTGAAGGGTTTTCATGGAAGTTTGTAAAAATATGATCGAAGTAGATACGTTTTTGAAAACAATATACGCCGTTTAAAAACAACTACCCTAGCCGTTTAACAAGTTTAATAATAAGAGCTATAAAAACCAAGTTTCCTAAATTTCCTATTGGTATAAAAAATGAATTTTTGTGAGACGATATAATTCAATTATTTTAGAATTTAGAAGTGCAAACCATCACCAGAGAAAGAATTTATGTATATTTATCATTTTAAAATTAAATATACTTAACAACAATATAGGGAGGTACAATTTATATCGTTTCCGTCACCTATGGATTTATAATCTGAAAACATAATAGGGGAGGTTTGAAAAATGCAGTAGTCTAATAGGAATGAGTATTTAATACAGTAGGCGCGATCTTTCAATGGTTAAAACAAGTAGGCGTATCGATATTAGCGACAAGTAAAAATTGGGCAGTACCTTCGGCAACGGTCTATTTTGCTTGCCAAATGTGTTTTATTCTATTTACTGTACTTACTTGTAATAATCATCGCCACGGATTTAACTACATTTAATTAAAATGAATTGTTTCGAAGTCATTGCAGAAAAATGTTCAAATTTCATTTCAAATTTGTCGTGTAGTTTGGTGTTTATGACGTATTGTGGCGTATTTATTTTACTTCCTCTTGTATATTCAATTTAAGTTCCCGTAATTAGTAAATTCCTGAAAATTCAATAACAACATTTCGATTTTGTTCACTTTTCGATTAAACAACAGGTACGTTATATTTTTAGGTTTATGCTGTTGCAATATGGTGCACGTTAATTATACAGGAATCAATTTCCAGGCGGTCACGCACATGGTTTTGAGTCAGTTCGTCACTCGAGGAGTAATGCCGAGGTACTAGGTAACCCGGAGAATAGTTTAAAGTAGGATGGAGGTATGTTACAATTTTTATATGCCAACAAAATTTTATTTATCAACATTTGGTGCTCTGTTCTAACAAATAAAGTGAAGGTAACTACCCTATTGCTCCAATAGACATAGCAAGTTTACAAAACCGGTTTCGGGCTAAAGCTTTTGCTAGTGTTTTTAACCTTTGAAATTCTAATCATAAATTGTTAGTAATTTAATATTTTTAACTTAGAATTTTTTTTACTACTAATCAAACTTTTGCATGTTAAAAGTTTGTGAATGAGATGCGCACTTCGTATATGAATTATTCAAAATTGTCAGATGAATTTGATTTTTTTGGAACAGTAATTTTTGTGCGAATTTTTAAACCACAACTTAATTTTTATATTTTAGGGTGAGGCGGTAGACGGACCCGTTCGATGGTTCAGAGATTTGCCACAACAGTGCCGCAAACAGTTGTTACATGCCAAAATGGTCAAGTATCATATTTATGAGTAAGAGATACTTTATAGGTTAATTGCCGCGTATTTTTGAAATGATACGCTAACTTCCGCCGTTGCCGACGATTGAGTCTGCGCAAAAGGGATGCGGGAGTCCACGAGTCGAAGAAGCAGTATTAATTAGTGATGGGACTCAAGTCGATTTTTGTACTCGAGTAACTCGATTGTAATTTCTATTTGACTCGAGTAGAAATTCGAGTCGAGTTAAAACTCGGTTCGATATTGAACTCGAGTTAAAAAGCCTAGTAATCGGACTCGAGTCAATAGTTTTTACTAGAGCGAATTTATTTTCGAGTGACTCAAATATAAATCCCCTTGGATTTGAGTTGATACTAAAACCGTTGATTGAAGTATTCAATCAACGCTAAAACCCAGTCACAACGTGGTGAATAATTACTAAGCCGACTGGCAGCGCCGTGTCTTTTATTGCTATATACGTATATAAAATTAAATATGGAATATCTTTTTTATTATGAAAAACGCTATGATCTGTAATCAATAAATACACATTCCCTTTGTAGAGGTGCAGCCACAGGTAGTGAATGAAGTACTATGAATCCCATCACGTTTCAGTTCGAGACACCCCTTAAGTTCTATACACTTTCTCACAGACTAAAATAATAAAAATAACAATAACGTTCTGTATATAAAATATCGATAAAAGAAAAGAGAAAATTGTGTCTTTCCAAGATATGATTCGCTTTCATTCGAACTAAACCACAGAAGGAAGATCAATTGGAGCAACACGCTAAATTCACGAACTTTGAGTGTTAAAAATTCGAGTTGAGTGGAAAACCCACCCAACTTAACTTAAGAATTGAAAAGATAACAACTCGATAGTCGATTATAATCGAGTTGCAAAAATCGGTTCGAGTTGCAAGGGGACTCGAGTTGCGAGCTGACTCGAGTTGCACGAGATGATTCGAGTTTCAAGTCAACTCGAGTTTAGAGTCGACTCGAGTTGCACAGTCACTTTACTCGATTCACACGAGTAGGGTTGTCACTCGAGTCACTCGATTAATTTGCGACTCGAGTCCCATCACTAGTATTAATTAACTTGACATGGACGAAGCAACAAGTGTGTAAGTGCGGTGTAGTTTTTAAAAAAGAAGGAATGTAGTTTCCTTTATCTCACCTTACCTTGTACCTATTCAAATCCCCTACAAGAAGCAATAAGAAGATTACCAACGGTATTAATTTGATGTTCAACCCGGCGAACTACGAAAACCATCCCACGTGCTGGATCCTGAGATGAAATTCCGAGATATACATATCGCGTAAGTAATTTGAACTTTACCTAAAATGTGCATGTAAATTTACATAGACATTGCGATTGCATCATTCGGTAAAAACGTGGTCTGTATAGGTTACAATAACGGCGTTAGGGCCACGCCTAAATAATAATAACGACGTAAACGGTAACACAGTGTTTCCAGTTAAGTACTCCATAAGCGGCTCCGTGGCGTTGTTGGTATGCGTGTGACTACTATGTCCAAGGTCCCGGGTCCGATTCCTGACACGGTCCGCTTGAAAAATGTTAGGCGAGCATTTTTCACAAAAATACACCTTCGTTCGGATGAGAGGTAAAATAGAGGTCGCGCGTGTGTGCTTTGTCACGCACGTTAAAGATCCCCCCATGCTTGGAACAGCAAGGATTCGGCAAAATTCAAAATTTTCCAAGTAAAAAAATTCGCTTCTTGGTCAATGTAGTACCTTCAGGTGGAGCATTGGAAAATCAAACGTAGTGCAGTACTCCATCAGTTATGTTCGTGCGCTAATCACATCCTCGGAATTTTACGTATTTCTTTAAAAAAGTGAATTGATAACTTTGGGTAAGTTGAAAAATTTATTACACTCATCATTAGATCTTCAGTCCTGGAACTAGTAAGACGCGTACCATCATTGTTTACTATTCTGAACTAATCTACATATTTCCCTGAAATTTGCAGTCTGCATCTATCACTATCTGCGTGCAAAAGTCTGATCTCGGTTTACCTCTCCTTCTTTTTTCCCATCTGTGTTTGTAATATATCCCGTATTATTCCCCAAAAATGCCTTAGAACGTATCCTGCCCTTAATTACTTCAATTTTTTTGTTTTCCACAGATATCTTTATTCCTCTATTATTTCTATAACCTATTTGTTATTAATTTGTTTGTCCATGCTACCATTCACATACATCTGAAGCACAACATTCTAGAAGGCTTCTATTTCTTTCTGTCTGCTTTTCCTACTAGCCCTATTTCATAGACGTACTCTGCTGTGCTCCACACATATGCTTTGAACAATTTTCTTTTTGTTTCTATGTCTGCTGTCTTTGAACAGCATTTTACAGTGTGTAGTGAGTTTACATTATTTTAACGTGATATCATTGGTATTCCATAAGCAAGTGTTTAGATATAAAAATAATCTAAGGGGACGCGTTACATGCCGCACCTGCTCGTGAACGGGAAGGTGGGTCATCAATCCCTGACGAAGGGAATAGACGAATCGGTTTGTTTTAGGAATAATTAGACCTGTAAATTATTAAGTTCATATTAAGCAGATTCATTTTCCTTTAAAAAAATTAATTAGTTATTTTTAAAGTTGGTTTTTTCTGTTGCAGAAAAGTAACAACAGTATACAAACACAAAGGAACAACAGGACGAAGTGAATGGTCTGAGGATGCTCTGAAAAATGCTATAAAAATACAGAAGAAAAGAAAATGGGTATAAATGCTGCTACCAAAGAATTTAGCATTCCAAAAGCCACTTTGAAAAGGCGTTTTAAATTTGAAGACTTCCCCGATAAATGTTCACTATTGGACACTGAGAATGAGAAAAGATAGTTAGGCACATAAAACGTGGGTTTACTCCCACCAGAGACTCGGTCGCTCCATGGCCTATTATTTGGCAGAAAGTTTAAAGATAAAACATAATTTTAATAAAGAATCCAAACAATCCGGCTATAACTGGCTTACTTTATTTCCTGCGCGAAATCCATAACTTAATATTTGTCAATCTGAAGTAGTATGAAGCGCGAGAACTAAAGGGCTACAAAAAAAGTAGTTAAAAACTATTTTAAACTGTTAGGGGATGTTTTAAAAGGACATAACCTACTTGACAAACCTGGGAACGTGTTCAACGTAGACGAAACAGATTTACAATTGAAGAACAAGCCAGAAAAAGTTGTTGAAATTAAAGGGTCTAAGAGTGTGGCATCTGTTACCTCTGGTGAAAAAGGTAAAACTATTTCCGTATTATCATGTCTAAGTGGGGAGGGTACGTTTTTGCCACTCTATTTTATACTAAAAGGAAAAAATCTGAAGCTCAAGTTTTGTGACGGTATGCCGCCTGACGCTAAAGAATGAATAAAAAATCTGCGTACGTTAATGCTGATCTATTTTCGATGGTTAAGAAATCATTTTATTCCAAGAAAATCAGTCGGAAAAGTTCTCCTCCCTGTACAAGTCATTGGCTACAGCCATTAGATCGGACTTTTTTCAGGCCTTTGAAGATCACTACTACCCTGTCTGCAACAGTTACATCATAAATAACCCCTCTCGAAAAATTACTCGATTACAGTTTGGTGCGTTACTTAGCTAGGCTTGGGGAAGTCAGCAAACATTGATAATGGTGTTAGTGGATTTAAAACATGTAACACAATTCCTTTCGAGTTCAAAGCGATACCGGATTATGCATCTCTATACGAAACCCATCAGAAGATATTAAACCTGGCTACGATTTTGAACGACCAACTTTACGAAAGCAATTTGAACTTGTATGAGAATAAATATGTATAATGTAAGAAATATTATAACAAAACTAAAAATGAAGTCGATTGGATTAAGTGCATAAGATGCTCCCGTTGAACTCGTAAGACTGTACAAGATTTGATAACCTGTGTGATTATCATGGAAAGCGATAATGGAAATTAAATTGTAATCATATCTACACCAAAATTCCCTTTTTATACTCTTGCTAATGTATACTACGTAAAATTTTATTTTTAATTAGTAGGACGCGTAGTTTTATTTTATTTTATACCCTAATTTCAGATAGTTGGTCCTTGGTCGAACTTTGTGAGTGGTCCATATAACCCGGACACCCTCGAAACAAATAGACCGCGTAATACTTTTTAAAAGAATTTTTGGCTCGTAGGTTTTCAATGTATCTATAAAAGAGGTGAACAATATTGTTAAGTACTGTATAGTGGTGATAAAATAATATTTTAAAACGTGTATGTTATTCGAATTGTGAAAAACGTAACTTTAAAAAAATGTGGTCCATCTATCCCGGACTTATCCTAAAGAGTTAAGTTCGCAAGCTTAAAGAGAACATTAAACTTTTTGGTTGCTAGCAGGTTTGACTTATTCATAATACAGTATTGCCCGAAATAAACAGTACTGAAATTGTAATTGTTTTGTATATTTAAAAAATACATATTATTGACACTTTATTATATGTTCTAAATGTGCACCTCCTCGTTCGAGACAGACTTCATAACGATGTTCTAAGTTTCTGGTCATGTTATTGAATAAGGGTTGTCTCAGGGCTGCGAAGAAGACTCTAACGGCATCCTTTAATTCATCGATGGTTTGTGGTGCCCGTTTGAAAACGGCATTTTTAGCCATGCCCCAAATGTATGCGTCTGGAGGTGTGAGGTCTGGAGAATGTGAAGGATAAGGGAAGTCAGTAAATCGTGATATGAATTTGCTTGGAAAATGTTCTTGAAGAAATTGACGAATTGCGGCAGCAGTATGGCAAGTTGCCCCGTCCTGCTGAAAAATTGGTTTCGAAATGCCAAGTTACGTGCACGACAGAATTGACGTAGATCAGGGATAAATCGTGTTAAAATTTGTCTGTACCTCTGTTGATTAAGTGTGACTTGCCTACCATTCTCTTCGATAAAGTACGGACCAATGATTCCGTGTCCGGAAACAGCACACCAGACACTCACTTTTCACTATGTAAAGGAACCTCTTGAACCTCATCGGGTCTGGCAAAGCCCAGAAATCGATTTGTGCGACGATTCACATAGCCTGACAAGTGAAAATGTGCTTCGTCTGAAAACCAAACATTTTCAAAAATTCAGGATTTTCATACTGTAACGCGAGAATTCTGGCGCAATATTCCACTCTACTGCGATAATCCCGAGGATGTAGTTGTTGATGTACCTGAATCACATACGAAAATGTACCCAGCTCCTTCAGGATTCTTTGAAAGGAAGTTCTTTTAAATCAAGTTGTAACGCTGTCCTTGCCTGGCTGACTTTCGGATTTTCTAAGATTTGCTCAAAACACGTTCATGGTTATTGTTGTTGTTAACTGTCCTGGGACGCCCTGAGTTTCCTTTTCGTTGGCACAATACACTACCTGTATTTCTAAACTTTTCGATAACCTTCAAAATTACAGCATTACTTGGAGAACGTTTATTAAACCTTTGTGTGAATTGATCAGACACGTATAGCAAACTTGCACCATTATGTCGGCCGATTCCGTATGAACGAAAATAATGCTCCACCAGAAACACTTTCTCCTCTGTACTTAACACCATTTTTAACAATTAGGCCCTACTAATTACTTGTTTGAGGTTTACTTGACAGGTCTATACTAGCTAACTTGAGTGTGACAGCGCACGCATAAAAACACCGCCAACTTAGTTTCAGTACTGTTTATTTCGGGCAATACTGTATTAAGAATACCAAATCTATATCATAAAGTATATGGTGCTTGCCATATTCTGTCAATCCGATCCAAATTTCAGGTAATATTTTGCAGGTAGTTATTAAAGCACCAATTCATATCTTCTAGTGATTTCTAATTATTGTATTAGTGCGTGAACTAGTGTCTAGGTAGTTATTTGCTCTAGGTCCATATTTTATCTGAAGGGCCCATAAGCCCCCTTCGTGGTTTGGTTAAGCTTGGTTAGGTAGCGCCATCTTCTATCTATTTAATCTTTCACCCCCTTCCCACACCGCCAGGTTCATGCCGCCGCGTGATTGGCCACCGCTAGCTATTACTCTCCGAAGTTTTTCCAATCATAGCCATTGTTCCATTGTAACAGTTTCTTTTATTGAGGACACGCTTTGAGATCTTGCCCTAGGAGAGGAGATAGAATAACAATTCGGACCTCACGATGCGAGTGCAACCGTAGCAGTTTACCAAAAAATTTGAACTTTATAGTTGAAACGGTTGTGACAGATCTAAATTTTTTATTTAAAATAATAGTGCGACTGAGACACGGTAATTCGGAAATTTGAACCGACTTAAAATTTTTACGCATACAAGATGAAACAATAACAAACTGTTGTGCCAACGGTTAATTTGGTCGTTACTCCAAGGGATAGTGTGAGAAGGTCAGGATTGAAATATTCTTTGTTAAACTAAAAACAAAATAAAAAGAAGTTGGACGCCACTGTATCTGCCAAGTATTAAACAAATTTAATTTTATGGAGATACAGAAACCTTATCGGAATAGGTAATTTTAAAATTTTTAATTTACCCCTTTAGAAAATGAAACATATCAAAATCAGAATGTTTCCATTCTATAATAAATAATTTATATCCAAAAACAATATGATAAGAAATAAATAATTCCACATATTTTAGTCATATAAAAAATTATTGGGAGACCAAAATTTCGTAGCTATTTAAATGAGCATCAGATCTGACAAGCACGTACAAATTTAATCAAAACTATAATTAATGTAAAATAGTTATTAGTGATAGTTTCAAAAACAACAAAGTTAGAGCAAATACTACTTTTAAGAAAATATATGTTCGTAATAAACAAAATATTAAATAATCAACAAAAAAAAATTATATCAATTCAGTTGGGTGTCGGGTCTTACAAACTGGAACGCTGGAGTTTTTCGCGACTCTAAACTTAGCCGTTTGTGGGAAAGTGTATTGTGAAATAAATCCTTTGCGGAATTCAACAAAAATAACTCACCATTAACTTCTGGCGGCTACTCGTAGATTGGTTGGGTCCAGGTTCCAGCTGGTTGCTTGCAGTGACAAAGGCAATGATCACCGACTGATGTCGTAGTACGTTTTGGGTGTGCTCGAAGATGTTAGTAGGGTCGAGGGTACATAGGAGGCATTTGTTGGTTCGATGGCATTTATATTGGCTTTGCGGAATTTTTTGGCCCTACAGGTTTTTGTTAGCCCTACAAGATTTTGTTGACGTTACGGGATTTTATTGGCCCTACAAGATTTCCGCTGAAATAAAAATAGATGAAGGCACTTAAATTTTTCACCACTAAATCTCACCATCAACGACTCCCCATCTTGCTTGACTGGAAGATGAAGTGGAAGTGAGCGGATTGAGAATACAGCTTACAAAGACAGTTTAACAGGGGAATATTTAATGCCCACGCGCGGTGTGTATGCAACAAGTTGAAAACCTTTACGTATACGTAAGCAATAAAGTATTGACACAGGCTTTTGAAAGATTATATTGCTATTTACGACATTACAAACCAGGTTTCAAAGTACCTGAATGGTTTTCTATATGATTGTGGGCACCAAACTTTGAACTAGAATTTATAATTGAACCAAACTAGAAAATAACAAATCGCATGTTGTAATCCCTGTGGGACCAAGGACTTATTAAAATCGAAAATCTATCTAAATGTGCAAATGAACGAACTAGGCGAAATTTTTCACTTTTTTCTATTGCCTTAACACCTCTATGTTTCGAAAAGAAATTATTTTTATATAGCCAAAAAAAAATGTTGCACCACCTTCTTCTCCCGTGGGCTACTTTTCAACTGAAAACTCTCTAATCATCTTGGTGGCACTTTCAATTCAAAGCGTCACTGTTCAAACCTTTAGCCCGCCTTTGGCCAAAAGTTTGCTATAGTATTACTGCTACATCTTCAAACAGTTTCGAAACTATTTTGCAGTATTATTTATATAAAGTACGAAAGTGTAGGATGTAATAGAGATAATTGAGGCACTCTATTTTCTATGATTTTTGGAGTTGAAATGTTTCCGCAGTGGCTTATTTTATATCGAGCATTTGGGCATTCTTGAAACCAATTCAGGATTATTTTTCTAAAACCACCCAATTTCAGGTTGTATAAAGTTTCAAACATTCGTTTGAAATCTCTATGCGTAAACGTATGCGCAAATTTTAAACATTATATATATTTAACAACACTGCAAACTTCTCACAGAAAACGAGACATTAATGAGATTATGTTTGAAAAGCTCGACACTTGGAATTTGGTCTAAATTAATAAACTTTGGCAAATGTTAGAAGACTATATATAGTATGAAATATAATTGTGTAAAGTTCCCGCATAGCAATTGTAAGATGGTGTGTTGATATAACAGTCAGTAATTAATGCTTTCCTCTGTCAAAGTAAATAAAGATAACACTTTTAGATAAGAAAGTAATTACAGTAAGATATTAAATTGCTGAACTAAACCTAAAATATGGATAGGAACGAGATCCTTACAATGTTGTTCGAAAGTTTTACAGTTATCATTCGGTAAGTCGTATGTGGAGTGTCCATAAATGGGACGATCAGCTACTTTACAATGCGGTCTTGTTCCACAGAATTGCTTTTCTTTTGTACAAATGCGAGATATGCGACAAGGTTAGTGGCTCGAAAAGTTAATAATGAAGGAATTCATTTAATATCGAGACAATAAATGACCAAAAATATTTAGAAGAATATTAAATGAAATGACTGCCCTAAGAAACCGATGAGAAATTTTTACAAATATAGCTTTAGAGAGAAAACACAAAAGTGTTTTACCTTCAACTATTCCCTAAATTAAAATATGGAGATTAGTAAAAGAAGAAGCGGCGTTAAACAACATGATTAGTATGCAAATAGGCTTTCAAATGACCTAACTTAACTCCAAACAATCGAAGAACTGTAGAATATTTATACGTAATTATTCAAGTTACCTTTAATAACAACAAGGTGTGGTCTTGTTATGGCGTTTTAGCAGTAAAAACATAAATTCTATTACGAATAATGATGGCATATACGTGCCCAGGTTCAAAATAATTAAGCCAGTTATAAAATTAATTAAATGGCCTAACAAAGTAAGGTACTTACACAAATTGAGACATTACAAAAATACTTATCCCCCATTAAAACACAGATTATTAACTGACAAAATCTAACATTTTGTTATAATTAACATTATGTGCAAAGTAATAGAACGAAAAATATGACACTGCTACGAAGTCATAATAATTTGGCAACATCATATTCAACTGTCGAAACTAAAAGCATATTACAAATCAACAAATAATAATTTCAATTGTCGTAATAGCCATGAAAAACAAACGACATATGTCAAAGGAGTCTCGCTTAAGTTTGCATGCAAAATGCCCCGTGATAGACTTTCCGCAAAGATTTGTACATTTCCATTACAAAGCCCACCGAAAACACGATATCAGTAATTCGTAGAAAGAGCGGTTGATCGATCAAAAATCAAAACCTATCGACCACCGCATCATCATTATTCCTTCAGTCCCGCAGCCGGTTGGACGCGTAGCGCCATTGTTTCCTATTCCGAGCTATATCTTACACAATTCACTGAAATTCCCACAGTCTACATTTTTCACTATCTGTGTGCAATAGTCTAGTCAAGGACTACTTCTACCTCATTTTTTCTACTTTCTCTGGTTCTAATATATCACGCACTGTTCCCTTATGACTTACAACGTGTCCTATCATACAATCTCTCCTATTTTTTATTACTGTTTTCCACATATATCTTTCACCCTCTACTATTTCTATAACCTCTTTACTCTTAGCTTTTGTTTCTCCATGATATCTTCATCATACATCTGTAGCACCACATTTCAGAGGCTTCTATCTTTTTCCGGTCTGCTTCTCCTTCTATCCCAGCTTCACAGCCGTACCGTGCTGTACTCCAAACATATACTCTCATTTTTTCCTTGTTTTTACGTTTGTTGTCTTTGAACATAGCAGTTGCTTTTTGTTGTGAAATAAAGTACGGTCTTGTGATAACCTTTTCCTTTAAATATCTTTTGCACTTTTCTTCTTCTATTGATTACTAAAAATATACCAATCTGCATCGATTCAATGGTACGGGAAGAAGGTTAAGCATCCTGGCGACCTCCCGACATTTGCCGAATCAATAGTTTTCCAATTACTACTCTCGCACAATCAATATTTGTTGAGAATATTGAAAAAACAACATTTACGATAATCAAAAGGTTCCGTTCTGGAACTGGTTGGACGCTTACTTCCATTGGTATATATTCTGAAATTCCCACAGCCTACACTTCTCACTAATGATGTGCAATAGTCTAATCTAGGTCTACCTCTACGTCTCTTTTTCCTTTCTCTGTTTCTAATATATTCGGCACTATTCCCTCATCCCTTAGTATGTGACCTATCATCCCATTTCTCCTATTTTTTACTGTTTGCCACATATTTCTTTCTTCCCCTACCATTTCTAGTACCTCTTTGTTCTTAACTTTGTCTGTCCATGATGTCTTCATCATATGTCTGTTGCACCACATTTCAGAGACTTAATGCTTCAAACACCCGTAACACAGTCCACGTTTCATAGCCGTAGAGTGCTGTGTTCAACACAATTGCTTGCAGCTATCTTTTCCTTATTTCTATGTTTGTTGTCTTCAAACATAGCAGTCGCTTTTTCTTGTTAAATGTAGCACGGCCTTGTGCTAATCCTTGTTTTATATCTTTTGCATTTTTCCCATCTTGCATTATTTCGCTTTCTATGTAGCAGACATCCTTAACTTCTTGTAAATTCTCGTTTCCTCGTTTGTATTTTGATTTTTGACTTATTACCCTTCATTACGTACGAGTACTTTAGTTTTATTTTTGTTAATTTTCATACCATAGTTCTATGTAAGTAGTTTCCATTTTATGCCGACCATCTATATCTATATAACGGAATCAAATAAAAGGATTCTATACTAATTATAAAAAAACAAATAAACGGTCGAGTACTAAAGAAATAACAGTGCCGCGGAAGAAGATTACAGAAAAAGAAGTTTCAACGGTTATAACAAAAAGAACTGTTTGAAAAATAGAATACAAGTTTTATGTAGTAAAATTTACCTATTTTTGAGTGAACGTTTTTAATTCACCAACAGGCAAAATAAAAACCTCTGTTGCCACACTTACAAAAAAACACTAAAATAAACTAGGGAAAATCATAACTGGAGGACTCTTTGACAATAGCACAGCATAATTTGGAGTGGTGAGTCTAAACTTGGTGTTTACGTAGCTGACACTCGAAAAAGAATTTTGCGTATATCTTTCGATGACCATTAAGTGAAAAAAGTAAAGTTTCCGACAACGAATAGGTGTGGGTTGTATGTGCGAAAGGGATGTGGGTAAATTAAATCCAATAGATGGCATTGCCAATTCACAGACACATAAACATATTCTTGAAGGAAGTTGGTTACCCTCTATTGAAAAATATAAGACGGTAGAAGATGATTTCACGTTTCAACAAGATGGTGTTCCTTGTCATACTGCGAAAAACTGTTTGTATTGTTTCAGGAGCATGCAATATCTATTTTAAAATGAATACCTCATCTCTTATAAAGATCCTTTAAAGCAAAATGGAAAAACAACCTCGCAATATCCAACTGGCGCAGTATCCGAATTAAAAGCTACCGTGCCGACAATATGGGACAAGGTCATCTCAGAAGAATGTGAAAAATTCATTGAGACAATGCTAGTAGATTAAAGCCGTTATTGCTAATAAACTCGATATATGGCAGTCGTACTTTCATGAACCCTTTAGTCTGTCCTAATTTTTTGTTTTATATTTTTCTAGATTGGGTAGATTAATCGTTCTTAATGGACCTGCACCTTGAAGTAGTTCTAGAATACTAAAACGGGTAGAATTACTTTGCGTTTTTCAGTAAGCTAAATAGCCGAACTATAGGTTTAACTAAATTAATGGAGTCTTTAGTGAGAAAACAGGCTAAGACAGGTCCCTGAAAGAGGGCAGCAGTGTACTTAGGTTGGCAGAGATCACATAGAAGTTGGTATGGCATTCTAAGACACATTAATGCAACGTGCAAAACAAGAGGAAACCACCACTTTACCTCTTAAGTACACAGCGTACCAAAAATGTTTTAAAACATGGGGTAAAAGATTCCGGAGTTAAAATAGTCCCCGATTTGGATCTTCGAAATGGAATTACTTCGGAGGATGTGATCGGTAAAATCGATAAGAAGAAAAGAGGGCGGTACAAGAGTGGCTGACGCTAAAGGATTAACATCAGCTACGCAGCTTTCTGTGGCTGTGCACTTACTATAGAAGATTTGTTTCCGGGTTTACGAATATTGCTAAGCCGACCAAAGAAGGGTGTGATTGCGTTTGGGATGAAGATTATCAAAATGCATTTCAACAGCTAAAGTACTTGTTGATAATACTTCTGATATTAAGTTATACTCGGTCAGAAAACAAATTCATCTTGGTACAAGCGCCATCGTAATACGGATGCGCTTCCCGAATATTGTAGCTATTGCTCACGGTTTGAAACGAAGTGTGATTTATTTGGTAGGAATTCCGTTATCAATGACGATTGGCAACCTCTATAGTTGCGAACCGAACAGGGGAATAACAAAACCCAGGTGTTATACTGACCTGGAAAACCAGAGGTGAACGTCCATCCAAGCAGGATATTAATCCGTTGAGTAGCACTCTAAAGTCGTACTGGACACAATGGAATTCCTTGAAGGTAGAAAATGGGATCTCGGTGCGATCTTTGGAAAATGGAGATGGATCCGGGAGTACGCTTCAGGTGGTGGTTCCTAAATCCGAGTGTCGAAGATTTTACGACATTTACATAATGGGAACTAAGGAGGACATTTCGGCGTTAAGAATCCTCTGGAGAAAGTCTGAGCAAAATTTTATTGGGTAGATTGCAAGGACGATGTAAAAGATGGTGTCGTAAGTGTCAGCTGTGCGCACCATTGAGACACCGAAAGACTCCAATGATTCAATATTGGAGGGGGAGAGGGAGTGTTTGAAAACAGTTTGCTATTGGAATTGCTAGTTCACTCTCTGAGACCGATTCCGGGAATAAGTACACCTTGGAAGCCATGGACTACTTTACGAAGTGTATGCTTATACCAAACCAAGAAGCTGCAACCATTGCTGACGTGCTGGTAAAGGAACAGTTCTGCCGTTTTGGGAGTTCCTATTGACCTCGGCCAGGGCAGAAGTTGAGTCAGCATTATTCTAAGAAGTTTGCCGGTTGCAGAGGATGAAAAAGACCCGAACAACACCATAGTACCCGCAATCGTATGGTGTGGTAGAACGCACAAACCGCACCTTGGGCAAGTACCTTTCCAAGTTGATCTCCCAACACCAAAGAAACTAGGACCAATATCTACATATAGTTTTATTAGACTATCGGTCTTCGCTTCATGAGAACACTGCATGTGCTATGCGGGGACGCGATATACGTTTACCGTGTGGTGTTCGTTTGGGTATGTGTTGAAATTATTATGGCTGGTTATTTTCCCGACTTCGATTACCTCAGCTCTCATATACTTTAAGTGATAAGCGAATGGTTACTGTCTAGCTGCTGAATTACGAAATTTCAGTGCGCACATTATTGAAAGCAAAAATCTAAAATATAGTGTAAAAAAGGGAACAGCGGTAAAAGAGAAAGGGATTCGTTTACTACCGAGTTTCAGATTATTAAGTCAAGGACCATGTTGCCTGCAGTATATGATTTATAGAACACTTCATTCAAATTCATCAGAGTGTAAGCATGTTTTAAAGACATCTGTGGATGAAGCTGCTATGCAATATGAGCGATCATTTCATTTTATGCAATTATTATTATTCAAAAAAAATTAAAGAGTTATTTAATCAACCGACACGATTGATTTGAACTCTGATGTTAGGGATGAATCTCAAATTTCGCAGAATTGCACAAACAATATTCGTAGTAAATGTCTAAATTAAAAAAGTCCATTAACTAACAAATATAGTGTTTGATCACTTTGTCGCACGTTTTCGTGGTTAATTTTAAGTCATTGTTAATTCGTAGTTGTAAATCAAATAGTAAAGCTGTCATCCCTTGTCCCGTTATATCCTGTCATAAAACTTCCTATGTGCCTGTGAAATTAAGTTGAAAAAAGGGGTAGTGACAGACACTTGCTCATGGACATTGAAAATGAACGGTTGTCGGTTTGTGAGTGAAGTTAATAGTGTCGCTGAATATGAATTTATCGATAAACCCCTAAAAAACACAAGTGATGGTACATATGTAACACGTCCAATAATTCGCTTTACAGTCCACTTCGTTGAAAGGTAGTAACGACGTATTATAAAGAGGCTAACATCTTGTTCGCACATTTAATAGTATGGAAACATTTGGGTATAACGGTAGATTTAGAATACATCCATTTTTCTTTGTCGCAAGGATTAGTGGTCGGTCGGTTTACTTTATGTAAACTAAATTTAGGAGGAGCTGTATTTTAAATCCTTACCTTATTGTTCGTCGACAAGTTAGATGCATCATTCGGGTTCATTTAACTTAGTATAAATAACAAAGGCGTTATTGATATTTATTTAGAAACATTAAACGTTTTGTAATTCGTTGCATTTGTCGATTAATAATTTAATTTCCTAGATTAATTAGTGGTCGTAGCGTATTGAGGTACGCATTGTTTTTGCGTTAATTTATTGTCGTTTATTAATCATACATAGTTATATCAATTGATAAAGCTATTCTTGAAGCTAAGTTTGCAATAAAACGGTTGGATCATATATACAGTAAGATTAATAAACAGGAAAATGTATCGATTGCTGTAATTAGAGCATCCATCAAAAGTGTAGAGCAAATTGAAACTCATTTCAAGTATTTTTGCAAGGATATTTTCTTTGATGAGGAAAGTGAACAATTGGACGAATTCTCAGCTCTTAGGGTGAAAATCGATGATTATCTATTAGATATTCGTATTATCGCTGAACAATGTGAATTAGATCTCGTAGAAAATAAGCCGCAGGTGGAAAATATGATTAATTCTTTGTCGATAAATAGTGGTATTCGCTTGAAACACCTATCAGTCCCGCGGTTCTCAGGTTGTATTTCGAACTTTGAAAGTTATCATGCAATTTATAAGCGATTGATTCGTGATAATATCAGTTTGTCCTCTGTGGAAAAATTTTGCTATCTCATAGATACACTAGATGATTCTTCGAGTGCGTTAATAAAACATTTGCCATTAAACGATTGTGCATACGATGAAGCCTATAAAATCATTACTAATGGTTTTCAGTCCAAGAGGTTATTACTTTCGATATATTTTAATGCCCTCGAAAAATGTCCTAAGGTAAGTTCCTCATACTCGCACACGGAACTCCGGCAATTAATTAGTTGTTTTGATGAAAATATATTCGCGTTAAAGCATTAAATACAAACGTTTTAAAGCATTTCGAATTAGAAAATAGTGAGGAGATTCCCTCGTTCAAAGATTTAAGTTCGTACATTGAAAAACAATGTAAACTATTGGTAATAAATGACATTGCTTCAGGAACATACTTAAAATCTCGAGATTCCGTGAAACAAAAGGAAAAAGGAAAGTTCGTTAGCACTTCGGATAAAACTTCTTTAGTTGGGACCATGAATGATGGTAAAAATTGTAGTGTGTCAAGCTGTGCATCCTATTTATAGATGTAAGCAGTTTCTCGATAAAACCCCCCAAGAAAGATTTGAGGTGGTAAAGGTTAAAAATCTTTGTATTAAATGTTTTAATACTTCACATTCGGTGAAAAATTATAAGTTAGATTGGTCGTATAGAAAATGTCAACATCCACACAATTCGTTACTTACTTCGATAAACGAGAAAAATCGATGTCTCCACGCAGACAAACTCATCGTCAAAGATCAGCGTCTCCTTGGAGAGCAGCGCCTAGACTTACTTCTACTGGTAGACCTAGTGAAGACAATCTGTCGTCGGCGGTTGTTCATGAACAACCTGCCACTAACTCGTTAATTTCGACGTCATTAGAACATATAACCACGCTGTTAGCTACGGCAATGATGTCGGTGCTCGATTATACAGGAAAATTGCAACCTGTTCGTATAATTTTAGATAACGGATCTATGGAAAGGTGCCGTCAGAAATTAGGTTTAAAGAAACAGAGAGCCAATGTCACTGTTCAAGAACTTGGCTTGAATTCGTCGTTGGTGTCTGGTACACTATCGTGTGTAATCAGCCCCTCGGGAGCAAGGTCTCCAGCATATGAAATTGATTGTTATATTTTACCCAACATTTGTAATCAATTACCTTCGTCGTCTATAGGGGTCAAGGAGTGGTCTTATACTGAAGGTTTGGCCTTAGCTGATCCTAATTTTAATATTCCTGGGAAGATTGACATGCTACTCGGAGCTGAAGTCCTTGCTTAGGTTATGTTGAACGAATCTCGTTGGAGTGTCGCTAACGAGCCAGTTGCTATTAAAACAACCTTTGGTTGGATGTTAACGGGAAAGGTCGTTTCCCTGAATAATTCTATTATGTCGTTGTGCGCTTTCGTTGAGTCCTTAGACAGTGCATTTAGATTTCCAATGCTCCACCCGAAGGTACTACATTGGCCAGGAGGAGAGTTTTTTGTTGCCTGGAAATTTAGAATTTTGCCGAACCCTTGCCATTCCAGACAAGGTAGGGATCTTTAACGTGCGTGACAACACTCACACACGGGACCTCCATTTAACCTCTCATCCGAACGAGGGCGTAATTTTTGTGAAAAATGCTCATCTGCCATTTTTCAAGCAGTCGGCCGTGTCGGGATTCGAACCCAGGACCTTGGGATCCGTAGTCTTACGCTTACAACAGTGTGAAAAGGAATTTGTGGAAAATTATAAACGTAACAAGGACGTTCGTTTTGTAGTGTACTTCCCTTTAAAATTTCTGAACCCTCATTCGTGGCTACGAGATCGATTGCTATTAAAAGATTTTTTGTCATTAGAACGTCGTTTGCTAAAAAAATCCTGAATTGTATTCGGATTATAAAAAATTTATGGAGGATTATTTGAAAAGCAGTCACATGGCTCAAGTGGAATCGTCTGAAAAGTCGTCGGTTCATGAGAGAATGTATTGCATTCCCCATCATGCTGTACATAAGCGTGACAGCACTACCCCCAAATTGCGTGTCAGAATCAATCTGGAAATTCGGTAAATGATAGCTTGGCTATTGGCCCTGCTCTGTAAAAAGAAATTGCAGTTTTGTTATTGCACTTTCGTGTACATCCTATTGTAATTACAGCTGATATTAAACAAATGTATCGGCAGATTTTGGTTAAAGACACTCATCGTGATTATCAACGTATCGTCTGGAGATTTTCTCCGTTGGATCCTATTATAGACTTCAAATTAAATACTGTGACTTATGGAGTTTCGCCGTCGCCTTTTTTGGCCTTGCGTACTGTTCAAGAATTGACAAGGTTAGAATCGATTAATTTCTTCCGCGTCATCGGTATTGGCGAGCGATACCTATGTTGATGATTTAGTCACTAGATGCAATTCGATTGAAGCTGCTAATCAATTAATTGGTGAGTTGAATAGTATTTGTGCTAGTGGTGGTTTCAATTAAGAAAATGGAATAGTAATTGCCTGGAAGTGATGTCCGACTTGAAGGAGTCCCTGTCCAGTTTGAAAGCAATTACATTTCAAGATAAAGATAGTGGTTCAATAAAAATTTTGGCCTTTCGTGGCGCGCTCTTACAGATGTTTTTTATACAACTTAAACGCTGAAGAGCGCACTTACACTAAGCGTAATATTTTGTCAGCTATCGCAAAAATTTTTGATCCTCTCGGTTTGATAGCGCCTTTAATACTTTTCGCTAAACTTTTAGTTCAAGATCTTTGGCTTTTAGGCCTCGGTTGGGACCAAAAGCCGCTATTGGAAGTCATAGAAAAATGGAAACATTTTTTGGGTGAATTGCCAGCAGTCAAGAATATTGAGATTTCTCGTCGCATCGTATGTAATAATTTTAAAAAGGTGGAGTTGCATGGGATCTGTGATGCTTCTGAAGTCGAGTATGCAGCTGTCATCTATTTTCGTTCGTTCGATTTAGAAGGTAATATTGTCATGTCATAAGTATGCGCTAAATCGACGGTTGCTCCTACTAATCACGTTTCATTGCCCCGTCTCGAATTATGTGCTGCCGTACTCCTGGCAGATTTAGTAGATTTCGTCAAAAATATTTATACAGATAGTTTATCATTTAGTAGTATTTTCGCGTGGTCAGATTCCACTTTTGTTTTGTCTTGGATTCGGGCTTCCTCGCATAAGTGGAAGACATTTGTTAGCAATCGCATTTTGCATATTCTCATGTTAAGTCCCAGGACAACCCTGCGGATTGTGCCTCACGTGGACTTTTGGCTTCAGAGTTGGTTCATCATCCATTATGGTGGACAAAACTTATCAACTCATCTCATATGGACGTCGAATATCGTACTCTGTCGTTAACAGTCGTTATGCCTTAGAATTTCTTAGATTTGTTATTAGATAAATTTTCAAAACTGCAGAAAATTTGTAGGATTATTACATGTATTCGTCATTTCATTCGTAATGTTCAATGTCCATCGGATTTGCGTTCAAAATATTCTGATGGTTTGTTCCTAGCTCAGCAGCAAGACACTATACATTTATTGATTAAAAGAGTTCAAACAAATGTTTTTGCCCAAGACATTACAAATATTAACACTGGAAAATTTGTTAGTAAACAACTACGTAACCTTAGTACGTTTTTAGATAATCGTGATTTGTTGAGGGTGGGGGGGTCGCCTGCGCAATTCAGAGTTATCGCATAATGCAAAATTTTCAATTTTGCTTCCTCGGCCGCATGAGTTGACTGAAATTATTATATTAGATTGTCATGACAGACATTTACACCCTGGAAATCGAACAAAATTCAAAATTATTGGATCTTGTCCGCAAAGAGGGCTATTCGGCAATGTTTGAAATCCTGCATTCGTTGTTTTCGTGTAAACCCTGTGGTTTTATGCCCCCCCAGCTTCTAGGTTAACGTCAGGTCAGGCGTTTTTACATACGGGACTTTGGTGGACCTTTCTCTGTCACGATGAATCGATATCGTAGCGCAAAGTCATTGAAAGCGTACATTTGCTTATTTATTTGTTTCAGCACTAAAGCTATGCATTTGGAATTAGTGTCTATCTTGTCGACACACGCTTTCTTGAGTGCTTTACGTCGATTTATTGCTCGAAAAGGCAAATGTATTCAAAACCAATGTGATAATGGTACCAATTTGTTGGGGCTTCTCGTGAAATCTCTCAATTGATGCACCATTCGGCAGGAGTTGAGGAATCGAATTTGTGTTTAACTCCCCTGCTGTTCCTCATTTTGGTGGGTTGTGGGAGGCCGAGATTAAATCGGTAAAATCCCATTGAAAAGAATTATCGGTGAACAAATTTTGTCGTTTGAAGAATTCTCGACTGTACTGATTCAAGTCGAAGCGATTCTCAACTCACGTCCACTATGCGCACTGAGTTGCGAACCACATGATTTTTCATATTTGACCCCGGGTCATTTTCTTAATGTTGAACCAGTCTCGATTTAACCAGATCCGGATTTGTTGTCAATAAATCCGTCTCGTTTAAATCGCTGACAACTGTTGCAGCAAATGCAACCAGGGTTTGGAAAAATGGAGTGCTGAATATCTGCACACCCTGCAACAGAAAGGTAAGTAGTTGAGGAATTCCGCTACCCTGCCTATTGATTCGCTTGGCCTCTTAAATGAAGAAAATAATCCCCACCTACAGTGGCGTTTAGGAAGAGTAGTGGATGTTCATCTGATAGGGATGGTGTCGTTCGTGTAGCTACCGTCAAGACAGCTCAAGGGTTAGTTAAACGTCCTCTAGTGATACTATGTTTACTGCCAATTATTTTATATATATATTCACTTACATAAGTTTGTCGGTTAGGTTTCTTAGTTAATAGCTCTAATTATTTTTAAATATAAAATAAGTTAGTTCATACTCATTTTGATGGGCGGGATGTTTGGTCTCTTTGTCGCACGTTTTCGTGGTTAATTTTAAGTCATTGTAAATTCGTAGTTGTAGATCAAATAGTAAAGCTGTCATCCCTTGTCCCGTTATATCCTGTCATAAAACCTCCTTTGTGCCTGTGAAATTAAGTTGAAAAAAGGGGTAGTGACAGACATTTGCTCATGGACATCGAAAAGAAATGGTTGTCAGTAGTGAGGTAGGGCCGGTCCTACTTCAAAACGCGACAGACGTATTTTCCATGTGTAGAATACGGCTGAATCGTTTTGAATTAGGATCGGCCCTATATGATTTCAATGTAAAATAGTCGTGAAAACATTTCAATGTAAAATAGTTGTGAAAACATGAATTCTTCTATACTTTCAATGTAAAATGCTTGTGGGCACGTTTTGAATTAGGATCGGCTTTATATTACTTTCAATGTAACACACGTATGTTGAAAATGTAAGTGCAGAGAAAATGTGTGTAGCTGTTTTGAATTTGGTTTTCTAGTTAGAAGTTATAAAGTATGACAGATGCAAAAATATCGCATTCAAGTCAATTGTGTTTAACACGTGCACCGTTTTGAATTAGGATCGGCGTTATATACTTTTAATGTAAAATGTGAAAACCTGAATTCTTTTCAAATGTAAAATACTTGTAGGCACGTCGGCTTTATATTACTTTCAATGGAACATACATACTTCAAAACACACGTATATTGAAAATGTAAGTGCAGAGAAAATGTGTGTAGATGTTTTGAATTTGGTTTTCTAGCTAGAAGTTATAAAGTATGACAGATGCAAAATATTGCATTCAAGTCATTTGTGTTTAATTAAAGTGGATTCTGATTTATGTTTAGAGGCTGCAAATACACACATGGGCCGGTTTCAATTCAAAATGTGTTCACTCTTGTGATAGGTTGAAAAGTGGGTTGGCAAAGTACGCAGATGGTGGTAATCTGCTATATAAGGAGATTGCTCCTGATATTAATTTAATTAGTCGAAGTTTACTGCATATATTTACATACAAACATGTATATAATTGACATTCAGGGATTTAAATACAAGAAAAACGAGTTTGTGTGTAAAGAAATTGCGGTTTTGGACTTGTTGAAAGGTGTTGTCTGGCATCAAATTTTTAAACTGCCAATGCAGTCCAGTTGTTTGAGCCAAGATCATATAAAACATAACGACTGGGTGACACAGAATATTCATGGTCTTTCTTGGGATGAATCTTCAACGGCTGGAATGGGTTTATCATATATAGCGCTTTATTTGAAGCAAATTATCCTACCCGGTGAAGAAGTATTTGTGAAGGGTCTAGAAAAGAAGAAATTGATTGAAACCTATCTAATGCAAAACGTTGTAACTGATATGCTTGCACTAGGTTGTCCTAAGATATCGGAGTTAAAATCAACAACCGTTTAAAATATAACATACATTGTTGTAAACACAGCAATAATAATCTGCAATGTGCAAAACAAAATACCTTGTTATTAAAAGAATGGCTTGATAATAATAAAAACAATAGAAAGATTGTGTCTGTATTATTTATTTTAATATAATTTTACAATGTTAGCCGAAGCAAATTATCCGACTCGGTGAAGAAGTATGTGTGAAGGGTATAGAAAAGAAGAAATGGATGGAAACCTATCTATTGCAAAACAAAATACTTTGTTATTAAAAGAATGGTTTGATAATAATAAAACAAATAGAAAAGATTGTGTATGTATTATTATTGTAGTCAGTAAGAAATCTTTAATGCTGATGTCTGCAGAAAAACAATTAAACTCAGACAGCACGAATGGGACTCTCAACCCTGAAAGCAATTATAATTGATCAACGCAATAGCTCTTTACTGGTTTTTACAACATTTAACAAATTGTACAGATATATCGAAAAATTTGCCAAAGACAGACAAACAGATAGGCAGACTGACTGCACCAATTTTCTCATTCTCGCTTTTAAAGAATAACAAGCCGTAGTTATTTAAATCGCGAACTCAGTTTATCTACAAGAACTATATAAACGTGGAAATTTATGAAATGCTCCAACTTAAAAAAAAAATCCACTATCATTATTCTTTCCTGTCAATTTTAACAAAAGTTTTTTCTTTTTTTAAATGTTCTATAGAACACAACTACAACTTGACAATATAGATTGAGCGATTATCACACACATATCTTGAGTATATATAAAGATATTAAACAATAAGAACAGCAGAAAATTCAACTCATGTCAGACAGCTTTTTTCTTGTCAACGATAGTCTAGTCTAATGCTTTTTCAGCATTTGCATTTCCATATTTACGTACTGAAGGCAACTCTGCAATTTTAGATCACATGCATTTCTAATTTCAATTACAAAAAAAATATGAAAGCATCTATTTGAAATGCATTTCTAACTTTAATCGCAAAAAAATGAGAGCATCTATTCGAAATATGCACTCAGATTAAAAGTCAAAAATTGCTTTACACCGTTCTGTAAACTGAGATTACGTAGTTATTAAATCGGGAGTAATGTGAAATGAAACACACAATGTATGTTTCTTTATTGTAATCTATAAAATACATATATATATATATATATATATATATATATAATGTTATGTACTCTAGATTAAACATACTATAATTCACTTAAGTTTCCCAAATATAAAAGAACAGTTCTAACTCACTCCAACTCTGAACGGTTAAAAAAAATTGCATTATCAATTCTATGAGGGCTGTCTTCTTCATCTTTGACGCGCGGTCGTTTTCTGGTTGTTCTTCTTCGTGTTAACTAAAAAGATTCAAATGAATATTATATATCAAGTAAATGCATTAAGAAAATTAAATCTATATATTAAGCTAACGAAATACATACTCTGTATTGGAGTCATTAGATCGTACGTTGCAATTGGTGGATCTGCTCACGGCGTCAACGATTTTTCACCAGTACTTAATTTGGATTGACTATAAACTACTCAATAATTTTAGTCCAATCACTATCATTATTCTTTCCTGACAAGGACAATTTTTAAAAAAGGTTTTCATTTTTGATATGTTTTATAGAACACACAACTACAACTTGATAATAAAGATTGAACGATTATCACACACACATATCTTGAGTATATAAGGATATTAAACAACAAGAACAGCAGAAAATTCAACTCATGTAAGCAAGAATTTAATGCTAAGGTATTGTCTAGATAGCAATTATAGAAAATATGAAATCTATAGAAAATTTAATAAAGCCAGTCATGTATAAATTTTTTTAATGCTAACATCAACAGAATAATAAATAAATTAGTCCGCATTAATGGAAGACCGGCCTGGCTTCGAAACTGTGCACGCGTATATACCATATTTTATCTAGAAATCATTTTAAAATATTTACTGAAAGAACTTGACTTTTATACATTTTTAATCGATATCATAGACTTTTTCTATACTGTTGATAAAAATCTACGTGAAGTATTTATATTAAATAATAAACTGACCTGTTAGAAAAAATTAAAAATTTGCATCGTTTTCTGAAAAAATTGCGTACTTTTTCAGTACAACTGAAAGAACTTGAGTTTATACATTTTTTTAATCGATATCAGACTGTACAGAAACAGTAATGTTTAATTATATCAGTCAAAAACATGATGTGTTTACTATTAAACAAAACAAAAATTGTTCTTAATACAAGTGATGATAAAAGAATTCTTAGTACCTCAACCACTGATACATACGACCAGCGAGTACTGCGTTAAAAATTGTTTTCGTTGCAAAAAGTAACATCAATTCCCGTCAATATTACTGTATTAGTCGATTAAGGCATGAGTTAATTTTTTACGTTTCTTTTTATTCGCTTAGGGCAATGCAGACAGAGAAAGAAGTTAGAATTGAACACATTTTTATAATAAAAATAAACCTTGATACTAAAAATCACATTCAGTTTTACTGAAAAAGTTACAATTTACATGCATATAGGTAATTTGTGTGAAATTCTTTAAATCTATGAGTGTGTAAAAATTATTAAACAAAGACGGTTTAATCTGAGACATTTTTTTTTCAAAATTTGCTTTGTTTTTATTTAAAATATTTCATATGTAATCATAATAAAAAATAGCGCTGTAATTATAATGTATATTCTGTACACATCATATATCAAAGGTCGTATAAAACGCAACTGAATGAAAAAAATGATGTTGTATGCTAAATTCCTTTTGTAGTGGTTTTGTATGTAAATATTGGAAATGCGGCATTAGCGAATTGTTTGTCATAGATATGTACTGAAAGCAACTCTGCAATTAGAGATAGCATGCACGATTCAAGCTTGAAAATCGCCTTGAATAAAAACGTAAATATAGGAGATTTTTTTTTAAACAATTTGCATCCAAAGCAATTTGCTCATCAAACTCATGCGTTTTGTTTGTTTAACTAAAAATTTAGGGAAAAATCGTCAATATTACTGTATTAGTCGATAGGCATGAGTTAATTTTTTACTATGGAGACTTAAATTCCAAACATACTACGTAGAATTAGCGGTAATCTAAACGAAATAAATCTAATTTAGGGTTTTTATTATGTGCATTCATTGCAATTTCTTTTTCATACAATGAAACTAATTCATTATTTTCTGCTGAGGTATAATTATATTCGCTTACATACTGTTTTGTTCATTAGAATAGATTACAGAGCTGAATTTTTTTCAGAAAAACGATGCAAACATTTTTTAATCGGTATCAGACTGTACAGAAACGGCAATGTTTAATTATATAAGACAAACATGATGTGTTTACTATTAAACAAAACAAAATTGTTCTTAATCCAAGTGATGATAAAAGAATTCTTAGTACCTCAACCACTGATACTATCTATTACCTATTTTGTAGTATTGATTACAACAAATACATACGACAACGAGTACTGTGTTAAAAATTGTTTTTCGTTGCAGAAAGTAACATCAATACCCTGAAAAAATCGTCAATATTACTGTATTAGTCGATTAAGGCATGAGTTAATTTTTACTACGTTTCTTTTTATTCGCTTAGGGCAATGCAGAGAGAAGAAGTTTGAATTGCAATGCAGAGAAGAAGTTTGAATTGGCAACATTTTTTATAATAAAATAAACCTTGATACAAAATCACATTTCAGTTTTACTGAAAAGTAGATCGGATGAGATTTCTAACTAAACGGTGTTATAATATTTTTATATATCTGTGTGTGAATAAACTCACAAAGCGCCAAAAGAGCGGTTTGTCTCACTGATTTTTTTTCACTTAAAGCGATTGACATTCATTTCAAACAAGTATTTATTAAGGTTAGCTAAATTACTTTATATATAAATATGTTCTGATGTATGCAAAATAGCTATGAAATTAAACATTTGCAATTTTTCAGAAAAAGCAAATTGAAATCTTGCATTAACAAAGCACGTTCATCAGCAGAAAACTTAATACTGAATTTTAATTTCCAAAAACAACAATCTCACATCATTTGTTTTCATTCAGCTGCGTTAAGGAAAAATTTGCTTTGCTCGCTTCAATTAAAAATTCCTAAAGATTTGAGTATCCCAGAAAAATCTGCATCAAACTCATGCGTTTTGTTTGTTTAACTAAAAATTTAGGAAAAATAACTTTAACGTCCTGCAAATAGAATATGCAATGTGCAACGCATGACATTTTTTCCATAAAACTGTTAAAGCAATTCATTTTTCATCATTATTTAGCATAATTATATCACGTAGTAAAACTAACTCATGATGGAGGTATAAAAATAATTTTTTAAAATTCAACGAATGCTACGTAATGAAATTTAAATTATACAACGTTATTTATATGATAAAACTTTTGGTCTTTTGTATGACCTTAATAAATACTTGTTTGAAATGAATGTCAATCGCTTTAAGTGAAAAAAAATCAGTGAGACAAACCGCTCTTTTGGCGCTTTGTGAGTTTATTCACACAGATATATAAAAATATTATAACACCGTTTAGTTAGAAATCTCATCCGATCTACTTTTCAGTAAAAACTGAAATGTGATTTTGTATCAAGGTTTATTTTATTATAAAAAACTAAATCACTTATTTTTTTAGATTTCTTTGATACCTCTTAAAGCAAATGGGATTACATCAATTTTATAAACAACCATATAATTTGCATTACTTGCAGTTAACGCAGAATTTTTTATCTATTGCATAAATTAAAGTACTTGAATACCAAAAGTCATTCACACATACAAGCGGTTTATTGTTTCAAGGAAGGTATAGTATATTAAACATCCTATGTTATACATTCCTTGATAGTTGCAAGACATTCTTTTTCTATTACATACGACAAGCGTTTTTCTTTGTCGAGGAATGTTTTGATTTATGCATTTATTTGCTTTCCATAGCTATGTACAGCCAACGTTATGTAATTAGATAAATGAATGCATTTCTAATTTCAATTACAAGAAAAATTAGAGCATCTTGGATTTTTTATAAGTTCTGAATCAAATTTTTTTTAAAATAACGTAAATCCTGCAATATAAAATAAAGTAATATATGAAAGTTTAAACTGAACTTTTCTTGTTTCATGTAATCTTGTAAATGTAATATGCAACGCATGACATTTTCCATAAAAACGTTAAAGCAATTCATTTATACATCAGGTTAAAGATTAATTATAGCATGTAAACTAACTCATGATGTAGCTTTAAAATAATTTTTTATGAATCGTTAGTGCTTATAATAGCTGATCTTATTTAGAAAAAGTACAAAACATTAGTTGTGCTGAAAAAAGTAAATATTTCGAATGATTTCTAGGTAAATTTAATTTTTGTGGTTTTTTGCAATTGACAACTTTATTGACTGTTTATACAAAATATCAATGTGAAATATTTACTTTTCAGTAAAACTGAATGTAATTTTGTATCAAGGTTTATTTATTATAAAAAATGTTGCCAATTTAAACTTTTTCTGCGTTGCCCTAACTAAACGAATAAAAAAGAAACGTAGTAAAAATTAACTCATGCCTTAATTGAATAATACAGTAATATTGACAGGTATTGATGTTCTGCAACGAAAACCTACTTTTCAGTAAAAACTGAAATGTGATTTTGTATCAAGGTTTATTTTATTATAAAAAATGTTTCCAATTCAAACTTCTTCTCTCTGCATTGCCCTAAGCGAATAAAAAGAAACGTAGTAAAAAATTAACACATGCCTTAATCGACTAATACAGTAATATTGACGATTTTTTCCCTAAATTTTAGTTAAACAAACAAAACGCATGAGTTTGATGCAGATTTTTCTGGGATACTCAAATCTTTAGGAATTTTTTAATTGAAGCGAGCAAAGCAAATTTTTTCCTTAACGCAGATGAATGAAAAACAAATGATGTGAGATTGTTGTTTTTGAAAATTAAAATTCAGTATTAATTTTTCTGCTAATGAACGTGCTTTGTTAATGCAAGATTTCGAATTTTTGCTTTTTTTCTGGAAAATTGCAAATGTTTAATTTCATAGCTATTTTGCTTACATCAGAACATATTTATATATAAAGTAATTTAGCTAACCTTAGCGTTTACTACAAAAAATTCAGCATGATTCGCACAAATTACTATATCCCTATATATGCAGCGTCTTTTTGCAATTTATTTTTCAGACAATGAATGTAATTCATTATTTCTGGCCTTAATCGACTAATACAGTAATATTGACGGGTATTGATGTTACTTTCTGCAACGAAAAACAATTTTTAACACAGTACTCGTTGTCGTATGTATTTGTGTTGTAATCAATACTACAAAATAGGCAATAGATAGTATCAGTGGTTGAGGTACTAAGAATTCTTTTATAATCACTTGGATTAAGAACAATTTTGTTTTGTTTAATAGTAAACACATCATGTTTGTCTTATATAATTAAACATTGCTGTTTCTTATTCACACAGATATATAAAAATATTATAACACCGTTTAGTTAGAAATCTCATCCGATCTACTTTTCAGTAAAACTGAAATGTGATTTTGTATCAAGGTTTATTTTATTATAAAAAATGTTGCCAATTCAAACTTCTTCTCTCTGCATTGCAATTCAAACTTCTTCTCTCTGCATTGCCCTAAGCGAATAAAAAGAAACGTAGTAAAAATTAACTCATGCCTTAATCGACTAATACAGTAATATTGACGATTTTTTCAGGGTATTGATGTTACTTTCTGCAACGAAAAACAATTTTTAAAACAGTACTCGTTGTCGTATGTATTTGTTGTAATCAATACTACAAAATAGGCAATAGATAGTATCAGTGGTTGAGGCGCATTTTACAGTTAATCTCAAAATTGCTGCACTAATCTCGGATACGGTTTCAGCATTCATGATTCTATAGAAAATTAAAATACACTACTCAATATACGTATTTCTCTATTTAATATTTATACCAAATATCATCTGACGTAAGCAAAACAATTTCAAAAAGGTTCATTCATCTGAGTTTACGGAAAACACGTAAGCAAAACAACTGTAAAAAAGAAATAGCATCAAATCAAAATAATTGCATAGCGAATTGCTTTGAATGCAATTGTTAAAAAATCTCCTTTATTTACGTTTTTATTCAAGATGATTTTCAAGCAGAGTTTGCATTCAGTACGTAACTATGACAAACAATTCGCTAAGCAAGCATTTCCAGTATTTACAAACTGAAGGCGACTTTGAGCAAAACAGCTGTAAAATGGAATTCGCATACAACATCATTTTTCATTCAGTTACGTTTACTATGAAAAAATGTTTTATATGACCTTTGATTTTATGATGTGTATACAGAAAAAATACACACAATCATTACAGCGCTATTTTTTATGGATACATATGAAAAAATGTGAAAACCTGAATTAGGATCGGCTTTATATTACTTTCAATGGAACATACATAATCATCTAGCGTTTACTACAAAAATTCAGCATGATTCGCACAAATTACTATATCCCTATATATGCAGCGCCTTTTTGCAATTTATTTTTCAGACAATGAATGTAATTCATTATTTCGGGCCTTAATCGACTAATACAGTAATATTGACGGGTATTGATGTTACTTTCTGCAACGAAAAACAATTTTTAACGCAGTACTCGTTGTCGTATGTATTTGTTGTAATCAATACTACAAAATAGGTAATAGATAGTATCAGTGGTTGAGGTACTAAGAATTCTTTATCATCACTTGGATTAAGAACAATTTTGTTTTGTTTAATAGTAAACACATAATGTTTGTCTTATATAATTAAACATTGCCGTTTCTGTACAGTCTGATACCGATTAAAAAATGTTTGCATCGTTTTCTGAAAAAATTCAGCTCTGTAATCTATTCTAATGAACAAAACAGTATGTAAGCGAATATAATTATACCTCAGCAGAAAATAATGAATTAGTTTCATTGTATGAAAAAGAAATTGCAATGAATGCACATAATAAAAACCCTAAATTAGATTTATTTCGTTAAATAATGATGAAAAATGAATTGCTTTAACAGTTTTATGGAAAAATGTCATGCGTTGCACATTGCATATTCTATTTGCAGGACGTTAAAGTTATTTTTTCCCTAAATTTTTAGTTAAACAAACAAAACGCATGAGTTTGATGCAGATTTTTTCTGGGATACTCAAATCTTTAGGAATTTTTTAATTGAAGCGAGCAAAGCAAATTTTTTCCTTAACGCAGCTGAATGAAAAACAAATGATGTGAGATTGTTGTTTTTTGGAAATTAAAATTCAGTATTAAGTTTTCTGCTGATGAACGTGCTTTGTTAATGCAAGATTTCGAATTTGCTTTTTTTCTGAAAAATTGCAAATGTTTAATTTCATAGCTATTTTGCATACATCAGAACATATTTATATATAAAGTAATTTAGCTAACCTTAATAAATACTTGTTTGAAATGAATGTCAATCGCTTTAAGTGAAAAAAAAATCAGTGAGACAAACCGCTCTTTTGGCGCTTTGTGAGTTTATTCACACAGATATATAAAAATATTATAACACCGTTTAGTTAGAAATCTCATCCGATCTACTTTTCAGTAAAACTGAAATGTGATTTTGTATCAAGGTTTATTTTATTATAAAAAATGTTGCCAATTCAAACTTCTTCTCTCTGCATTGCAATTCAAACTTCTTCTCTCTGCATTGCCCTAAGCGAATAAAAAGAAACGTAGTAAAAATTAACTCATGCCTTAATCGACTAATACAGTAATATTGACGATTTTTTCAGGGTATTGATGTTACTTTCTGCAACGAAAAACAATTTTTAACACAGTACTCGTTGTCGTATGTATTTGTTGTAATCAATACTACAAAATAGGTAATAGATAGTATCAGTGGTTGAGGTACTAAGAATTCTTTTATCATCACTTGGATTAAGAACAATTTTGTTTTGTTTAATAGTAAACACATCATGTTTGTCTTATATAATTAAACATTGCCGTTTCTGTACAGTCTGATACCGATTAAAAAATGTTTGCATCGTTTTTTCTGAAAAAAATTCAGCTCTGTAATCTATTCTAATGAACAAAACAGTATGTAAGCGAATATAATTATACCTCAGCAGAAAATAATGAATTAGTTTCATTGTATGAAAACAAATTGCAATGAATGCACATAATAAAAACCCTAAATTAGATTTATTTCGTTTAGATTACCGCTAATTCTACGTAGTATGTTTGGAATTTAAGTCTCCATAGTAAAAAATTAACTCATGCCTTTATCGACTAATACAGTAATATTGACGATTTTTCCTAAATTTTAGTTAAACAAACAAAACGCATGAGTTTGATGAGCAAATTGCTTTGGATGCAAATTGTTTAAAAAAAAATCTCCTATATTTACGTTTTTATTCAAGGCGATTTTCAAGCTTGAATCGTGCATGCTATCTCTAATTGCAGAGTTGCTTTCAGTACATATCTATGACAAACAATTCGCTAATGCCGCATTTCCAATATTTACATACAAAAACCACTACAAAAGGAATTTAGCATACAACATCATTTTTTTTCATTCAGTTGCGTTTTATACGATCTTTGATATATGATGTGTACAGAATATACATTATAATTACAGCGCTATTTTTTTATTATGATTACATATGAAATATTTTAAATAAAAACAAAGCAAATTTTGAAAAAAAAATGTCTCAGATTAAACCGTCTTTGTTTAATAATTTTTACACACTCATGGATTTAAAGAATTTCACACAAATTACCTATATGCATGTAAATTGTAACTTTTTCAGTAAAACTGAATGTGATTTTTAGTATCAAGGTTTATTTTTATTATAAAAATGTGTTCAATTCTAACTTCTTTCTCTGCATTGCCCTAAGCGAATAAAAAGAAACGTTGTAAAAAATTAACTCATGCCTTAATCGACTAATACAGTAATATTGACGGGAACTGATGTTACTTTTTGCAACGAAAACAATTTTTAACGCAGTACTCGCTGGTCGTATGTATCAGTGGTTGAGGTACTAAGAATTCTTTTATCATCACTTGTATTAAGAACAATTTTTGTTTTGTTTAATAGTAAACACATCATGTTTTTGACTGATATAATTAAACATTACTGTTTCTGTACAGTCTGATATCGATTAAAAAAATGTATAAACTCAAGTTCTTTCAGTTGTACTGAAAAAGTACGCAATTTTTTTCAGAAAACGATGCAAATTTTTAATTTTTTCTAACAGGTCAGTTTATTATTTAATATAAATACTTCACGTAGATTTTTTATCAACAGTATAGAAAAAAGTCTATGATATCGATTAAAAAAATGTATAAAAGTCAAGTTCTTTCAGTAAATATTTTAAAATGATTTCTAGATAAAATATGGTATATACGCGTGCACAGTTTCGAAGCCAGGCCGGTCTTCCATTAATGCTGACTAATTTATTTATTATTCTGTTGATGTTAGCATTAAAAAAATTTATACATGACTGGCTTTATTAAATTTTCATAGATTTCATATTTTTCTATAATTGCTATCTAGACAATACCTTAGCATTAAATTCTTGCTTACATGAGTTGAATTTTCTGCTGTTCTTGTTGTTTAATATCCTTATATACTCAAGATATGTGTGTGTGATAATCGTTCAATCTTTATTATCAAGTTGTAGTTGTGTGTTCTATAAAACATATCAAAAATGAAAACCTTTTTTTTAAAAAAATTGTCCTTGTCAGGAAAGAATAATGATAGTGATTGGACTAAAATTATTGAGTAGTTTATAGTCAATCCAAATTAAGTACTGGTGAAAAAATCGTTGACGCCGTGAGCAGATCCACCAATTGCAATGTACGATCTAATGACTCCAATACAGAGTATGTATTTCGTTAGCTTAATATATAGATTTAATTTTCTTAATGCATTTACTTGATATATAATATTCATTTGAATCTTTTTTTAGTTAACACGAAGAAGAACAACCAGAAAACGACCGCGCGTCAAAGATGAAGAAGACAGCCCTCATAGAATTGATAATGCAATTTTTTTTTTGACCGTTCAGAGTTGGAGTGAGTTAGAACTGTTCTTTTATATTTGGGAAACTTAAGTGAATTATAGTATGTTTAATCTAGAGTACATAACATTATATATATATATATATATATATATATATATATATATATATGTATTTTATAGATTACAATAAAGAAACATACATTGTGTGTTTCATTTCACATTACTCCCGATTTAATAACTACGTAATCTCAGTTTACAGAACGGTGTAAAGCAATTTTTGACTTTTAATCTGAGTGCATATTTCGAATAGATGCTCTCATTTTTTTTGCGATTAAAGTTAGAAATGCATTTCAAATAGATGCTTTCATATTTTTTTGTAATTGAAATTAGAAATGCATGTGATCTAAAATTGCAGAGTTGCCTTCAGTACGTAAATATGGAAATGCAAATGCTGAAAAAGCATTAGACTAGACTATCGTTGACAAGAAAAAAGCTGTCTGACATGAGTTGAATTTTCTGCTGTTCTTATTGTTTAATATCTTTATATATACTCAAGATATGTGTGTGATAATCGCTCAATCTTTATTGTCAAGTTGTAGTTGTGTTCTATAGAACAAATAAAAAAAATAAAAACTTTTGTTAAAATTGACAGGAAAGAATAATGATAGTGGATTTTTTTTTAAGTTGGAGCATTTCATAAATTTCCACGTTTATATAGTTCTTGTAGATAAACTGAGTTCGCGATTTAAATAACTACGGCTTGTTATTCTTTAAAAGCGAGAATGAGAAAATTGGTGCAGTCAGTCTGCCTATCTGTTTGTCTGTCTTTGGCAAATTTTTCGATATATCTGTACAATTTGTTAAATGTTGTAAAACCAGTAAAGAGCTATTGCGTTGATCAATTATAATTGCTTTCAGGGTTGAGAGTCCCATTCGTGCTGTCTGAGTTTAATTGTTTTTTCTGCAGACATCAGCATTAAAGATTTCTTACTGACTACAATAATAATACATACACAATCTTTTCTATTTGTTTTTATTATTATCAAACCATTCTTTTAATAACAAAGTATTTTGTTTTTGCAATAGATAGGTTTCCATCCATTTCTTCTTTTCTATACCCTTCACACATACTTCTTCACCGAGTCGGATAATTTGCTTCGGCTAACATTGTAAAATTATATTAAAATAAATAATACAGACACAATCTTTCTATTGTTTTTTATTATTATCAAGCCATTCTTTTAATAACAAGGTATTTTGTTTTGCACATTGCAGATTATTATTGCTGTGTCTACAACAATGTATGTTATATTTTAAACGGTTGTTGATTTTAACTCCGATATCTTAGGACAACCTAGTGCAAGCATATCAGTTACAACGTTTTGCATTAGATAGGTTTCAATCAATTTCTTCTTTTCTAGACCCTTCACAAATACTTCTTCACCGGGTAGGATAATTTGCTTCAAATAAAGCGCTATATATGATAAACCCATTCCAGCCGTTGAAGATTCATCCAAGAAAGACCATGAATATTCTTTGTCACCCAGTCGTTATGTTTTATATGATCTTGGCTCAAACAACTGGACTGCATTGGCAGTTTAAAATTTGATGCCAGACAACACCTTTCAACAAGTCCAAAACCGCAATTTCTTTACACACAAACTCGTTTTTCTTGTATTTAAATCCCTGAATGTCAATTATATACATGTTTGTATGTAAATATATGCAGTAAACTTCGACTAATTAAATTAATATCAGGAGCAATCTCCTTATATAGCAGATTACCACCATCTGCGTACTTTGCCAACCCACTTTTCAACCTATCACAAGAGTGAACACATTTTGAATTGAAACCGGCCCATGTGTGTATTTGCAGCCTCTAAACATAAATCAGAATCCACTTTAATTAAACACAATTGACTTGAATGCAATATTTTGCATCTGTCATACTTTATAACTTCTAGCTAGAAAACCAAATTCAAAACATCTACACAATTTTCTCTGCACTTACATTTTTCAATATACGTGTGTTTTGAAGTATGTATGTTCCATTGAAAGTAATATAAAGCCGACGTGCCTACAAGTATTTTACATTTGAAAAGAATTCAGGTTTTCACATTTTTACATTAAAAGTATATAACGCCGATCCTAATTCAAAACGGTGCACGTGTTAAACACAATTGACTTGAATGCGATATTTTTTTTGCATCTGTCATACTTTATAACTTCTAACTAGAAAACCAAATTCAAAACAGCTACACACATTTTCTCTGCACTTACATTTTTCAACATACGTGTGTTACATTGAAAGTAATATAAAGCCGATCCTAATTCAAAACGTGCCCACAAGTATTTTACATTTGAAAAGAATTCAGGTTTTCACATTTTACATTAAAAGTATATAACGCCCATCCTAATTCAAAACGGTGCACGTCTAACTTCTCGATAGAAAACCGAATTCAAAACAGCTACACACATTCTTCTCTGCACTTTTCAACATACGTGTGTGTTTTCATTGAAAGTAATATAAAGCCGATCCTAATTCAAAACGTGCCCACAAGCATTTTACATTGAAAGTATAGAAGAATTCATGTTTTCACAACTATTTTACATTGAAATGTTTTCACGACTATTTTACATTGAAATCATATAGGGCCGATCCTAATTCAAAACGATTCAGCCGTATTCTACACATGGAAAATACGTCTGTCGCGTTTTGAAGTAGGACCGGCCCTACCTCACTACTGTTGTCGGTTCGTGAGTGAAGTCAATAGTGTCGCCGAATGTGAATTTATCGATAAACCCCTAAAAAGTTCAAGTGATGGTGCATACGTAACACGTCCAAGAATTCGTCTTACAGTCCACTTCGTTAAATGGTATGAACGACACAACAATAGAATAACGCGGAAGTCGATATATAAAATTATAAGGCGCCCTAGCGCGTAAATAAACATATAGTTATTTATTATACAAGAGAAAAAAGTACTAGATTATAGCTCGTGGTGTGTTTGTCTCCAGACGCGAAGCGGAGGGAGACAAAACACCTAGAGTTAAAATCTTACATTTTTACCCGTGTATAATAGACTATTTTTTTCTGTGACAGGCAAAACGATGATTTAATATTGAAAAAATATTACAATATATTAAAGTCAAAAATCGATGTCAAGTTTGAAGTTTCAAACAAGTAATCAAATATCTGTCAATTTAATTCTGCGAGTGGTTTCAAAAATTGCTTACATAAGTTGTTTATATCGGTTGTTTTGAACGCAACGAGGTTATGATACGATGTTATGTTACACCCGAATGTTACAAGTGTGGACCCACTTTAAATTAAATATCATCGTGTTCTTATTTATTTGCACATACCCGGGAAAAAAGTACTCATTTTTTTCCCGGGGAAAAAGTAAATTCATAAAAAGTGACATTTTGTTACCTGTCATGAAACATTAAACGTCAAATTTTTCATGGCAGAGAAAAAAGTATTTAAAAAAATTTATTTTAGAAATTTAACTTTTAACTCAGTTAACTCAGTTATTTTTGTAAAGCTATTATACGAACCTGGGACATCTTTCTAGTAGAATCCCCCCTTCATCCGAATTTGTGGACACCCAATATTTAAAACCACAGTCAAAATTTCAAACAAAACCCATACAAAATTAAAATTAGCACCTTTTCGAGTTACATAACTTCAATTCCATTTCTACAAAATTCCGTTTTTACACAAAAATCAATGAAAATGCTGATTTGTAATTTTGGACATCTTGGAAGTGTTTGCCACAACCTCCGAGCTTCTAACTGCCATTCTGTGACGATGTTACGTAGCATAACATCACTTTTTGGTCCGTTCTAAACGCGTAAAAGTTCATAATTACCATGCATTTATGGTAGTATCGGTCGAATTCGGTAGGGTATTTTTTTAGTTTTCATATTTGTTTATCCCTTTACAATAAGGAAACAGCAGTGCACATTAAATTATGGTTTAACCTGATATTAAAATTGCTCATAACTCTTAGTATGAGCAGTGACTTTTAGGTTATTCGGTATTTTATTGCGGCTGCTCAACTTCTGTAATATTCATATACAATATAGCATATTATAGCCTCATATATTTAAAAGCACCAAGCTATCCAATAACCGTAAAGTAATATAAATGGACTAAGATGGATGTATTTATATTTAATATCCTTTTAGTATCACTGAACGTTTTACGGCTAACGTTCCATTCGCGAAAACGTATCTAAGGTGTTCATAAATGGTTCAAGTTACAGTGTACATCCATTCTTGTTTCAGTGAGCTATTTTCTGTACGTACCAATACCGTATACGTAACAGCATTATTTACCCTGTGAATGTATATCATGAAACAGTTTTCGATTATAATATTAGTTAATAAGGGAACATGCGCACCTGAGGCAGCAAAATCGTTTAACGTCCCATTTGTTTAATTGGGCAATCAAAGAAACGGCTAGCAATATTGTAAATGGTTAAATTAAATTAACTGCGACTCAATAAACAGAAAAAGCTTCAGTTCAACTTTCAAGTACCTATACTAAAGCACAAAATTTCATCAAGGTTTGAGAAATCCCAGCTGTCTTAAAAACTTTAAATTTTGTCAAGTTCAAACATGATCTAAATAAATATGGAGATTAGAAAATCACGGGACGGCGATAAACTAACGTGATTAATATGCAAATAAAACTTTACACAGAACCAAAATTAACAAGAAAAAGCTAAATAAGTGTGGAAAATTATTCAACTATCTAGAATTAGCAAGTAGGAGCAAGGCTTATTGAGGATTTTCAGCAATCATCACAAATAATTTCTCGGAGTTTCTGAAAATGTTGTTCCTTACATTCATAAAGGATTCCATAAAAAGAATATAATTATTTTATTCTCCTCTTTCAGAGCTTGAGCTACAAAACGGATAAGAGTAAGCAACCAAAATATCTAATATTGAATTCTTCGTAATACCCGTACATTCGCAACCCTCTCTAGTCACCTTATTTTGTCCATACCAGTGCCTCTGATCGTTTCTTTGCAGCTTTTCTGAGACCACAAGTATCACGACCATACAGAACCACAATCCACGTACAGCCTTTAATTATTTTTCTTGATTCTCTATTTGTTGTTAAAAACTTCTTTGTCGTTTGAAAACATGCTCTTATTTCTTTTTTCTTACTGTTGTTTTATATTCTTTAAATTTTGTTAAATGAGAATAACAAGCACCTCTTCCTCAGCGCCCACATTTGTCCTCTTTTACATTATCATTGTCGAACATCTTTATTCTTTTCACAACCAGTATCTTACCTTGCAGATCAATCAAATTTTCACTTGTTGAGTTTGTATCTTTCTTTAGTATATTGTTTAGTTTTCCATATATGTGTTGTCCTTCCTCAAAAACAACGAATTTGCACATCCTATTTTCTATCATGTATTTAATATATGTTCTCTATATACTACTTCTACCATAACTTTTCCCATTTTTAATGGTTTCGTAAATAGTTTTCCGCATTCGGTATTTCAAACGGTCACACTTTTGGTTTCCTTTTCATCTGATTAAAATCAGGCAATCTGGAAAACCTAACGTAAAAGAATAAATGAAGTAAAAACAAATTAATAGTGTAGGTGAAGTGTAATATTGAACGTCATACAGCAAAAGTACAAAGCGGGAACTTCACAACATTATACTCAAGAGAAGAAGAAAATGAAAAACGATTAAACGGAGCATATTAACTTCGGCCTTCGAGAAAACGAATAGTTCTAATGTACATACTTAAGCAAACGTGAAAGAAAAGTCGAGTTAGCTTTTGCACGAAAAACGCTTTCGTAATAGTGAACACAATTTATGTAACACGAAAGAACATCGAGAATAAGTAGCTAACACAATGTTCCAAAAAAAGTGCAGTCACGTTCAAATGTGGATACGGAACTCTGACTACGGCTTGTTAGTATGAGTACAAAATTGTGAACCAGCTCCTAAAAAATATTAAATATAGAAAGACTTTAGAAAAATGACTTCGCAAAGTAGGCAATAGTTTGCGAAAGAAATGAATTAATATTAAAAAACTAGAAAACCTAAAAGCTATATACAAAAATTGGCGGAAAATCACAGGTATAGGAACAAGCAGTTAGGAAAGAGAAAGTAACAACAAAGATAACATAAAATAAACGAAAAGAGTGAAAAAATGTCACAAACGAGAACGGCTAAGAATGTACAGAAAGTTTAATAGCGAATAGAGGAGAAAAATAGATGAAACAAGTAAAGAAGCTACGAAAAAATATACAACATAGAAATTAGAAAGAATGACAACAATTTGGCGTTTAAAAACATGAAGTTGACACACACAAAAAGACAAAAATATAAAGAATTTGAGAAGTATAAATAGACACAGAAGAAAGATTCTTCTAAATCTTCTTTGGGAATAGTTTTTAAAATTATCTTTATTAACGTTTCGATCCATGACCTAGGATCGTTTTCAAAATAATAAAAACTTCAAGTTTGACATTTATGACATAAATTGAAGGTGACTTTGATTTATTGATGTTCGAAATATTTGGTTTGATGAAATAAGACATAAAATTAGAAAACAATAGAAGGGAAACGAGCTATATACATGCTGTGTGAGAATTTCAGAGAACTATGTAAGCTAACTCAGAATATAAATAAGTGCAGGTACGTGTCCAACCAGTTTTGAGATGAAGATCCAATGATGATGATGATGAAGCATATTAACAACCCCTGTAAAACAGCATTGGTATCTGACAAGTGTAAACCCGCAATAGGGTTACCTCACAACCATATACAATCTCCGTTAAACAGTATTGGTATCTGACAAGTGTAAACCCGCCATAGGGTCGCCTCAGATCCATATACAACCTTCATAGAACAACATTGGTATCTGACAAGTGTAAATCCGCCATAAGGTCGACTCAGAACCATGTTAAAAATCTACCAAAGAGGTAGCCTAAATCATAATGATTTTCCCCTTCAAAATAAATATAAAAAACGACTACTTAAGCCTTTTAATAATACAATCGCACACTTCTTTAATAACCATCCTCTCAATTGTATAAATAGAAACATGTTAAAAAATGTTTTCCAATTCCCAAGTTATTGAATTTATATAAAATTCACCAATAAAAATTAATCAGCTGATTTCACGTTAAGCGTATTGGCTACCTACAAAAAAGTCGGTCCCAGGCCGTAACACAAATTGAAGGCAATAATTTATTTAAACTTTAAAAATTTTTTACTTAGTGTACTCAAACCAAATATTTCGAACATCAATAAATCAAAGTCACCTTCAATTTATGTCATAAATGTCAAACTTGAAGTTTTTATTATTTTGAAAACGATCCTAGGTCATGGATCGAAACGTTAATGAAGATAATTTTAAAAACTATGAGTGGTTTAATCCCCAAAGAAGATTTAGAAGAATACTAAACAAACCACAACAAACATACAGGGAGTATTTACAGAAGAAAGATGTTCTGAAAAAGTGAAAGTACGAGTAGAAAATTTATAAAAAAAACAATCTCTCATTCATATAAAATAGAAATAAAAGGTGAGGCAAAAGTGGAAATGGAAAACAAATTACTATATTTCTTGCAAAATTTATGAAAAATTATACAGAAAAAAATACATCGTAGTTAATTCAATCGCCTTTCTTTGACTTTCCGTTAGGGTGATTTGTTTGGTTGAAAGTCGTAGTGAACGGGTAATCGACAATATGGCAAAACGAAAGCATATATATATATATATATATATATAAAATCGACAATATGGCAAAACGAAAGTATATATATATATGCTTTCGTTTTACCATATTGTCGAGTTCCAGTTCTTTTCTATATATATTGTTGTGGATTCAAAGGGTTAAATCAGTGGTAAACAATAAAATTTCAACCACCCTGTATATAGAAAAGAACGATTTATTTACGCGCAAAATTAATGTGAGTTATTTAAGGAAAACGGACATGTATTGACGTATATCTATAATTAATAATGGTATATTACAAATTACATAAAGAAAAAACAGTGTTAAAGCAAATAGAAATTCATAATAAATTTTAATAATAAATTTATTTTAATTCAACACGTATAAGCATAAGAGAACGTGCTTGCGTAACAAAATCAATAATTCCAAGGTATATGTAGTTCGTTGTATACAAATACGACGAAATACAAAGTCTAGGAATTGTTGTGCTAAACATTCAATAATTAATGAACACCTGCGTTTTAAAAAGCTTACCATCGAAGAAGTCGAGCATGTATTAAGATAGGATTTCATAGAAATATTTTCAACCGTCAGTTGGTATAAACCACAAGGCTAACAAACTTCTTACAGAGCGAGGGAAATGCACGATCGGTTATGTGCAACAGATAGAGACAGGTAGAGAAGCATTGAGATTGAAAACGCACGTACCATATACACGTGAAGTGGAGATGAGCTGTCATCAATATCGATTTTCTGTAACTCAAGTGGGGTTTTAAACGCGACAGCAGCCATGCATAAGACAGAGATGAATATAGTTCAGGCGGGGTTCATGATGACAGAGAATTTTATCATTGGTTAAAAACAGACAGTTTTCCAAACGTAGACACACGCGAAGGTTGGGAGCGCTTTTTCGGATACGGCACGTAGACCGGAGTAAATTTCAGGAATTTCAAGACGGTTGTATGCAAAAATTTTAGAATTTAGATTTGAAAACAAGCTGTTCACTTGAAGTGTGCCCCGGGTGGGGTTTTGAAACGATATAAATACTCTATCTAAATTATTGAGGTTCTCTTGTCTGTTCTTCGCTTCTAGATTACTTTACTACGATAAAATACTGAATGCTGACCACCCCAACGGCAGAGATTTTTTTGTGAGTATTGTATGTGTTCATACAGTAAATTTAGTGCTTACAAGTGTAACTTAGTAGTAGCGGGCATCTATTTATTAACGCGAAGTACGTGTAGTGTATATCAAATTAATAGAGGTCTGGCTACTACAATACAAAGCACGAAAATCGATAAATGGAAGCATGATATATGTGGGGTAAGCTTCACAAATAACCAAGATTGTACGCTGATATATGGAATGGTACTATGAAACGAGGCGCTTGGCTCGCAAATGGTGTTATCGTCTGTGGATTCGCTGAGTATCACAACGAATGGTAACAAAGCCGAGGTGTTCTAGCGATCATCTTCGAAGGAATGGAAGCCTGAAGAATTCTCCAGGTAATTTATTTGAAATTTCTGTTGTTTGATAAACATTTGTGAAATTTTGGTGCTGTGTGATTGACTTGTTGGGGTTTATTTAGGGTTGTAGAAACGTATTGAAAAACATACATGTACTGGACAATTTATTAAGGTTAGATATTGAAAAGGGATGTATTTAAAACATACAAAATTTTATTCTGGATATAAATTGGATTGTAAAGTGTAAACGGGTCTATAACTTTTGTAAATACTCCCTGTATGTTTGTTGTGGTTTGTTTAGTATTCTTCTTAATCTTCTTTGGGTATTAAACCACTCATAGTTTTTAAAATTATCTTTATTAACGTTTCGATCCATAACCTAGGATCGTTTTCAAAATAATAAAAACTTCAAGTTTGACATTTATGACACAAATTGAAGGTGACTTTGATTTATTGATGTTTGAAATATTTGGTTTGAGTACACTAAGCAAAATTTTTAAAGTTTAAATGAATAATTGCCTTCAATTTGTGTTACGACCTGGGACCGACTTTTTTAGGTAGCCAATACGCTTAACGTGAAATCAGCTGATTAATTTTTATTGTAAAAATTCAATAACTTGGGAATTGGAAAACATTTTTTAACATGTTTCTATTTATACAATTTAGAGGATGGTTATTAAAGAAGTGTGCAATTGCATTGTTATAAGGCTTAAGTAGTCGTTTTTTTATATTTATTTTGAAGGGGAAATCATTATGATTTAGGCTACCTCTTTGGTAGATTTTAACATTGTTCTGAGGTAACCTTATGGTGGGTTTATACTTGTCAGATACCAATGTTGTTCTATGAAGGTTGTATATGGATCTGAGGCGACCCTATGGCGGGTTTACACTTGTCAGATACCAATACTGTTTAACGGAGATTGTATATGGTTGTGAGGTAACCTTATTGCGGGTTTACACTTGTCAGATACCAATGTTGTTTTACAGGGGTTGTTAATATGCTTCATCATCATCTTCATTGGATCTTCATCTTAAAACTGGTTGGACACGTACCTGCACTTATTTATATTCTGAGCTAGCTTCCCTTCTATTGTTTTCTAATTTTATGTTTTACTTCACCGAGATTCAGTGAAGGGGGTTAAGCAACCTGTGGCTACCAAGATCCCCCAACACTTAGATATTTGCCGAAATAATGGTTTTCTAGTTAATATGCTTATTGTTATATAATTAACTATTGTATGTATAAATAGAAATCATGTATGTAGGCTGTATTTCATGTTAATATCGCAAGGAAAACCCAGGAAAAACTTGCAATGCTACCTAGATATTGGGGGCATTTGATTTTTATTTGTTATTTCTTTTAGTAATGGAATCCATTGTTTACTGAAAGTTACGGATTCGTTTGCAACGCAGTTATTTTTATGTAAGGCTGTAACACAAATTGAAGGCAATTATTCATTTAAACTTTAAAAATTTTGCTTAGTGTACTCAAACCAAATATTTCAAACATCAATAAATCAAAGTCACCTTCAATTTGTGTAATAAATGTCAAACTTGAAGTTTTTATTATTTTGAAAACGATCTTAGGTTATGGATCGAAACGTTAATAAAGATAATTTTAAAAACTATGAGTGGTTTAATACCCAAAGAAGATTAAGAAGTATAACTTTTGTTTTGGTTTATGCAAGGTGTAAAAGGCATATATAAACTAAACTGGGTTATTATGAGCTCACCATACTCCAGTGTACAGTCAATTTAAGGTAATATGTGGGGCCCATCTACTCATATTTTTTTTAAATTTGTTTGAAAATAATTAGAAAATCAAGGACTTTAAAAATATACTATATTTAACTTTTATAATGAGTGTATCAAACTGTTTTTTTTATATATGTGAATAATTTATCTGTTAAGAGCTGTAAATAAAAGGTTGCATGATTGTTGTATTATTTGGTGATTTTATTGAATGGTGTGCGAGTGTGAAAGAGGAATGGTAGTAAATTTAGGTATCCGAGAAGAGGCACAGCTGAGCTAGTCAGGGAAGCTGCAGAAGGTTTCTGAAGCAGAAATAAAATGGTAAGGAATTTTTTTTTAAATTTTTGCATTTTTGAAAATTCTATGTTGTCCCAGCTTCGTCCAAGAATTTTTCTAAGATTTCACAGCAATCTTATGACGCCCAATCCGTGGGGCGAGAATTGGTTTAGAGGAATCCAGTGCAATATATATATATATATATATATATATATATATATATAAATTTTGCTATGTATTTTTCTCAAGCCCCACGTTGGTTCGTCTATAAATTTGCTGTAGTAGCACCCTCACTTGTTGTAGTCGTATGTAATAAACGTTCTACTTATCGCCACCGCTCTGTGTCTCTCTCAAATTTAATCTTTTACTTTTAGTATTATGCCACGGCTAGCCCTTTTTAATCTAAACAGAGTGCACAACGTTACGATTATCAATTTTCCTCTTTCACCCCTTTATGATTACCAGTGTGAATTGATAAAACGAAGTCAATCAACATTCATATAATGAAAAGAAATAATATTTACAATTTTTGAAATTCTTTAAATACACCCTTCAATCAATTAATATCATATGGATTATTTATCCCAAAATTGATATACTTTTAATTAAAAATAAAGTCACCAAAAACTACCTCTTTACAAAAAAATCTGGAACGTTCGAAACCTCGTAATGTTTATTACGTAAGTTTAATGTATGCAATGTTTCTTGTTGACTTCTTTACAAGTTATGGATAAATTGAATAAATTCAGTATTAAAATTTAAATTGAAAAATATCTTAAAATTAAGTAGATCTGACCTGTGATATGTTGTATCGTGTTGTGGATCAACACCCCCTTGCTGTCTTCAATCGAATACCAATGCTCCGCTTTGTTGAACCAATATTTCAGTACAGTTACCCCTTGTTTTCCAAAAATCACCTCGTTCTTTATTTTATATTTCTCTGCCTATGCTTTGAATCTCTTCCCTTAAATACTTTCGACGCAGATTAGAATTGTACCAGAAGCCAATTAGAATTTGATTAGAAGTCAATTCGAATTGTACCAGAATCCGATTAGAAGCCCTATAGGATTATAAATATTTAATTTAAATTAATTACCCAATTTCTACTCACGTTTTCTGAGAAACTTTTCATATATTCTTAATACAATTTTTTTTATGTAGCACTATTTTCACTATAACATAAATTTGATATATTCTAAACTTTATTTATTTGACGTGTAGATTTCTGGTTAAGCGTGTCGTAGCTTCGACGTGCATCAAGTGTGGACTGACTTATCTTATCACCGGTGGGTGTTAAATAGCCTTTTCCCACTACATCTAGGTTATGTTTCCAAGCAGTTTTGCAGATTGTCGCGACCAACCACGCTTTGTCTTTAATATTCCTTGTATTTTTAAGCTGTTTCTGATGAAATTATTTTCGGATTTTCATACCAGGCTGGTTATTTGCGATCTTTGATACCTTATAATTTGTTATCGTTGCCAGACTTTCAACTTACGTCTGTTGTTTTGTATAAATAATGTCTTTGGATAATTGTACAAAAATAAATAATGTAACTCTAGTGCTGTTTTCGTTTATGTATTTATTTATTTGAAAGTGCGTTTTCCTATCAAAGCGCTCATGGTTCCAATGCAATTGCATGAAGATTTGTTAGGTTTCATCTTATCTACTGCGTATTTTATTTTATAAACTTGTAGAACACTCAACGTAGTTTAAATACATGTACGGTTATTTCTTTGCTGAATACGCGTTCTATTGTTGAAAGATATGCTCACTTGCATTGATTAATGTTAATTACGGTCTATATACAGGGTGTTAAATGCTTGCTTTTTACATAATGTACGAATTTTCTGATTCCTATCGCTATTTACAGTTACTACACGACCCCTTCTACTCACTACACCCCTAAACAACCCCTTATCACCGCAATATATATTATATATATATATATATACATACATATATATATATATATATATATATATATATATAAGTGTTTTCCCGATAAAATGTTACAGTACAATTGGGATATTTTAGTCCAAAAAATTAAAACAAAATAATATTTTGCATATATTTAATTATAAATCGACGTTTCGGCAAGGGTTGTTGCCTTTATCAAGATTCTAAAAAAGGAAAACCAATCATTACAGTCATCAAAAAATGTTATTTTTAAAAATTACTTACTTAATTGTTAATGCATAAATATTAAAATTATAAACACAACCCTACACATCAGGGTTGTTGTTAGTCACAATTGGTTAAAATACAAATATTGGAGCACCCAAAAGTGTCTTATCAGACTGGTTTTAAATTAATTCATTCGTAGTTGGTCGTTTACTCTATAAACATGTAATTTTATTAATTAAATTTAAATAATCCCCTTTTGGGTGCTCCAATATTTGTATTTTAACCAATTGTGACTAACAACAACCCTGATGTGTGTAGGGTTGTGTTTATAATTTTAATATTTATGCATTAACAATTAAGTAAGTAATTTTTAAAAATAACATTGTTTGATGACTGTAAATGATTGGTTTTCCTTTTTTAGAATCTTGATAAACTCAACAACCCTTGCTGAAACGTCGATTTATAATTAAATATATGCATAATATTATTTTGTTTTAATTTTTTGGACTAAAATATCCCAATTGTACTGTAACATTTTATCGGAAATCACTATTATACTAGACTAGTACATTGACTATAAGTGGAGTTTATATATATATATATATATATATATATATATATATATATATATATATATATTCGTTCGTTTTAGCATAGTGTCGATTTCCCGTTCACGTCTGCCATTATAACGATCGGTTTGTTGTTGCACGCGCATACTATGTTTCAGATATTGTTTATGTATGGTTCTGGATGTAGACGGTACTGCAAATAGCTGTTCACCATTATCCAGTTCCCTCCGTCCTTTGTGCTTAGTTCCAAACAGATGCAGCGCTCATTGCTGTATTTTTGTATTATTGTCGTTGTCATGTTGCAGTCGAATACTACTATTGCTGTCATATTGTCTTGCACGTAAAGGAATACTAGTATTGCGTGTAGTTATAGTTGTTCAGCCAGCTGTCGAAGTTCAGGCATTACTGTCTTGCTTCACATTGCGTTTATTTGTCCAATCTTAGTTCGTATGTCCTCCCTTGATCTCTGTGTATGTACTTGCGTGAATGTGAACGTTTGTGTGTTGGTTTGTGTAGAGGTGTGCGTTTGTGCGGTGTCTGTTGTGTTACGATCTCCGTGATTCCCGACCATCGACAACCGGAAATCTGAAACCAGGATCGCGTTCATGCTCGTGCGCCGGCCGTCGGCAGCCGGACACCAGGGGGTCTCGTGCGCAGTCCCTGGTATACACCGATGGCCTTAATACTTCAATGTAGACTTTTCACAGATCCACGGCTTTTTATTAACCCAGAAAACTTAAAGCAGTACTGGCGGCCACTTCATACGGTTCAGGAGAATATTAATAATATTTTATTTGGGCATGGAACCTAAAAATCTGGCGCGTATGTACTATTGGCATTGATACCTAGATGTAGATTCTTTTACAAAGCCGACGCTTTTATATTAACACAGAAAAAAATTAAAGTAGTGTTGGCAGACACTTCATACAGTTCAAGAACAAGTTAATAACTTTTCTATTTGGGTATGGAACCCAACAAAATTAAACTAGTACTGGCGGACACTTTATACGGTTCAGTAAAAAATTAATAACTTTGTTATTTGGGCATGGAATTTAAAAATCTGCCGCATATGTACTGATGGCACGTATAATTGTAATCTGCAGGAAATTAGGTATGCAGCAACGCAATTTATGTCATTCTGAAGATTTGATAAAAAGGTACAGCTTGCCATAGATATTTACAGTAGCACTGATTTGGTTTTCTTAGAAAGATAGTTATTGTATAAGAGCGTTCTTACTTACAAAAGGTTGTATTGTACGAAAGAATGAAGGCGGAGCTAAGTGATATTGGATTAAAATAGGCGTGTCTTTTATCCTGAATTGGTGTGGAAGGGGCGAGACTCTTCGAGGAGGCGGGCAATTGGTTGCTACTTCTAACCGCTAACTTCACTGACGTGAATAATCTACTGTAGAGTGTAGATATAAAAAATACTGAATGATATATTAAAGTATCATTATTTGTATTAGGCCCTACACTTTATTTAACAAATGGTGAAAGACAAACCCACTCAACGATAAAACTTTGTATGTGGGTGGTTGACTACTATATGTCCATTGGTAAAGTATTGGGAAAATAGCAAATGCAATACCGTTTAGGGGTGGGGTGTGATAGTCCATCTAGCCCTTTGACTATTAGTCGAAATATATGATCGCTATAAATTTTCTGTATTCATGCAAAATGCATCGTTATTAAATCTGCAGCTAGGTGCATGGTGCGTAACGGCATACGTACTTTGTGAAAATTTAGTGATCGTTACCCAAATCGTTATTTTCTAAGGAATTTCTATAACTATATCATGCGTGTACTAAAGTATTTCTTACATTTACATTTGTAAAAAATTGCTGAAAATTATATTCTGACAAAATGGTGTACGTATAAATTGATTTTTGATTTTTTTTTTATTAAATTAGTATCTAGAAAGCGACTTATTTTAGATATTCCCATTTCTGCCCTCTAAAAATCGTTTAATATCTATACCGAACAATTTAAAAATAATTTGTTTCGCTGCCTGACTTGAGAAGTATAAATTAAAACGTACAAGCACCCGAATGAAGCATACAATAGGGGCGATTATATCTCTACTATTAACGTATATGTTAATCACATTAAAAACAAATGGAATAGAATAAGTAGTGGGAAATGGTAAAAGTGCTAGCTAAATGTAGACATATGTACGTAGATATAAAAACCTACAATGCTAATTAAAGTTCTCATACTCGACATTTCTAGCATTTTAACCAAACTGTTTTATTATTCAATTTCATATAGTTTTATTTTTATAATTAATTGAACAATAAAACATTGGATTGTATGGCATGTTCCATTCTTCGGAATCCTTAATAATTGAGGAATCCTAAGCTAACGACAGCTACATATAATAGGCGAAAGGTACATACAGAAAGAAAAAGCAATATTTATGGTATTTGTAGATCTATAAAATTCCAAAAAATATTGTCCATTACGTTCAATTTCTTACACACGTGTAATATTGTAGCTGAGTGGGAAACTGAACTTGACAGTCAATATTTCTTACATTTTGTTATAGAGATATCTTGAAAAAGGTCAGGCTCCTGTTTTTGGTTCTAACGACCCGGTTACTAATTAGCCATCCTTACGATTTTACTACATTATTTTATGTACGGTTAAGCAAGTAGTGACGTACTTATCATTCTCTGTCACTTGCACAAGAGTACTTTAAATGGAACGAACGGCGTGTCGGTGATTAATTATAATAAAATATCAAAACCTCAAATTTCTATTCAACAAATTGCTATCAGTTCAAAACAGAACATATGCTGATTGGTTTATCGCTTTGTTCACCTTCAATATTATATTAATAATTATCACACGGTACGCGATTATAAAATAAACAAATCTTCGCTTTCGATTTGTTTATAAACATACGCTATATTGTTATGGCCAAAACCGCCTTATTATTAGAAAGTAAATTGCAAAATTTGTACTTGCATCTCACCTCAATAGCAGACTGCTAAAACTGCTACATTAGCGCGTTTGCCCGGTTTTCAAGCAAAATTGCAACGGGTAGAGGCCATCGAAACTAAATTTGTGAGCTTCAAAATCAAGTTTCTTGAATTCAACTTTAAGGTTACAGAACCTAAAGAAAAGGTTCAATATTTTCAATCTTCTTTCAACGATGTGATTGATGTTATTCACACCCGTTATATTGAAATAAAAGGAAAATTAACACCCGAGCTAGCTACTGCCACAGTCGACCCGGCAACCGTGTCCACGGGTTCGCATTATTTAAAATCCCTGGATATCACTCCATTTTCAGGGCGCATAGAAGACTGGGTTCCATTCATTACCCTCTCTAATGAAACTGTACCTGTTGCTCAAAAATATTAGTATCTCCGCTCATATGTGAAGCGCGAAGCCCTGGCTGTTATAGCCAATCTTTCTCTAGAACATGATTTAGACAACCAAGCATTTGAAAAGCTGGAAACCCGTTACAACTCACCTTGCAGGCATACCAGCTACTACTTGTCGAATCCGCACAAATCCTTTTTGATTAAAAACTCTAACGCTCGCTCCCGTTAGAAACTACACTAATAATGCTTGCCCCCATTGTAGTGCGAATCACAAAATTTACGGCTGCACCTCTTTCAAAAATTTAAGTGTCGACGAACGTTATTTATTAAGAAATTATTTCGTTATGTAAAGTGCTTGAGAAATCATACTCGAGAATGTAAATCTCAAGGCAAATGTAACACGTGTTCCTCTAGTTGGCATCATTCTTTTCTACATAAACCTTGTTACGTTCCAATTTTGCTTTAAAAATTTCCCTGGTTAATTCAATACCCGCTCGAATAAATTCCTTTCTACTGTTAAATCCTTCAACATAATAATAATAAATACGCTCTCTAATAATTCCTCAACTTAAATCTAGTTGCTTTGAAACGACAAGTTTATGCTACAATTAAATAGTTTATATCCTGTTTTAGGTATCCGTGAGCTTGTTAGACATTACGAACGCGTACAATGGTTTTCTCTATTGTTCCAATGTAAAGACTTGTTGAAATAAGGTCGCGCATTATCCAATAAAATCGTGTTTTCGTTTTAATTGAGCTTCGATAAGCGAAAATTTGCAGTTCGAATTCCCGTCATTTTGAACCAATGTTGAATTGGATTCTGCAGCTTGTGCGTTGAAATATTTTCTACATCATTCGTCACCATATTTCTAAAGCAATGCACGTTTGTTTTTTTTTGTTCGACAACTAGGAGGTGTCTTGCATGTATTGGCGAGTTTCCCCGCGCGTACCCATTCTTATGAGTTCTCTTTTTAGCTTTTTTTAGGTGGAGGCCAAATGGGTTCTTTCTTTGTGTAAGCCCACCTATACGTTGCCGTGGACCAGCTGCTTTTGTCTATGGATCGCGGCCGTAGTTACGATGGCAGGGCGAATGAATCCTGAATACCGCGGCGTTTCTGTGTTGATTCGCCACCGACGGATTGCAAGCTAAGTATCCGAACACCTACAGGTATGCAACTAGTTTTCTTTTGTGTGTCAATGGCATATTCCGTATCAGCGTTTGGTGTATTTACGTGACAAGAAACGTGACATTGTAGAACTATTGTTTGTTGCTGCTAATGCATATTATCGCTCTACAGGTGTGATGTGCCATTGTTAAAAATGTTGGATAGACACCCGCTTATTCTTTTATACTGATTGGTCTATTTTACAAACGGCACTATGTACAATTTAAAAGATGTCCGACAAAAGCTCTCACACGTTAATTCTTTCCTACTAATTAGTTATTTTACAAAAGTATTAGGTGAAATTTTAAAAACGCTTGACAAAAGTTCTCACGGGTTTTTTTTACTACTGATTAATTTTATTTTGTGTGAAATACGACATGCGCACTTCGTATCTAAATTCCTAAATTGTCCGTACAATATAATTGTTTGCTGTGAAATAATAACACCTAATTTATTTTCTTTTTGCTTGTTTGTACAGAATCCTTTATTTATTTTTATGTTAATAGATAATCGTGGGCGATGTGTTTTCTTTTTTTTTGTTTTTTGGTATTTAGGTGAATCCCTCCCACTCCCTGCGTTTGATAGTTAGCCTGGTACTTGCTTTTCTTCCGGTTACGTCTAGGTACGTAGCAACCTCATAATAGAAATGTGACCACTCAATTATACCAAACCACAATCGTTAATGCTCCTGAAGTCGCAAACTCTCAAGATGTCGTAACTACATGTAATGTTTCTCATACTTTCGGTACCATGTGATACTACTGAGTACCCTACAAGTTAAAATATTAGACGCCCATGGTAACTACAGCCCGCACATTGTGTTAGACACAGGATCTCAAATAAATGCAATATCCGTTTTATGTGCAGAAAGATTAGTTCTCCAACGTAGTCGGGGTTCCAGACAAATTTCATGTCTCTCTGATGTTCCCATCGGTTCTAAAGGTTTGGTACACTGTGTAATTTATTCTAAACATTTTCATGCGCAACTTCGTTTTCAAGCCTTGATATTTCCAAGAATTACTGGAACTATTCCAGGCTGTTCCATATCTCAATCAATTTATGAGAAATTTCGTAATTTAACCTGAGCTGATTGTGATTTCCATCGATCTGCATCAGTTGATGTTTTTTAAGGCGCAGATATATGTTTACAAATTTTATTTAGTAATAATTGCCAAATTATTCAGGGAAAACCTCTTGCAGTTTCCACCAATTTCGGCTATGTGCTCATGGGTCAAGTTCCGACTATTGAAAATATTTCTTCTTGTACTTCTCTATTTACCACTTCTTTAAATTTAGATCACGAATTACGCAAATTTTGGGAAATTGAAGAAATTCAATATCCCGCAAATCCTAGTCTTGAAGATGTTTATTGCGAACAACATTTTCTAGACACCGTTAAACGCGATGAGGTCGTTATATAATTTCACTACCATTTACTCAAAATGCTACCTCTCTCGGTAGCAATCGTCATGTGGCTTTTAAAAGTTATCTCAATTTATAATCTCGTTTGAACCGCAATCCTAATGAGAAAATCGTATACAACAGTTTCCTTAAGGAATATATGCCTTTAGGACATATGAATATTGCTAAAACTTTCTCACTATATGTGTTACCTCAATATGTTGCTCACAAACTCACAAACGGCACAACTAAACTCCGTGTTGTATTTAACAGATCCGCCCCTAATGATTCTGAGGTCTCCTTGAATGAACATTTGTATGCGGGCTCTAAATTGCAAAAAGGACTACCTGAAATAATATTCGCATTTCGTTCACATACTGTTGCAGTATATGCTGACATTTGTATGATGTACCGTCAAAGTTTGGTAGATCAAAGGGATTGCAAATTTCAACCCATATTCTGGCGTCCTTCCGAAACGTCTGTGCGCGAGTATGTACTCAAAACCCTCAATTATGGTTTTTCACCCTCGTCTTTCGTTGCGCAGCGTATTCTCCAGCAGATAGTTACAGATGAAGGGTCCTATGGCATCGCGTGCTCTATTAAATAATACATATATGAACAACATAATTTTGGCACAGATTCTATTGACGCCGCCAAACAACTACAAACTCAATTAAAAAACCTCTTATCGCTCGGGCAATTTCGACTTCCTAAATGGTCCAGTAACTCGACTGAAGTTCTAAAGGATTTTGAGAAAATTGATTTAGAAACCTCATTATTCTTCTCTGCTAATGTTAGTGGTATTAAAAATTTTAGGTTTAGTATGGGACCCCGCTCTAGATATTTTCACCTACCACATCCTTCCTTTTAAAGGACCTCTTACTAAACGAGATGTTCTTTCATATATGGCACGAATTTTTAATCCGCTAGGGTGGTTATCACTTATTATTTATGTAGTTTGTTGTAGTTTTCTGCAACGGCTAGGGTTGCAAGTCAAGAACAAAGTTGCACCTCTAAAATCTCTTACAACACCCCACTTACAGCTATCTGCTGCTTTGTTGCCTTCACAGTTGATCCACTCGATTACTTCCAACACATTTGATTATCCTTTACAAGGGATAAAATTATACTCCAACTCTCAAGTTGTTTTAACTTGGTTAAGAACCTCTACGCATTTACTTAACAGTTTTGTAGCAAATCGTGGACACCGCATTCTCAAACACACTAATTTATCACGATGGAACCACATTCCCGAGATTTTGAACCCCGCAGACATCTCATCTCGTGGTCTGTTCCCTCGCAACTAATTCACAGTGACTTATGGTAGCATAGCTCCATCAATGATTATGATTTATTTTATTCGAATAATGTCCAGATTTTACCTCTACCAAATGAACAAATTCCTGAAATAAAACCCTCTTTTGCTATGTTGGTAGCATCTACATGTGATGTTTCTGGGTTCATCAGTACATTTTCTTCTCTCGGTAAGCTGTAATACCGTCTAGCCTACATATACAGCTTTATTACTAATTGCCAACACCCTCAAAAAAATTACTCGGTCCAATTTCTGTTGATGAACTGCAAGCTGCTTTAGAGGCATGTGTTAAACTTGTTCAACAACAGTACTTCGGTTTAGAAATTAAATCATTAGAAAATGGCCAACTTCTACCTCGTTACATGCGTAAACTATCCCCGTTTCTTGGCCCATATGGCCTCGTTGCGGTGGGAGGTCGCCTTCGGCATTCCTTGCTGTCTTACCAAAGTCAATACCCTTTGTTATTACTCAAGTCGGCTCATTTATGTCTTCACATATGTGATCATTATCATGTTTTATCGTCTCATTTCTAGACAATATTGGATCATTGGCGCTAGATCTTTGGTAAGGCTTCGTAATATTAAATGTTTACATTGCTGTCGTTTAAGCGCTAAACCTCCTCAACCTATTGTGGCTGATTTACCTCACTCGCGCGTATTCATTACCCGTTCATTTACTCATGTCGGTGTAGATTTTGCAGTGGAATGCACTTATTCTCAAAGGTTGCCTATGTATTTATGTTTGTTTATCAACTAAAACCGTTCATTTAGAGCTTGTATCAGAAGTTTTCACTGATGTATTAATGGCATGTTTTACCCGATTTGTTTCTCGTCGCGGTCTACTTCACTCTGTTTATTCTGATTGTGGCAAAAATTTCTTAGGAGCATCACGTGTAATTGAAGAAAGCGCTCGGTTTTTAAGGGACCATCATGACGATTTGTTGTCTGCCCTTGCCTCGAGTCAAGTCAGATGGATTTTTAACCCTCTTTATGCCACAAATTTTGGCGGCATTTACGAGTCTGGTGTAAAATCAGCTAAACTGCTCTTAACATGTACTCTTGGAAGGCAACTTCAAAGTTTTGAAGAACTTACTACAATGCTCACCCGTATAAAAGCTGTTCTGAATAGTCGGCCTTTATGCCTCTTATTCTGTTCCGAACGACGATAACTATCTTACTCCAGGGCACTTTTTGATTGGCGGTTCAATGTTAAGCCTTCCCGAAGTTACATTTGACGAATCTCTTAACCTGCGTTCTCGGTGGCATCGTCTTTGTCAATTTATTCAGTTATTTTGGCGACTCTGGTCTAAGGAGTATTTACGTACCCTCATTTGGTGAAACAAATGAATTCGTCGTTCAATTTATTTAAAATTGGTGACAGTCTATATTACAAGTTTAGCTTGGCCTCTTGGCCGGGTTACCAAATTATTTCCAGGCCGTGACGGAATCGTTCGCGTGGCTTCGATTAAGACCACCAGCGGTGATTTTATTCGTCTGGTTAATAAACTTCCCCCTCTCCCCCTTCATTAAATTCAATGTAATTTTTACTTTCTCTTTTATTTGCTTCATTTAGTTTAATTTTTAATAAGCTCTTCCGTCCCCCCTTGTAAATCCGAGAAACGGCAGGATAACCGTTCCCTTAGTTGGGAGGAAATGCCTAACTATTATTATTCACCTTTATGTTATATAAATGTCCCTCTTTCCGCATTTATAAAGTTCTTTAATTTTAGGAGGGCGGTATGTTCGCGCCGCTCTCGGTTCCGCGTTGTCAGTTATCCGATAATATCGCTAGGTTAGCGTATTTATTATTCGATAGACGTTCGCGGTCACTCTCACAATTAGGTTGTATATCCTAATTATTTGCCTCTTACTCATCATCTATTCACCCTTGTGGATTTCAGATTAGTGCTATTCATAGACACACGTTAGTGCTACACATAAACAGTTGCGTATGACGTACCAGTGATGCATCACAATAGAACTTCAGTACAACAGTTTTGGTGTGTAACTTTCTATCGTGCATATTATTATCAATGTTTACACCTATATCTCTCACCCCTAAACTACAGTCCAGTCCAGTACTGCTTTAATTTTTTCTGGGTTAATACAAAAGCAGCGAATTTGAAAAGCAATCTACATTTACGTATTAAGGGCCTAAGTAAATATGTGGCAAATTTTTATATTTCATGTTCAATTAAGAAAGTTATTAATTTTTTCTGAACCGTATCAAGTGGTCGCCAGCACCACTTTAATATTGCTTTCTGGGTTACTAGAAAGGCAGTAAATTTGTAAAGAAATCTACATTTAGGTATTAAGGTCATCAGTAGGTACATACGCGGCAGATTTTTCAAGTTCCATGAGAAATAAAAAAGTTACTAACTTTTCCTGAAGTGCATGAAGTAGCCGTCAGCACTACTTTAATTTTTTTGGGTTAATACAAAAGTAGCAAATTTGTAAAGAGATCTACATTTAAATATTAAGGTAATAAGTACATACGCGGCAGATTTTTACGTTCCATGCCCAAACAAAAATGTTATTAATTTTGTCCTGAACCGTATGAAGTGGCCGCCAGTACTAATTAAATTTTTTCTGGGCTAATAACAAGCAGCAAAATCTGTAAAATAGTCTACATTTGAAGGTATTAAGGCCATCAGTACATACGCAGCAGATTTTTAAGTTCAATGCCCAAATAAAAAAGGTTATTAATTTTTTCCTGAAACGTAGGAATTGGCACCCAGCACTACTTTAATTTTTTCTGGGTTGATACAAAAGCAACAAACGTACAATAATCTACATTTCGATATTAAGGTCATTAGCACATAGCGGTAGATTTTTAAGTTCCATGCCCAAATAAAAAAATTATTCATTTTTTCTTGAACCGTATGAAGTGGCCGCCAGCACTACATTATTGTTACCCCTGGGTTAATACAAAAGCAGCGAATTTGTAGAGAAATATACATTTTGGAATTAAGGCCATCAGTACATACACGTCAGATTTGTAAGTTTCATGCCAAAATAAAAAGTGATTTATTTTTTCTTTAATCGTATCAGGTGGCCGCCTGTTTTAATTTTTCTGGGTTAATACAAAAGCAGCGAATACAGAAAGAAATCTACATTTTAAGTATTGAGGCCATGAGTACATACGCGACACATTTTTAAGTTCCATGTCCAAACAAAAAAGTTATTAATTTTTTCCGGAAGTGTATCAAGAGGTCGCCAGCATTACTTTAATTTTTTCTGGCTTAATACAAAAGCAGCGACTTTTAACAAAATCTATTTTTAGGTATTAAGGCCATCAGGTACATACGTATGAAGTGGCCGCCGCACAACTCCAATTTTTGTCCGGGTTAATGCAACGATAAAAAAAGTAAGTTGTAAGTCAATCAAGTGTTTTATGTTGCATTCTTTGTAAATTGTAATAAGTGTGCATTCTACATCCTTTAATACAAAAAATAAGCAGGTAGACATTGCGTGCTCTAGAAACACATTTATAAACCTTGGTATTGCATTAAACAATACGTGAAGGGTCGCAACGAGTAGCATTGTACAAAATGTTAAAAAATATTGATGTTAAGCATAATAAAGATACGTAAGTTTTAGATAACTACAGTCTTGTGAATCCATACATTAAGTATTTGTAAAAGATTTTTGCAGGCGTACCGTCTTAAAAATGGCGCCTGAAAAACAGTGCGTTCTCGATATAGATAAAGCTTAGGAAGCATGGCGGGAACCACCAGTTGCGGTCATGGGATTACACGCCAATTGCCATTGGCTAAAATACATTAGCATATTCGAACATAACGTTGCTTGCGTGGCACGATAAGGCGCCACCAGTTATAATGTTGTGATGTCACACTGATTTTCACTGGTTAACATATTTCGCAATAGGAAGCAACGATACACTTATACACTGGCTACAGAGAGTAAGACACGTGCATTATGCTAAATAGTCAAGTAGCAGGTTCATTGGCCTTGTGGTGGGTAACGAGCCCCCGTCAGTTTATTGTACCGGCTTTCATCCTATAAACTGCATCCGTCCAAATCCTCCTCTATTTATAGTAAAAATAGAAATAAACTATCAATCACTCAGCATACTTTACAGTAAAAGATTAATACCTACTTTAATTATCCATCGCATTTGGTAGAATAATTTATACATTTAGGTAACGAGTACCTATTTAGAGATTTAATGTCATATTTGTTTGCTTACACCTAGGAGGTATTAAAGTAGTGTAGTGGTTGCTCTTAATTGTTTACAAACATTTGAGACGCTGTTCAAAATCGATTAAAATTCACAGTTAAGATGTATGAACCTACTTGTAGATTTGGAACAAAGCACAGCTTGAAAGGGAACTTCTAGTCCAGTCACTATGTACATTTGAAAAGAAAGATGAATCGAACTAGGATTTTTTTGTTGTTTTGGGGGGGAGGCGGGGTCTAGAAAAGCTTAACTCGAAGTTTTTGACCTCGATTTCCTATGTGCTTTTTTGCTAGAGTAAAAAACACTGTTTTTGCTTAAAAGCTCGACAACTAGGTTTCTATAAGAGTTAGGAGGTTGAATCGGAGCTGCTTTTAAAGATTTTTTCCCCTCTAAAATTTATGTATAATAACTTTTTGTGTACGATCGATAGTTATCAAGATATCGAACGATAAAGAAAAACAAAAAAAACAAACAGTATTAATTTTAGTTTTTGGCTTTTTCTCCAAATGCTTCAAGTAAAAGCTGTAGAGAATAAACAAACGAACAATTTTGCTTATAATATATTTTGGAATATTTATTTGTTGTAACGAACGGTACATTTTTATTCGGTTCTACTGGTCTTTCGTACCTGAAAAACCAGTCAGGACACGCTGAAGATCGGAATGCTAGGGTCGTAGTGAGCTGGTGACGCGTTAAGTAAACATCTGCCTTTTTATTCATATTTGCCAGTTCTTTCGTGTACGTGGAAGCAAACGGATGTGCTACTAACGGAAAACGTTACGGACATATTATTGGAGACTCAAATTGTTTTATATGCAAAAACTTTGATAAATGATATTCAAGTGGTAAAAGCAAAAGTTGTTAAAAAAATATTGTTCGCGTGTGAACAAAGATGTGATGCTGAAAATGCTCGCTAGTTACGGACCTTGACTGAAATAAGTGTACACAGTGTGTGTTATAAAACATATGCCAATAAACGATTAATTTCGTTAGCCGCTCGACGAAGTGGCGAATCTCCAGCAGTATCAAATGAGGATAAACCTCGGCCTCAGCCTGATTCAGAATTTGATTTCAAAAATTACTGTTTATTTTGCGGTGAAGATATTAAGGAATCGTCATCAAAAGTAGCTATCGATCGCTGAGTAAGAATTGGTTTCATACCACAATTATCAACGAAAAGTTACATTTTGAAGAAACTCCTTAATCGGAATGATAAAGTTGCTGAAATCATTAAGAATCGCATCAAGGTCGACCTGGTAGCAAAAGGAGCTCGATATCACAGAAGATGTTACGAAAACGTGTTTAAACCATCAACAAGAAAGCAGAAAAGAAGACCTCGTAAGAACGGTATCGATGATGGTACGGAACAAATTTATTCCTATCTCGAAAAGAATAGTAGCGAGTGTCAATTTGCACTTCAAACTATACTTGCAAACGTGAAATACAGATCACATTCCCCATCTTAAAACAATTAAAAGTCATCTGCTGAAAAAATACGAGGATGACATTCTCATTGTTGATAGACAAAGATACCGTCATTTGTTTTCGAAATGTCGGTAACAAACTACTCTCGGATAATTGGTATGAGAACAGAAAGCTAGACCCTCCAGAAGAACAGCTTCGTGTTGTGCGCGAAGCTGCAGCTACTATCCGCAATGATATTCGTTCCATAATTTTTCATACTGACAATTATCCACCACCCGACGAATTCATGAGAGTGGTCAAGATTGTTGTATCAGAAAGTATGGAAGTGCTCTTGTCTGAAATTATTACAAAAGATAAGCGCGGTTCTCTAAAGTCATGGGAAAGAAAGTATACTGCAATTGCTCATGCAATAATGACAGCTGTTCGGCCACCTTCATTTCTGTTCCCGTTCCAAATTGATGTAAGAGCACTTCTATACAAGAAGTATGGATCTAAAAATCTCGTAATATGGAGTTCTGGGCGTCATAAAAAAAAAGTGGCCATGTTCGAGAATTCCAGCATACATGGAAAAAAACGCACCGTTTTGGAAAATTCTTTTCCTCGATTCGTCTTTGAGAATGCTGATGTTAACATCAACACTTTAGATGGACGAGGAACTTTTCATGCTATGAGTGGCATACATTGTGTTACGACCTCGACCACCATTGAACGAGATTCCTCATCTGGTTTGAACAACGTCATCGTCAGGCGTGGAGGAAATTGAAATCTTCATCTACATACTATGCAGAACATGTTGCCGTACTTCCATGCAAGTGATCGTTTTTTGTACGCTAAGTCCGCACATTTGTACCTGCAACAGATGCGGTCACTTCACAAAAAAATACCTGCTGAAGAATTTGAAAAATTCATCATGAAAGGACGTTTCACAATCCGTAGAAGCGACAAATTCTGGTCTGTTATAGTGTCAGATATGACCATTGAACAGGTTTTGATGCGCGGGATAAAAACGGAAGGAGGATTGACTTCTCGAGGCAAAGGACAGTCAGACTGCTCAATTGAGACGTGGACCTTAGGATGGTGCACCTTTTTGTGAACAAATCGACAAGTTTACTGGTGTGACTTGTACCACAACGGAACAACATGTCAAAATGCGTCCGAAGAGAACTGCGATATCGAAAAATTGAGTTTCTGGTTGGAAGACCACAATCTTTTCCCGGAAAGTAAAACTTTGATGTCCATTGGAACAGGGATCATCGCAAATGACACCATCAATTGTCACCGCGCTGATGAAATCGGATATAACATGATGTTGAACCTCATCGACAAACAATTCCACTCGATCATCTTCAAACTTGAAGATAAAGTTCAGCCGCGATAAGTAGTTTCATAAAAATCGAATCTACACGTGTCCCTATTGATTCGTTACTGCTCTTTCAACGAATGTGCATAACGAAGCATACAAAAACTGACATAAAAAGCTACTTGGCGTATGATCTTGCACCATTTCCGCTGTCACTTTTCACAGAAGAAGAAATGCGTAAAGGGACCAAATTTTCTCTGAAGAGTGCATTTACACCATTAGAAAATGTGACATTCAGTTCAAACCACGCACAGGTGATCGTTGGAGGATTCCTCTTACCTGAGGAAGAATTACTACTTTCCATCTCATTTGTGTGTGAAGCATGTCACATACGTACAAAACAATTTCGGAAAGAATATGTGCATCGTATTCGACAGATACATAAACGACGTAATAATAGCAGGGACCAAGTCGTCAGAAAGAGTAACACGTCAACGAAAGTACCGAAGTCCCGATATTAATTTCAATGAAGCAACAGTTCCAACTATTAGTCAAGACAAGTTTTTATTTAATGAGACTACTAAACAAAATTTGATCAATCTACTTCACATGTACTTCAACAACGTTGGAATCGATGTGCTACACGCCATTGAGGACACGGACGTCATGATTGTCAATACCGCAATACAGAAATTAAAAAGTTATAATTCTGCCAAAATAGTTGAAGAAGATATACAGGGTGTCCCAAATTGAGTAGGATAGCATGGGTATCTTTCTTATTATTAATGATAGAGATCTGCTTAAATGGGCAAAGTTGTGTCATTTGGATAGCTTATTTAAATTCCGCATAGATACATTCGAAATTCCAAACGGTTTAGAAATTATTTAAAAAAACTGAAAACTGCCAATTTCTTCGAAGTCGAATATTTTTGTTATAATAAAAGATACGAAAAATGTTTCTTATAAAAGTTACTTAGTTCAATTGTGTGCACTTAAAAGTGATATTAAAATTAAATTCAAGACGGCGGTTATCGAAATATTAGCATCAACTTTCATATTTTAAATGGACGCCATATTGGATTTTTTGGTGGTTAGATAGCATATTTTTTTCTCTTTTCAACGATGTATCACAACATATGTTTAAATGAAAAAATTTACTGAAAATGATAATTTTAATTTTTTATCAAGTAGGCATCATCAGATTTCTCTTAAACAAATGAAATTATAACAAACTGTGATATTGAATAAGTGTATCTGTTGTACTAATAATTGGCATTTGTGTATTCTCTTTCCCAGTTATAAGTTGTGATATACTTAAAAATATTCAAATGGCAAATTTTTCAACAAGCGAACAATATCATATGTTTTGTACATACATAAAATGTAATAAGAACAGTCGCCTTGCTGCCGAAACATACTTAACAAACTTTCCCGAAAAAAGACAGCCAAACATTAAAATCTTTCAAAGATTGGACACAAATATGCAGCAGTATGGATGTTTAAAAAAACCTACTCGAAACATAAATGGAGACATTGCAGATGAGGTGTTGACACTGGCCTGTGTGGAAGCTAATCCAAACATTTCAACACGGGAAATAGAAACCCAAATAAACGTATCCAAGTCTCAAGCATCAAGAATTTTAAAAAAGCATAAATATCACCCTTACAGATTTCACATTGCTCAAAACTTACAACCAAACGACTATCTCCGCAGATCAACATTTTGCAGATGGTTTATCAATCAAGTTAGCGATAATGAAAATTTTATTATTTTATCAATCGCGTTTTGTGGACCGATGAGTCTTATTTTTCTAACTGTGGAATATTTAATCGTCATAATGAACACTATTGGGCACAGGAAAACCCACGCATAACAGTTCCACGCCGCAATCAAATTCGATTTGGATGTAATGTTTTTTGTGGTATATTGGGAAACCGTTTACTTGGTCCTATAATATTCGATGGAACCTTGACCTCTCAACGTTATTTGGAAATGCTTCAAACATCTTTAGAAGATTTATTAGACGACCTACTTTTGGCACAAAATAATCAAATTTGGTATCAACAAGATGGGGCAACTCCACACAACGCTAGAGATGTTATCACCTACTTAAGTAACCGTTTTGATGGCAGGGTAATCACGACCCACACACCTGTAAAATGGCCGCCTAGATCAGCAGACTTAACACCCCTGGATTTTTATTTATGGGGCACTTTAAAAGATAATGTATAGGAAGTAATTTCCAGTACAATAATGTAGATGAACTACGGGAAGCGGTTATGCAGGCAATAAACGGTCTTAACGGGAATACATTACGACGCGTAACAAAAAGTGTTCCAAAACGTTGCCGATTGTGTTTAAATAATAACGGTCAACATTTTGAACAATTGCTATGATTTATTAGTTGGTGTTTAATGTTATTCTAATGGGTTTTTTTCGTTTAATTTGTTTTAAAACTGATTTGTGTTGATGCCTACTTGATAAAAAATTTAAATTATCATTTTCAGTAAATTTTTTATTTAAGCATATGTTGTGATACATCGTTGAAAAGAGAAAAACCATGCTATCTAACCAGCTAAAAATCCAATATGGCGTCCATTTAAAATATAAAAGTTGATGCTAATATCTCGATAACCGCCATCTTGAATTTAATTTTAATATATATATATATATATATATATATATATATATACGTCGCAGAAATTGGCAGTTTTCAGTTTTTTTTTAAATAATTTCTAAACCGTTTGGAATTTCGAATGTATCTATGCGGAATTTAAATAAGCTATCCAAATGACACAACTTTGCTCATTTAAGCAGATCTCTATCATTAATAATAAGAAAGATACCCATGCTATCCTACTCAATTTGGGACACTCTGTATATCTACTCGTTCTACTCACTGGGCATGCCACGAATTTGTCTAACATTTATTTCCGCAAGCCTGCTGAAGGGAAAACTCCACAAACGTTGTTTTCTCAGGAAAATTTCAAACACGAAAAACATGTAAGGGACAACATCCTGTTCTTGCATGCGTTTAGCGGATGTGACACTACATCTTGTTTTTTCAATAGTCAAAACTAAATTCGTAAGCGTACTGACAAAAATTCAGCACTTCAGACAGCGGCGGAGCTCTTTAAAGTACACAAGATCGACAAAGAAATCCTCGTTTCGGCCGGTGAAGGGTTCCTCATCGCCTTGTATAGAGGTGACAAACACGAAAAATGTTTAAATACGCTCAGACTTGAACGTTTTGTAAAATAAGCGTCAAAAACCAAATTAAATTTATCCTCATTACCTCCTACAAAAAGTTCGGCACTGCAGCATATTCTTCGCATCTACCAGCAAGTGCAGACATGGTTGGGAAGATATACGGATCCAGAAAAATGGGGCTGGCAAACATCATACACTGGATTACAGGCAGTGACAACGAATGCACCACCTGCACCTATGAAGCTGATGAGGCTCATTTCATGTAAATGCAAGAGTAACTGCAGTGGCGGGTGTGGTTGCCAAAAAGCAAGTATTACATATTCTGTAATATGTTATCACTGTTCCGGCAAAACACGCGACAACAGCATGACAACTACTGAAGTTCTGGAAAGTGAACTAGAAGACCTTGATAATGAGGACGACTACTTCGAGACAAAACTTCGGCCACCAAACGAACAACATCAAAACGACGAAGATAATGAAAAACAAGACGACGACCAAAAAAATAATGAGCATGCAACAAAGCATGCTAAGATGGAACGATTTTATGACTAGACACCCCCCACAAAATAAAAAACTCCTGGTTCGATTCATTTTCCTTTATCTCCCTTTTTTTCTACACAGTGACTGGACTACTGGTTAAAAGTCATAATTTTGATGGATTAGTTAACGAATAGTGAATTGAAGCATTGGGATGGTAAATGGCTGAAAATTTACGAGGGCCATTTTTTTCAACCTCCGATCGCTTTGTACAGACGCTATGCGGGTAGCAGAAAGCGGGTATGCGCTGTAGGCGACTGCGCAGCTCTTGCACTACACACTCCGCCATTGTTGACATTCAGGCGTCAGTCGGCGTTGTGCTACAGCCACGTAAACATGTACGCTATTATTGATTCTCCCGCCAAGTGTGAAGTGCGAAGTGTGATTCGTTTTCTACAGGCTGAAGGCCATAGTGCTGCAGAAATCCATCGAAAAATGAGTCGTGTGTATGAGGAAAACTTCATGAGTGATGGTGTTGTGCATGAATGGTGTCGAAAGTTTAAAGATGGCCATAATGATGTGCATGATGAAGGGGGCCAAGGGCGCAAATCTGTCGTTTCAGATGACCTGATTCAACGTGTTGACAGAATGGTTAAAGAAAACCGCAGATTCACCATTACTGCTTGGTCTACGGCATTTTCAGAAGTTTCAAGGTCTGTTTTGTACTCTATTGTTACTGAACGGTTAGGCTACAAAAAATTTCGTGCACGTTGGGTCCCAAAAATGCTGACGGACGGCCACAAAACTCGACGAATGGCGTCAGCGTTGGAGTTCCTTGAGCATTATCATGATGAAGGAGATAACTTTTTGAAATCAATCGTGACTGGGGATGAAACCTGGATTCAATACGACACACCGGAAACAAAACGACAATCACAGCAATGGATGCATTCAACTTCACCAAATAAATTCAAACAAACCTTCAACAACAGAAAGACCATGGCTACTGTGTTTTGGGACCAACAAGGTGTGTTGCTTGTGCAGCTGTTTATTGTGAAACTTTACGACGGTTGCGTAGAGCCATTCGGAACAAACGAAGAGGAAAGCTGACCGCTGGAGTTGTTATGATCCACGACAATGCCAGTCCACACACTGCTGGAGCAACTCAACGGCTTCTCGAACAAATTTGGATGGGACATTTTCGATCATCCGCCATACAGTTTTGACTTAGCACCAAACGATTTTCATCTTTTTCCTGACCTGAAGACGTGGCTTGGTGGGAAGCGCTTTCAATGTCGAAAAGTAACCGTAAGTGTACCGATCTTTTGGTAATAAAATTATTGTTTTATATGAACTTTTTTTATTTATAGCCTATCGGAGTTTGAAAAAAAAATGGCCCTCGTATATCCCCTAGCTTCGTCAATGTCAAATAAAAGTGGCCACATAAGACTAAGTTCTTAATTATCAAGATTATTGCGTATTAATGTTAAATTTTTTAAAACTCCAATGTATCATAAAGAACGTGCGAAAAGTGTGTGCATTTTCGCGATTTCATGAAGCCCAGTAAATATAACTTTCATGTATTGTTTCCTTACAGCAGTAATCAAACTGTTTATTACTCGGTTCTTATTTAATTTCTACTACTTTAGCATTCTCCTTGACATTTAACTTAGAAGTAAAAAACTAATTCTACCACACAACAAATTAATATAATTATAGCTGTGTCAGCATATTAAGTACAATCGAGTAAAACATCAAATAAAATATACATTGTTTATAATTATTCACAGAAAATAAACTTAATTCTGAGAAACAATTATGAAAATTATAATACGCCAACGACTTATGTACAACGTATTATATGATTGTGTACTTACCTGAACTTGAAATATGGTCACGGTGTCATCCAACATTTGCACACGTATAGCCAACATTTTTCCTCCTTTTTTAGGGGTAGCTGGTGGTGTTTTAGCACTCCCATCCACTCCCGCTGGTGTTGACAGCGAATGATGCATTCCTCCACCAACGCTGCTAACAGTGGATAGCTGCCCCATGGAGGCACTTGTATCACGATTGCACTCCATATGTTTTGTTTAACACGAAACGCAGCACCATACAGTAACCTAGAACAAAAACCGCGTGTAAACACACAATTCATTGTTTAAGACATTTAAATTTTAAGAAAGTTCGTTAGTCCATTAGAAATATTTTTGCAAAATTTTTGTGATATTCAGTAAGTAGAGGTAAACATATTTTAACTTTATCGCCTGGTAAAAAAATTATATAGTTAATTAATTTTTTATGGTCTATAATTACTGCCAAAACTATTTCAATTAATTTGAAATATCTTTAAAGTATGCGACATTCTTATTAAATATACAAATATGTATATGCAAATCAAATGAACTCGAAAAAATATTCAACAATTAATAAAAAAATTCGAAACGATTTTATTAATATATTGTGGCATGATCACACATTATTAACGATGTAAATTTACTGGTAATTTATTTTTCGTTGAGAACTTTCGATCACTTTTGAGAATTTTAGAGTACTTTGGGTAATTTTGATATCCCAATTGAAGAAGTCAAAATCGATATAAGGGAAATTTATTTTCAGAATACTTCAACATGTAATGGAAAATATGAACAAAGTGAAACGTTTTATTTGGTATTTTAACATTTTATTACTATTGAGGTAAATAATATTCTGCTTCAAACACCACCTATTCTAGTTAAAACGTTACTTATATTATTTAGTTCAATGCATCATGTACAAAATCTGATGTTAAATTGAAACTAAAATACACTAAATATTTAAATATTACTACTTAGTATACTCTTCTACAGTCATCAATGCAATATCTCAACCAATTGTTTTTATTCATCACCTGAATCAGAAAATTCTTCACCTAAACTCGAGTCCGTGTCATGAAGAGATATTTCCTCGTTCGGATTCTGTATCAGGATCTACAGACTGGCGTGGTTTCGATTTACGTATCTTTATTTTTGAATTGTGGTACGGACTTTGCAAAATATTTGCAGATAGTATTCCGCTACTTGCGGTGCTACATCCGCCTGAAGGATTTGAATTTCCAAAAAAAAAGGTAAAGCTAACGCAGTATTGGCATTTTGTTGTCTTTGTTCATGGAACAATTTGGAGTTGTGTGCTATATATAATATTTTTTCAGCTCTTTCAGTAGTAAAGCGATTTCTTTTCTTACAATGCAAAAAACAATATGTGCTGAAAGATCTCTCAGTTGCTGCAGAAGGCGCGGGCAATCCCAGAATTACAATCGCTAAATCTATACGTTTAGTTTTAGCAGTTTTTTAGCAGTTTCCCATACATAATTTAGAGCCCACACATCATTTTTTGCTAAATAGTTGGTGAGTTCTAAATATATAGTTTCCTTGAGGTTTTTGAATGAATGGTTTGAAATTACGTTATTTATATATTGCATAGCTACGATTTGTTAATTTGTTAATTCAGGGCCGTAAAAATGTTGATCCAATAAGTAAGCTGCTAGATGTAACGGTTGAAGAGGCATTCGCTTTCTTTTTTTAAAAAACGCATCAATGCTTGCACCTCCCTGGATAAGTTAACATTAGATCTGATGCAAAATTCAATTTCTTTAGCGGCAATATAGACGTGTGAAAATTTTTGCTGGTCACCCTCTAAAATAGTAATCCACTTGACTATTGATTGCACAATGTTTCGTACTTTATCTAGCCTCACCCAAAAAATATCATTATCTAATATGTGGTCTTTGTAGGTCTCAAAATCTTTAAACCCTTACTTTTTTGGCTAATTATTAAAATCTTCAAAGCCTTCTTTACATTTAATTAAACTTTCAATGCAGTTCAATATAGAACCACAACGAGTGTTAACTGGTAATTTTAAAGATCTTATTCGCCATACTTGTTGAATATTGTTGAAGGTGGCCAAGTTTTTGTGTCACCCTGTAATATCCTTAATACTTCCTTTGCAGTGGGAATCTACAGTGTGTAAGGAGTTTAATTTCATTATATCACCAACCAGAAGATTTAAGGTATGGGATGCACACAAATGTGCGGTAATGTGAATGAATGCTATGGTAATTATTTTCTTGACCTTCTTCATCGCCACTGCATTATCCGATAAAACAGCACACATTTTATCAGCACCAATTTCTGTGATACATTTTCTCGTTTCTTCTGCTATATATTCTCCAGTGTGACTATCAGCACCAGTGGTCATGGTTTTAAAAAGCACTGGTTTAGGAGTATTAACAATAAAATTGATTACAGTCTCATTTCCTATATTCGACCACACATCGCATCGCAATGAGAAAAAGTCTGCATTTTTTATTTGTACAGTAACATCGCTTAATACTGACTGAAACTCTTCAACGTAATAGTTTATTTGATAGATATCTTTTAGATAAAGTGTAAGAAAGCCTCAATGTATTAAAAAAAGGAAGTCAATATTCATTTTCAACCATTTGGAATGGGGATGCAGATGCAATTATAGCCATTGCCAACTTTTGATCTAATACTTTTTTTCATTGTCATTAATTCTGTCAACACATCTATTCAACAAGTACTTATTTGAACTTTGAATTATTGTACTACTAGTTACACTACTGGAACTGGCGGTACTATTATTATCTCTGCGGCATCCCTTCATCTCTAATAGAGTGTTTTTCTTTATCTATATTAACAACAATAAATATTCTATGTAAGAAAGTTGCGGTGGTTTTAAAATTAAAAATTCTTACCTTCATAGGAATGTTTGTTAGTTATTTGATTTAGACAACTTGAACATTTAATTAAATGTGCTGCCATGCGCGTAGCATTTTTCTTGTATTCTGCGTTACAGAACATGCATGAATATGATGGACAAATACCATTTTTATTTGTTTTGTCTTAAAATATTCCCACAGTAAACCTTTACTTTTTTCCCCATTTTCTAAACAAAAAAATGAAAATGCAGGACCAGGTGAAACAAGTTGTTCTATTGAGAATTACTCAAAGCGAAATGTCATGGTAAAAATTTTATGTGATGAAGAAATGTAAATTTTATCAGCATCTTAGTCTTTCAGAAATAGATTGCAGGTCACAGTTAAATAAATAAAAGAAAGTCATCATGTTTTATGAATGGAATTTATTTTAACATCCATCACCATATTCATTATAATTGATCAGTAATCCACATCCAACAGTCAACATACAAGTTATCTTTAACTAAATAAACTTTGATAGTGTTGTTCTTGTTGCATTCAGCTTTTTTATAATTTAACATGTTGCTGCTGTGTACTATTTGCATTAATGTTGTCGCAGAAAAAGGATTGATACAACAGAACAGAGGACTTTTAAATGCAAAACACAATAAAATAAACTTTATATTAATTCTCCTTAAAAAGAATCTGACTACAAGACAACTATGAAAAGAAACAAAAATTCTGAACCCATACAATAAGACATAAATCAAATAGGAAGGGGGTTGGTGGCATCCAAACAATAAAAGCTTTTTAAATCTTTTAAGAAGGAACTTCAGGTAGATTTAAAATAAAAGATATATTTACCACAAACTTCTGAATAGCAGCAAAAACAATTATTCATGACACGTTGTGATTGATTCTTCCTTTACCAGGTATCAAACAATTTTGCCTTAATTAAATATTACATAAATAAGTGTCTTTGCTGCTAGTGATAAATCAAGTAGATATCATAAACACACTAATGCACATATAATGATACCGGATAAAATTTTAAACATCTGGCTATAGTCATATAAAGTTACAAACCCAATAAATAATAACAAGGATAATGCTTCAGTAGTGATTTATGGACATTAAACAATTTAATGAAAAATTAGGATTTTTGTAGTTTTGCTTTTTGGCCCACTGAGTAATTCATATAGGTATATGAATTTTGTTTAAGGATTTCTTCAAACAAGCATTATGATTCAGCGTTTTTACGCAAAAGCGGCAATCTTTCATCCTTGGTGCACATGATATCAGAACTTTTGTGCTTTTGATATTGAAAATAATAGCGAGATTGTAAGCCTCTTATTTAACGAACAAGTCACATTATCGGTTATCGTACTCATGCGCAGTAGTGAAAAATTAACCGATTCGGTTATTAAGCGATAGCGTGTTGCGTTACTTACGTACGAACAACGTTCGCTTAATAACGGATGGTGTTGGAAACAGGTTTGCCAGATTATGTAATGTTGTGTTTGTAATTAAGTATGGTAATTAAGTAATTATAGAGAACTGTAGAGCAACTTAGGAAATGCTGCGATAATATGAAATCCCGAAGAAGGAAAGAGCTATCCAAAGAAAATAAGCACAGAATGCCAACTGGAGGTAATCCTATCTACCACCATCTGAGGATGGTATCGATGCAATTAATGCCACAGTTAATATTGATATCAAGGATGTCATTGATAGTAATGCTCATGTATTATCTCCTCGTGCACCATCACTAGACAAATTTGTTCGAGCCGAACACGATTACACTACTGTAGAAGTTGAAACTGAAATGAGAAAGATAATTTGAAGGACAATTATACAGGTAATAATTATTTGCTTTTACTCTTTTACTAATTTAATATGCGTTGAGATAGGAAACACAATTTCTGACAATGTTTGTGTTCAGCGCGGGGTCTTATAACTTTGTACATCGACTTACCTCCGCGGTTTTTTGTTATTCTAAGCTGCAGTTCCTATTCCTTAAACTAAGTGGACTGTATGCGAGATTTAGTCCGTGTTACTTTGCACTTGCACTGTGTTTTTTAGGGGTTTATCGATAAAGTCCGCGGCACTATTGACAAACTCACGTTACCGAACGAAAAACCGACTGTTCTGCTTCGATATCCATGAGAGAGTGTTTGTTCACTACCCCTTTTTCAACTTATTTACACATGCACAAGGAATTTTTACGACAGGATATAAGGGAACAAGGGATGACAGTTTTACTATTAGAATTACAACTACAAATTTACGACTTAAAATTAAACACGACAAAGTGCGACAAAGAGATCGAACAGTTCGAACCCCTGCAAAAACCAGGAAATATTATGCTAAGGGTACAGCTATTGAAATCGAGCTAGAGAAATGTCTAGAACGCACAGAGGTTTTGAAAAAGCAAGATATGGATCTATACGAACTAAGAATGAAAGAGCAACAATTGAAAGTTGAAGAGCAAGATATTAGGCTTCAAATAGCAGATGAAATTTTAAAACAAGAGAAAATTAACACCAAAAGGTTATTGGCAGATGAAACAGATTTTTAATGCGTATCAAATAATTAGTACATTTTAAAATTAAATAAAAATGTTTCTTCTAAGCATTTTATTTTAAATACAAGTTTACGCAAAATGTCGATTAATAAAAGAACTCCTTATTGCAATTCCCCTTGCAGGATTTGGAGCAAGAATTTGAGAGATGTGATTTTCAGGCACAAAATCTTGTTCCACAAATTGTAATCGATGTTCAATTGCAATATTGTGTAGAACTACAGTAGCTGCGATTACCCTTATAGAATGATGAAGGTCCAGTTGGATTGCCCCGATCAGACAACGAAAGCGACTTTTCGATATACCAAACGTACGTTCCACCACATTTCGTGTTCGAATATGTGCGGTGTTGTATCTTTGTTCCATTCTATTTTGGAGATTTAGCAATGGAGTGAACATATATCTCGTCTGCGCATATACACTATCCCCTAATACAATGCCATGCAAATCTCTTCGTTCTAACTTCATATTCACTGAACTGTTATTGAAAATTCTGCTATCATTAGCAGATCTTGACCATCTAATAACTATGTCCAATATTTTCTGTTGTGGACCAGCTACCACTTGAACGTTTAAGGACATCCATCCCTTTCTATTACAAATCACTTCAGCATTTAACCCACTAGGGCTTTTAATTTCAATATGGGTTCCATCAACACACCCAATTACCCCTAGAAAGTGCGCCAGTTGATAGAATTGTCGTCTTAGTGATCAAAACCATCTCCATGTCTTGGAAAGTTTATAATTTCGTTTAGATTTCTTTAACTAAATAAATTTGATAGTGTTGTTCTTGTTGCATTCGGCTTTTTTATAATTATAACATGCTGCTGCTGTGTACTATTTGCATTAATGTTGTCGCAGAAAAAGAATTGATGCAACAGAACACATGACTTTTAAATGTAAAACACAATAAAATAAACTTATATTAATTCTCCTTAAAAAGAATTTGACTAAAAGAGAACTACGAAAGGAAACAAAAATTTCGGAAGCCTTACAATAAGCCATAATCAAATGAGAGGGAGGGAAGAGTGGGGTTTGCGGCATCCAAACAATAAAAGCTTTTTAAATCTTTTAAGAACGACTTCAGGTAGATTTAAGATAAAAGAAATATTTACTACAAACTTCTGAATAGCAGCAAAAACAACTATTTATGACACACGTGATTGATTCTTTCTTTAACAGGTATCAAACAATTTTGCCTTAATTAAATATTACCTAAATAAATGTCTTTTCTGCTAGTGATAAATTAAGTAGATATCATAAATACACTAATACACATATAATGATACCGGATAAAATTTTAAACATCTGGCTGGAGTCGTATAAGGTTACAAACCCAATAAATAATAGCAAGAATAATGCGTCAGTAGTGATTTATGGACATTAAACAAGAAATTTTGTAGTTTTGATTTTTGGCCCACTGAGTAATTCATATAGGTATATGAATTTTGTTTAACGATTTCTTCAGGTCACGTTATCGGATATTGTACTCATGCGCAGTAGTGAAAAATTAACCGATTCGGTGATTAAGCGATAACGTGTTACGTTACTTTACGTACGCACAAGAACGCTCGCTTAATAACGGATGGTGTTGGAAACAGGTTTGCCAGCTTATGTAATGTTGTGTTTGTAATTTAGTATCAAAACTAAACAAAAATAGCCTTACTACCTATGAGTATCACTATTAGTGGAAATTTATACTGTTTATACACTTTTAATAGCATTAAAAGCAATATTTGTAAACACAAAGGAAGCAGACCAATGAATTTGGTACCCCTGCAAACTAACTTCGAAAAGTTTGTCTGTATGTGTGAGAATAGAGTCTAACCATATTTTTCTTTAATAATACGTATTTAATGAAAGTGAATATAGGTGCATTGTACTCATATCCTTAAAATACAATAATTTAGTTGTTATTTTGGTTTATTTTGATCTCGCTAAACAAGATACTATGGACCACAGTGTTAGAAAACGGTTACGATTTACTGACCATGATGATATTACCCTTTTACGGGAGGTTTTGGGGCAAAACCCCATTCAAAATCCTTTTATGTGGGCCGTTATTTAAGAAAATATGCAGTCTGTAACAAAAAATAATTTTTCTATAAGAACTCTTAAAGAGCATTTAGAATTGATAATAAAATTATGGTTGAAGGAAAATTAAAATTTACGAAGCCTGTGAGTATAATGGATATGTGTAGGTCTTTAAATTTTTGTCATAATTAAATTATCAAAAAGTGGCGCCCATGATCATAATATCTGCAAAATTGCTTTTACTAGGTTGAGTAAGATACTGTTTGGGCAAATATACCCAGGGAAAGTAAGAAGTAAGTTGTAATTTTTTATGCCTTTTATAAATCGGGAATAGAAGTGGCATACTCAGAGAAGGATTCTCTATGCTAATCTATTCATGACCCGATGCGCAACCAGGATAATGAAAAACAAGTCAAAAAAATTGTAATCTTTCACGAATGTTAGGTATAGAGGTTCGTGACCAAAGTGCTTCCACTTCAAATGGTTCTCAAGAAAAGTATGATCTCACGTTTAGCTGCGATTGTAAGTATGTAATAGCCGCATGACCAGTTTTAAACCTGTATTTTTAGCACCAACCGAGAATCCTCTACATTTGAGACGTAAAGAAAACATTTTATTGGAATATCACAATTATCATTCAAATGACAAACTTGAACAAGTTGCAGATAAGGGTAATAAGATGTTTTTTATTAAATTGAAAAAAATGTCTGATCTCGCTTACATCATTTCAGATTCGGTTAATTTGGAATTAAACAATTTTCCTTAATTAAATTGTAAAATAATGTTTTGAATATTATAATGATTTATGTTTTAGTTCCAAATTCAGAAAACAGCAGATCCAGAGCCCATAGCTGCAGCAAGTATACGTCTCATACTCTAAATCATCCAGAGTGCTAGGTAATGACTAACGAGTATTCTTCTGATAGGCAAAGAACAAGCAAAGCACTGGCTTAAAATCATTGACAAGTGAAATGAATCCATTGATTAATTTTCCTTTACTCAAATGATACAACTAGAAGCGTTTTTGGAAACTTACTCGCTTCACTTAAACTAGTAACCGTGACGTTCCTTAGCTAAGAGTTACTACCCTACCCGTGTTCGTTAACGCAAGATTAGCTACCAAGATCCGAGATCAGTGTTACCCGGCTGTTCAGGCTGTGCCTTACTTTTTTCCCGGTGTTATAATAAAGTAATCACACGACGAAATATAGAGTATATTTCGGCGCAGCTGGCATCGACCTTTATAGGCTTCGGAGGCTGCACGGACTTATAAATCTCAGGGAGGAAATTATGGGGGTATCAACCATTAAACTGAGAGAATCTAAATCAAGTACCTCGGCTATATTACAAAATAATTTCAATTCGAAACAAAATATACAATTAGGTAAAATATTAAGTTGCATTAGTTTATCTAACTTGTTGTTACTATTATAAAAAAACAATTTTAATTTTACTAAATTTGGAAAAACCTTCAAACATGAATAAATATTCGTTTCACCTACGTGTAAGGAACTTCACAGTTACAAAATAGGTAAATTTTAAAGGTAGCAAAACAATTTCATTTTGTATTGTAGTAGGAAGGTAAAATGCCAAAATCCCAAATAATTGAATCCCCTGCAATGTTAATTCGACGGCCTTGTACGGTACATAATTTAAAAATGACAAGATTCCAGATGCATCTTTTCTTATAACAAAGTAGAGGTACTTTTATACTACACTAAAGAAAATAAAACGAATAATTATACTTCCACATTTCCCATTTTAATCTCTCGGAAGGAAAGAGGACCCATCTTTAAATTAATTGATGGGTTATTTATCGGCAAAACTTGATACGGTATCACCCCGTACTTCACCTTAAGACCAGGCATCTTGAGAAACAAATGGCGTGATATCTCACAGCCGGATTTTAATGAAGATCCTGCTATGCGCAGACAACTCAATATCGATCGGCCGGTAATACATGGAGGAAACTAACGTCAAGGTAAATCTTTTACCAATTGTAGGTTCAAAACTACTTCACTTGTGTTACTGGTTAAAACCTACCAATACCATAGAGGCTACTTTTTATTACTTCCAATCGAAGCAATAACACAAATAACTTGTGGTATAATTAGAGGTACATTTATTTCAAACGAAATTAAGTATTTACATGGATGAAAATTACGAACTCGTGTTATGACATAACACAAACTAAATATAATTCATACTTTAAATATACATAGTACGGTATATAAAGATAAATCAAAGAGGAACTTCTTTAATTTACAAAGAAAAGGGAAGGGAGAAATACGTAAAAAAATAATTTAAAAACTGGAACATGACCAGTGGAAAACTGGCATGTTACAAGGCAAGGTCAAAAGTCAAAAGTAAACTGATTACTTTTGACCCCGCCTGAACAGCAGGGTAGCACTGATCACTGAACTCAAGTTTAGCTTTTTCGCCTTACTAAACAAAATACGGTTCGAAGTTTTCTATGTTACTTTTTTCTAGTCTCATTTAAATATAATCTAATCTAACCATGTTTCCTATCCTCTAGGTCCAACAAAATCCAGAAAAAAAAATTAATGTACAAAGGCAAGAACTGGCCTATTTAGAGGCATATGACATGAACAAAAAGAAATTAAAAGAAAGGAACTAGAATTGGAAGAAAGAAGATTATCCATAAGGAAAGAAAAATAGCTCTTCCAGAAATGCAAACAAGAATTGCCGAGTTGGAATTTAAAAGGTTATTAGAAAAAAAAAACTAATTTTTGAAATTGAACAAACAAGAAACTTAGCAAAAATTATCGACAGGCAAGGCATGCTAGTTAATTTTATTATGAGTAAAATGCTAATTTAAAATAAATTTTATTCGTTTCTAAAAATTGTTTCCACTATAACATTAAACATGCCACAAACGTATACTGGCCACCTATCTAACTTGTTCACACTTCACTAATATTGTCATAACTTTTTATTTCTAAAATCAAAGCGTTATATTATTCCAAAATTTATAAAATTGATTTTCAAACATTTTTGTATCTCCTTACTTCTAAACAACAAAAGCCGAGATTTTGAAGTGGATTCAACTGTTTGCACTTATATAATGTGTCCATTAACACTCTTAAGAGATTACGTATTAAGGTATACTTCGAGGTAAATAAATACATAGAAGTCTGATTTCCATACAAACAACTGTGGCAGTTTGTTAGGATTGTGGCAGTCTTGTACATAGCTTCAATATTCTGTAAAAAAAAAATTTGTTCTTTTCAAAGTCTAAAAATGCAAATTCAGCAATTATTTTACTAAAACTCCATTCTACAGCTTCTCTTACTACAGACATTGAAGCATTATAAGTTTGCGCATCTTGATTAATGCCATGGCCAGGATATGGACACAAGAGTAATTCTCTGATGTCATATGCCTGGTCGCCTTAAATTACATAAATACGTCCATCAGGAAATCTGGCTTCAGCTTCTAATTGCTGATAAAAGCCAGATTCTCTAAAAATTCCTGCATTATGCCTTCATCCTTAAAAAGCCCCAAACTCACTTATAGTGATGCCATCTGGTGTAACTACGGATTGGTACTTTACACAGTGTACTCGTTTATGACCCGAATAATAATTTTCTTGTTGAACTGAAGGACGGCTAATTGGCCTGGCTGTGCCATCAATGAAACCCCAACAATTGGTCACTTTTGCACTTTGGGTGGAAATTACCCAGAATATAGCTTATTGAAATTAATATTTTCGTCTTGATTCACGTACATCTGCATAATATTGAAGTCTACTTTGATTTAAGCAGGCGTGGCTATTTAGATACCCCAAAAGGTGACTAAATTCATTATACATGTGTGTATTCACAAAATTTATTTCTTCCGAAAGGGCTGAAGAAGATCTTTGAAAAACATGTTACAAATCGCAGAGACAATTAGGATATGCCAATCGCCTCGGTAACATGCACAACCCGTCAGTCCCTGACCAAAAATTAAATTATAACTATTGAAATGTAAATTTAAACTACATTCGTTTTATTTACCGTTCGATTGGTATCCAGACCGTGTGATAACACGCTCTGGTATTCGTAAGGCTCCGCATAATCTGGGTATGTCTTTCTTATCAAATCTAAAGTTCAGTTTTCCATTTCTAGCCTCCATATGATCTAAATTAAACAGTTGTTGAATTATAGTTATTTATTATACAAGGGAAAAAAGTACTAGATTTTAGCTCATGGTGTGTGTGTCTGGCTGCTCCGTGGCGTAGTTGGTATGCGTGTGACTACTACGTCCAAGGTCCCGGGTTCGAATCTCGACACGGCCCGCTTGAAAAATTTTAAGCGAGCATTTTTCACAAAAATACGCCCTCGTTCGGATGAGAAGTAAAATGGAGGTCCCGTGTGCGAGTATTGTAACGCACGTTAAAAATCCCTAGCTTGCTTGAAACATCAAGGGTTTTGCAAAATTCAAAATTTTTCAGGTAAAAAACTCGCTTCCTGGCCAATGTAGTACCTTCGGGTGGAGCATTGGAAAATCACACGTAGGTGTGTTTGTCTCCCGACGCGAAGCGGGGGGAGACAACATCGAGAGTTAAAATCTTACATTTTGTACCCGTGTATAATACACTATTTTTTTCTGTGACAGGCAAAACAATGATTTAATATTTACTTTTAAAGTTTCTTTCATAAACAGACCGTTTATGAAAGAAACTTTAAAAATAAACGACACAAAGCGGCCCCCATAAATTTAGGTACGTTTAAAATCAAAAAGATTTCAGACAAAAATGTAGCAGTAATAGACAATGGAAAACCGTAAGATACATACATTTAAAAAATTTAAGACACCCTGTAATTTCAGATGGACAGCCATCACCCTTGCCGTCAACCTCCACCCGGGTAGAACAGACGACAACGAAATAGTAATAGAAAATATAAAAAAACAACCCCGGTATACTACCAGTAAAATTGGGAAGTAGGCAGAACACAGTAGACTATTGGACTTTGTACAGAAATTTGATTTAACTGAAGTAAAACGATAATTTTATATAATTAGAGACAATTATGACAGACTGAAAGAATCATAAACACAGTCAGATTTGGAAAAGATTATGTGATAGAAATGCTTCATTACAAAAGTATAATGGAAAATAATCTAAAGAACACAGACGACAAATTCAATCGATTAATACCGGTAGACCAAACCACAAGACAGAAAAGAGGAATTATTAATGGATTAGGTTAATATTATAAAAGTTATCACAGCTAATTTAGACAGCCAAGGTGCTGAACGATATGACAATGCAATACAAGAATTGATCAACAACCAGAATGACAAAAACTGTTATTAGAAACCAAATTTCCTTAACTCAATCAACTATAGTAAAATTTAACGATACACACCGAAAATTAGTAAAGAACCAGGACAGTATAACAAATAGGATACTAACTCTTGAAAGTAGCATGCAAACCTCAACATTAGGAATGCGAGATTTAATAAGAATCAACACTATATTTATTCAATTGATAGTAACCCTCACTGTAATTCAACAAATTTTAACTACATTAGAAAATACTGTACCATTTGCTAAATTTAATACTTTACGTGCTAGTATTATCGAACCACTTGATTTATTGAACGAATTATTATAATCAAATCATTTATGACTCATAGTAAATTACCTTTAGAAGTAACAGAATCTAACATACTTGTATTTGAAAAAATAGCCATAGTAAAAGGTTATATAAAAAATTATGAAATTACATTTTTAATAGAAATTCCAATTGTAGAAATTTACCCTTACAATTATTATCATTCTATTTGCTTTCCCTATGAAAGTCAATAGTAAATATCAAGCTATTATCCCTAAGACCAAGTTCCTTTCCCTAAATGAACTTAGGTATGGATTCACAAATGAGAAATGCAAAGAAGTGGCAACCAGCCAATACTTATGTCAATCAATAACGACAACGGCTATTCAAACAGATGGTAATTATTACGATTCTCTAATCATTATGAGAATTGTGTGTCAAAACCAGTACAAATTATTGACATGAAAATTCAGAAAACTACGGACAACAAATGGATTGCTGTATTTCCTTAAGAAGTGATAGCAACCGCCGATTGCAACAAAGACGAAAACAGCTTAGCCCTAATTGGAAGCAAAGTGATCACCATAAAGGAAGTTTGTTATTTGAAATTAAAAAATGAAATTATTCGAGTATATCAAAACCCAGCAGTGACGAAGAAACTTGCAAATCTACCCGAACTACAATTCAAGATTCAAACCGAAGACAGCGGAACTATCCAGAAGCCAGTGCAACTATAACGCCTAGATTTCGACGATCTCAACCACGCAGTGAAATTAATGGACAATTATAAAGAACATCTAAACGAGTTAAAAGTGCCAAAGTTACACTATGACAATATCAGTGCTTGGACAATTCTATTGAATACTGCATTAATTTTATTAGCTGTATACTTATTGTACAAATTGTATATTAGATATAATATCAAAGAAACAAAAGCAAACAGAGAACCCACAAACGGAACTTTAGGAATAATGAGTTTTAAAAATTAAGTATCAACCCTTAATTTTCATCTAGGTCGAAAGGAGTTACATATCCCCCGTATTAAAAATACATATAACAATAAATGTAATTATTAAGTCTTTGCAGTAGCATGTTATATTGTATTAAATGAAGGTTATAATTAAAAATTAATCAGAGTTCATGTCAGAAATAAAAAAGAAAACAACTACTTTGTATTCCAGACGCAACCTGATAGTGCAGGTACAGAAACAACGAACTGTAATAAAGCAATCTTAAATAAAATTACTGAGAATAAGACATTGCACGAGTATCAAGAAACTGCAGATAGCAAGATCTGTACTTTCGCACAAGATGAAGTGAGACCAGGGGCTTCATAAATACTGTGAGGAGCCCCTGATAGTCAGTCAGTCTTCGAACTTCACAACTTCAACATTGTTGGTAGTTCAAGCTACTCATTGGGAATTATTGATTGTTAAAATATTAACTTTGATTATTTTTTTTTGTCAACTAAATTTTTGTAATTACTGTATTAAAATAAATTTGATAGAAGTGTTTTTGGAAATAATTGTTTTTAAAAAAGAAGCTCCCAAAGGTCCAAAATCTATTTGGAGCAGCAAATAAAAGTAAAAAGCAAAAATTTAAATCGAATAAATAATAAATAAATCGCGTTTTAACTTAAATTCTAACTAAAATCCGGGTTTAACAAACTAAATTTAATTTCGGGTTGCTAAAGCAAAAATCTAATTAACAAATACCAAAATAATTTCAAAAATAATTTTAAATGCGTTTTTAATAAATTTATAAAAAAAACGAGTAAATCGTGTAAAAAATCGTGTAAAACCATCAAATAAGTGTGTAAAAATTTTATAGTGAGCGTATAATAAAATAACAATCTAAAAACCAAAATCTAGGCCCTTTTAAATTAAATAAATAACTTAAAAAGCGTAAATTTTGAAATTATTTAAATATAAATATTCCATATTTTAAGTACACGCGTACTTAAAGACTCCTAAAGTCGATCTTTTGGTGTTTGAAGTTCGTACCAGACACCGTGTAAATAAGTGATAAATGCGTTATCGGTACCGCACTCCAATAACGCCTGTTTTAATTTGTTTGTTTGTGTATTTAAATTTAAAGTAGAGTATTTTATAAATTTGATTTTTAAAAGTAGTTAGCTTTGTTTAACTTTAAAATTTGATTTGGCGGCTTAAAAATCTATATAAATAAATACAGTTTAGTTTACAGTAAATTTTAATCGATGTATTTTTATTGGACTAGCGATTTTATTTTGTCCTCGTTTTTTATTTTGAGGTTTAGTGTTTCTTTGATAAATCTGAAATTTGATTTGGCGCTTTGAAATTTAAATAAATAAATAATATAAATAAATGAATACAGTTTAGAGTTCATTTCATTTTTATTAGACCAGCGTTTTGTTTTGTACTCGCTGTTGTTTATGATTTTTAGCGGTCCATCTAAATCTTTGAGTTTACTTAGCGTCGAAACGGTCACGTCGTTTTTGATCTGAGCTTTCGGTTGTTCCCGTTGTTCTTTTGTCGTTTGTTTTGTTACCATGGTGGTCCACCGAGACGAGGTGCCGTTACCGAGGAAGAAGAGGGGAGATCGGTCGTAGTCTGCTAGGTCGGGGTTGAGAGCGCTGTTGGGGGGAACGAGCTGAAGGTCGTTTTACAGGATACTATGTTAGGGACTCCGGAGGAGGTTGAGGGATTAGAGAAGGAGCCTGCACTTGCGGTGTTCGTATCGGGGGAGTGGAGTCTCCTGCGGTGGTTGCGGCGTCGGAGTTGCCCTCAGCTACAAGGGCCCAGCGTAAGACGTCGACTAGCAGCAACGGTAGTGTTGCTGCTAGCGACCTCGATGAACTAGCGTTTTTCAAGTTCAGAGTGAGGAAGACGCACGCGGCCATCTGCGGGAAGGTGCCGACGACTTCCGCGACGATAGTTGTAGAAGACAGGAAGGCGATTTGGAACGCCGCGGATGATATCCGAGACGTTAATAGGTATGATTAGAGCGTTGAGGCTATGTGCAGGTGATTCTGAGAGAGCCAGCATTGTCGGGAAAAGTCCGGAGAAGAATTCTGTTATTTCAGGTGGCCAGGGTGCGCAGAGTCAGGGAGCGTCGGTACAGCGCAAGTTTTTGTATGCAGCAGCAGCCTCAGGTGCTACGCCTACGTTTACCGTCAGTGTCGACGCCAGGCCAGGCCAGAAGGATGACGTGATGACGACTTTGAAGCAGAAGGTCGATCCAACACAAGATGGGTTTGTAGGAGTCGGAGCTCGTAGGACGCACAGAGGCGGCGTGCTTGTCGAGTGCTCTAATGGTGAAGACGCCAAGAAATTGCAGTCGAGGTCGGCGGGCACTGCAAAGAACTCGTGGCGAAGACGATTGATAAGAAACGTCCATGGGTCATTCTTCCGGGGGTTGTAACGGGGATGAAAGCTGAAGAGCTCGTGCGGTTAATTGCGAGCCAGAATCCCCGCTTCGGCAATTGAAAAATAGAAGACCACCTGAGAGAGAAGTTCAAGTTTGGGAGAAAAGGCCCTAAGGATCCCTTCGCCAACGTAGTCTTCGAAGTGACCCCCACACTTCGAAGACGCATACTAGCTGATGCTGTAAGCCTCAGGTGGCGAAGAGTATGGGCCCGGGATTACTTCTAAATGACGCGATGCTTCCGGTGCTACGAGTACGGCCATAGATCGATGGAGTGCAGGGAGAAGGTATAGTGGTGCGGTACCTGTGCCGAGGTCGGTAACGAATTCAAGAATTGCCGGAAGGCAGTCCCCTGCTGTGTGGTTTACGCAAGGGCAAACGACCGAACTGGCGGTGGCGCGAAAGTCGATACAAGACACGACGCCAAGTCGAGTAGATGCCCCACGATGCTACGGTTGAAGAACGCAATCACACGTAACATAGATTATGGACTGTAAAGATAATAGAAATTCTAGAAGAAGCAAGAAGATTAAATTCGCGCAACTAAATCTCGGGAAAGGTAAAGGGACAACAAATAACTTCGTAAAGTTATATACAAATATAGAACGCGCATTCCACAACTCAGCAAGGACGTTGATGTACATTGCATTTATTACTGTGCTAGTTAATTAAATAAAAACAGTTACAAAACTTTAAACCAATCTTGCGGTAATTGAGGTTTGTTTTGGTAAAATTTTTTGGGAATTTTGGATAATAAATTGCAGGAATGTAACACGCCCAAAATAAACGGTCGCCCATCGATGACGAAAACAAAGCGAACACCGCCGCCCACGCGGAAGAAGTTCGCCTTGAACTTGAACCCGAACCCAGAAGAAATGGAACATCATCCATCAACACCCTCTAGAACAGCACCCACACACCAACTACTAGCCAAACCTTCAACGAACAATTTTCTCTACAAACAATGAAACGAAAAATAAGCACGGAACAATAAAAACTCGAAATAACCGAATCATTAGACGAAATGTACTCCGATTTTATGGACTTTATTAACAACGAGCTGAATCAAACAAACAGACTCGAAGTAGGGCAACGAAAGGAATTGAAGGATCGTCTAACGCAGTGGGCGTTTGCTCAAGCCGAAATAATTGGGGAATACAAATACATTAAACAACAAAATGCCGACCTACACAAACAAATAATCGAAACAAAACTCGAACTAGAACTACATAAAACACAACAAAAGCACACACCAACATTAACCTACGCAAATATCCTAGCACAAAAACCACCCCCGCCCAAAAAAGACGCCATAACAAAATCAGTGGCAAATCAAACAGGCACAGTCTTCGTAACATCACGCAAGGGAGAGACAGTACGGGAAATACAAGAAAAATTCACAAAGACCCTGGACCCTACAGTTGACAAAATCAAAATTAAATCAATGCGAACTACAAGCAAAGCACTAATCATTGAAACGGATAACGAAAACGAGGCAAACAAAATTATCAACAACGACAAACTGAAACAAATACTAAACTGTGACAAACCACGGAAACCAAACCCTCTTGTAATACTTTACGACATACCTAAAGAAGCAGAAATTAAGAACCTGATATACAACCAAAATTTAGAACGCGAAATGACCAAAGACGAATTTGATAGAGACTTCACAATGAGCTTCAAAACAGGACCACGCGACAAACAAACTGTACATCACGTAGCACAAGTAACGGGAAAGCTAAGAAACATAATAACACGTTTAGGGAAAATCTATATCGAATACAGGTGCATTACAGTTAAGGACTACCTAGTAGTTCCTCGTTGCATGCGCTGCCAAGACCTACGACACGTCGCGAAATACTGTACACACAAACAGGACACTTGTGGACACTGTGGACAAGACGAGGCAAATCATAGAAGAGCAGAATGCCCGAAAACGGGACAGAATTAGAGCAGAACGACATAACACTCGCACAATTAGACACACAATAGAAACAGTAGACACGGGGATTACAACGGACATTACGGATGCACCTAAAACAACCGAACAGGTAACACAGACAGAACGCACACAAACAAACAAACTACAAAGACCTACTGAAACAGCGGAACTAACACACCTACTAAGAAAAGTCTTTAATCGACGTTAGGAAAACTTCAACACTACCGAGCTGTACAAATTCATAATAATGCATGGTAGGATCGCTTTCGACTACGCCAAAAAATGGCCCGACTGCAAAATACGAACATACCTTCCTGATGGCTAAGGTACTAAAAATAGGCCAGATCAACGCATGCACAGCAACACCGTCACGCACGAAATACGCGACATAGCACAACAACAAGACTTAGACATAGTACTTATACAAGAATCTTTTACAATAAAACGGAAAATCCCCGGAATGCCGGTACGGGTAAGACAAATCGTCATAGGAGAAGTACCAATGACAGCCATAATACTCTTTAACGAGGACATTACTGCAACGACAATACAAAAACACAGTAACGCACACAGGAACTTGGATAATAGCGACAAGCTACTTCCAATTCAGCCATGACCCAGAACTATACATTGAAAACCTTACAAACATAGCACGCACATACAACAACAAAAACCTACTAATAGCAGCAGACGTTAATGGAAAATCTGTACTCTGGCACAACGACACAGCCAACGAGCGAGGGGAGAAGGTAGAAAATATGATACAGCAACTACAATTGGAAATACTAAATTGCCCAAACAACCTAAACACATACAAGAACAGAGCAGGTGCACAAACAAACATTGACATAACGATCACAAACGGTACAGCACACGGTAAAATTCAGGGATGGCAAGTACACGATGGCATTACAATTAGTGACCACAATCTAATCACATTCAATATACAAACACACCAAACACACATCGAAGAAAATAACAACACACACAAACGAAAATACAACACAAAAAAGGCAGACTGGGACAAGCTACGAAACAAATTTACTCCACCTCCACCAACACAACCAGACGAGAATGTACACGAATACGCCAAAGAACTACGAAACACAATACTAAAAAGCATGAAAAAAGCAATACCACAACAACCCACGCGACAAAAACTGAAAACAGTACAATGGACAAACGAACTTCAGACACTCAAAACACGAGCCAGGAAAGCCAGGAAAATATACCAAAACTCATTAACACCACAAGAACGAGAACACAACCTAAACATATACAGAACATTGAAAAACATATACCAAACGAAACTCATCGAAACAAGAAGATCGATATGGGATACTTTTGTAGAAAGACACCTGCAAGTTGACGCCTGGGGAGTTCCCTACAAAATTGTCAAAGATAAGATTAAACCTCCAACAACATACTCGACATTAATCAAACCTGATGGAAACGAAACCACAAACTGGTACAAAAGCGCGACACTCCTTATGGAAACCTTACTGCCACAAAATAACAGAGACAATGAAACACAACAACACGAGGAAAAACGACAGACGGTAAAAACACAAAACAACAATGGAAACAGACCCTGGAACAGAAATGAGGGTATATCACCCTTCACGGAGGAGGAAATCCTTATGGCTATCTGTACAGGACGAAACAAGAAAGCACCAGGACCGGACGGGATTCAAATTGAAGTACTAAAAGCGCTGAAGGACAAACTAATACCAACGCTGACAAAACTATACAACGAATGTTTACGACAAACCATCTACCCTAACAAATGGAAACAGGCAGAATTAATCATCATTCCGAAAGGGAAGGACAAAGATCCCAAACAACCGAGATCTTACAGACCTATCTGCTTGTTAGACACTATTGGGAAAACATTCGAACGACTCCTACACAACAAAATTCAAACACACAGACAAGCAATAGGCTTATATCCAGGACAATACGGCTTCCGAAAAGGACACTCAACATAGGACGCCATCAACCACGCACTAGAAACTGTTAGAAACTCACAACACAAGTACGTAACACTAATCATGATCGACATAGAAGGGGCTTTTAACAACCTCTGGTGGCCCACATTATTTAGTATACTTATAAACAAAAATTACCCACAACAACTATACCATATACTAAGAAGCTACTGTAGAGACAGATACGTCACATTACATGGCACACACACAATAACGACACATACTAGCAAGGGATGCCCGCAGGGCTCTGTCTGCGGCCCCATCTTCTGGGACATTGTTATTGAAAATCTGCTGGAGAAACTGGATACTGTTGGAGAGGTGTCGTCTGTAGAGGCGTACGCAGACGACATCTTACTAGCGCTGGAAGGTGACTCAAGGAGGAAACTCGAAACAAACGCAAACAACGCACTACATACAGTACAGAAATGGTGTACAGAAAACAAAATAAGTATTGCCCGACAAAAAACAGCCTACATAATCATGAAAGGGACCCTCGCACGAGACCCAAACATAAAACTACGCGACTCCAAAATCAAACGAGCAAAATCCACAAAATACCTAGGGGTAATACTCGACGAAAAACAAAATTACGAACAGCACATAAACACCAAACGCCACAGTCACAATGCATACAATAGCGAGCCTAGCACAAAGACAATATAAAATACCACTCCAATGCGTAAGACTTTATCTCAACAGCGTACCATGATTTGTCATGCTGCAAGTGTCTGGGCGGATAGGACAAATTATATAAAACACACATCGAAAATAAACAGCACACAACGAACAGCACTCATACGATTGACAGGAGCATACAGAACAGTCGCACACGACGCACTTTACGTAACACTCGGGACATTACCACTAGACTTAAAAGTCAAGCAAGGAGTAGCAACATATTGGTTACACAAAAATGAACCGGACAGAATCGCACAACTTCTCAAAACGAATAACATAAGGACAAAGAAACAAATAAAGGACAAAATACTTGACGAATGGCAGACACGATGGACAAACAGCAGCACAGGAAGACGAACATACACACTAATACCGAACATAAGAGAAAGACTGAACACAAAACACACCATACCGACGCAAAGACTAATACACTTTATAACAGGACACGGACCGTATCCAACATACAAATACAGAATGAAATTAACGGACGGCAACCAATGCACATGCGGACAGGTAGGAACGCCTGAACACTTAGTATTAAACTGCACAGAATTACAGCAAGAACTACAAACCGCGCACTCAACGGACTCAAAATGCCTAGTGCATTGCAACAATGAGAGCTAAAGACATAAGATATGCACCAATAAGGGCATATCTATTAGGTATAATTAGCCATAAGAAATTACTAACCTGGTGGTGGAAAATAAACTAGTAGATTAAGGCTTTTTACTAACAATAGAATAAGAGTAATATTAGGTATCAAATAACCAATATGAGGCAAAAACTATCAAACAATATCTTTTAGAATTAGTGTAGATCGTATCAAAACAAATAACATTAGAATAAGGTATAGACCAAAACTCAAAAAATAGCACGTAAGAAATCACAAAATGTAATGTACATATAAAATTGTAGTAAAATAGGTAAAGTAGCACAAACTAACTTTTTGAAATAACAAATAGCACTAACACTAAACACCAAACAACACCTACACTGCCTGCGTACTGGGATCGCAAAACATCATGAACACTCACGCATAAAGCACAAACGCACATAACCTGCACACATAACACAACATAGACACAAACCACACAAACTGCCAGAGTCGCAAAGCCTGCGATGCATCCGTGATTTCCGGCTGCCGATGGTCACGGAGCACGCAAATAGGCCAAGTCGTAGCCAAAGGCAAAGACTCATATGAACACAAGCGCTATGCTATCCAACTTCAATGGCACAATCACACACACACAAGCACACACACACACACACACAGAAATACACACAAAACAAAATATAGTACCAGAGTTGCAAAGCCTGCGTGTATCCGGGATTTCCGGCTGCCGATGGTCACGGAGCACGCAAAACAGACCAAGTCGAAGCCAACGTTCCCAATTTGCGGCTGCCGATGGTCGGGAGCGAAGGCAAAGACTAACAGAAACAAGCAACAAAACAACAAAGCCAATGGTACATATACAAATACACAGATCCACAAACAAACACACACATACCCACATACAAACGCAAACACAACACACTACGTTCAGCACATACAACAATCATATTACAAACCAACACCAGAATAAGTAAGTGCTGCCTCCTCGTGGCAGGGACGGTAACGAAGTCTAGGTCACAGACAGACTGGAGACGGGGTGAGCAATAACCGTTGAGGGACAGCAGATGCCCTGGGAAAAACACAGACTCCGCGACTATAGTAACGGAGTAAGGGTGAACCATATCCATAACAACTGCAACAACTCAACGGTGCACACAATGTCTCCACGCTGCAAGACTGGAATAAAAATCCTAGACACGGCTAAAGCACCAACGTAACCACACACACTACACTAACTCTAAAAGTCCGGTCTATCTTAATTGTTAGACGATAGACCAAACAAAACTGTTAGTAAATAAATAAAATAAATAAATAGCCATAAAATAGCAGGTTTTGGGAAGGGGGTTACCGTACTACACACGGATAGCGAACGATCGCGCAGCGGAATAATAATAAATAATGCGACGTGCGCCAGAATAATATTAAATAATTTGTCAAACGAATTCTTAACGGCGAAAGCATCCCCGCGTTCGAAAACGAGCTACTTAACTGCCGAGAGGCCGTTCAAATAGAAACACTCGCGGAAAAATTAAACGGCGCGGTAGTAAACGCGCCGTCGTACTCCATGCCGCGGAAGAAAATATTTAAAGACAGCGTACCGTGGTGGACCCGAGAGCTAACCACTAAGAGAGCAAAAACGCGTAACCTAAAGCGCCACTATTAACGCGCCTCGGGAGAAATAAGGGAACAACGAAGAATCGAATATAATCAAAGCAACCGCGAATATAAAATATTAGTAGAAGAAACGCGAACGAATAAATTTATTGAATTTTGCACGCGTAACTCCAAGAAAGAACCATGGGGAACCGCGTACCGCGTAATAAGAGGAAAACAAAAGAGAATCGCTCTCGGTAATATAAAGAAAACAAATGGCGAATACGCGAAAGGTTTTAGAACCACGGCGGATTATTTGCTAGAGAAATTCTTCCCATCGGATAATTCCAAGGAGGATGAGAGGTCGCACGATTTAGTACGACGGGAAGCGCAAGGGACAGGTGCCGATAAGGCAATCCTAGTTCACAAGGTCGTAATGGCTCTTAGGAGGATGAACCCTTAGAAGGCACAGGGGCATGACGAAATCACTTCAGACGCAGCTCTGGATGCGTGCCTGTTAGCCCCGTGTGTCTTTGCCTGGTTGTTTATTCTTTGTTTAGAAAGGGGCGTATTTCCGCGTTGCTGGAAAGTCCAGAACGTGAAATTTATCCCTAAACCTAAAAAGGCGGATACGTCAGACCCGGGCAGTTATCATCCAATTAGCTTGCTACCGGTGCTGGGGAAAGCTTTGGATCGCGTTATGACTATGCGAGTTGAGCACTTAGTGCGAGACGGCGGCGGTTTTAATAACCGACAGTTTGGTTTTATGGAGGGAAAGTCAACTATCGACGCATTAGAATTCGCTGTCGGGAAAATTAAGCAGGCAAGAGATGCTAAAAAGCATTGTGTCGTTATTGCTTTGGACATTTCAGGAGCATTTGATGCTGCCTGGTGGTCATTGAATGGTTGCGAATTGGAAAGTAGGGGTTGTCCGCGAAACTTGACCAAAGACTCAAAAGTTATTTCTCGGGGCGATTGGCATAGGTTGAAATTCCGGGTGAAGTTTTGTCGCGCGAGGTGGAAAGGGGATGCCCGTAGGGGTCATGCTCTGGTCCCATATTTTGGAAGTTGTTATATGAGAGTTGCCCACGAGATGCTCAATCGTTGGGTTTGCGGATGATAGACTGTTAATTGTCAGATCGTGATTACTAATGGATATGCGCACAAAACCGAACGAGGCACTTAATAAGTTACACGAATGGTCGCAGCAAGTAAAGTTAAAATTTAACACGTTGAAATCAGAGGCGCTTTATTTCGGGACAAAATCGTGACAGCAACCCCCTAGGTTAGAGCTTGGAGGAGACAAAATCCCGTTAAGGACGCTATCACATACCTCGGTGTCAAGATCGACAATAAATTAAGTTGGAAAGCGCACGTAGAGTACGTAAAAGGTAAGGGCGGCAAAATATCAAATAAAATAATGGCGGTTGCGAAAATAAATTGGGGTTTCAGGAGCGAATCGTTTAGGATAGTTTACGCCGGAGAAATAGAGCCGGCGATGCTGTACCCAGCATCCTTTTGGGCGGAGGCTTGTAAAGTAAGCGAAACTCGGCAGCTGACGAACATGCAACGCATAACCGAGGTCAAGGCGGCGAGGGCGTACAGGACCACATCCACGGAGGCGGTCCTGGTGATGAGTAGGACTCTGCCTACCGAATATGTTGTTAGGGAGATCGGAGATAGGAGATTAATTAATACAGGGAAAGGACAGGAAATTATAGAGAGTATGAATCTTGGAAATAAGGAAGCTGAGAGGAAAATCGTCGTGTCAGGTTAGGGCACCCGGCCCATGTTAGAGGTATCGAATTTGTCGAAGGTGATATGGTCGCGGTAGGTATCAGAATTTACACGGACGGTTCGAGTATGGGCGATGGGCACGCAGGCGCGACGTTTGTCGTATATAATAAGCAAAGGGAAGTGTTTCGGTTTCAGACCAAACTCGCGAACTGAAGCACTATCTTCCAGTGCGAATTGGTTGCTATACGGGAAGCTATCGATTATGTGATAAATCACACGGGTAGAAACGTGTATTACATCATCACGATAGTAAATCAGCGCTGACTGCCTTAACAAATATGAACACCTCGACAGACCTCCAAGCGTACGTCTGGAAGGTAGCAAAAATGGCGCTCCGACATTTAAAGTTCTGTTGAGTTAGATCGCACGATAGTAACGTAGGAAATGATAGGCCTGATGAATTAGCCAAAGAGGCCGCGACAGGCGACTTTCGGATATCACACTTATCGATACCGAGGTCTCTGATTAAAAGAAAGCTGCGGGAAAGATCAATATGACATTGGGAAGAGAGGTGAAACAACGCTGCTACGGACAGGTTGACACATAAATTCATACCAAGTATAGTAGCTAGAGATAAGATTGAGGTGAAGCTCGACCATAAAATGGTACAGATGATAACAGGACACGGCGCCTTGAAAGCGTATTTGCAAAGATTCGGTTTAACTGACAACGACTGCTGCGAATGCGGTGAGAGCGCAGAAAGCGCAGACCACGTGTTCTTTGACTGCCCGCTCGAGGTAGCAAATCGAGGGATACCTGATAAGAAATTAGCCACGGTAGGGCTAGCTTGGCCAAAGAGCCTAGAGGAAGTCAGGGAAATGGCTAACCAGAAGACGTTCTGGACAGCCTATAAAGAATTTGTGGGAAGGGTCGCGAGATTAGATGACGATAACCGCGCGTAAATCGGAAGACGAAGTGGGTGAGGGAAGGATTGGAAAATTTTTGAAACTATTTGACTTGGCATGATATGGTAATTAAACATTATACTACCAATATGCACGACGAATCCCCACACCACTAAAGCAATCACTGCCTCGCCTTAGACGCGTGAAAAATCGGGAATAAATCAAACAAATAAATAATAACTAAATACATCAGAAAACCCCAATTAAAGTAAATTAATAACATAAACAAAGAAATAAAATAGGACTTAAAAGTGATAGTTGATTGTGACCACCCATCCTCTCTCAGAACGTTTACTGCATAGCGCATACTCATCGACACTTTAGCAGTGCATATCCATCTCCCCCTAGCAGTAAGTTATAAATAGATTTAGGCGGACGACTAGATCTTTGGATGCTGGAAAAACTTTTTATCGAGGTAAGAATAAAATTGCGGCGGCTGTACTCGCATAAGTATTGATTTATACAAGCAAATTTTGCAACAATCTTGAACACGCACATTTCTGTAATAGCACTAGCCGACATAATGCTTATGCGAGTACGCCTGATAAATTGGGTGAGGCCTTTTGCTATTTTATGCACTGCTATATGCTTAATGCTTATTAGATATCTATTTATATAATTATATTTATTTTATATTTACATTTGCTACGTACCTAGACGTAGCCGGAAGAAAAGTAAATACCAGGCTAACTACCAGACGCGGAGAGTGGGGGGATTCACCTAAATACCAAACAAAAAACAAAAAAAAGCACGTCGCCCACGATTATCTATTAATAATAAAAATAAATAAAGGATTCTGTACAAACAAGCAAAAGAAATAAATTAAGCGTTACTATTTCAAAGCAAACAATAATGAGAAGCGTACAAAAGAAAATAAATTAAGCGTTACTATTTCAAAGTAAACAATTATGTGATACGAACAATTTAGTACTTTAGATACGAAGTGCGCATCTCGTATTTTACACAAAATAAAACTAATCAGTAGAAAATAAACATGTGAGAGCTTTTGTCAAGCGCGCACATAATACCTTTTGTAAAATAAACTAATCAGTAGAAAAGAATTAACGTGTGAGAACTTTTGTCAAACATTCTTTTAAATTGTACATAATACCGTTTGTAAAATAAACTAATCAGTAGAAAAGAACAAGCGTGTGGGAACTTTTGTCAAACATTTTTTACGATGGTAGATAACACCTGTAGAGCGATAATATCAATTCGCAGCAACAAACAATAGTCCTACAGTGTCACGTTTCTTATCACGTAACTCCGCCAAACGCTAATAAGGAATATGCCCTTGATATATACAAAAGAAAACAAGTTGTATACCTGTATGTGTCGGAATTCTTAACTTGCACTCCATCGGGAGTGAATAAGCACCGCATCTCCACGGTCGCCGGGATCTATTTACCCTGTTACCATAACTAGCGATCTACAGGCAACGGCAATTGATCTGTGGTAAAGAACAGTTGGGCCTACATAAAGAAAAACCAATTTGGCCTCCAGCTAAGAGCTAAAAAGAGAATCTGATTAGGATGGATAAGCGCGGGAAAACTCACCGATACACGCAAGATACCTCCTACTTGTCGAACAAAAAAACGTGCATCGCTCTTGAAGTACTGAGACAAGTAATGTAGAAAATATTTCAAGGCACACGCTGCAGAATCAAATTAGAAATTAGTTCGAAAAACACGAGTTCAAACTGCAATCCTCGCGTTATCAAAGCGCGATTAGCAAACTGGAAAACACGCTATCAAATAATAGTAGGATCCATTATTTTGACAAGTTTTTACATGGGAAACACAAGTGAAAGCAATTATACGTTATCCGAATGTTTAACAAATTAACGGATACCTAAAACAAGGTATTGACTATTTAATTTATCGAATAAATTTTCGTTTTAAAAGCAAAATGGATTCGAGTTAAAATTATGTTAAGCGGGCTTATTTTGAACAGGTACACTATATAGGGTATTGTTGGAGAATTTAAGAATAGAAATGAAATTTATTCGAGCGGGTAATGACATAACCGGGAAAAAAAGGGTATTTAATTTAGGTTGAAAAATAAACGTAACACATTTTATATTTATTTTTGCATGTATCTTATTATTTTGGGGCTTGATTTGCTTTGCTTGACGTTCTGCCGTTACGGCATCTATAACAAAGAAGATTGTAATTATAATATAAATCAGTTAGGGAAAGATAGGGAACATTAGGAACGAACAAAGGATTGACTTTGAATAAAATACTTAGATCAGGGAGCACGATTTTGTAAATTTATAGAGCAGGCAAAATAGCTGGATTCACTATTAAAATATTTGGCGAATGCTTATAAATTTGAATCCATTTTTAGATTAGATAACTAGATTTGGATCGTTTTAAGACGACCCTTCAGGTCGCTCCGGTAAGCAGAGCTGGCAGCTGCTATCCGGTATTACGGATCCCATCCCTTTTCATTTTGCTTGTGTCTTGTTGACCGGATACTCTCCAAAATCAACGCTAAGGATAACATTATTTAAACTCTATTTTTAGTGTTAGTTTCAGGTTGTCGATTTTTATTTAGGATCGATTAATTTGAAGTTAGATATAATTTAAAGAATGTTTATTTCGCGTTTAAACCCAATGTAGTACCTTCGGGTGGAGCATTGGGGACGTGGTCGCAAGAATATCGGCCCTTACTCACATTATAATGTCGTCTGACGAGTTGCCAAAAACTTGAATAAACTCCTGTTACATCACGAACGGATAATAAAAATCAACCTTTGTCTATAGCGTCGAAACTAGTTTTCAAATAACTTCAAGACATAAATGTAGCAATAAATTAAAGTACCAGTGGAGTGAAAGGTATTTAAATTAAACGATGCACAGGATTTAATTACATATTCAAATGAACCTTGACCCTCGTCGCCTTTAGACAATGGAAACACCAAACACCAAAAGCGATCAAGTTCATACAAAATACATGTAAAATTAGTAAAACTCAAGTGCATTTTTAGCGATTCTATATACCGTATATTTCAAGAAACACTGTCAGTTATACGACCAACTGTCCAAACTAGAATGATGCAAACGCGCAGTTATGTGAATATTCACAAGATAAAGCAGCAAAAGTTAATATAAAGAGCACTTTCGTTCTCCACTGTCCTACATTATTCAATTAACTTCAGTTTTTGCACTGCTCTTAGTTGTAATAATTAAGTTTTCTCATTAAGTATTTTTCGTAATCGTGGCTCGTTTAAACTTTTCTAACATAGAGAAAAAGTTCAATACTACTAACATTGCAAGTTTTAAAAGCTCCTCAAAACGATGTACCACTTAACGAACTGCATTGCAGAGAGAAGTCCGTCGAAACCACAGGAAATGCTAAAAGTTCTAAGATTTCTTACAGAACAATGTATAATTGTTGAATTCTACTCTATAATATGTCATTCCTGGTCGTAGACTATAAAAATAAAATTTCTTATTACCAAACTAAATTCCACTACCTTTTACTAATGATAATACTTTAACTGCATAAAGAACAATTATTACCAAGAAGTGAAAAGTTTTATTGTTAATTGGTCATATTATTTTGTTTTGTTTTGATTTTTCACCTTTAAAAGATGTCGGTTTTCAATTTTTCTATTTACCTCTGCAGGCAAGCCAAAAATTTCACATTTTCCTGCAAGTATTTCTAAAATTTCCAAAAATCGCATTAGCTGTTCTATCATATAATTTAGTATGTTTTATACCGAACGCCTTTATCACCTGCAATGTATATGACCTTTCAAACGTGTTACTATCGTCCCTTTTCACATGGCTTTTCCAAATATATATATATATATATATATATATATATATATATATATATATTGTGATATCGTAACAATACCCCTATGCGCCCTTTTTATGAATTAAAAGGTAAAACTTTCTAATCTCTCAATTTTTGATTTTTAATTTATAATTTTAATTGCGTCGGCTAGCTCAGTTTTTGAATTACGCACGGAGCTTGCGACAATACGACAAACAAATCCTTTAAACCTACCATCTACCTCTCCTTCCTGTTTTAATCTTTAAACCAAAACACCATTAGCACAAATTATTATGTTCTCAAAAATATTTACAACGTATGAAAAAGTTAAAATTCTTTAACTGGAATTTTCTTCTAATAATTGAATCGATAAATTTAATGATTATTATTACCAAAGATGATCAAAAAAAGCCAGCAAAATCACTATTATTATTAATTATTAACTGAAGCCTGATGAACGTTCATTTAACCTCATTTACCATTTACGTAATTTACAACGAATATTAAAAAATTAAATCTTGCCGACCCCTCACATAAATTATCATGAAAGCAATTTTTAAAGTATTTAAATTAGCAATATTTAATTAAATGTTAAATCTTAAGTTATTCAGTTTAGCAAAGTGCAATGAAATATCCACAAATAAAATAATAAAATAATAAACATTCAAATTGGCTAACCTGTTGTTTTTCAGCTTAAATCAGTCTCTGGTCCAATCGTTGTGTGCATCCCTCATAGCATCACCTTAAATACACTAGCGTACTCCATTAAACTCCTTCACCGTTAATCATTGAACTAAATGCATGTTACATTTCCTCATTTGTTCCAGTAATAATCGCTTCAGCATTTATTTAAATTTGTTCCCGTATTTATGTAGACTGGACTCCAGTAATTATTTAAATTTGTCTCCCGTAATTGTTTGGACTTGTCTCCAGTGATTCTTTAGAGTCCTTTTTATTAAGGTTAATATTAGAATTTAAATTAAAACAACTTTTAGTTACTTATGTTTTTCTATTTAAGGAGAAAACGACAAACCCATCAATTTTCCATATTCAGCGGTATTATTTTACACTTCACAATTACTCACGTTACGTGGATATATTTGTTTTCAGAGACGTGAACTATACTTTACTTCATGGTGAACTGATTTGTTTACAAATCTGTTCATATTTAAATGCACCGTCTATCTATTGACAAGCGCAAAGTTCGTTGTTTGTATTAACTTTCATACCAGGTTTTCGGATATCCCGTTGTATATTAACATCAACGCATTCCTCTTGTCACGTACGATTTCAAGTTAATAGCATTGATTCGCTTGGATTTTCATACTTCTAGATAAGTAAACCATTGTTTGTTCAAATAAATTTGGTGATCTTTAATTTTTAATTACCATGCTTTGCTTGTTTCCAATAAATCATGTGTCGATTTTAATTCTCTAGTCACGTAGACGAATACAATATATGTATTAAATTATATGCGTTTGCCATCTTACGCATTTTTAAACCTGCATGTATTAATTAGGATAGTTGATGTAATAATGTTGCGTTATCCACGCGTGTCGCGTTTCAGCTTGCAATTATGTTATTTTAACGACTTGCGGATTTGTTTTATTCAAATAAATCTTCAAAATATTTTTCATTAACTGAATTAATTATGCTTATTATTTATATACAGGGCGTTGTGATTTACTTTCCAGTCTAATCATCGTGTTTCTTGTTTTCTTCAGAAAACTGTGTCGTTTTCTGAGCCCTTATGTATTTTATGTGGAGTGCGCTATACTCTTGGTCCTAACTAACCCTAAATGACCCTATTAACACAGCAATATATATATATATATATATATATATATATAATTAAGAAATAGACATAGTTTGTAGATAGTAAGTAGTCAACACCCTGTATATAGAGTAGAGATAGTTTTTGGGCGACGCAGGTAAACGTAGGAATGAGAAATACATGTATTAAGTAGATAGTAAATATTAAATACCCTGTAGATAAAGTTTAGTTAATTTAGGTAAAACAAATAAGGATATTTTTCAGTGGAGGCACGCGTATATTGGGAAATGAATGATAAAGTGTAATTAGACACGCATTAAGAAGAAGTTTCAGACGATTAAATTAATACGGATATAGAAATAGAGTTTCAAGTAGTTAATATAAATGCGTACAAAGATCTAACCATTTTGATAAGAGAAATGATTAAAAATTGCGTGAATCGCATGTAAACATGGAAATTTAAAGTCGGGTTGCATCAGTTGTTTATAGAAAAGCAAGTAATCTATCAAAATACAGCATGTTGATAATAAAAGACAGCTGCGGGCAGGTTGTGATTATGGGATAACGTGGAGCATTACATCAGAAACTGATCCAAATAAAATTATTTGATTGGTCAGAGACAAGCGACGAGTTCTAGACCAGACCCACGGATGGAGTGGGAATTCGAGATTATATTAGCAAGCACCTTGATAAGAAAGTCAGTTTTGAACTCAATGAAGGCCGAAGTGCATTGCCATTAAATAAAGTAATATGTAATAAGTATAAAAGTGAAAAATAAAATGAGTACGAATATGAAGATTACAATTGCCGTTTAAACGTAAGTACGTTTTTAATGAATTTATTGTAAACTAAGACATAAAAATAATAGGGTTTCGAGGTCTGAGGGAAATAGACTAGGATTCTGATGTTAAGAAATACAGTAATGCAATTTAAATGTCAAGGGGAAAAGAAGAAAAATACAATCTTGAAGTACAGGAGTGAAACAAACTACAATTTTAAGTCTGGGGCAAGAATGATAAGTTTGAAGAATTGAAATAAATTGGGATATATAATTTAATGGTGGTGGTCCATAGTGTAATAATTTGAATGGAATCCAGAATTGGGGAAGATAATTTTTATTGGAAGCGTCGATGTGAAAAAGATAAAACCAGGTCAGATTTTTAGTTATAAGACATTTGTTTTTCTATATGAATTTTTATTTTATTTTTAATATTGAATTTGCTAAATATGATATGCTTGTGAAGAAGTCAACAAAAGAGGTTGCATACGCATTGAATGAGTAATATGAAAACAGGTTTAGAATATTCTACACTTTGTTGTTAAAGGTAATAAATTTTCTTTGGTGACTTTGGGTTTTTGAGTACATACTAGTACATACTTAGAATTTATAAGAAATGTATCACAAATAATTTCAAAAGCTGTACATAACATATTGGTTTCATTATATAAAATCTAAATTTACTGAATTTTATAATTGCAAATAAATGCTAGCCGAGGTCATAAGATTTAAATAGTACAACGGCGGAGCCACAAGTTGAATAAGAAAGTGATAACCCGCAAGGCGGTAACGTATCGAATTTTGCCATTGGTAGATAGAGTTGTTTAAAGATAAAGTCCAGTTGATAGCAACATTAAGAAAACAGCTGGAGGAAGAGATAATTACACTTAATCGTGAATATTAAAATGGTGGTCCAATAATTTAGAATTCATAGCAAAATAAATAATAACAGCTCAACGTAGGGGCATGATAATTCTTCGAATATCATAGCAAATTAATACACAGCCCAACGTCGGGGCTCGATAATCCGCTAATAGCATAGCAATATATATATATATATATATATATATATATATATATATATAATCTTTAATTGAATCAAAACTATCCCTAGGCTTTAAACCAGGTATTTCAAAGATACGGCCTGCGTGCCATGACTGCCCCCAAGACACTCGGATCTGGCCCGCGCAGTGGTCAAGTTATTGTTGTCGTCATACGGATCTAAATATGACCATTGGCCAACCCATGCACTTTCCTCCCGTGTCCAACATTTTCACTGCTTAGACCATAAGTCAGTCCTCGATCTCATTGCAAACACAGGCGTTGATTCTACTTGTTACGTTTAATTGCGTGTTTCGTTTACTACAATTTTGTATTTGAAATGGTCTAAAAAACGGAAAGTTGATAGCGAATAGCGAGTTTTTCAGATAAAGTGGGAAGTTTCCTATTTTTTATCGAATGGAAGGCAACCACTTTGTTTTATTTGTAATCAAACAATCGTCGTATGTAAGGAGTTTAAATTGAAGAGACACTATGAAAGCAATCATATCATAAAAAAAAGTTTGATAAATTCTCCAACGAAATCAGGGTACAAAAAGTAGAATGTTTAAAAAGTAAACTTAAAGGACAACAATCGTTCTTTTCTAAGACTAAAACCAATAACGAAAATGCTATGGGAGCTAGTTATGTAATCTCACTTAAAATTGCAAAGAAGCCTAAACCTTTTGATGATGGGGAATTCGTAAAAGAATGTATGTTAGATGTAGCTAATATTTTATTCGCACCCTTGAAACAAGTTATCCACGTCCACGATATAACCTTATCAAGAAATACCATTGATACCACAGTAAATGAGTTGGCCGATAATTTGCATAATCAACTTAAAGGCAAAATTCAAAAATTTATTTATTATTCCACTGCTGCCGATGAAATTACTGATATCAATGATACAGCACAGCTTGCTGGGTTTATTCGCGTAATCAATAAAGATTTTATTATTTCTAAAGAACTATTGAAATGTATACCTTTGAAAGATACTACCGTGGCTCGAGAAATTTACCAGGCGATTAAGTAACTAATACAAATTAATTTACTGGATTGGGGAAAATTAAGCAGTATTACGACAGCCGGTGCACCAGCCATGATTGGAATAAATGCCGGTGTTGTGGTGAAAATACGTAAGAAAATTTCAGATGGAGCTAAACCTGAATACAAACTTATTCGAATTCACTGCATCATACATCCCGAATCCTACGTATCTAAAATACTTAAAATGGATCGTGTCATGAAGTCGATACTTAAAACTATAAATTTTAATAGTAACAGAGGTCTAAATCAGCGTCAATTCGCACAATTTTTAAAAGATCTCGACGAAACACATTCAGATATTTTATACTTCACAGCTGTTCGTTGGTTTAGTCGCGGTACATGCAATGATATAGTGATTTGTTGAAATGCGTGAAAATATTGTTACTTTATGGGCCAAAAAGGAAACCAATGTATTATAGCGACGAATGGTGGCTTGATTGCTCTTTCTTGGTGGATATGGTGGAACATATCAACTAGGCCGCCCACAAAGGGGGTCAATGGGGGTCGCCTGACCCCCCCCCCTTTTTTTTTTCGTTAGAAATCGCAACACGAAGTGCATCTTCACTAGAGATTGAAGAAGATTACGATTTCACTATCGGTTATACTATTGTTTAAAAATAAAGTAAACCTAAATGTTGAGATTACACTACAGGTATGCCTATTGTCTAACTATAAATAGACCGACTTTGTATGTCATTTTAAGCAGGAAATGCGAATTAATGCGATTACCTTACAATAGTAATCCTAACCGCCTATAACAAAACTGTTATTTTCATTCTTTAATATCTAAATATCTTTACCCTGAAAGTTTCTATTCAAACGATATATAAATAAAGGCTTTCATAATGTTTTCTTTCTTATTGTACAGGTTCAGGTACTCTACAACTAAAACTTTGGAATGTTCTACAAATGTCTCATTGTGTTCTATTCTGAGAAAAAATATATTCTTTATCTATAACAGTAAAGTACGTCTATATCTTCAGTGACTTCAGTTTGTATTCAGTGTTTTTCGAATGCGGTGTACTTTTAATTTGTGACTTAGGAAACTTTATCTGACTGTTGAATTAGTAGAAGACGTGTATGTTGATAGATATTGATTGGTCATTTTCCTTGTAGTTATTGTTATCAGTGTTGATAAGTAGTGTAGTTACTGGTTTTGTTTTAAAGAAGGCCGAAAATTGCAGTTGCAGTTTAGTTACGGATAGGATAGCAGTAAGTACTAATGTACCTAATGCGTGAGAATACATATTTAAAAATAATATTTATTTGCAATTGGGAGATTCTTATTTTTTTTTCTTTAAAGTCTATTTGATTAACAAATCTCTTCTTTTGAAGTATCAGAAAAGTAAAGCGTGTTATTTTTTCAGAAATTCAGATCTAAGATCAGTAACAATACTAACAATGGATATTAGAAAATTTTTCAAACGAAATGAACTAAAAGAACCATCTAGCATAGGCTGTAGTAGTAGCGGTGCTGGTGCTAATGCTATTTTAGAGTGTAATAGTATAGTACATAATAGTGTCAATGATCTAAATAAAGCTGGTAGTTCGTCACCTAATACTTTAAAATCTCTCACATGTGAATATGACACCAATCTTTCAACTGATAAGAATGAGTACATGCTCGATTTGGGCAATTTTGTTAACTTGAATGAAACACTTTCCGACGATGTTCGCTTTTCATTATTAACAAATCCTTACAAACCAGATCCTAAATATAATTTCAAGAACGATTCCGAAGAAAGAAGACGTGCTTTTAGATATGACTGGCTTCAACATTACGATTGGCTTGCGTATTCTCCAAAACTCAAAGGCGTACTTTGCAAATATTGCATAGTTTTTCGGCCAACTGTTAAAATAGGGGTTCTTGGTTCTTTCATTGTGAAGCCCTTCACAAAATATCATGACTTTGTCGCTTCTGCAAAAGCACATGCTACAACCGAATGGCATCGTGATTCAACTATAAAAGCTTCTAGTTTTACAAAAATTATTGAAGGAAAACGTCTATCAATTACCTCTCAAATAAATGAAGCTGAGCGGGATTTGATTGAATCGAATCGCAAAAACTTATACCAATAATATCCACCGTCATTTTTGTGGTATGCATGATTTGCCATTACGAGGTGATAAAAAGGTAATTTTGAGGATCTTTACAATTCAGAATAGAAAGTGGGGATCACATTCTAAACGAGCACTTAAAGTTTTGCAAGAAGAACTCAAAATACACCTCTCACAGAACTCAAAATCAAATAATTTCAATTTGTGGAACATTAATTAGGGAAAAAATTGTGAAAGATGTGAATTTGAGTGAAGCATTTTCAATTCTGGCTGACGAAAGTGCAGATATTGCTGGGGTAGAACAGTTATCACTTGGAGTAAGATTTGTTAGTAATGACAATTCGGTCAGAGAAGAATTTTTGGGCTTTGTAGTCCCTACATCGATGAACGCAGAAGGTATAACTGCTGCAATTTTAAACGCTTGTAATGAATATGGTCTTTGTATGGATAAATTAGTTGGATTAGGGTTTGATGGTTGCTCGACGATGGCAGGTCATGAGCAGAGAGTCCAAAAACTTATTAAAAATAAATATCCAAAAGCGATATATTTTCACTGCGCGTCCCATAGATTAAATTTAGTGATAAATGATTTGAACAAGATTCCGGATATTCAAAATTCAGTAGGTACCATTAAAGAAGTAATTACTTTCTTTCGACATAGTCCATTAAGACGTAGATATGTTTCTAATATTCCACTATTATGTGAAACACGCTGGTCCGCCAAATATAAATCAATGAGGTTGTTTGCGGAACATTTTGCAGATACTATGAACGCTCTGGAAAATTTAGCTCATAACCGTGAAATAAATGCTCAGACAAGAAATAGGGCCAGTCAACTTTTAAATTGCGTTTCTTCGTCGAAATTTATTCTTTGTCTGCATATTATGGCCAAATATTCTAGCAAATTGGAACCTGTTTGTAATGCACTGCAGTCTAAAAGTATAAACTGATTTTCCGCTAAACAGCACATAGATGAACTACTCAAACTTTTTAAGACACACCGTAGTGATCCTGAACAATATTTTAAAGAGGTATATAAAAAAAGTGATGAACATGCCCATGGTTTTGGATTGGAAATTACATTACCACGTATTGCACCAAGACAAACTCATAGGTCTAATTATCATATGAGTAGTGTTGAAGATTACTTTCGAGTAAGCCTTTTTATTCCTTATTTGGATTCTGTTATTCAGTCTATTTCCACAAGGTTTTCTGAAGATTCTACGACTTTTTTTTTACTCTCTGGATTACATCCAAATAACTTAAAAGACAAAAATATAAAAAGAGCATTGTTAAATAAAAAAGAAGAAATAGCCAGAAGTTACAACATTGATAACTTTTCAGAACAGTTGCAAACGTGGGTTGAACTTTGGCAAAATAGAGAGATTCAACAAGATACAGACTTTGTACATTTGCTTGATAATGAAGTTTCTTTTTTTCCGGCCATCAAAACTGCGCTGAATATTTTTTTGGCATTACCTCCAACTACTGCAACAATAGAAAGGTCATTTAGTACGCTAAAGCGGGTAAAATCGTGGCTTAGATCAAGCATGTCAGGGATAGATTATCAGGTTTATGCATGCTTAGTGTACATAAGGACATGGTAGGTAGGGAGAAACAAGCATTTATAAATGAAGTCCTAAATAGATTTGGTCAAGACCGAAGAAGATTGATATTTTTATTCAAAAATGATGATGATTAATAAAACGCGAGAACAGTCCTATTCAGCAGTGCCAGTTATAATAGTTTGTTGTACCCTTCTTAGTTCTTGGTCATGTTTGTTTGTGCAACAAATATTAAAGACACTATTTAAAGTGCCGGTCGGATATTTATTTACTATTAATTAATATCTGTGGTTTGTGGCCATTTGATTGACAATGTGGCTTTTGTGTTTCCGTTAAATATGGTTGTGCCGTGTCTGTATTTTTACATTTTCTTACGGGCGGCTTATTACGTGTATTGGAATAAGTCCATTCAATTTTCAAGTAGTGTGTGCTAATGTAAAATCCAATCTTTTCCATTTGCCACCCTGTGTGCATCACCAAGCCAAAAGAATTGATAGCCTGCTGCACCAGCAATTTACCAGATTGGTAAGTAACTTTACACTTTATGAAAATTCGATTAATTACAGAATGCTGCATTTATTAAGAAACTATCAATCCTACGTTTTTCTTTCAATTTCAAATACTATAGCCGAAATCTCGAAAGAATGCATTCGCGTCATAGGTTGTAACAATTTTATTTCTTGATTATTAAATCCATCCATAAAAGTGCAAAGTTATAAAACGCTTTTATTAAAATTATAAGTAAAATACATTTAACAAGTTTGGTAATATGCTAAAGCTGTATCTATATGTAGCATTCTATGTATAGTCAAATATCTGTGCCTTCGATAACTGTTCGCAGGCGCGTTTTGGTTGAAGGCCCCCACCGGGAACACGCCGTCGTTCGGGCGAGCGTGATAACCAGTCGGCCATGCGAGATTGTTGAGTCAAAATGTACGATTGGAAGCAGGCCGCCAATTTGCGGTTACATTTTAAGCAGTCGAGATCCATCTTTAAATAGCGGTTGGTATCCTACGAACGTTATTTAATTTGTTTAATTGAGGTATTTTATTTAGCGCGCAAATAACCACCATAAAATCAACTTTGGAAACAACTATTCCAACCACTGATGTAAAACCACTTTGTATTACAGTCTGTAGGAAGTAACTTTGATGATGGAAAATTTGAATAATTTGTAGAAGACCATACTACTACAAAACGTAAAGATGTTATTTGATGAGACAGCAGGGTTCAACATATTGCAGCAGCTGATGGAAGTATGGTGATGACGTTTGATATTACAACACCTCTTCACAGCTACAAAACGCAGCTTTGGTTCGTAGATAACTTTAAGAAATTTTCCGTGTTTCAAATTAGAAACACGCTATTTTGTTTAGTGCATAAAAGCACGAAAATAATAAAATTTCAATTATTTGTTGTACTGGAATTTTCCAGTGTTAAAAATTATAATTCACAATTTTTAATAGTTTAAGAAACCATACACGTGGTTCATTTTGTTCTGTTGGTAACAGCGACAGGTGTTTTTGACGTCACTTGTTTGTCTGCAATATACTGCTGACACCTGTGTTCTAGTAAACATATGCTTTGAACAGCGTTTGCCTAAGTTGAGTAAACAAGAATATTTTTGTGATCTTTTTTTATTAGAAATTGAAACTAACACAAATAATTTAGATAAGGAGACTTGAGTAACTATGTTTTAAATTGTAACCCTCTCGAACAGATCTGCACGGGTCGGACCTTTGTTTTTGTAACAAGTTTACACTAAGTTTTAAAATGTTTGATTATCAACTATTTTGATAAACCTTAATTTAAAACCCATGAACTCATTTAATTATTTATGAAATTTTGTTGCATTGAATTTTGTTTTAAAAGAGAATCTTTTGAGTAAATTATTGGTTCAAGATTAAAGTTTTTTATTTTGATCAAATATGGTCAAAACTAACTACAAGAAACTAATATCCTTAAGAGTGGAATTTTGATGTCATCTTATATGAGATATTTTTTTTAATATTTCTTTAGGTATGTTTGTGGTACACAAATAGTGTTCCACCCTTCTATTAAGCTAATTATTACTATTTCTTACAGGAGCAGCGTCTTATTCAGTTAAGACGGGTTTCTGTCATCGAAGGCGATTTTTTTCTTTGGGTTTCCACGTCCACCCCTAGAAATATACCACGCTATTATCATAAATAAGTCAGGACTTGGTGGCGCCTATTTGTTTTGGATTAAGTTCAACTTACAATCAGAATTCGACTTACCCCCCCCCCCCATTTCTCATAGCTCTACCCAAGGAATAGACCCCTAGTTATGTCGGAAGACTTCGTTACACTTGCCCAGGCGCGAGGATAGTCATGTAACCATGTAATATATATATATATATATATATATATATAAAAAAGAACAGTTTCACTGGCTCACAACGTGGGGCTGGTGTTTTAGTGCTTCAAAAAATAGTTTCACTAGCGCCCATGCGTGAGGCTAGCAGAGCCAAGTTCAAAAAATTCGTTCCAAGGTTTCTGAATTAAACACCGACATACTTTTAATGTATATCGCTTTTAAATTCAGTAACCTATGGCGTGAATGCATTCTTTCGTGATTTCAACCATAATATTAAAAAACGCTGCATTATCGATGGCCCTAACTGCTTTTGAGCTACTCTAAGAAAATAAGATTTTATGCCTTACATTACTTTCCAATACGTCCGGTAACGGGATTGCATTAACAGTGTTCATCCTTTGTGTAACATAACTAATATTTTTGAAAGTAGTCTTGACAGTTGTGTCGTCTAGTTGGTTTGCTACGAGTTTTCTTCCTCGTTTTTTTTCTTTCCTCTTGGTTTCTCCGCGGGAAACCAAAACTTATCTTTGAGGTGGAGAACAGAAATGTCCCTTTTGGAGACATCCGTCTTTTGACGTTTTTGATAGTAGCTAAGACCTTTAATCCTCATTGGGTGTTTACTTGATGCTTTCTTTACCTGTTCTGTCGTTGTTGGTTATGATAGATGACTTTGTCTTCTTTTGAAAAAAAAATGTTCTTTTTCTTATACTGGGATTGGTCCTTCGAACCGGATAATAATTTTTTTGTTTGGTTCCTGTCTGTCGTTTTTTTCTTTCACCCCGACGTCTTTATTTTGCTAGGGGGGAATTTGTAACGTGCATTTTTAATCGTTTAACATTTTACGCTTTTTCTCAATTAGTAAATACCTTTCTGCAATTACTATTTCTATATTTTATATTTATTAACCCGTTGGCGAAGGCGTCGTATTATATTGAGTGGATTGCATCGTTCTTGTCTTGCCGTTCGTATAAATTTTGTTGCTTATGTGGATATACAAGTCTAGATAAGAGACGATAAGCGGTTGTAATAGCAACGAGTTGATGGAAACAGATGAAGAGTTGTAGTTTGCTCTTCGTTCCTATATATTAATTACGTTAAAAATACTGTTTCCTTTTTGCTTTGAAAATAGTGAGAATTAATGCGGAAGAGATTAACGTAACACATGAACAAGCACGGCACGCTTTTAGTTGTTTTTCTTGTGAAATAAAAGTGGTATATTAACTGTAGCAGTGTAGTTCTGTTTACCATTTGAAGGAAGTATGTTTGATATGTAACGTGTTTGACGTGCTTGTTTACGGAACACGGACGGTTTTAGTGATACGCGTTGCTTTACTAATTGTTTTTGTTGATCTATATATATATATATATATATATATATATATATATATATATTACTCATATTTAGACCAGGGTAGAAAATTAAATAATCACATCAAATAATTTTAATCACCGTGTAGAAGCTTTGGGAAAAGGTACGCTTTATTAAAACCGTGAAGCATAAAAATTCATTCGTTTCATTAAACATAAGAGATTTAAATCATGTACAAGACGCTTTATATCAAAAGAAGCAGTATTAAAAAGCTCTACGTAAAGAAACAAAGAGAAATTACGTGCAAAATTTATATTAATTAACTCTATTTTAAGTAACCGGTATTAAACAAAACGTACAGATAATAATTAATATTTAGTTAGGATTCACTAAAATTTAAAGGGTATTAATTTTAATTGAAGTTAATTGAACCGTTAGTAACATATAATATCTATAAAAACTTGTAAAAACCCAATAAAATGCAAATCGTAGAGGGGTTAGTTAGAAGTAGGATGTTTAAACACCTGCGTATTTTTAAAAAAGCTCATTCTGCGTAAATGTTGCAGACAATTAATGATTACAAAGAATCTTGGAGAAACCGTGGCTTAATATTCACGGGAAGGCGCGATACGGGGTTATTTAACCCAGATAGTCCACATGGACTGAAATAATCGATAATAAGGAATATCAATTTGCACTAATAAGAACAGGGTAGATAGAGACAGATAATATGCGCAAGACCGAGGCACATATAGTAAAAGGCGTGAGTAGAGCAACGTCATAGGGTTGCGATTGGTTGAAAGTAAAAGGCAAAATTTGAGAGGTAAAAATAACATTTCTGTATAAAATTCAATTAGTTATTTCCAGAAGTTGCGAGCCGTGTCGAAATTTCTGAGATGTAACTGGGGCGAGTGCAAATTTCGTAAAAATCGCATGCCGGGCTGCGGAATGGGAACCTAGCATGCGAAATTCTTTAGAATTGTCCGTTTTGGGGAACAGACCGACAGACAGGCTAACCGCTATATATACCCAGGGGAATATGAACAAGCTCTCTTAGATCTTCGACTTGATTCAATGCGTTAAACAGTGCTTTTTAGTTTTCCGGTTTTGATGAAATAATTTAAACAGTTTGCTCGTATATTTTGGTGATTTAAAAAACAGTTTGTTCTTTACGTGCTACAATGAATGTACTTTAGTGCACTTAGACAAGAAGATACAAGGTAATAAAGTTAGTATCACTGTACTAATTAGTCAAAATTTGCAACGACAAATGAATACACAAAAGTAGGCAGTTTTGGCGTATATTGGTGAAAGAAGCATGAATTTCTTTGCTATTTTCGGGGTGTTAATAATTAAATGGTTCATAAACGTGTCTGGATCCACAAAACAAGGGTCAGATATACACAGATGAGTTCCGGAAAAGCCCTGAAACAACTTTAGATGAATGGTGGTGGAGAAAATTTTAAAAGCGTTGAGAATCAGAAGCCGTAAATATAACCCAGTTGGAATGGTGTGATTAACAAAAGGGACGATGTACATTGAAGCTACGAGTGCAGTAACCTTCAGGTAAATTATACTATTCTGTTCGAACTTTGATATTTTGGTGTGTGTTGAATAATTTTATAATTGATTTACTTAAAATGGACAGTAGTGAAATTGTACTAACAACAGAATTTTAATTTTAAGGTGAAATTTGCTTGTTTAAGTAGAAAGGGGTATTTAGTATTTATGTTCTGGATTATGATGAAAATATGGGTATGTCTTTGAGCTCAATTAGACGAACCTGGTTAATTAACGTAAAGGGGTGGTAGATGCTCCCTTTGTACTCAGACTCCGGTCTGCATATATTGTTATAGTAATTAGTAGACATCCTACAAGGACTTTAATTCTGGATGCACATTAATTTTGAAATTTTCTAATATTAAAATTTATGCTGAATATTAATTTTGAAATTTTAATGTATTGTGGATATTGATGTAAATAGAGTTGACGTTGATGTTTGTGGTAGGAATGTGTTTGTTTTTTTTTATGTATGAGGATGAAAGCTATCTAGAGGAGCAGCCGAGACGATTAACGGAAGAAAGTCAATGGACCAACACAGTTAAGGTAATGAATAGCTTTTTGGTGGTTTCACAGCATTCTTGACGCCCAATTCGTGAGGCTCGATTCAACTACAGGGAAACACAGCATTCTTTGGCGCCCAATCTGTGGGACTCTATTTGAAAACCTTAGTTTAAGATTAATGGAGAGGCTTTTTGTACATATCACAGCAATATATATATATATATATATATTGCTGTGTTAATAAGGTCATTTAGGGGTAGTTAGGACCAATAGTGCAGCGCACTTCATATAAATTATATGAGGGCTCAGAAAACGAGACAGTTTTCTGAAGAAAACAAGAAATACGATGATTACGCTGGAAAGTAATTGACAACGCCCTGTATATAAACCATAATCATAATTAATTTAGTTAATGAAAAATATTTTTGAATATTTATTTAAATAAACAAATTCACAATTCGTAAAACAACATCAACGGAAGCTGAAACACGACACGCATGAATAACGCAGCATTATTACGCCAAGAATTCCAATTAAAACAAGCAGATTTAAAAATGCGTAAGATAGAAAACGCCTATAATTTAATACATAAATTGTATTAAATCTACGTGACTAGAAAGCAAAAATCAACACCTGATATATTGGAAATAAACACGGCATGGTGATAAAATCAAAGTTCACTAAATTTATTGTACAAACAATAGTCTACGTGATCTAGAAATATGAAAATCCAAGAGAATTAATGCAATTACCTCGAAATGCTACGTGCCGAAATCAGCGCGTCAATTTTAATATACAACAAAATACCATATGAATATCCAAAACTTTGTACACAAGAATCACGTACGAAGCGCAATCGATTGAACTATGAGCTTGTCAATAGATAGGCGATGCCTTTATATATGACAGGATTTGTAAACAAATCAGTTTTACCATGAATTAAAGAATAATACACATCGTCCAGAACAAAGTATTTACGTGAATAAATTTGAAGTGATCTAATTGTTAAGTAATAAATTATATGACAGTGCAACATTAAAAAATATTTAACAATATAATTTAACGATATTTCCCAGGTGTGCGTGGCCTAAAACACAAAATACGTATGATGGAGAGCTCACAAGTAAAATTCTTGTCCGGAGGTAAAATACTCCCTCATTCGGATCTCCGGGAGGGGGTACTTGGGGCTCGTTATCATAAGAATATAAAACAACAATTCGATTTAGTGATAGGGACTTGGAATGTTAGGTCATTACTTAGAGTAGATAAGTTAACGAATTTATTAGTCGAAATGAGAAAGGAAAAGCTGGACATTTTAGGTATTAGTGAGGTGAGATGGCCCGATAGTAATGACTTTTGTTAAGATAATTATAGAATAATTACAACTTCTTCAACTAATGGACAGGCAGGGGTAGGAATAGTGTTAGGTAAAAGATTAGGGCATAAAGTTAAAGAGTACTTACAATTTAGTGATAGAATAATTATGGTTAGATTGAGTACAAAACCCACAGACACTGTTTTAGTACAGGTTTACATGCCAACAACTCAGTACGAGGATGAGGAAGTAGAAAAGGTATACGAGGATATAAATAGTATAGTGAGAAAAGTAAAAGGAGATGAGAATTTAATAGTTATGGGCGATTTTAATGCGTCAGTGGGAGAAGGTAGTGAGGGAAAATGGTAGGAAAATTTGGGTATGGCAGACGAAATGATAGAGGAGAAAGATTAGTTGAGTTTTGCCAGGAACATAGATTAGTAACTGTAAACACCCTATTCGAACAACATGTTAGAGAAGATATACCTGGAAAGCGCCAGGTGATAGGGCTAGATACCAAATAGATTATATTTTAGTTAAACAAAGATTTAGAAACCAAGTTAAAACTGTCGTAGTTATCCAGGGGCTGACATAGATAGCGATCATAACTTAGTTAAAATGAAGTGTAAACTAAAATTCAAAAATTGAGAAAAGTTAAAAGAGAGGATGGGATCTAGGTAAGCTTAATGATAGTAGGGTAAAGAGGAATATAAACAAGTATTAGATAATAAGAGCAAAGAGATAGCTGTAGTAGGGAATGTAGAAAATAGATGGAAAGAAATAAAACTGACTGTACATGATACAGCAACACAGACTTTAGGTAAGAAAAAAATAGAAGCGAGAAAACCCTGGGTAACAAAGGAGATATTAGATTTAATAGAGAATAGAAGAAAGCTTAAACCTTTCAGAGAAGTGGATAGTGAAAGTAAGCAAAATATAATACAGTTAGAAATAAGATAGTACATGAGTGTAGAAAAGCTAGAAATAAATGGATGGAGGAGAATTGTAAGGGAATACAAGATGATTTGAGAGTAGGTAAGACAGACAGGGCTTGCAGGGCAGTTAAAAAGTTTTTTGGGGAAGATAGGAAAAAATATAATGGTATTAGAGACGAGAATAATAAGCTTCTAATAAATAAAGTTGAGGTAGCAGATAGATGGAAAAGATATTTAGAAGATTTATATAAGGGAGACGATATAGATGAGTTAGAGAACGACCAAGAAGAGGATGTAGAAATAGGGTTCTCAATATTAAGAGAGGAATTTGATAGAGCTGTTCGGAATCTTAAACTAAATAAAGCGCCAGGGATAGACGATATTCCCGCAGAATTAATAAAATATGCTAGTCAGAAAACTTTAGATAGATTATATGAACTAATAAAAGTAATATATGACACAGGTGAGGTTCCAATAGATTTCGAAAAAATATTATTATCCCAATCCCAAAAAGTCAGGAGCTGATAGGTGTGAGAATTTTAGAACAGTTAGTTTAACTTCTCATGCTTCCAAAATACTAACAACAATAATTAAAAATAGAGTAGAAGCTTTGACTGAGAATTATTTAGGCGAAGACCAATATGGTTTTCGTAAAGACAGAGGGACTAGAGAACCGATATTAATGATTAGGGTAATTATCGAAAAAAGGTTACAAAAAATAAAAGACTCATTTGCGTTTGTAGATTTAGAAAAAGCATTTGATAGGGTTAATTGGATTGTTATGTTCAGGGTTTTGCAAAAAATAGGAATCTCTCATAGGGATAGAAAAATTATTTACAGTCTATATAAAAACCAAAGCGTAGTAATTAGATTGGATGAAATAGAAAAGGAAGCTAAGATTAGAAATGGTGTTAGACAGGGTTGTATACTGTCTCCCTTGATTTTTAATGTTTATATTGAGGAAGCTTTAAACTTAGCCAGAGAGAGAAAAGAGATAGGTATTAGTGTACAGGGACAGAAAATAGACATGTTGCGTTTTGCAGATGATATAGCCATTATAGCAGAGTCTAGAAAAGAGTTAGGAGAGTTTTTAAATATTTTAGATGAGATACTATGGAGTAACTATAGTATGAGAATTAACTCAGTAAAGACAAAGATAATGACAAGTGAGTTACAGCCTAGTTCTAAACCAAAATTAAAAATAGGTAATACCGAGTTAGAGGAGGTAGATGAATTTTGCTATTTAGGTAGTATAATTACAAAGGATGGACGTAGCAGAAGGGATATAGTAGCTAGAATAGCTCAAGCTAGAAAAATGTTTTTAAAAAAGAAAAACTTACTAATAGCTAATAGTATTAGTTTAGATAATAGAAAAAGTTTCTTAAAGTCGTACGTATGGAGCGTTCTACTATATGGTAGTGAGACTTGGACAATTAAAGAAGTAGATAAGAAAAAGATAGAAGCTTTTGAAACTTGGTGTTATAGGAGAATGTTAAAGATTAGTTGGACAGATAGAGTAACAAACGAGGAAGTTTATAGAAGGATAGGTGAGGAACCCTGTATGTGGAAACAATTGAAGGTCAGGAGAGATAGAATGATAGGGCACCAGTTAAGACATGAGGGACTATTTAGTAAAGTCTTAGATTATAGACTACCAAATAAAAATAGAGTAGGAAGGCCTAGACAAAGCTATATTAGTCAAATTATTAGAGATTTAGGTTGTGAAGGGTATGCAGACCTTTTTAGACTAGCTCAGAATAGAAAAGAATTTCGAGCTGCGTCAAACCGAATTTAAGTAAGTTCGAAAACAAAACAAAACAAAAATAAAAATCAGGTAACTAAATGTCACCATGACATAACTCACAATTAGTTAGCGGTCTGGCATGTTGGTAGCGTTTCGTTGCTTAAGCCTTACCATAACATATAATTTAACACTTTTCCTTTTTGAAGCGGATAACCAGGTTATATTTTATTTCCTTATAAATGGTAATTATGTAACCAGGTTAGAGTTCTTTAACAAACATCAGGTTGCTAATATCTATGTAGAGCCAGATGGATAGGAAAAAGATAGAAGGATATAGGAAGACCTAGACCAAACTATATTAGTCAAATTATTAGAAATTTAGGTTGTGAAAGGTATGTAGAGCTTTTTAGATTAGCACAGAATAGAAAAGAAGTTAGAGCTGCGTCAAACCGACCTTAAGTAAGGTCGAAAACAAAATGATGAAATGATGCAACATTAAAAGAGGTTTTGTCGTTTACTATTAATTTGATTTTTAATAACACTTACTTTACTTTAAATTCTAATTTTTATCAACAAACCTTTGGCACTCCTATGGGTTCAACTATATCCCCCATTATTGCCCAAATTGTAATGGATTATCTGTTAGAATCTGTCATAAGTTTACTGCCTTTTGAAATGCCTTTTATAGTCAAATATGAAGATGACATTTTATGTTCCATTCCAGAACACTTGATCGAATACACTTTAATTATTTATAATAGCTTCAATACTAATTTAGTTTTCACTTACGAAAAATGAATTAATTTCAGTATTCATTTTCTAGATACGTTATTAGTCCTTAGATCTCCCATAAATACTTTATATTTTGACATTTACAAAAAACCTACCGACTCTGGTAGATACTTAAATTATCATTCTAACCATGCTTTTATTCATAAACTTAATACCATATTAGCTTTAAAATACCGTATTCAAAAAATTAGCGAACCAAATTTACTTACAAAAAACTTAAAAGAATTGGAATATATTTTACTAAACAATCCATACCCAAAACCTCTTTTAAAAAAGTTTTTATACTCCAATAGTCTACAAACTTCATCAATAGACCGACCACTAGTTACAAATTTCAGAAAATTACCTTTTATTCAAAATTTAACCCCTCGACTAACCAAAATCTTGAAACAACCTGATATTTTAATAGCTTAAACTTATGAAAAATCAATAGATAGGTTATTCACTAAATTAAAAGATAGCACCGAAAAAACATTATGCAGTAATGTTATGTACAAGGTAGAATGTAGTTGCAATAGAACTTATGTAGGTCAGTCAAACAATGGCTAAAAAATCGAATAACTCAACATAAAAGTGATGCCAGACTTGGTAAACTAAATTGTGCTTTGTCATCACATTTACATGCAACAAATCACACTGCTAAATTCGAAGACACCAAGATTTTAGACATTGAAAACAACTACTACAAAAGACTATTCCTGGAATCCTTTCACATTCTACAACAACCTAATCCACTCAACAGCAAACAAGATACAAACAACTTAAATATAGTATATTATTCGCTATATAAATTTAATAATATCCACTTTCACAGACCGTTAATTTAGATACCACTAATAAACAAACATTTCGTTCCTAAAAGCTTACCCTTTTTTTACGTTTCCTTCATATTTTTCTATTTTTAAGTCAATTTCCAATCGTTATACTTATCACTAACTAATAATTTAATAAAATTTACAACCTTATATTAGTTATTTAAGCTCTTTCTACTTTTTCCTTCTGTAATTTTTTATTTTACTAAAATTAGCAGTGTACACATAGTTAGCTTTTGTAAATATTTGTTATTGTTTTCATGATTGTCAAAAGTTATAACTGTAATTTATGTATTAGTTTTTAATTGTAGAAGTTCTTTAAGTCATGGTAATTATGTAAGTAGATTAGCTATATCATATTTTAGTCTATGATTAAGGCAAAAATATTCATGCCGAAACGTCAGAATAAACGTTACAATTTGACATTATAGTTCTAATTTTACGAACGAGTGCATCCCAATAAACCAACAGATCTTTTTTAATTGCCGTGGAAGCTGGGACAGTCTCTGAAACGAAGCTTTAGCATCGATCCTTCACCTAAATCATTTGAGGCCCACGAATTGGGCGTCATAAAATTGTCGTGGACTCCGGGTCGAATTCGCGCCCCTCCTTGGACCAACATATAAGTTTAAAAAAAAAATTTTAAATTTCTTATCCCTCTTAATCAAATCGCCTTCGAATTCCTTCAGCTTCCCTGCCTAGCTCAGCTGGGCCTCTTCTCGAATATCTAAATTTACAGACATACCTCTTTCACACTCGCACACCATTCAATAAAATCATCAAATAATACAACAACCATACAACCTTTTATTTACACCTATTAACAGATAAATTTTATTTACACATGTGCTAAAACAGTTTGAAACAATAATTATTAGTTCAATTTATGGTATGTTTTTAAAGTCCTAGGTTTTTATAGTGATTTTTAAACAATTCGAGTAAATATGAGTAGACGGGCACCACATGTTACCCTAAAACGACTTCAAACTGGAGTATTGTGAGCTCATTATAACCCAGTTTAGTTTGTATATGCCTTTTTAAACCTTGCATAAATTAAAACAAAATTTACAGACCCGTTTACCCTTTACAATTCAATTTATATCCTGAATAAAATTTTGGATGTTCTAAATGCACCCTTTTTCAATATTCAACATCAGTAAATTGTCCAGTAGATGTATCTTTTGCAATAAGTTTCTACAACCATAAATAATATGCCACCCAAAAAAAGTCAACCACACAACACAAATTCCACAAATGTTTATAAAACAACGGAAATTTCAAATAAATTACCTGGAGAATTCTTAAGACTTCCTTCCCGTCGGAGATGATTGCCAGAAAACCCCTCGGCGTTGTTTCCATTTACCGTGCTGCTCAGCGGATCCACAGGCCTCTACCATCTGATACCTCTGCAAGCTATGCGCCTCGTCTCACAGTACCATTCCATATATCATGCATACAAACTTGATTATTTGTGGTGCTTACCCCCATATATCATGCATCCATTTAATAATTTGTGTTGTAGTAGCCGGATCTTTTTTAATTTAATACGCACTACTCGTACTTCACGTCAATAATTAGAGGTCCGCTACTACCGTTTTATATTTGCAATCACTATATTTACGGTAACATTACAACACATACATAAAATACCCACAAAAAGCTTTATTGTTATCGTAGTCTAAATCGGTATTCGGCACTTTATCGAAGTAAAGCAAAAGAGAAGCGCCTTAGCAACCTAGCTTGGGTATTTATATACTTCCAAACCCCCCTAGTGTACGCGCTTCCTTCGAAAAGCTTATTTTCGAAACGAATTCTACAAATTTTGAGCATAACCGACGCCTAATTCCGAAAATTTCTCCCGCCGTACTTGTCGTATACCTAGAATTCGCTTTCAACCTTCGCGTGTGCGTTCGTTTCTAACACTGTGGGCTTTCGACCAATGACAGAGTTTTCTGTAGTCACCAAACTTCTCCTAAGCGCTATACATCTCAGTTCTAAGCAGGTTTGTTGTCTCGTTAAAAAACCCACTTGAGTTACCGAAAATCGATATTGTTGACATCCTATCTCAACTCCACGTATATGCCTACGTGCATTTCAATTCCTTACTTGCTTTATATCTGTCTCTATCAGTTGTATATTACCGATTGTCCATTTCCCTCGCTCTTTAAGATGTTTGTTACCCTAGTTGTTTATCCAAACTGACGGTTGAAAACAATTTCTATGAAATCTTATCGTAACATACGCTCGAGTTCTTTGAACGTAACGTTTTAACTAGCAGGTGTTTCTGTTAATTATCGCCCGTTTGAACATAACACTTCTTGGACTTTCTGTTTCTTGGTATCTGTATAAAATGAATACATTCGTCTTGGAATTATTGATTTTCTTACGTCAGCACGCTCCCTTATGCTTAAAATTAATTATCAAAATACGTAAATACTCGTCCGTTTTCACTAAATGAAATAAATTAATTTTGGCTCGTACATAATTTACTTTTTTCAATATACATGGTTGCTGAAATTTCATTGTTTTACACTGATTTACCCCTTTGAATCCACAACAATATATATATATATATATATATATATATATATATATTACTCATATTTAGACCAGGGTAGAAAATTAAATAATCACATCAAATAATTTTAATCACCGTGTATAAGGAATTTTATTAGATAATACGCTTTATTAAAAAAAACCGTGGAGAATAAAAATTCATTCGTTTTATTAAAATTAAGAAATTTAAATTATTTATAAGACGCTTTATATCAAAAGAAACAGTATTAACAAGCTCTACGTGTAATGTATTTAGTCCGAGGAAAGAAACAAATGGAAATTACGTGCAACATTTATATCAATTAACCTTATTTTAAGTAACCGGTATTAAACAAAGTGTACACATAATAATTAATATTTAATTTGTATTCGCTAAAAATGAAAGGATAGAAGTCAATTTTAATTGGAGTTAATTAAACCATTATTAATAATAAGCATAAAAGTCTGTGAAAATCCAAGATTAAAATACCAGAAAATAAAGCTCTGAGAATTAATATTATGTTTGAACACCTGCGTAGTTTAAATGTCACGTACGGCGAAAATTTTGTAGATAACAAATGGTTTCAAAGAATCTTGAAGAAACCGGAGCTTAATAGTTACGAGAAATGCTAAAGGTGGGATATTTCACACTCCACATGGACTAAAATAATCGATAATAAGGAATATCAATTTGCACTAATAAGAACAGGGTAGATAGAGACAGATAATATGCGCAAGACCGAGGCACATATAGTAAAGGCGTGATTTAAGCAACGTCACGAGGTCACAATTGGTTGAAAATAGGATGCAAATATCAGAGGTAGAAACAAAGATTTCTGTATAAAATTTAATTAGGTATTCTCGGACATGTTTGCGTGCCGTGTGGAAATTTTCTGAGATTTAACTGGGGCGAGTACAAAATTCGTAAAAACCGACGCGCGGGCTACGGACTGGGAACAGAGCATGCGAAATTCTAGAAACTGGCCGTTTTGAGGACTCGACCGACAGACAGGCTAACTTCTATATATACCCAGGTGAATATAAACAAGCTCTCTTACATCGGCGACTTGATTCAAGATGTTAAACAGTGCATTTTAGTTTGATAAAATAATTTAAAGTTTGCTCGTATATTTTGGTGATTCAAAATAGTTTGTTCTTTACGTGCTAACATGAATATACTTTAGTGCACTTAGATACAAGGTAATAAAATTTAGTATCTCTGTACCAATTAGTAAAATTTACAACGACAAATGTATACACAAAAGTAGGCAGTTTTGGCGTATATTGGTGAAAGAAGTATGAATTTCTTTGTTATTTTTCGGGGGTATTAATACTTAAATGGTGCATAAACGAGTCTGGATCCACAAAACAAGGTTCAGATATACACAGATTAGTTCCGGAAAAGCCCTGAAACAACTTTAAATAAATGGTGATGGAGAAAAATTTTTAAAGCGTTGAGAATCAGAAGCCGTAAATATAACCCAGTTGGAATGGTGTGATTAACAAAAGGGACAATGTACATTGAAGCTACGAGTGCAAGTAACCTTCAGGTAAATTATACTATTTTGTTTGAACTTTGAGATGTTGGTGTGTGTTGAATAACTTTCTAATTGGTTTATTTAAAATGGACAGTAGTGAAATTGTACTAACAATAATATTTTAATTTTAAGGTGAAATTTGCTTGTTTAAGTAGAAAGGGGTATTTAGTATTGAGGTTCTGGATTATGATAAAAATATGGGTATGTCTTTGAGCTCAATTAGACGAACCTGGTTAATTAACGTAAAGGGGTGGTAGATGCTCCCTTTGTACTCTGCATATATTGTTATAGTAATTAGTAGGCATACTACAAGGACTTTAATTCTGGATGCACATTAAAATGATAATAAATTTAATTTTGAATTTTTCCGATATTAAAATTTATGCTGAATATTAATTTTGAAATTTTAATGTATTGTGAATATTGATGTAAATAGAGTTGACGTTGATGTTTGTGGTAGGAATGTGTTTGTTTTTTTTATGTATGAGGATGAAAGCTATCTAGAGGAGCAGCCGAGGCGATTAACAGAAGAAAATCAACAGACCAGGTAATTCAAGAGGTTTCACAGCATTCTTGGCGACCCAAAAGTGAGGCTCGAGTTCCAAATAAAATTTTTGATTTTATTCCAGGAAACTGGCGATCTGAGAGAGAGTTTCTGTGTGTGTATAAATTTAAGAGTATTTTAGAGTGTGTGTGAGTGATTAGAACGTATGCAGAGAAAGGAGTGGTTAAGGAGTCAAGGAGTGGAAATTGGAAGTGACGATAGTGCATTGTGTGAGAAAATTTCGAAAATGGAAGAAGCTGGAGGCAGTAGAGATCAGTCGAGGACGGAATCAGGAGAAACAGGAAATGAGTTAATGATGAGAATGTTAGAGGAAATGCGATTAGCTAGGGAAGAATCGAATAGAGCGATGGAGGAGTCTAACAGAAAATTAGAACTGCTAAGCGATGAATCGAATAGAGCGAGAGGACTCAAATCGGAAATTTGACCAATTAAATCAGGAATTAGGAATAAAATAGAAAAATCGACGAGAGAATTTACAGAATTTAAAATAGTCTTACCGTGAAACTGGGGAAGTTAAAAACAGGGTTGAAAAAATGAGCGTGATATTACAGGTCTTCGACAGGAAATGGGACATTTAAAGTCCGAAGTACGCATGTTCTGTGAAGAAGAGATTAATGTAAAATGACTGAAGTGACGGACTCATGTAGGGATCAGTTAGGCAGGGTAGAACGCGAAGTTAGTAGTATCAAATACAACATGTCAAATTTAACGGGGATGGTCCCAGATTTTCTACAGGTGGAGTATCATTGGACCAACACATGAAGTTTTATGGCGATAACAGGGTAAATCCACAAATTTTTATTAATAGCGTAAGAAATCTAGTGGGAAATTTATTTGACGAACAGACTAAACTAAATACGATAAAGGCTTTATTAAAGGACAACGCGGAAGCATGGTACAATTTAGTAGGACAGGACATAGACACGTATCAGGACTTTGAAAACAAATTTTAAAGCACTACTGGAGTGACCACAGACAAGACCAGGTACGAGACGACTTAATCACAGGAAATTTAAGGGAGAATTTTCAGGAAGTAGGAGCAATATGCTATACGCAAGTATAGCATAGCAAAGCAACTGAACCCACCACTGACGGACCGACAAATTATTAAGTATTTATCACGACACTTCGAGGTAGAAATAAGACAGCACGTAGCACTACAGAACATAGTGGACAGAGAAATGTTTCTAGAATACTTGCAGAGGTACGACGACGTAAGTAGTGGACGACCTCGGGAAAATAGGGAAAGACAGATCAACACAGTTAGGTTTGACAATAGACGGGACAACTATGCTAGAAGGGGGAATAATTACGGATACCAGCGACAGAATTGGGAACAGAGACGACCATATGTTAGGAGTAATAGTTTAGGAAGGGGACCTGCACCGAGACCGGGACCTACCAGAATGAATAGTTCACCAGACATGAGCGGGACTGCTAATACAGACACGGAACGAGTGGAAACGCCTAGGACATACGCGGAGGTGACGGCTAGACCAGGACCGAGTAGGGAAAACAGACCTGGACAGGATTTTTAGAACGCGACAGACCACTAGATTTCAGTGTAAATGTATATGAACATCCACGTGAATTTTTCAAAATTGAGGAGGAAGTAGAGCCAGAAACTCAGGAAAATTTATGTTTGCCAATTATTAATTTAGAAATTTTTGAGAATAATGTAGAAGTATTACTTGATACAGGGGCAGAGGCGAGTTTAATATCGGAGGAACTCGTCAGCAAAATTAGAGATAAGGTTTGTGATAGAATTATGCCTATAAAGCGTAGCCATTTAGTAGCTCCAAATAAAAAGAAGTTTGCTGTAGTAAATAGTGTTGTGGTGCTTAGGATAGATATCTAGGAGGTTTAAGCTGTGAACAGGAGTTTGTAATTGTACCTGGACTGAAGTTTCAGAGCATTTTAGGTGTTGACTGTATGATGAAGTTAGGGGTTTTGATAGATATGGAGAGGAAGGTAGTAAGGATTAATGATAGGGTAGTGCCATGGAAGGGCAGTTATGAAGTCACAGAGGATGACACGGGGTTTAGTATTGTTGCGAGCTACTACTAGGCAACCCATCAAACACACAAGCGCTGTAGACTCTGCATACTTTTCAGGATACGAGAATTCTTCTAGCAATCAATTACATACAAACGCTCGGGGCACAACGTATTCTCAAGGATTCCAGAATTCTTCTAGAAATTACGGGAGCATGAGTCATCCTGTAATCCAGAGTATATATAAGACCGCTAATGAATGCAAGAGTCAGTCTATACTAGAATGTCGTATATAAATTATAACGTGTTTAAGTAATAGTAGTTTCGAGCTTTTAGAAGTTTACATAAATGTGATATGCTGTGTCTAATGTACATGCAGCTTGTAGTGTACATAAATAAATAGAAGTGTATAAACAAATAGTTGTGTTAGTGGTTAATGGACCTATGATAGAGAAGTTAGTTTAAGAAGATATTAGTGCTTGTGAATTCATTAGTGTAATAGTGCTTCATTGTTAAGTGGACTGAAAACATCTATAAATATGGCATATACTGTTAATTAGACTTGTGAACAGTAAGTAATAAAGACGTTTGTTATTACTTGTTTTAAATTAAAGAAACGCGGTAGTAGTAGCCCGCTACACTGGTGTCAGGCATTTGTGGGGTATATAGTGATTAATTTAAAACACAAGTCTAAAGACATTTAAGTAGTTTGTATATGCCAGTTACAAGAAATCGAAGTAAAATGGAGGCAGAAACTTTAATGAACTTCCTTAAGGATTTTAAATCCGAAGTGCAAGTGACACTCAATGAAAACTTAGTGAGGTCAGCTAAACTGGAAGTAACACTAGATGAAAGGTTTACTGAAAACGCTGAGAAAATGGAAAGGTTAAGTGAAAATACTGCCAAAATGGAAGAAAAATTGAATGAAAGTACAGCCACGTTAGAACAAAGATTAATGGAAAGTTCCATTGCATTGAAAGTAGATTTCACTGAACAGGTAAAACAGTTGAGCAAAAGTTGGACAGTAAATTGATGAAAATGGAAGAAGATGTGATGAGGCTGCAAGAACAAGTGATTTCACTAACAACGCGACCACTTGAATTACCAAGCCAAGTTGTTAATCAGAACATTCCAGAAATAAGAACCATGGAAAGAAGCGAGTCAATTCCGTCTAAATTTAAAGTAAAACCACCTACATTCGATGGTAAAACACCTTGGCCCACATATTTGAAACAATTTGAAGCTGCTGCAATAGCCAACGGTTGGTGCAACAAAGAGAAGGCTATCTCCTTAATAGTGGCCCTGCGGGGGGAGGCTCTTAACATTTTACAAACGATTCCCGATCACCAGCAGAACGATTACGGCCTCTTAACATCAAAGCTTGAGATGAGATATGGAGATGCTCACCTTCAACAGGTTTACCACGCACAAGTTAAGAACCGCTCGCAAAAGACAAGTGAAAGCCTGCAAGAATTCGAAGCTGACATCGCCAGATTAGTTAGATTGGCATATCCAACGGCACCAGATAGTTTCCTCGAACAACTGGCTGTACAAACATTTGTGGATGGTGTTAAAGATGGCGAAATACAGCAAGCGCTAAGATTAGCACGGCCAAAAATGTTAGATGACGCACTGGCTCATGCGCTTGAATTTGAAGCAGCTAAGCAGACATCACACAGAATGAGTCACAAAGTTCGGTCTGCCTTAGAGGAACCTGATCAAGCCCAGAACAGCATAGATGAAATAATCAACCGTGTGAAAAAGCTGGAAAGACAACGACCGCGGAGATGTCGTCTGCGATGCTGGAACTGCGGCGAAGTTGGTCATATACAGAGACGCTGCACTCAACCAAAAAAACAACCGGTTGAGCAGCAGGAAAACTAAAGCAAGTCGACGTAAGGGGGCGAACGTCGACAGCACAACGTAGTGCCCCGGAGATTATCATCCGTGCTGCATCGTCGATGGGGAGTCTGGACAGCATTTATATCGATGGAAGAATTAATGGTAGGGGTGTCCGATTACTCGTGGATACAGGAGCGACAAAAACTATTGTGAGACCAGATTTGGTTGGTCGTGGAAAAGTGCTACCTGTATCGGTGTATCTTCGAACGGCAAGTGGTGAGAAAATTTGTACTCACGGAGAGACTGCCGTTATGTTGACAATTGGGGACAAATTAATTAATCATCGAGTGTTGGTAGCTGAAATTACAGAAGAAGTGATCTTGGGAATGGATCTCATGAGAGAATATGGGTTTCATGTAAACATGAAAGAAAATGTGCTTCGGATAGATGATGATGAGATTCCATTGCAAGGTAGGAGTAACCAGACGATGCAAGTTCGAATGATTTGCGATATGAAAATACCCGAGAAGGCGGAAATGATAGTAATGGGACGCCCGGATGGTACGCTCCGGGAAGGACAAGTATGCATGATGGAAGCAACTGAATCGGGAATGGGTCAGGAGGGACTTCTGATTGGAAGAACGCTGGTAAAGTCTCGAAATATGGTACCAGTAAGGGTGCTGAACATTAATCCCCATACAGTGACCCTGAAGAAAGGCATGATTGTGGGAAGTTGCATTCCAGTATGTCATATTAAACGTTGTGTGGACGACACGAAAAATAAACCAACCAACGGTTGCTCACAGAAATTGCTGGATATGTTGATACCCTCGTGTCAAAGATTAAATGGCGACCAACTGGGCAAGGTAAAAGAACTGGTCGGACGATATCGAGGTGTGTTTGCACTGGATGATAGTGAGAAGGGAAGGACGAATGTTGTGCAACACAAGATCAATACTGGAGATGCGCAACCGATAAGACAACACCCAGGCGGCTTCCTTTGGCAAAACGTAAGGAAGCTGAGCAAATTATCACCGATATGGAAGAACAGGGAGTGATTGAACCCTCGAATAGTCCATGGGCATCCCCGGTAGTGCTTGTCAAGAAAAAGGACGGGTCGACAAGGTTTTGTGTAGACTACCGGCGGCTTAACAATGTGACATAGAAAGACAGCTATCCTTTGCCCAGAATTGATGACACCTTAGATACTCTATCCGGATCTAAATGGTTTTCGACCTTGGACTTGAAAAGCGGATACTGGCAGGTAGGCTTGGAGCCAAACGATAAAGAAAAGACTGTCTTTACAATTGGAACTGGTTTATGGCAGTTCAAGGTCATGCCATTTGGATTATGCAATGCCCCTGCTACTTTTGAACGATTGATGGAGTCGATACTGCGTGGACTGTCTTGGAAGACTTGTCTGGTGTACCTAGACGACGTAATAGTGTTGGGCAGGTCTTTTGAAGAACACCTTAAGAACCTAGAGGAGATATTCCAAAGATTACGGGGGGCAAACCTTACATTGAGCCCCAAGAAGTGTCACCTGTTTGGAAAAGAGGTGAAATACCTAGGACATGTCGTTTCGGAGACCGGAATAAAAGCTGACCCTGACAAAATAAAAACGGTACAAGAGTGGCCTACACCAGCAGATATACACCAACTGCGCAGTTTTCTAGGATTGTGCACATATTACCGACGTTTTATACTTGGGTTTGCAAACATTGCCAAACCGTTAACGAAATTAACCGAAGATGGACAAGAATATGATTGGAATGACGACTGCCACAGTGCATTTGAACAACTGAAACGGCTACTGGTTACAGCACCAATTTTGAGTTATCCACGGATGGAGGGGAAATTTGTGTTGGATACCGATGCCAGTAACACAGCTATAGGAGGCGTTCTTTCTCAAGTGCAGGACGGACAAGAAAAAGTTATTGGGTATTTCAGCAAGGACTTGTCGCGGCCAGAAAGGAACTATTGTGTGACAAGAAGGGAGCTGTTGGCCGTCGTCAAATCCGTAGAGCACTTTTATAAGTACTTATACAGCCGTAAATTCCTGTTGAGAACAGACCATGCTGCACTGAAATGGTTATTGCAGTTTCGAAATCCTGAAGGGCAAGTGGCAAGGTGGATAGAGCGGCTGCAGGAATATGACTTTGATACAGAACATCGGAATGCAGACGCTCTATCAAGGAGACCTTGTCCGGTGGACTGCAATCATTGCTCCAAGATGGAAGAGAAAATAAGTGTCATCCATAGAATGACGGTAACCGATGATACTTGGCAACCCGAAAGAATGCGAGAAGACCAGGAGAATGACGCCGAATTGGGACGAATTATTGAGTGGAAAAATAGAGGACAACGACCAGCTTGGGAAGAAATTAGTATTTTAAGTAGGAGCTTGAAGGCATACTGGGCACAGTGGGACTCCTTGATGATGGATAATAGAATCTTGAAACGACGCCTGGAATTTGAAGATGGCACTGAGAGACTTCAAGTGATAGTGCCGAGAAGCAGAGTGCCGGAAGTGTTGCAGCACTTGCACGACGGTATTTCCGGAGGGCACTTTGGCGTGAAAAGAACTCTCGAAAGAGTGAGAGAAAGATTCTATTGGGTGAACTGCAAAGAAGATGTGAAGGAGTGGTGCCGGAAATGTGAATTGTGTGCCTCTGCAAATGGCCCGGTCTCAAAACGGAAAGCCCCAATGAGACAGTATAACGTGGGGAATCCTTTTGAGAGGGTAGCCATTGATATAGCTGGTCCGTTTCCTGAATCAGAGAAGGGAAATAAATACATCTTGGTTGCAATGGATTATTTTACCAAATGGCCGGAGGCATATGCTATACCTAACCAAGAAGCCGAGACGGTTGCAGATGTACTAGTGAAGGAGTTGTTTTGTCGCTTTGGAGTTCAGTTGGAATTACACTCCGATCAAGGTCGGAACTTCGAATCAGCATTGTTTCAAAATGTCTGCAAGTATCTTGGAATCAGGAAGACTAGAACCACGCCACTTCATCCCCAATCGGATGGAATGGTTGAAAGAATGAACAGGACGTTAGGGAAGTACCTGGCCAAAGTTGTCTCTGAACATCAACGAGACTGGGACCAATATCTACATTTGTTCCTACTGGCGTACCGATCTTCGGTACATGACAGCACAGGGTACTCGCCCGCTTGCGTAATGCTAGGACGTGAATTGCGGCTACCATGTGATCTTCGGTTTGGATTTAAACCTGGAGAAGAGATCGCAGGTGAAGATTACGTTAGTAAGCTTCGTGAAAGATCAAATAGTATTCACGAAAACGTCCGAAAGAATATACAGGCAGCAAGCGATCGAATGAAATCACAATATGACACGAGAGCACAAGAAGGTGGTTATCAACCTGGAGATTTAGTGTGGCTGTACAATCCACAAAGAAAACGTGGATTGTCGCCAAAACTACAAAGACAATGGGAAGGGCCGTACGAAGTGTTAAAAAGGATTAATGATGTAGTGTACCGGATCAGAAGATCCCCCCGTGGTAAACCGAAAGTGGTACACTTTGACCGTTTAACATCCTACGCTGGCAACAACCAGGAAGACTCGAATAATGATAATGGTGTTCGGCAAGTTATTAATCATGAGTCAAATGTAGATTTTGAGAGCTTTATGGCGGCGTATGGTGGTTCCGCTAAAGCGAGATTTGGCGTTGTTGTTGAAAAACAGCAAGATCTGTTTAGAGCACCAGAAGAGTATTCCCTTGCACATTGCGTAGCTCAAGATTTGGCAATGTCAAGGGAATAGCTGTTGTTTTCAAGAAAAGTTTGGATGTGTGGATGAATTAGTACAACAGCAGCCAACTGTAGGAAAATCTTTGGTTCTTCAAGATAAAAATCGTTATGTTTACTATCTGGTCACCAAAAATTCTTCATGGCAGAGACCTAGTTATGGACATCTATGGGAGGATTTGCTAAATCTTAAGGCGCAGATGATGGAAAATGGAGTAACAAGACTAGCGGTGCCCAAGTTGGGCTGTGGACTGGATCACTTAGATTGGAGGATAGTCCGAAATATGCTAGAAGTAGTTTTCCAGGGAACAAACGTCCAGGTCCTTGTTTGTTGTTTTCAACCGGTTGCCTACCAAGAGCAAAAAAAGAGTGTTGACTGTTATTTCCAACGACGTGGTGGATGCACCAGAGGAGATAGCTGCCGATACCGTCATCAGTCATCGAATTGGCGCCAAAATGTATCTACAGTTACGAGACGTAACGGTTTTAAAGAGGGGGCAGTGTTGCGAGCTACTACTAGGCAACCCATCAAACACACAAGCGCTGTAGACTCTGCATACTTTTCAGGATACGAGAATTCTTCTAGCAATCAATTACATACAAACGCTCGGGGCACAACGTATTCTCAAGGATTCCAGAATTCTTCTAGAAATTACGGGAGCATGAGTCATCCTTGTAATCCAGAGTATATATAAGACCGCTAATGAATGCAAGAGTCAGTCTATACTAGAATGTCGTATATAAATTATAACGTGTTTAAGTAATAGTAGTTTCGAGCTTTTAGAAGTTTACATAAATGTGATATGCTGTGTCTAATGTACATGCAGCTTGTAGTGTACATAAATAAATAGAAGTGTATAAACAAATAGTTGTGTTAGTGGTTAATGGACCTATGATAGAGAAGTTAGTTTAAGAAGATATTAGTGCTTGTGAATTCATTAGTGTAATAGTGCTTCATTGTTAAGTGGACTGAAAACATCTATAAATAAGGCATATACTGTTAATTAGACTTGTGAACAGTAAGTAATAAAGACGTTTGTTATTACTTGTTTTAAATTAAAGAAACGCGGTAGTAGTAGCCCGCTACAGTATTAATGTAGTAGAGGTAGAGGATGATGAAGGTAAACAGATCAACACAATAAGATGTCCAGAGGAAAGGAAAGTAGAGGTTCAAGCTTTAATACAAAAACATGCAGAAGTAGTGGGGGTAGAAGCAGCATATCAGGAGCAGGTGAAGGCGAAATTAAGTAAAGATGGCAAGTTTGTTTTTAATCAAGTAGATTTAAGGGATTCATTCTGGCGGATTCCATTACATAAGAATTCTAGAAGGTACATAGGATTTTCCGTAGAGGGAAAAATCGAGAATTGTAAAGTAGTATCGTTTGGTTTGTCGGCAGAAAAGAAAATAACAATAAATGAGAAACAGACAAGTGTAGGGACTAAAGAAGAAGCAATATTTAAGAGTCAGGATAATAGGGATGATAAGTTTATTGTATGTGAGATAATAGGGATGATAAGTGTAGATATAGAAGGGGGAGAAATAGGGATGAAGAGTATTAGGATGGTGAGAAGAAAGACTTGGAGGGTCAAGAAGAGAGTTAGATTTAAATAACTTGATGAACAAAGGATAGAGATAGGTGAATTTTAGTATAGATATAGAATAGAGAATAGAATAGGTGTATATAGAAGAGTAGAAGTAGGTGTGTATAGAAAATAAAGCTAGGTATAGGATAAATATGGGAGATTATTAGAAATAGGTTTAGGATGAGAATAAAGAGTAAATGTAGGAAGAAAAGAAGATAGGTTAAGTATAGATATTTCATATAAGATTAGTGGAGAGTTAGGAATAGAGTAAGAGTAGGATAGGTATATAGGATTAGGTAGGGGGAAGTAAAGTATAGTGAAGATTAGTTAAAAGTTAGAAATAGGATAGGTATATAGGAGGTATATAGGATTAGATGGATAAGTAGGATGAAGTTAGGGATAATTTCGGTTTATTGAATTAGGTGAGAGTTAGGAATAGGATAGGGATATAGGGTAGGTGTAAATATTTTTTTGAATTGGAGACAAAGTAGGTAAGTTAGATAGATAAGGGTAGAGAGAGATAGGCAATTTTTTTTCTAAATATTTTTTGGCAGTCTAAATGCTTTATATTTGCATTCAAATAAGTGGGATTATTTGTATTCAAATAGGGGGAAAATACTCATATTTAGACCAGGGTAGAAAATTAAATAATCACATCAAATAATTTTAATCACCGTGTATAAGGAATTTTATTAGATAATACGCTTTATTAAAAAAAACCGTGGAGAATAAAAATTCATTCGTTTTATTAAAATTAAGAAATTTAAATTATTTATAAGACGCTTTATATCAAAAGAAACAGTATTAACAAGCTCTACGTGTAATGTATTTAGTCCGAGGAAAGAAACAAATGGAAATTACGTGCAAAATTTATATCAATTAACCTTATTTTAAGTAACCGGTATTAAACAAAGTGTACACATAATAATTAATATTTAATTTGTATTCGCTAAAAATGAAAGGATAGAAGTCAATTTTAATTGGAGTTAATTAAACCATTATTAATAATAAGCATAAAAGCCTGTGAAAATCCAAGATTAAAATACCAGAAAATAAAACTCTGAGAATTAATATTATGTTTGAACACCTGCGTAGTTTAAATGTCACGTACGGCGAAAATTTTGTAGATAACAAATGGTTTCAAAGAATCTTGGAGAAACCGGAGCTTAATAGTTACGAGAAATGCTAAAGGTGGGATATTTCACACTCCACATGGACTAAAATAATCGATAATAAGGAATATCAATTTGCACTAATAAGAACAGGGTAGATAGAGACAGATAATATGCGCAAGACCGAGGCACATATAGTAAAAGGCGTGATTTAAGCAACGTCACGAGGGTCACAATTGGTTGAAAATAGGATGCAAATATCAGAGGTAGAAACAAAGATTTCTGTATAAAATTTAATTAGGTATTCTCGGACATGTTTGCGTGCCGTGTGGAAATTTTCTGAGATTTAACTGGGGCGAGTACAAAATTCGTAAAAACCGACGCGCGGGCTACGGACTGGGAACAGAGCATGCGAAATTCTAGAAACTGGCCGTTTTGAGGACTCGACCGACAGACAGGCTAACTTCTATATATACCCAGGTGAATATAAACAAGCTCTCTTACATCGGCGACTTGATTCAAGATGTTAAACAGTGCATTTTAGTTTGATAAAATAATTTAAAGTTTGCTCGTATATTTTGGTGATTCAAAATAGTTTGTTCTTTACGTGCTAACATGAATATACTTTAGTGCACTTAGATACAAGGTAATAAAATTTAGTATCTCTGTACCAATTAGTAAAATTTACAACGACAAATGTATACACAAAAGTAGGCAGTTTTGGCGTATATTGGTGAAAGAAGTATGAATTTCTTTGTTATTTTTCGGGGGTATTAATACTTAAATGGTGCATAAACGAGTCTGGATCCACAAAACAAGGTTCAGATATACACAGATTAGTTCCGGAAAAGCCCTGAAACAACTTTAAATAAATGGTGATGGAGAAAAATTTTAAAGCGTTGAGAATCAGAAGCCGTAAATATAACCCAGTTGGAATGGTGTGATTAACAAAAGGGACAATGTACATTGAAGCTACGAGTGCAAGTAACCTTCAGGTAAATTATACTATTTTGTTTGAACTTTGAGATGTTGGTGTGTGTTGAATAACTTTCTAATTGGTTTATTTAAAATGGACAGTAGTGAAAATTGTACTAACAATAATATTTTAATTTTAAGGTGAAATTTGCTTGTTTAAGTAGAAAGGGGTATTTAGTATTGAGGTTCTGGATTATGATAAAAATATGGGTATGTCTTTGAGCTCAATTAGACGAACCTGGTTAATTAACGTAAAGGGTGGTAGATGCTCCTTTGTACTCTGCATATATTGTTATAGTAATTAGTAGGCATCCTACAAGGACTTTAATTCTGGATGCACATTAAAATGATAATAAATTTAATTTTGAAATTTTCCGATATTAAAATTTATGCTGAATATTAATTTTGAAATTTTAATGTATTGTGAATATTGATGTAAATAGAGTTGACGTTGATGTTTGTGGTAGGAATGTGTTTGTTTTTTTTATGTATGAGGATGAAAGCTATCTAGAGGAGCAGCCGAGGCGATTAACAGAAGAAAATCAACAGACCAGGTAATTCAAGTGGTTTCACAGCAATATATATATATATATATATATATATAAAGTCGCCGCTACCACTACTTTAATTTTTTTCTTGCTTTGTATTAAAGCAATGACTTTGTCAAGAAATTTCCATTTAGGTACACTGAGCGATATAATTTTAAATACCAAGCCCAAATAAAAAAGTTATTAACTTTTACGTGACAAATATCAAGTCACCACTACCTCTTCTTTATTTTTCTTGCTTTCTATTAAAGCAACCACTATGTCAAAAAATCTCCATTTAAGTACACCGACGCTCAATACGTGTGCGACAGAGTTTTAGATTACAAGCGCAAATAAAAAAGTTATTAACTTTTATGTCATAAATAACAAGTCGTCGCTACCTCCACTTTAATTTTTTTCTTGCTTTCTATTAAAGAAACGGCTTTGTCAAGAAATCTCCATTTAAGTACACCAGCATCCAATATAATAATACAATATAATAATAATTATAATAACATTCAGAAAATACAATATAAAAACTAATGGAAGGTTCAACTAATCGAATCAATTTGAACAATCATTTCAGCTATCACTGTTTATCTCAATTACATCTCTATCCCTAATGTATTTATTTGATAAAATTAATTCTCATGTCATATCTGTTAAAACAATTGACATCCATGATATTGAAAATATGAATTTTCAGATTTCCTCAAAAAAGAACTAAATTCGTACATAGAATATAATAAAAAATAATTCTACAATCAGCGGTAATTTACATTCATAATTCATAATAAATATATAATTTACAATAGATAGATGAACAAGTGATTAAAAAAAGGTTTTTTTTCTGGTTGGAGCATTAGTATCGAATCTATGCGATAGAGAATTTCGGTGAAAAATACGTAAAACGGTAATGGGATGTGAGATTACGTGTATGTGTGAAGAATAGTGTCGCTGGTTAGAGAATTTGAGGTTTTGTGATGAGTTTCTTTTAGGAACAGGTTGAATTTTTAAGGTGAATAGAGACCGGAAAATTTATGCTAGAGAATGGGGAGAAAGGTGTAGGTGCACGTCCGTAGACGTGAGTAAATAGAATTAGGTGAAAGAGGTACAGAAGTTTCAAAATTTGCCGCACCCAGTGAGGAATTGACTGTTGGTCCGCTAGAATACGGGATGCGGGTGGGGGGTGGAGGGTCGCGGTTATTATTTTCGATTGCGGATTTGTACGGTTGAATTTATGAGAATTTCTATACGAGGTATTCGGAGCAGAGTGAGTAGGGCGGATAAGGCAAAGATTCGATAGGCTCTTTAGGAGCACAAAAGGAAGGATCGAATAATGGTGTTTAATGAGCGTCTGATGAAAGGAGATGTTACGGGAAGTCAAGAATCAACTGCGGAAGGTATTATTGGAAGTATGAATTGGTTTGAGATCAGTCTGCATATGGGTTTATTTAGATATAGGGATTTTGGTAAGGAACGTTGGATATTATTAAGGATAAGGTTAGTTTTTGAGCAGAGTTTGAAAAAGTGGGTATTAGTTTTAAGTCTCGTGTTTTAAGTGTAGTCCTAAGCAATATGCTGTGGTTGAGAAGGTAATGGATGTGTTAAGGATACGTACTATGAGGCTTCGTTGGAGGTCTAGGAAGCATTTAAGAAAGAGCCATTATGGTTTTGGAAGAAAACACATGTTGATTATTTAAGAAGAACCAGGATTCGATTTGATTTATAAGTGCTGCTGTGGATTCGAAGAATGTTCTGGAATCACGGTGGATAAGGAAGGCAAGGTCGTCTGCGTAGGCGAAAGTTGAAGTATTTGGGATGTTGGTGTCAAGGAATGGATTGATGGCCAAGTTCCGAAGGGCGGGGGAGAGACGAGGGCGTTGGGGACAACCTAGGATGATTGGATTGTTAATGGTGCGGAAGTTCAATGACTCTGTGGTAGTTCGGGATAAGAAAAAGATTGTATTTTAAGGAATAAGCGAGGCGGAAAGTTGAATTAACAGAAATGATGTAAAAGTTAGGTCACCATAGGAGGTTAAAGGCAGACTGGGAGTCAATGAAGAGAGCTGTAACGTGATTAAAAGAAGAAGATTGGACGGTTCTCGTTAACGATTGCTGCTACTTTCTGTACAATTACATCGTCCGCATGAATGAATTCGTAACAACAACAACCAGCAATACCCAGATGTTTCTAGATTTTTACGACGTAGTACGATTTAATACTATATAACCAATTAAAGAATGCGAGTTCAGGTCAAATTTTCAATACTCAGTAAAGAAGTCGGCCCGTAGCTAATGAGTCGGGTGAATGACCAGTGTTAAATACTTGTTTTAAGCGTATAACAAAGAGTTTGAAAATATGGCTACTTTAAAGTAGATAACTGAACTGGTTTTTAAATGAATTCCAGCAAGATAGATCTTTAATTTGAACGAAAGCGTATGGTTTATGAATTTTGAAATGCATTTAATGGTAAATTAATTTTAAAAGAATGGAACCATATGGGTATGAAGTTTAACTGCTATTAACGATTTTGGACATGGATACAAGTTTGCGAGATAAGAAGAAAAGGGCAATCAGCATGATTTAACGGTAAATCAAAAACAGCATTGTTTTAAAATCTTTAAAAATACTTTTTCGTTTTATTTACTTAAGTAGATTAGATTACTTAAGATTTTGGTGTGTAAAGCTTCTGTGTGCAAATGGATAGTTTAAGTTGAAATAGGTCGAATTTCAATAAGTTTGGCCATTATAAAAATATTTATTGAACATAACTGATCCGCTACGTTTGAATTCGTTTTAAAAGGGATGTTAAAATTATCCATCTTAATTTTTAAAAATTTGTACACAGTCCTAATTAAAAAAAGAGATTTTTTGGATTATTTTAGTTTCAGCGAATGGTTATCTAGTGATTATAAAATTGAGCATCTTCAAAGAAAATGACGCCATTTTAGTCCATAAAGGTTAAATACCAACTCTGATCGAGTAAACAGAAAAGAGCTAACTTTTATTAAAAACGTTTGATGTTGAAGTGCGCTTTATGCGAGCTCAGTTGGGGAAGATTTTATGCATCATTTCAATCATTCGGTATGCAAACTTGCAAGTATGAAGGATCAAAACTTTTACAAAAGCGTGCTTTATTTTGTATATATTGAGCAACACTTAATACATCATTTCATTCCTTAGCATCAAAAGTTATTAAAGTAAAAAATGTATTAATTTAAACTGAAAAATTCCATTTATTTTGAAACAACGTAAATATTAAAAATCGCGCAAACGTTAAATTGGAAACTTCGAAGTCTTACTACATTCCAACGTCGCGAGTTACATATTCCGTATATTAATATGTACTTAATGTTAAATATAATCATTATGTCTTAGATATAGCATGATACATTGTATAAAGGAATGTAATATAATAACTGTAAACAAATTTCATATTAGAAATAGAATGAGACGACTCCTTTGTAACACAGACGCAAGTTGATACAAGAGGATAAGGAACGTATTTATTAATTACTTAGAAATAAAGACAAAGTATGATTGTCAATAAACAGCATAAAAGCAATATCTGCAGTTTCCCACCTAACGATGCGCGACCGGAGGCTTCATGTTAAATGTAAAATGCTCATCGACTCAATTAGTTTTCGAATCTCATAACTTTTGCTTTGTTAGAATTCAAGCTGCTCCCCATTAAGTATTAATCATTAAAAACAGTAACTTCTATTAATTTAATTCAGTTAAACTTGTACTTAAATAATATAAGTGTCCAAGTCATTTGTGAATAAAACAAGTCTGTTGGTAATTGAAATAATAAAATTAATTTTGATAGTTGTAGTTCTTGAATAAAACTTTTTTAAAAGGCGCTTCCAAAGACCCTAAAGCTATCTCGAATAGCATAGCAAATTTTTGTACAAACCTACACTTGAATTGAATCCAGATAAACAGTTTCCCAATATATACGTATTTCTCAAAAATTAAAATACAAAGAAAGTTACACAAACTAACATTCAGTTTTAGCCCAAAACCCAAATTGACACTAACTTTATTTCAGCGACTTCAAACCAATTAGATTAAAACAATTAATTTCAGTGAACACATTAATTCTTGAAGAAGTGACTTTGTAGTATTATTTAAAATTTTCTATTGGAGTAATAAAAACTATTTAGGGTGAAGCGTAAAATATTTATAGAGGTCCTTAGAATTACTTAGGGTGGTACTTAGGATTACTTCGGGTGGTACTTAAGATTACTTCAGGTGGTACTTAAAAGCCCTAAAATCACTCCTTTACTAAAAACAATACAACCATGCGAATTTTACTTACAATTTAAATAGGCTAAGTCAAAACGACTTTAACTTTTCAACATTTATTTATTTTTCATTTTTACTTAATCGTAGCACTGTGTATTTTCATTTTAGTGGCTCACTAAAAAATTAATACTCGCTCTTGCTTAGTACGTCCACTGTTATTTGTAATCATTAGTTCGATAACGGAGCATGTGTTCGAATTAATTTTGAATGTTGGTTTTTATAGTGAGAATTAAGTGCTAGCGTTAAGCATCAAGTCTCATCCTCTCCGACTAATTTTGTGCGGTAGGTGCGGCGGCAAATAAGACTCTTGCACGAGTATATCATGTGTCCGTTCAAGCAAATCTGCAGAATCTTCCATTTCACTAGATTGTACTGAAGATGCATAATAAATCTTTATTCGTAGAAATCATGCCGTTTGATTCGCAGTTTGTAGACCTTCACGCCGAATTGACGTTTCTTGTTTTCTATATATTGATAGAAAAATAGTCGTTTATGCCAAAGCTGGTCTATGTACAAACTTCTATTTGGAACATCTTTTTCCTGCACTGTTTTGTTTGAAGTGGTTTACTACAGAACTTATTTTATACAGTCGATAGCATGAGTCATCAACAGAATTATCTGATAAATGTAGGAAACGTAGAATTAATTGAAATCTTTTAAGACTAATAACAGAACTACAGAACTAACAAATGGCATTTTCTATAATATGTCAATTTTTCAATAGTGTTCAATAGTTAAAAATATGCAGGCCTAGGCAAATCTTGATTTCTGTAGCACCCGCTTATTACCATTTTGAAAATCGCGATGACTTTGGTAAACGTGTTTGCTTTGTTATTTGTTGAAGTGTATGTAAATTAGTATGAGTAACAAGATGATCAAGACAAACATCGGCAAGGAAAAATATTTATAAGGCTATCAATAGCTGCGTTTTGAAAATCATACTGCAAACTTGAGTTTTCGTCAAAATCAAATTGAGGAAATCTTGTTCCAATTGACACCAGGTGATCACTTCATTTATTACTTGTTATTTTAGGAAATTTCCATATTGTGTTTGATTGTTTTACCGTCAGCAAGGAGATCCATTTTCATCTTCATTACTTGTTGGATTTTTTTTATCTTCTGAAAAATTTGTATTCTACGGTTCAAGTGTTTCGTCTACATTCCAAAAATCTTGCATTATATTCTTCCCATTCAGAATCGTACTTCACCGCGTATTGCTTTAATTCTACTACTAGGGTTGCCAGATTCAAAAATTGAACTAGCAGGACATAGGGTATAAAAAAAAGTTAGGCGGGCATTTTTCACAAAAATACACCCTCGTTCGGATGAGAGGTCCCGTGTGTGAGTGTTGTCACGCACGTTAAAGATCCCTACCTTGCTTGATACAGCAAGGGTTTGGCAAAATTCCAAATTTTCCAGGTAAAAAAAACTCGCTTCCTGGCCAATGTAGTACCTTCGGGTGGAGCATTGAAAAATCACATGTAAGGTATAAAAAACAAGGCGGCTCCGTGGCGTAGTTGGTATGTGTGTGACTACTACGCGCAAGGTCCCGGGTTCAAATCTCGACACGGTCCGCCTAAAAAATGTTAAGACGAGCATTTTTCACAAAAATACGCCCTCGTTCGGATGAGAGGTAAAATGGAGGTCCCGTGTGTGAGTGCTGTCACACACGTTAAAGATCTCGACCTTGTTTGGAACAGCAAGGGTTTGGCAAAATTCAAAATTTTTCAAGGTAAAAAAACTCGCTTGTTGGCCAATGTAGTACCTTCAAGTGGAGCATTAGCAAATCACATGTAAGGTATAAAAAAACAGGACAAAGGTCTATAATGCAGGACACATCTGTATTGTATAATAAAGCAATATAATAATCATTCTTCGATAATGTATATTTCTTCTCAGACTTAGCAGCTACTAGTAACTTCTTGCACTTAAGTGCATAATAATAAAATTCTTTACAACAAAACTTAAAATTCGTTTTGATTTGCAACTCTGCTTTTATATGGTCTGCAAGTAACCTATTTCGAGTGTCTATCCAAGGTGCAGTGCATGATGAAAAAACCTTTTCAGCATAAGCATTTGATCCATAGATTGAAAATATAAATTGAATTATTTTTAAAAAGTTTGTAATTTCGACATTATCCATGAAAATTCGAGTTCATTTTTCTATCACTGAACTATCAGTTGTACATGCCCTCGCAATTGCTGGTTTCAAATACAAAACTCTTCATAAAGAGCGTCAAAATCCAGATTAAGCGACATTTCAGTAACTATTTCCACGATGGAATCATATGTGAACATATTTCTTAAAGAAAAAATATCAAAAATTTAGATAACAAGTTGTTTTAAAAAAAATTAAATTTAGGTTCTAGATAAAAAGCTAAACTTTTGTAAAATTGCAAAAACGATTCTTTAATTCTGGTTTGAACACTGCGTAAATTTTTTAAAACTATTTATAGCTTAAAAACCCAAAAAAATTGTCATAAATCCTTTGATCAATTTTGTTTCTAAGGGATTTCAAAATTTGAAAAACTTCAAAACACAGATGATGTTTTTTCAAGATTTTGCTCGGTTTCGTAGAAAATTTTTTAGTATGTTATGAAAAATATATAAGTAGCATTCAGTTCTATCTAAAACTCCCGCATCTTCAGAAAAGTAGTATTGAAGTGCCACAGGAGTTTCTTCTCCGAGGGACAAAAAGTAACTTATAAGAACAGGAAAGATACTAAAGATCCTTTCTATAGCAGGATATAAAGATAACCATGTTGTAGGTACGTTGCCGTAAAATATCTTTGAATTGCAAATTTGCGAATTCAAAGAAATCCTATAGTTCCTTCACACGTTTAGCCTGCCACGAAAAGTGACTGTAGATTTTTAAAATTAAAGTTTCAACATCAAAAATGCATTTACTCGATGCATGCTTAACAGCATTATTGACCATATGTGCTGAACATCCCACTGCAATAATATTGGCATTTTCTTTCAGAAATTGATATGCTGAGTAAAAACGTCCAACATTGACACTGGCATTATCTGCCGAATAACATCTTATACTCTGTAGAGAAAGCCCCGACACATCGATTTTATTTTTTAAATTGGAAAAAATTGCATTGGCAGTCTCATCTGGATCTTCAAAAAAATCAAGAAGACATAATTTAACACCTTCTGTAGGCACATAGTATCTAAAAAGTATTGGGAAAAGTTTAGCACTTGCATTGTACAACCCAGACGTATTTATTTGAATATTTTGGAGTCTGCATATACGGGGTTCTAAAAAAAATGTACTAACATTTTGAATGTCGCTAACATGCTGCCTTTTGTGTTTTTACAGGTGCAATTAATGGTACAGCATGGCAGGAAATCAACTCAGCTTGGAAAAGAGGAAGTTTGTCCTGAAATGTTATTGGAAGACCGAAAACGCCACGGAAGTTCAAAGACGGTTTAGAAGGGAATTCGAAAAACTGCCACCAACGCACAGGACCACTGTTCGCATTAGAGATACATTTGAAGCAGATGCAACCGTTCATCACGTCCACAAGAAACGTTCTAGACGACCACGGACATCTATTAGCCCCGGAAAAAAAAGCAAGTGCAGGATGCTCCTTCGAGCCCCACAGAAATCTCTTCGACAAACTTCTCGGGAGACCCACATCTCAAACGATAGCGTCCATCGCATCATGAGGCGTATGCGTTGGAAATGCTACATTGCAACACTAATCCATGCTCTCAACGAAGCCGATCATGACCGGAAAGTTCAATTCTGTGAATAGTACCTGGCAAAATGTGCAGAAAATGCAGAGTTTCCACACAAAATCGTGTGGAGCGATGAGGCTTCATTTAAATTAAATGGCCCCATTAATCGCCATAATTGTACGTACTAGGGTCCTGTAAATCCTCCACTTAAACTTACCGGGAGTAACAGTGTGATGTGGGATATCTGCATTGGGCATCATAGGATCATTTTTTAACGGAACCGTCACATGTAAAAGTGACTTCACCTTGCTGCAGAAGTTTGTCGGTCCCCGCAATTACAGAGATGTTTGGTGATGACGACGAGATTTACTTTCAGCAAGATGTAGCACCTCCCCACTACTATTGCGATGTGCGAGCTCACCTCGATGCAGCTTTTCAAGACACATGAATTGGACAAAGGCATAGCATTGAATACCCTGCACGTTCCCCAGACCTCACGTCCCTGGACTTCTTTTTCTAGAGATACTTCAAGGATAGAGTTTATGGAACCAAACAAAAAAAAAAAATCATGCATTGAAATTGGAAATTGATAGACAATCTCGTGATATTCCAAATGATCTGTTTCGTGAATGTGCGAAACCCTTGCTGCGCATTATTACCGTCGTCTTGATAATAATGGTTATCGATTTGAACATTTGGGAACATGATTCTTCAATTATATTTGTCTTCTGTACTTGAAGCCTTACAACTTCTCTCTATGTTCATGAATAAAGTTTCTTCGTCATTCGAAGTGGTAGTACATTTTTTTGAGACACCCTGTATTGCAGCGGTTAATTGTGTGGTATAGTCTAATGAGGCGACTCCGTGGCGTAGTTGGTATGTGTGTGGCTACTACGCCCAAGGTCCCGGGTTCGGATCCCGACACGGTCCGCTTGAAAAATGTTAGGCAAGCATTTTTTACAAAAATACACCCTCGTTCGGATGAGAGGTAAAATAGAGGTCCCGTGTGTGAGTGTTGTCACGCACGTTAAAGATCCCTATCTTGCTTGGAACAGCAAGGGTTCGGCAAAATTCCAAATTTTTCAGGTAAAAAAACTCGCTTCCTGGCCAATGTAGTACCTTCGGGTGGAGCATTAAAAAATCACATGTAAGGTATAGCCTAATAAATTGTATCCCTGGGAGTGCTCTTCGGCGATTTCAGATGCCGCTATTTTTTTCTCTTTGGAATTCAAGACATCGCGAATTAAAAATGCTTGCAGTGTAGTTGTTTCGTTAAAACTTCATTCCTGTTGTATTTAGCTCCTTCAGCATGTTGCTTTATTTCTTCAAAACCCCCATAAGCAAATGAAAAGGATTTTTTTAGATAACATACAATGGGATTTTGAGAAACTTTCTTCTCTCAACCACGAAAAGTTGCTTTCCCACTCTTTCCTATATTTGCCGAGACGTTTAACAACTTTGGGGGCGTTTCTGGATCATTCCCATCCATGATAATTAATGATTGAATTGATTACTGGTTAGGTACTATAATCACTACAATATTACAACCCTTCATTAGTATTCCCTTTTCTATTCTATTTCTATTCTATTTTCTAATCTACTTACCACTTTCATTCAATTGCTGTAAATAATAATAATAATTAATGACCGATAACTAGAATCTTGAATACCAAAAACGTTCACCCAACCTTAAATAAAACACAATACTGACTGACTGTGCACTAAGCTAAATATATAGTGCTCTTTATGTGTTTGTAGCTAACGCACAATAAAGCTAACTGTGACGAGCTGAAAGCGATTAAACTCAACATCAACAAAGGGGGGAGGTGGCTCAACCAACAAACATATTAAAAATTGTTTAACGGCGGCAAATGCAGAAATAATGGCTTTCGAATGCTTGGATGTGTTTATTCTTAAAATACAGAACATTTAACGTCCTGTGGAAGTCTTACGTAAGACGTACGAATTAAGCCTTGAATCCAGGAAATCTTGCAAAATTCAGGACGCTTGGAAACCTTATCTACTACTAGGGCCGCCGCAACTTATTGTGCAATGTGTGCATTGCACAAGGGCGACCGAATCAAAAGGCGGCCAAATAGCTGGTATAAAAATAAGTTTTTTGAATTATACCTTTTTTAGAATTTTTAACTTATCAACAAATTACTACTTATGTTTACGTCTCCATTCTGTAGTCCTTATGGTCATGATTATCTATTACTATATTTCTATTTTTAAATACGGTTCAGCAGCCTGTAAGTTCTTGGAAGCAAAGTACAGATAAAGGACAAGCATGGTCTACAGAGAAACGGGCGTATTTTCTGATATCTATACAGCAGAAGTAATAAACCATTGTGATGTGAACAGGAAACTCCTAATCCTGTTAGTGTTCACTCAATAAAAAGGATTTATAACTACATCACAACCTTTATTGCTAATCCTTTTCTAAACGCAGGTATAGAAGTGAAAATCACAATAAAATATTGTGAAATGCTCTTTGGATGTGGATGTTTACATGTAACCAACCACTCTTGTTTCGAAGTTTAAAAATGTCCGAGAGGAAAACTAACCATTGTTGGGTTTTCAATATAGGCTGAAAAAGAAACAAAAAATAGAGCAGCAACGGCAACTATCCGTGGTTTTAATTTTTGGCTGAAAATGTGACTGCAAGTTTATCGGATAGTGCTATTGCGAGTACGAGTACTACTAGTGCTAGTGTGAGTGTAGTAATAGGCGAAGAAATTTTAGAATACCGTACTACCTTGGGTGGAAAAGAGAATACGAGCCGCTCTGATGATGATAATAATACAGAAAATCCCAATTTTATAGAACCACCTGAAGAAATTGCAAAAAAAAAGTATATATTCAAATGATCCAGGAGAGTGGTCAGAAAAAATTACCACAAAAGATATTGCATTGGTGACTGAAAATTTTCCCCCTCAAGTACAAATATAGATTTTCTAAAAGATGATCAGCAAAGGAGGTTTACCGAGAATTACTATTATCGAAAATTAGACATTGGAGAAAAAATTCATCGACAGTGGTTGCTATATTCTCTTTCATTAAACAGTGTTGTCTGTATTACACGTAAGCTTTTTGAGCCTGAAGTTGCTCTAAACAAATTGGAACACCTAGCAGGAGTACGTGATTGGTAACATTTATCTCTTATTTTCAAAAGACACGAGTCAAATTTAAATCAATTTCAAATATTAAAAAAAATGGCTGACTTATCCTCTGATTTCAAGAAAGGCACCAATATAAATGCTGCTGAGCTTCGTATTTATAATTCAGAAAACGTCACTGACATGTAGTGATTGAAAGGCTGCTATCGATTGTCAAATTTTTGTCAAAGCAATGTTTAGCATTCAGGGGATCTTATCAAAAGTTTCTTCATTTAATCCAATTAATTGCCCAATTTGACGCTGTTTTGTCAGAACACATTCGTCGCATACAGTCTTCGCAGCACAAGAATATGGCACTTTATCTCGGTATGCAAATTCAAAACGAGATAATTTCGTTACTAGTAGATGCCATCCAGACTAATTATTCTTGACTTCACCCCATATGTGACACACACGGAACAAATTACTGTGATTATCGGATTTGTATCAACCAATGCACCAGTTGAAATTTTTGAACATTTTATTTGCTTCTGCCCTGTAACCGATACTACAGGTAAAGAACTTCGAATTTTTATGTAACAAATTAAAAGAACTCAATCTAGATATACATAATTTATGCGGCCCAGGGTATGATAATGGTGCAAATATGCGCAGAAAATTTTGGTCTTCAGAAACGAATTTTAGATTTAAATCCAAAAGCATTTTACGTTCAATGTTTCGCACAGACTTTAAATTTAGTTATTAATGAACCTATGTGAACCTGGCACCCGACTTTTAAAAATTAACTTTCATGGCAGAAAATGTTAGTATTTGGTTTGTGGTTATTTGTAATAACAATAATATTATTTGTCCGCACCCAAATTTGAGATATTTCAAATCCGTCTTCGCAGGCCTCTTTAGAATCATTTATAGTTGTTTGTAGTTCTTTCAGTTTCGTTTGTAGTTGAACCGTTCAAAAATTATAACAATTTAAACAAACCGCCAGTAGCTAAATTTCGCAGGCCTCTTTAGAATCGCTTGTAGTTGTTTGTAATTATTTCTGTTTCGTTTGTAGTCGAACAGTTAATAAATGACAACAATTTAAACAATCTGCTAAAGAGTAACTTTCTCAATTTTTGAAATATCTCAAATCCGCTTGCGCAGGCATCTTTAGAATCATTTGTAGTTGTTTTCGTTTCGTTTGTAGTTGTACCGTTCAAAAATTATAACAATTCAAACAAACGGCCAATAGCTAGCTTTACCAATTTTTTAGATATTTCATATCCGTCTTCGCAGGCCTCTTTAGAATCGTTTGTAGTTGTTTGTATTTGTTTTTGTTTCGTTTGTAGTCAAACCGTTCAAAAATTATAACAATTCAAACAAACCGCCAGTAGCTAACTTTGCAAATTTTTGAGATATCTCAAATCTGCTTGCGCAGTTATCTTTAGAATCGTTTGTAGTTCTTTCCGTTTCGTTTGTAGTCGAACAATTAATAAATGACAACAGTTTAAACTAACTACTAAAGGGTAACTTTGTCAATTTTTGAGATATCTCAAATCCGCTTGCGCAGGCATCTTTAGAATCGTTTGTAGTGGTTTGTAGTTCTTTCCGTTTCGTTTATAGTTGAACCGTTCAAAAATTATAACAATTTAAACAAGCGGCTAATAGCTAACTTTACCAATTTTTTAGATATCTCAAATCTGTCTTCGCAGGCCTCTTTAGAATCGTTTGTAGTTCTTTCTGTTTCGTTTGTAGTCGAACAGTTAATAAATGACAACAATTTACACAACTGTTAAAGGGTAACTTTCTCAATTTTTGAGATATCTCATATCCGCAGGCATCTTTAAAATCGTTTGTTGTTGTTTGTAGTTGTGTCCTAAACAAGTAGTGACGAACTTTTCGCTTGCACTTCGGAACGCTGTTGCTCTTTCATTCAATAATACCGACTTACAAATCTACATTAACGATTGACAAAGTTACCCTTTAGCAGTTTGTTTAAATTGTTGTCATTTATTAACTGTTCAACTACAAACGAAATGGAAAGAAATACTAACGATTTTAAAGAGGCCTGCAAAAACGGATTTGAGATATCTAAAAAATTAGTAAAGTCAGCTATTGGCCGTTTGTTTAAATTGTTATAATTTTTGATCGGTTCGACTATAAACGAAACGAAAAGAACTACAAATAATTACAAACAACTACAAACAACTACAGACAACTACAAACAACTACAAACGATTCTGAAGAGGACTGAGCAAGGGGATTTGAGATATCTCAATAATTGGCAAAGTTACGTCTTGCCGTTTGTTTAATTTATTGTCAGTCTTTAACGGTGCAACTACAAATGAAATGGAAAGCACTACAAACAACTACAATTTAAATTTAAATTGTTATAATTTTTGAACGGTTTGACTACAAACGAAACTAAAATAACTACAAACAACTACAAACAATTTTAAAGAGGCCTGCAAAGACGGATTTGAGATATCTAAAAAATTGATAAAGTTAGCTATTCGCCGTTTGTTTGAATTGTTATAATTTTTGATCGGTTCGACTACAAACGAAACGTAAAGAAATACTAACGATTCTAAAGAGGCCATTGAAGACGGATTTGAGATATCTAAAAAATTGGTGAAGTTAGCTATTGGCCGTTTGTTTAAATTGTTATAATTTTTGATCGGTTCGACTACAAACGAAACGAAAAGAACTACAAACAGCTACAAACGATTCTAAAGAGGCATACAAAGACGGATGGTAAAGTTAGCTATGGGCCGTTTGTTTAAATTGTTATAATTTTTAAACGGGTCAACTACAAACGAAACTAAAAGAACTACAAACAACTACAAACGATTCTAAAGAGGCCTACAAAGACGGATTTGAGATATCTAAAAAATTGGTAAAGTTAGCTATGGGCCGTTTGTTTAAATTGTTATCATTTTTAAACGGTTCAACTACAAACGAAACGAAAAGAACTACAAACAGCTACAAACGATTCTAAAGAGGCCTGTGAAGACGGATTTGAGATATCTAAAAAATTGATAAAGTTAGCTATTCGCCGTTTGTTTAAATTGTTATAATTTTTGATCGGCTCGACTACAACCGAAATATAAAGAACTACAAAACTAACGATTCTAAAGAGGCCTCAAAGACGGATTTGAGATATCTAAAAAATTGGTGAATTTAGCTATTGGCCGTTTGTTTAAATTGTTATAATTTTTGATCGGTTCGACTACAAACGAAACGATAAGAACTACAAACAGCTACAAACGATTCTAAAGAGGCATACAAAGACGGATTTGAGATATCTAAAAAATTGGCAAAGTTAGCTATGGGCCGTTTGTTTAAATTGTTATAATTTTTAAACGGGTCAACTACAAACGAAACGAAAAAAACTAGAAACAACTACAAACGATTCTAAAGAAGATTTGAGATATCTCAAAAATTGACAAATTTACCCTCTAGCAGTTTGTTTAAATTGTTGTCATTTATGAACTGTTCGACTACAAACAAAACGGCAAGTAATACAAACAACTACAAACGATTCTAAAGAGGCATGCGAAAGCAAATTTGAAATATCTCAAAAGTTGGCAAAATAGCTACTGGCGGTTTGTTTAAGTTGTTATAATTTTTGAACGGTTTGACTACAAACGAAACTAAAAGAACTACAAACAACTACAAACGATTTTAAAGAGGCCTGCAAAGATGGATTTGAAATATCTAAGAAATTAATAAAGTTAGATATTGGCCGTTTGTTTGAATTGTTATAATTTTTGATCGGTTCGACTACAAACGAAGCGAAAAGAACTACAAACAGCTACAAACGATTCTAAAGAGGCCTGTGAAGACGGATTTGAGATATCTAAAAAATTGGTGAAGTTAGCTATTGGCCGTTTGTTTAAATTGTTATAATTTTTGATCGGCTCGACTACAAACGAAACGAAAAGAACTACAAACAGCTACAAACGATTCTAAAGAGGCCTACAAAGACGGATTTGAGATATCTAAAAAATTGGTAAAGTTAGCTATGGGCCGTTTGTTTAAATTGTTATAATTTTTAAACGGGTCAACTACAAACGAAACGAAAAAACTAGAAACAACTACAAACGATTCTAAAGATGTCTGCGCAAGCAGATTTGAGATATCTCAAAAATTGACAAATTTACCCTCTAGCAGTTTGTTTAAATTGTTGTCATTTATGAACTGTTCGACTACAAACAAAACGGCAAGTAATACAAACAACTACAAACGATTCTAAAGAGGCATGCGAAAGCAAATTTGAAATATCTCAAAAGTTGGCAAAGCTAGCTACTGGCGGTTTGTTTAAGTTGTTATAATTTTTGAACGGTTTGACTACAAACGAAACTAAAAGAACTACAAACAACTACAAACGATTTTAAAGAGGCCTGCAAAGACGGATTTGAGATATCTAAGAAATTGATAAAGTTAGATATTGGCCGTTTGTTTGAATTGTTATAATTTTTGATCGGTTCGACTACAAACGAAACGAAAAGAACTACAAACAGCTACAAACGATTCTAAAGAGGCCTAGAAAGACGGATTTGAGATATCTAAAAAATTGGTAAAGTTAGCTATGGGCCGTTTGTTTAAATTGTTATAATTTTTAAACGGGTCAACTACAAACGAAACGAAAAAAACTAGAAACAACTACAAACGATTCTAAAGATGTCTGCGCAAGCAGATTTGAGATATCTCAAAAATTGACAAATTTACCCTCTAGCAGTTTGTTTAAATTGTTGTCATTTATGAACTGTTCGACTACAAACAAAACGGAAAGTACTACAAACAACTACAAACGATTCTAAAGAGGCATGCGAAAGCAAATTTGAAATATCTCAAAAGTTGGCAAAGCTAGCTACTGGCGATTTGTTTAAGTTGTTATAATTTTTGAACGGTTTGACTACAAACGAAACTAAAAGAACTACAAACAACTACAAACGATTTTAAAGAGGCCTGCAAAGACGGATTTGAAATATCTAAGAAATTAATAAAGTTAGATATTGGCCGTTTGTTTGAATTGTTATAATTTTTGATCGGTTCGACTACAAACGAAGCGAAAAGAACTACAAACAGCTACAAACGATTCTAAAGAGGCATGTGGAGATGGATTTGAGATATCTAAAAAATTGGTGAAGTTAGCTATTGGCCGTTTGTTTAAATTGTTATAATTTTTGATCGGTTCGACTACAAACGAAACGAAAAGAACTACAAACAGCTACAAACGATTCTAAAGAGGCCTACAAAGACGGATTTGAGATATCTAAAAAATTGGTAAAGTTAGCTATGGGCCGTTTGTTTAAATTGTTATAATTTTTAAACGGTTCAACTACAAACGAAACGAAAAAAACTAGAAACAACTACAAACGATTCTAAAGATGTCTGCGCAAGCAGATTTGAGATATCTCAAAAATTGACAAATTTACCCTCTAGCAGTTTGCTTAAATTGTTGTCATTTATGAACTGTTCGACTACAAACAAAACGGAAAGTACTACAAACAACTACTAACGACTCTAAAGAGGCATGCGAAAGCAAATTTGAAATATCTCAAAAGTTGGCAAAGCTAGCTACTGGCGGTTTGTTTAAATTGTTATAATTTTTGAACGGTTTGACTACAAACGAAACTAAAAGAACTACAAACAACTACAAACGATTCTAAAGAGGCCTGCGAAGACGGTTTTGAGATATCTAAAAAATTGGTAAAGTTAGCTTTTGGCCGTTTGTTTGAATTGTTATAATTTTTGATCCGTTCGACTACAAACGAAACGTGAAAAAATACTAACAATTCTAAAGAGGCCTGTGAAGACGAATTTGAGATATCTAAAAAATTGGTGAAGTTAGCTATTGGCCGTTTGTTTAAATTGTTATAATTTTTTATCGGTTCGACTACAAGCGAAACGAAAAGAACTGCAAACAGCTACAAACAATTCTAAAGAGGCCTACAAAGACGGATTTGAGATATCTAAAAAATTGGTAAAGTTAACTATGGGCCGTTTGTTTAAATTGTTATAATTTTTAAACGGTTCAACTACAAACGATACGAAAAGAACTACAAACAGCTACAAACGATTCTAAAGAGGCCTACAAAGACGGATTTGAGATATCTAAAAAATTGGTAAAGTTAACTATGGGCCGTTTGTTTAAATTGTTATACTTTTTAAACGGTTCAACTACAAACGAAACGAAAAGTACTACAAACAGCTACAAACGAGTCTAAAGAGGCCTGTGAACACGGATTTGAGATATCTAAAAAATTGATAAAGTTAGCTATTCGCCGTTTGTTTAAATTGTTGTAATTTTTGAACGGCTCGACTACAAACGAAACGTAAAGAAATACTAACGATTCTAAAGAGGCATGTGAAGACGGATTTGAGATATCTAAAAAATTGGTGAAGTTAGTTATGGGCCGTTTGTTTAAATTGTTATAAGTTTTAAACGGTTCAACTACAAACGAAACGAAAACAACTAGAAACAACTACAAACGATTCTAAAGATGTCTGCGCAAGCAGATTTGAGATATCTCAAAAATTGACAAATTTACCCTCTAGCAGTTTGTTTAAATTGTTGTTATTTATGAAGTGTTCGACTACAAACAAAACGGCAAGTACTACCAACAACTACAAACGATTCTAAAGAGGCATGCGAAAGCAAATTTGAAATATCTCAAAAATTGGCAAAGCTAGCTAGTGGCGGTTTGTTTAAATTGTTATACTTTTTGAACGGTTTGACTACAAACGAAACTAAAAGAACTACAAACAACTACAAACGATTCTAAAGAGGCCTGCGAAGATGGATTTGAGATATCTAAAAAATTGGTAAAGTTAGCTATTGGCCGTTTGTTTGAATTGTTACAATTTTTGATCGGTTCGACCACAAACGAAACGTAAAGAAATACTAACGATTTTAAAGAGGCCTGTGAAGACGGATTTGAGATATCTAAAAAATTGGTGAAGTTTATTGGCCGTTTGTTTAAATTGTTATAATTTTTGCTCGGTTCGACTACAAACGAAACGAAGAGAACTACAAACAGCTACAAACGATTCTAAAGAGGCCTACAAAGACTGATTTGAGATATCTAAAAAATTGATAAAGTTAGCTATTGGCCGTTTGTTTGAATTGTTATAATTTTTGATCGGTTCGACTACAAACGAAACGTAAAGAAATACTAACGATTCTAAAGAGGCCTGCGAAGACGGATTTGAGATATCTAAAAAATTGGTAAAGTTAGCTATTCGCCGTTTGTTTAAATTGTTATAATTTTTGATCGGTTCGACTACAAACGAAACGAAAACAACTAGAAACAACTACAAACGATTCTAAAGAGGCCTACAACGACGGATTTGAGATATCTAAAAAATTGGTAAAGTTAGCTATGGGCCGTTTGTTTAAATTGTTATAATTTTTGAACGGTTCAACTACAAAGGAAACGAAAACAACTAGAAACAACTACAAACGATTCTAAAGATGTCTGCGCAAGCAGATTTGAGATATCTCAAAAATTGACAAATTTACCCTCTAGCAGTTTGTTTAAATTGTTGTTATTTATGAACTGTTCGGCTACAAACAAAACGGAAAGTACTACAAACAACTACAAACGATTCTAAAGAGGCCTGCGAAAGCAAATTTGAAATATCTCAAAAATTGGCAAAGCTAGCTACTGGCGGTTTGTTTAAATTGTTATAATGTTTGAACGGTTTGACTACAAACGAAGCTGAAAGAACTACAAACAACTACAAACGATTCTAAAGAGGCCTGCGAAGACGGATTTGAAATATCTAAAAAATTGGTAACGTTAGCTATTGGCCGCAGTGCTGTATTTACCTAACGGCGGACACGGCGGTCACCGGAGGCCTCAGTCGGAGGGGGCCTCACTTTGAGCCTCTTTTGGTGAAAAAGGTACGTTCAATTTTTAAAAGGGCAGCATATACACGGAGAGAATTTAATAATTACAGTTGAATGTAATACAACTCAGTGGTTAGGTACTTCAGAATTTTAAAAAGTTTTAGGTAATTATTTGGGGATGAAATTGGCTATTATTCACTGACAGTTGTAGGAGAGCGAGTGGTTTGAGGGGTATTCTCCCCTCTACTCCTTTTCCCCATTCCACCGCTGCAGTAGACACAGTCACATTCTTGATAGAACATTATTCTTATGAGCAACAAAATTACTGAGAATTTGGTTATTGATTGAATATGTATATAGTGTGTTCTATTACATCTATCATACCAACAGCTTTGGAGTTAACATCAATAAGTTTTATACGCGTGAGTGATAAATAGTTTTTGATTACTTATAAACAGAACAAACCTCTTGACTGAACAAGCAAGCAAAAACAGAACATTTCTAATTTACATATTAAAATATAAACGTTCTTTATCCTGGGAATATAATTAAATATGGAGGGGCCTCACTTCAATATTCCGCCGGGGGCCACAAAGACTCTAAATCCGGCCCTGATTGGCCGTTTGTTTGAATTGTTATAATTTTTTAACAGTTCAACTACCAACGAAACGAAAAAAACTACAAACAACTACGAATGATTCTAAAGAGGCCTGCGAAAGCAAATTTGAAATATCTCAAAAATTGGCAAAGCTAGCTAGTGGCGGTTTGTTTAAATTGTTATAATTTTTAAACGGGTCAACTACAAACGAAACGAAAAAAACTAGAAACAACTACAAACAATTCTAAAGATGTCTGCGCAAGCAGATTTGAGATATCTCAAAAATTGACAAATTTACCCTCTAGCAGTTTGTTTAAATTGTTGTCATTTATTAACTGTTCGACTACAAACAAAACGGCAAGTACTACAAACAACTACAAACGATTCTAAAGAGGCATGCGAAAGCAAATTTGAAATATCTCAAAAATTGGCAAAGCTAGCTACTGACGGTTTGTTTAAGTTGTTATAATTTTTGAACGGTTTGACTACAAACGAAACTAAAAGAACTACAAACGATTTTAAAGAGGCCTGCAAAGACGGATTTGAGATATCTAAGAAATTGATAAAGTTAGATATTGGCCGTTTGTTTGAATTGTTATAATTTTTGATCGGTTCGACTACAAACGAAACGAAAAGAACTACAAACAGCTGCAAACGATTCTAAAGAGGCCTACAAAGACGGATTTGAGATATCTAAAAAATTGGTAACGTTAGCTATTGGCCGCAGTGCCGTATTTACCTAACGGCGGACACGGCGGTCGCCGGAGGCCTCGGTCGGAGGGGGCCTCACTTTGAGCCTCTTTTGACGAAAAAGGTACGTTCAATTTTTAAAAAGGCAGCATACACGCGGAGAGAATTTAATAATTACAGTTGAATGTAATACAACTCAGTCGTTAGGTACTTCAGAATTTTAAAAAGTCTTAGGTAATTATTTGGGGATGAAATTGGCTATTATTCACTGACGGTTGTAGGAGAGCGAGTGGTTTGAAGGGTATTCTCTCCTCTACTCCTTTTCCCCATTCCACCACTGCAGTAGACACAGTCACATTCTTGATAGAACATTATTCTTATGAGCAACAAAATTACTGAGAATTTGGTTATTGATTGAATATGTATATAGTGTGTTCTATTACATCTATCATACCAACAGCTTTGGAGTTCACATCAATAAGTTTTATACGCGTGAGTGATAAATAGTTTTTGATTACTTATAAACAGAACAAACCTCTTGACTGAACAAGCAAGCAAAAACAGAACATTTTTAATTTACATATTAAAATATAAACGTTCTTTATCCTGGGAATATAATTAAATATGGAGGGGCCTCACTTCAATATTCCGCCGGGTGCCACAAAGACTCTAAATCCGGCCCTGATTGGCCGTTTGTTTGAATTGTTATAATTTTTTAACAATTCAACTACAAACGAAACGAAAATAACTACAAACAACTACGAATGATTCTAAAGAGGCCTGCGAAAGCAAATTTGAAATATCTCAAAAATTGGCAAAGCTAGCTAGTGGCGGTTTGTTTAAATTGTTATAATTTTTAAACGGGTCAACTACAAACGAAACGAAAAAAACTAGAAACAACTACAAACGATTATAAAGATGTCTGCGCAAGCAGATTTGAGATATCTCAAAAATTGACAAATTTACCCTCTAGCAGTTTGTTTAAATTGTTGTCATTTATGAACTGTTCGACTACAAACAAAACGGAAAGTACTACAAACAACTACAAACGATTCTAAAGAAGCATGCGAAAGCAAATTTGAAATATCTCAAAAGTTGGCAAAGCTAGCTACTGGCGGTTTGTTTAAATTGTTATAATTTTTGAACGGTTTGACTACAAACAAAACTAAAAGAACTACAAACAACTACAAACGATTCTAAAGAGGCCTGCGAAGATGGATTTGAGATATCTAAAAAATTGGCGAAGTTAGCTATTGGCCGTTTGTTTAAATTGTTATAATTTTTGATCGGTTCGACTACAAACGAAACGTAAAGAAATACTAACGATTCTAAAGAGGCCTGCGAAGACGGATTTGAGATATCTAAAAAATTGGTAAAGTTAGTTATTCGCCGTTTGTTTAAATTGTTATAATTTTTGATCGGTTCGACTACAAACGAAACGAAAACAACTAGAAACAACTACAAACGATTCTAAAGAGGCCTACAACGACGGATTTGAGATATCTAAAAAATTGGTAAAGTTAGCTATGGGCCGTTTGTTTAAATTGTTATAATTTTTGAACGGTTCAACTACAAACGAAACGAAAACAACTAGAAACAACTACAAACGATTCTAAAGATGTCTGCGCAAGCAGATTTGAGATATCTTAAAAATTGACAAATTTACCCTCTAGCAGTTTGTTTAAATTGTGGTTATTTATGAACTGTTCGGCTACAAACAAAACGGAAAGTACTACAAACAACTACAAACGATTCTAAAGAGGCCTGCGAAAGCAAATTTGAAATATCTCAAAAATTGGCAAAGCTAGCTACTGGCGGTTTGTTTAAATTGTTATAATGTTTGAACGGTTTGACTACAAACGAAACTGAAAGAACTACAAACAACTACAAACGATTCTAAAGAGGCCTGCGAAGACGGATTTGAAATATCTAAAAAATTGGTAACGTTAGCTATTGGCCGCAGTGCCGTATTTACCTAACGGCGGACACGGCGGTCACCGGAGGCCTAGGTCGGAGGGGGCCTCACTTTGAGCCTCTTTTGGCGAAAAAGGTGTAATTTGAATATTTACCTACCGCGTGAGGGTTTCCAATTAATAATAAATAATAAATGGGAAGGCCTACTAACTAACTTAACCTAATTACATATGCATACAAAATTATACAGTAATTAACAATATTTACAAAAGGGCGCCACCATGGGAATTAAACGGCCCATGGACCGATCACGGTAAGAGCTTTCGTCGCACTTTGTTCGTGGCGATGAACTAAGATTGCAAGACAGAAAATACGTCACTTCACAGGGACAAATGTTATTAAGTTTCCGGCTAGCACAACACAACTTAACTAAACAATTCTAAAGTCCTTATTTTATGAATATTAACAACAGTTCTGGGTGCAAACACCCCAATACATATAATTAATTAACGCTACCGTAGTCTAACTAACTTGCATACTGAAACGACCTTCCCTTAATCACGGGGTCATCAATAACAGGAAAAACATGACCTTCACACGGGTCAACTAGTACAATAACGGAATTCGTGGCTTAGTTATTACAAGCCTCGGACTACGTCGACACACAATAAAATAAGAAACCCTTCAAAAGATGCGGTCTTTAACAATAACATAAAGGGATTAAATACTGGAACGGAGATTTAACCCGAAGTTGTATGTTATGAAAGTCGACAGATATTGTATTTAAACAAATAAATGACTTATGATGCATAACACAGCTTTGAGTTCATAGTGATACCATATATAATAATTACTTACTCAGAAAGATAAACTACCTTTGAACATAACGGCACGCACTTGACTTCAGAGAAATAAAAACACTTACTCAATCTTGCAAAGAACGCGATCTTCAGACTCTAACGCGTCTGGAAATAAACAACCCCAATTGCCACCGGCTGGCATCCTTATATACATTTGAGTTAATTGAAAAATAACCCCTTTCTTGGCGCTCATACTCGGCTTAGGATACGCCGGTCGTAAATCTTTAAGATTAATTAAACTGACAATGCCTAAGATTGCCACACAAGTAGCTCTCCGAACTACTTTTTAGTTGAGTGTTCCGCTAATTGAAAAATTCTTTCCGACCACCCAGACATAGATAGGGTCCTAGAACATAATTGACATCTAATCATAGATAGCAACTAATCTGACATGTTTAGGGCCCTTAAAGTAAGTGCCTTTAGAAAACTGATTGACTTTTGGATTAGATCTTCCTGGAAACTTCGCTGGGAAGCTACTTGAGTGATCTTGCACCCGCTACAATTGCAGACCTATTTATGCTACAAGGCCTTCATTCTAATAATTAGAATGCTAAAATTAAACTAGAAAATAACTATTTTTAGAAATAATAAAATTATTAAAGCGTATTAAAACAGTATGTTACACAGCCCCCCTCGAAAAATTGAAATTGCTCTTAGGAATTTCAAGAAAATTGAAAAAATAAATGTAGAAATTAACACATCCAACCGCAATTATGTTTAAGACAACTGAGTCTTTTCAGAAAATTGGCGGAAGGAAAAATAAAAAATTGGAAAATAAATTATTAGTGAGGTTTTAGGTCTTGGACGTGGAACACCCCTAGCGGTTTTCCGTCCATGGAAGATAGTCGATAAGTGGTAGAACCTAAAACTTCTATCACCTTTGCTTCTAGGAACTTCGGGGCTAATTTTTTATTGAAATGTTTAGAAGCATCTGATAATATAAAATTGCGCTTCCACACTAAATCCCCTACTTTGAAATTTAATGGTCTGCGCCTTAAATTGTAAGAGTGCGTATTACGTTCATACGCCAAATGTATGTTCTTCTGAACTTCTTTAAAGATGGGCGATAATTCATTGAGGTCTTGAACCAATTGTTCACGAGTATCAATTGCTAGATCCTCTGGATTTAAATCCTTTAATTTATTATAGAATTCCCCGGTCAGAGGAACCGTGCGTCCAAAAGCTAAAAATGTTGGGAAATATTTTGTGGATTCATGAACAGCATTACGAAGCGCATGAGCAATTTTGTGAATATTATCGTCCCAATTCTTCTGAGAATCTTGAATGTAACTGCGAATGGCAGCTCAATTACCTTGTTAACGCGTTCTACATAATTAACTTGAGGATGGTAGCTGGCGTTAAACCAAACCGAAGGTATTTTATAATTTGTCATGAGATTGGAAAATAAATTACTTTTAAATTGAGGGCCATTATCTATCATACAAATTTGAGGTACCCCATATACCAAAAATACAAAATTTTCCAGGTAATTACAAATTTGTTTTGTTGAAGCGCTGCGCATGGGATGCAATAAAGTGAATTTTGTAAACCAGTCCGTAACAACTAAAAGGTAAGTATTCCCCAATTTCGAGCGCGGAAAGGGCCCCATTAAATCAATGGACAAACATTGAAACGGAAATGAAACTTTTTTCTCTTTGCCCATAAAACCATAATGGTTGAACGTGCTGGATTTGCTTTGGCAGCACAGCACGTAACACATTTACTAATGTATTTAGAAATATATGACCGCATTTTGGGCCAGTAATAGAGCTCTTTGATTTTTGTATATGTTTTAAATACACCCAAATGGGCCGAAACTGGATCATCATGGCATTCTTTTAAAATTTGTGCACGGCATGACTTCGGCACTACTAATTTCCACTCAATTAAATTAGCTTTGATATTCAAATTATTCGGAATAAACTTATACATTTTATCATTTTCTACTCTCCAATCGGGATATAGATCTGGCTTTTCCTTAATATTATTTAACATGTTTTTGTACCAATCCTCGACCTCGTCTAAAGAAAAATTTAAAGAATTAATAGCATAGGCTCCACTAGGAGCTCGGGATAATGTATCTGGTACCACATTAAATTTACCCTTCCTGTGGATAACTTCGAAATCAAATTGTTGGAGTTTCACACTCCATCTAGCTAAACGTCCCGCAGGATCTTTTAAGTTGTGGAGCCAAATTAAAGAATGATGGTCCGTAATGACCTTAAAATGAGTTCCTTCAATATATGGTCGGAATTTTTGAATAGCAAAACACACCGCCAAAAGTTCCCGTTCTGTGACTGAATAATTTTTCTCTGCTGAATTTAAACTGCGAGAAGCATAAGCAATTACATGTTCTTCGTCTCCTTCTCCCTGAGTTAAAACACAACCAACGCCGTAATTTGAGGCGTCACATTGTAAAGAAAAAACTTTCGAAAAATCAGGACTCCTTAAAATAGGAGCCTTTGTAAGAACATTCTCTTTAATTTTTTCAAACGAAATAAGAGCCTCGTCCGTCCATTTAATCGCTTGCGATTTTCTCTTTCCCTTTAGTAAATCATTAATAGGTGCTATAATTGTGGCAAAATCCAAAACAAAACGCCTATACCAAGAGCACATACCGATGAAACGTTTTATTTCAGTGGCTGTCTTGGGTTGAGGAAAATTTACAATTGCGTCAATTTTTGCTGGGTCAGTTCGGCGACCATCTTTATTCACAATATATCCCAGATATTGTAACTCTGGTTTACAAAACTCACATTTTGAAATGTTAATAGTTAAATTAGCGCCTTTCAACTTCTCATACACTTCGTTCAGAATTCTAATATGCTCCTTAAATGTGCTTGAAATAATAACTCTATCATCTAAATAAACAAATACCGATTGGGATAATGAAAAATCAAAAATAGAGTCCATGAGCCTCTGTAATGTGCCTGGAGCATTGGCCAAACCCATCGGCATTACATTATATTGAAATAATCCGCGCCTTGGGACAGTAAAGGCTGTTTTTTCCTTGCTTTCGTCACTCAAGGGCAATTGCCAGAAAGCTTTTTTTAAATCGATTGAACTGAGAAATTTCGCATTGCGTAATCTATCAAGAATGTCATTTACAAACGGAATGGGATACGCGTCTTTTTTTGTAATTGAATTTAATCGTTTAGCGTCAAAACATACACGAAATTCACCTTTTGCTTTTTTCTTTACTAACAGCATGGGGGAGTTCCACGGGCTATTGCTTGGGCTAATAATGCCTTGTTCAAGCATCGCATCAATTTCTTTATTAGCATGTTCCAGCATCGCCGGTGATAATGGGTAATACCTTTGTTTAATTGGTTCAACGTCTTCCGTTGTAATGTGATGTGAAATTTTAGTGGTTCGGCCTAAGGTAGGACGATCCAGGGATTGAAATAAAGAAATAACATTGTTTAATTCAAATTTCTGGTCTTCATTTAAATCGGCCATAACTTTAATGAAATTTAATTTATTCGTTTCCACAGAATGAGCATAAAATTCATTTTTTGAAAAATCTACTTTCAATTCAAATAATTGACAAAAATCAATCCCTAACGTTAGGGTACACTCTATTGAGTCGGAAACTAAAACATTTAAAGACCGAGTAACCCCGTTTATAGTCAAGGGCAAATTAATTGAACCTAAAATTGATTGTGAAGTGCCATCTGCGGTTGTTAATATAGACGTTTTTACATTTTTAATTAATTCTAACTTATATTTATCCAATAAACACAGACCATGTCTGCCTAAAATAGAGGTATTCGCCCCGGAATCCAACAGTGCGGTATAAGTTTTCTTAAATAACTCGATATTAATATAAGGTCTTGTATCACCTTTTACTTTATAAAAATTTGAAAAAACCTTAGATGATTTACAAAAATTTCTAACTTTTACTAACCACTCCGACCACGTCTTTTTGTCAGCAGCAATATTATTAAACGAGGAAAAGCAACGGCTGACTACGCGCTTTCCTGTCCTTAGTTTTTTGAATTATTTGAGCAGTTTGGACAATTTGTGGACATAACTTCCCGCTGCCCACAAGAATAACAAAATATTTCGCGTTTCTCCGGACAAGTATGAAACGAGTGACCTCGTCTTTTGCAGTTGAAACAAATAGTCGAAAATTTTGCTGTGTTTTTAGAATAATTCGAAACGCCGGACCGTGGTAAATTATAATTAGAAAATGAACTCTGTCGAACTTGACGTTCTAAGACAACTGGTACGTTGGCAGAATCAGAATGTTCCTGTTTAATAAAATTTGTAGGCTTAATGTCTTCTAAAAGCTTACAACGAGAAATCAAATGGGAAATGTCAGTCACTTCAATTAACGCCAGTTGCGTGGCATAAAAAGTCTGTAAATTTCTTTTAATAATTTTTATTTGTTCCCGGACTGGAATGGAATCTTCTAATTGAGAAAATATATTTACCATCTTTGAAATATAAATGGTAGGTGATTCCTCGGCGCCTTGCTTTCTAGATTTAATTAACATTAAACGATTCTCTGCATAATCGGCTGAAAGAAAATCTTGCTTTAATTTAGAAATTAATTGATCCCATGAATTTACTGTACATCGCGTTGCTCTATACCAATCCAATGCTGAACTGGTGAAAAGATCAATAGCAGTAGGTAAATAAGGCCGGTCCTAATTCAAAACGCGACAGACGTATTTTCCATGTGTAAAATACGTCTGTCACGTTTTGAATTAGGATCGGCCCTATATAATTTCAATGTAAAATAGTTGTGAAAACATTTGAATGTAAAATAGTTGTGAAAACATGAATTCTTATATACTTTCAATGTAAAATACTTGTGGGCGCGTTTTGAATTAGGATCGGCTTTATATTACTTTCAATGAAACACACACGTATGTTGAAAAAAAAAATGTAAGTGCAGAGAAGAATGTGTGTAGCTGTTTTGAATTCGGTTTTCTAGCGAGAAGTTACACGTGCACCGTTTTGAATTAGGATCGGCGTTATATACTTTTAATGTAAAATGTGAAAACCTGAATTCTTTTCAAATGTAAAATACTTGTGGGCACGTTTTGAATTAGGATCGACTTTATATTACTTTCAATGTAACACACGTATGTTGAAAAATGTAAGTGCAGAGAAAATGTGTGTAGATGTTTTGAATTTGGTTTTCTAGCGAGACAGTATGACAGATGCAAAAATATCGCATTCAAGTCAATTGTGTTTTAATTAAAGTGGATTCTGATTTATGTTTAGAGGCTGCAAATACACATGGGCCGGTTTTAATTCAAAATGAGTTCACTCTTGTGATAGGTTGAAAAGTGGGTTGGCAAAGTACGCAGATGGTGGTAATCTGCTATATAAGGAGATTGCTCTAATATTAATTTAATTAGTCGAAGTTTACTGCATATATTTACATACAAACATGTATATAATTGATATTCAGGGATTTAAATACAAGAAAAACGAGTTTGTGTGTAAAGAAATTGCGGTTTTGGACTTGTTGAAAGGTGATGTTTGGCATCAAATTTTTAAACTGCCAATGCAGTCCAGTTGTTTGAGTCAAGATCATATAAAACATAACGACTGGGTGACAAGAAATATTCATGGTATTTCTTGGGATGAATCTTCAACGGCTGGAATGGTGTCATCATATATAGCGCTTTATTTGAAGCAAATTATCCGACCCGGTGAAGAAGTATTTGTGAAGGGTCTAGAAAAGAAGAAATTGATTGAAACATATATAATGCAAAACTTTGTAACTGATATGCTTGCACTAGGTTGTCCTAAGCTATCGGAGTTAAAATCAACAATCGTTTAAAATATAACATCCATTGTTGTAGACACAGCAATAATAATTTGCAATGCGCAAAACAAAATATCTTTTATTAAAAGAATGGCTTGATAATAATAAAAACAATAGAAAGATTTTGTCTGTATTATTTATTTTAATATAATTTTACAATGTTAGCCTTACAAAATTCCTTTATAATAATAATAAAAACAATAGAAAGATTTTGTCTGTATTATTTATTTTAATATAATTTTACAATGTTAGCCTTATTAACTATTATTATAACAACTTCTAGCAAACATTATTTTTATCGATCCAGCTATTGTGTACGTTAGAGAAGCCTAACCATTTTACAAATACTTTATTTCCACTCTTTCTTAGGACTTTTTCTACCAGGTAAATTCCTGGATGTTTAACCTTTGCAACTCCGTTCATAAAATGCACCTTTGATTTCTTTCTCATCTTGATCTTCTAATATATATGTTGTAGGATTGGTTACGTTTACCTTTTTAATCTTAAAAATTTTATTTGACCAGTTTGGCGTGTAACCTTTCGTAAATGCTTCCCTGTGTTTACTAATCCTCACACTGTCTTTTATTGAATATTTTGGTATTTTGGTTGCAAGTTTGATGTGGGTAAATGATGATTTAAGAATAGTTTTTTCATTTGATTTATCAACTTTTACAGGTTTGACTCCGATAGTATTGTGAACTGTATTGTTGTATTGTTTCACAATATCGCTTAAATTTTGTATCCAATTGTAAGAACCGTTCAGGTTAAACAAGCGCCACATTTTCCCTTTAAAGTTCTAATTACACGTTCTACAATGCATGCTTTCTTTGTAGAAAAAACACTATAATGGTTTATGCCATATATCTGCATTAAGGATTGAAAGTGTTTGTTATAATATTCTTTACCAAAATCAGACTGCAAATTTCTTGGTGGATTTTTAAATTTATTTAAAATTGTTTTCATTGCAGCAGTAACATCAATACCCGTTTTACTTTTAAGTGGTACAGCCCATACGTATTTGGAGAAACAATCAATAACTACTAAAATGTATTTAAATCCTTTGTTTGTTTGCGAATATGGTAGCATTTCAATCAAATCGGTCTGAAGAAGGTTATTTAAACCTTTTACTATCACTTTGCGTCTCTTGAAATTTATTCTTGCTGGTTTATGAAGTTCATTTACTATATCCTCTTTCACTTTTGATTGAGCAACTATCATAATACTTTTTTATAATCAGGATTTATTAAATACAATTAATGAAATACTTCTATGTTTGAATGTCGTGGGCTCCACTTGCTTTGAAAGGAACTTTTAATATAAAATCAAGAAACATTGTGGTATTGTTTATGATAGCACCGCTGTCACGAAAGCTGATTACATCCATACGTTTAAGCAAAAATCCTTGTAACTGTGCAATTACATAACTTTTTCGTTTATAAGAATTTCAATGTCTTGCGGGTATCCTTTAATATTCTCAATGACTGCTTCCTCATAAGGAAATTCATAATTATGTTTAATGTTGAAAATAAGGAATGTCTTGTCACCGTCAAGAAATGTATTAGAGTAAAACGTTGCTACTACCGTGTAATGTAGCATATGTAACTTGTACTCAATCAAGGTTTCAAAACCTTCACTTTTATTTTCATATTCCTGTTCAGTTATATCTATTTTACGGTTATGTAAGTGCCTTCCAAATTTGTCAATTGTCATATCATCTAATTACTTTCGCCTCACGCAATTCTTCAATGATCGAATTTATTTCGTTGCCGTGACCTGTGTGTCCAGCAGTCTGAGATGAAACTAAAAGTCGTAATCTATCAACAAGTTCATTGGGATCATTCCAATATAAATAATCTATAGCGTTATTTGATACTTCCATTGTCATACCGTCTCCAAGACGCTTTCTATAGGGTAATGTTCTAGGTCTACGGGGTGTTTGGGAAGTATGTTTAATGTAGATATTATATTTTGTACTTATATGAAGTATTACCCTGAATTTGTTCTGTTTCAGAATAATATCTTCTATTAGCATTTGTTCTTTTACAATATCAAAGTACGACTTTAGATCTTGATGACTGTACCCGACAGGATATTTTTAAACAGTAGTTCGTATAATCCAGGAGTACCTTTATATTTCAAATCATTTATTAGAACATTTTCATCATCCAACGCGAAATTCGAATTGCCTATCATAAGACCATTTGAATCAGGGTTAAACCTAATACCATATTTATGATCAAATTCGTTCTTAACATCTTTAAACATATTGTAAATATATTCTCGAGGTAGCGGATGTAGCTGTTCGAGATAATGTGTCATACCAGGTGAATCGGCAAAGCTTTGAATATATTCCTGGGCTTCTTGTGCATTTCGATTAATTTCTGCTTCATATTCATTCTCAACATCGTCATCATCATCATCTACCTCTATGGCATCATTTTTATATTTGGTATATGCTGAGCAATAACCGGGAATCAATATAGTCAACGTTCCTTTCTAGCAATTTAGGTTTAATTTTTTACACTGCTATGAGGCAGTTCTTCTTCTTCTTTAAATTTTTCTTTCTTTACCGCACTTTCCCCATCCAGTTTATTAGCAATAGTTTCTAATCGTGATGTTATGGGTAAGATTGATTCCACTTGGACGACTTCATTATCTTTTAACTGACGCAATTTGTTTTTACAATGTTTCTTTTCTTAATTAAAATTCTTTTAAGTTTTATCGCCTCCTTGTTCATTGCGTAAAAGTTTATTGTAGTAAAAAATTCTTCGATACTAACGATACTTGCGTCTCTCAAGGTTTAAATATGTATGAAGTGATCAAAACCTATTCGGTACCTTCCTTGATCTGGATCACTATCTTTGTCTACAACTAAGAAACCGTATTTGTCTTGCCAACAAGCAGCACATATTTCACGGAATTTATCATACTTCATGTCAGTATTGACGTGATCGTCATATATGTGTTTTAAGTTTAAATCATCTTGTTTAAATAAAACTAAAAGATTAGCTTATCACGTAGTAAGTGCTTAGGTATACGAGTATAACTTTGACAAAGGTAAAACTGTCTACTTGTTTATGACGCCCATACTAAAGTATTCCCTAATGATACCTTGTTTATCGCAAGCTACATCATCAAAAACAAATATAGAATTATTTCGAGCATCAGATGGTGATATAAATTATCAGAACTGGAAAATGTATAATATTTGATCCCTTTTATTGGTTGCAGTAGACTTTCAAGGTATTGATACTTTGGTTGATAAAGTGATTTAGAATAAACATATACGTTTTCAAACTTTAAACCATTAGGATGTTCTATCAGCCCAATCATAACGTTGGTTTTACCGCAATTTGATGGACCAACAACTAGACATCGAATAGATGAAGGCAGAAGAACCTATGTTTTTCTTTTTAGCTAAGGATTGCACGCCAATGTCATTATTGTTTATGGTTAAAGGTGTTGATTGTTTCACAACATGTGATTTTCCAATGCTCCACCCGAAATTCATTTTGGCCAGGAAGCGAGTTTTTACCTGGAAAATTTTGAATTTTGGAATCCTTGCTGTTAAGCAAGGTAATCTTTAACGTTGGTGACAAATTTCACACAGGGATTCCATTTTACCTCTCATCCGAACGAGGGTGTATTTTTGCGAAAAAATTTCCCTAACATTTTTCAAGCGGACCGTGTCATTCGAACCCGGGACCTTGGGCGTAGTAGTCCACACAACCATACGCCACGGAGCCGCCTTTGATTGTTTCACAACACGCATGTTTGCAAGTACTAAATTCGATTTGTAAAAGTGGAAAATTATATATATATATATATATAAGAAACGGCGAGTATATAAAGAATCATTAATTCATAATATTTTATTTATTTACTGCCGCTTTGAGAGGATAGTTGTCCCTAATGATTAAATAATAATAACTAAAACTACTGGGAACGAACTTTAAATACTGTAATTAACAATTTACCATTTGAAGCGCATATTCCGGGTTACAAATTTTGCGGTCCGGGTACAAAACTAATCGAACGGTTAGCTCGGGGAGACAAGGGAATAAACAAGTTAGACGAGGCTTGTAAGGGCACGATATTGCATACACCAAAGAAAAGGATCTATCTAAACGTCATCAAGCAGATTCGAAGTTAGCTCAGTTAGCTACAGAAAGACTAAATTCTGGTGACTCGTCTTTAGGTGAAAAAGTAGCAGCATTTGGAGTAGCTACCGCAATGAAAGCTAAAGTAAAACTTGGTATGGGTGCCTGTGCATCACTGAGAACAAAAATATCAATAAAATAAGAAAACTGATAAAGAAACGTAAAATAAGAAGTACGCTAGGTATTAAAAGTATTATCAAACAAGCACGTACAGCTTTAAAAAGACTAAAGGATCTAATATTATGGATGCAATCAACATAGCAATTAAGGCCGCCAATACAGCAAAACAAAAGAAGCATATTAAATCAGCTCGTATTATATCAATTCCTAAAACAGGAGGTTTTCTACCACTAATACCAATTTTGCAGGCCTAAGCGCTCTTGGTACTCTTACTGGAGGTGCAGCTGCTGTTGCAAAAGCAGTTTCAGATACTAAAATAGCTAAGGAACAACTAGCGGAAAAACAACGTCATAACAAGGCAATGGAGGACATTGCAGTCGGAAACCATGTACATCAAACCTTATAAAAAGGTTTTGGTCTTTTTAGCCCCTGCAAAACCTCAAAGGAACGCAACTTGATTTTACCTAATCGAGCACTAAGCAATGTAGAATTAATAAAGTTTGTTAAGCAATTAGAAGTACCATATTTCCGTGGAGTGTTCATGAGAAACAATCTTCCCAAGAAAGTTAATTTAAAAGAATGTGGTATAATTAATTTAGATGGAATAGAAGGTTTAGGCACGCATTGGACCTCTTACAAAAGTACGGTAGTAGCGCTATTTACTATGACAGCTACGGAAACCTGCGACCGCCAACAGAGTTGATAAGTTATTTGAATAGCGGGGGTAAATGTAAAATTCTTTATAACATTAACCAAGAACAATCGTACGGTACTGTGTTTTGCGGTCATTTATGCTTACAATTTCTAAGTAGTGCATAGAACTGCGTACGAAGTTGTTATGTCGTACACTATTACTCTAACGGGAAACACTTCAGTTTTAACAAGCAATTTTAATCCGCCTATAAACTTGGATAATGATTCGGAGTACGTATTAGGATTAACAAATTTTGAGTCTTATAACACAATTCCAAACATAGAAAAAGGAATAAATAATAAATTTTATTATGGATCTAACGGAGAATTCATAGAAATACCTGAAGGTGCTTATGAGATTAGAGAAATTAATAAATATCTTCAAAAAGCTTTAGGTGATAAAAGATGGCGTGGTCGTATGGATCAATCACGAAGCGCTAGAAAGACGCCAGTGTATATAGAAATTACAGCTGACAATAATACACTTAAATGTAGTATTAAATGTAGTCTAGATGTGGATTTTACCAAAAGGATTCAATTGGTTCTCTACTTGGTTTCAATCCGCGAAAATTGCTAGCATTTGTCACGCATCAAGCAGACTACGCGATCAACATTTGTAAAGTGAATGCAGTTTTAATCGATTGTAATATTGCAAGTGGATCCTATTTAAATAGTAAACCAGCCCATGTAATACACGAATTTTTTCCTCAAGTACCTGCAGGTTTTAAAATTGTCGAGTGTCCACCTACGATTATATATCTACCAATCAGGTCACGTATAATAAATGAAATAATAGTTAAAGTGTTAGATCAAGATGGAAATTTAGTTAATTTCAGAGGAGAACTGCTAACTGTAAGGTTGCATTTAAAAAAAATCTGCAATAGCCATGGGTATTGTATTAAGTATAATGCACGCAACATGTCAAGAATTGATATAAATGCTGGAAATTTCAAAGCAATCGACACTCGATTGATTGTTTCAAGACCGCTAACAACACAAAACCGGCAGTTTCTACAATCGTTAGGACTGCATTTAATTAAAAAAAGTAGAATGAATAGTGAAATACTGAACGTGCGTGAAAAAGTTTACTTCGACAATGCAATTGTTAATATTGAAAAACATACTCATCAACCTTATGCTAACACATCTTTAAACAATAATGATGAAATTCGAATCCCTATACAACAACAAGATGTATACACCTTACCATCAAAGAGCATGCTGTACATAGAAGGCAAATTAATTAAAACAGATGGAACATGCCGCATGTAGCCGTTGATGATACTCAACGAATTAATTTAATAGAATGCACAAAAATCAGGATTTGCATATTCCGTTTAGAGGATGGGAGTTGCATGAATATCAACTTCTACAAGAAACGCAACGTCATACATGGAACATTAAAACAACAACACAATTAGAAAAACCAAGATTTGTGATTGTTGGTTTCCAAACCAACCGAAAAAATAGATACATGAGCAACTACAGTCGTTTTGATCATTGCTATTTAACCAACATGAAACTATATTTAAATTCAGAAATTTTCCCGTACGATAACTTAAATTTGAGGTTCGAGAATAAACAGACTGCGTTGTTATATGAGATGTATGCTCAGTTTCAGCAATCATACTACGAAAAGGAAAATGAGCCACTTTTTAATCCTGAAGATTTACGAAGTATTGCATTAGTAGTCATAGATTGTTCTAGACAAAACGAAGCGTTAAAATCTGGTACTGTCGATATTAGATTAGAATTTGAAACTAGCAGAAACGTTTTAAATACATCTTGTCATTGCCTTATACTTCATGATAAGATAGTCAAATACAATCCACTCTCAAACAGCATAAGAATATTATAATTACTTTTTATTATTATTACTGTACCTTTACAAATTATGAAAAACAATAAATCATTTAGCAATCACAGTCTATTTATTAATATTTTTACATGTTTTACAATATCTTTTACATGTTTGAATTATTAAGTGATTTAGTAAACAGCCATAAACATTGACAATTTTAAATAAAAGTTTTGTTATACATTTCTCAAATAAACTAACTGGTATGTTAGTAACAAACTGGATTTTTTAAACAGAACGGTTACTACTACTACTTATATAGTTCAAAACTCGGGCAGATTGAAAGGTATCCTATTTTTAGATACATCCAAAACGAAAATCGGTGTACTTGTGCAGGTATAAACATAACACTGAAGTTTTATAACTAAAAATATTATATGTTAATCTAGATAAAATAAATTGCATTCTTTATTTGAGCCAGTGGTTGAAGCTTTACAAGTCATCTCTGTATGTATAGTTATACCCCAAGGTTTAGTATCAGTGGTTAAGGTACTAAAATTCTTTTATCATCACTTGGATTAAGAACAATTTTGTTTTGTTTAATAGTACAGACATCATGTTTGACTGATCTAATTAAACATTGCTGTTTCTGTACAGTCTGTTTATAAAACAAAGCATTCTTATAATCATCAAAAGAAATTTGCTTAATACTTGCTAAGGAAGATCCCTTTGACTTTTTATTATCCTATCCTGAACTCTTAAGTGTACATTTTAGATCTAAGTCCTACAAACTCTAGCATGATGTCACCATTGTTTTCATCTTTCATAATACCAGGAACTTTTTATTTGATAATGGAATATGATATTTGTTATGAGGGTCGTAATCGGAAGTATCAAATCTATGAATATCTTGTTTGATATAAGAGTAAATATCTTCAACGCTAAACTCGTATATCAAACTATCCGTATCTGTGTACAGCAGCTTTGTTTTTAGCAAATTGCGATTTTATATAACTATAGTGAAATTCATATAAATAGGTTTTGAAATATCTAGAATAGAGAAACCTACATAAATGGGTTTGTTTAAGTAAACCTCTAATTTATTCATTTCTATTAAGACTAGATCTTTGTCTAACACAGTGCAACTATGAAAATTAGGCTTCGCTATGTAACTACGAGCTCCAAACCGTCCTTCCCATTTGGTCATAATTTCACATCTTTCCTTTTCCGTACGTTTTCCATCATCTTTCCATAAACCGAATTTATCATATTTTATAAAAGCATATATCGAAACTGTTTTTGACTGTTGTCTTAATTTCGTATTCAAATCAATGTATTCTTTTAACCAAGGAGCTTGTTTAAACCGAAGAACCTTATGAATCTTTTCAGTTCTAAACCGTAGCTTAAATACATTTTAAATTCTTGTAGTGAATAATATAGTTGAGTTTTGGATATAAAGTTGTAAGTAATTTCTTTAAGTTTGATTTATTAGAAGGTACTGGTGGTATCATATGTTCAGGCGCTAAAGGTAAGTCATTGTGAATTTCATGTAAAGATACTGGATAGTGTAAATCGCATTCAAAATATATCCTACATCAGAATCATCAATATTAAGTATGTCTAAACGTACTATATCTGGACTGGTACCATCTAAAATTCAAATTCTCCATATGGAAGATATTCAGACATTGCAGCCCCATATAAATTATTAACATCAAAATACATTAAATATTTAGAATCGAAATTTGGATCATAATCTGCATTCATATATTTGTTATTTGCTTTAGCATATCTATTCGAACATTGAGAAACACCGCCACGAATTCCCCGTTCTAAAAACATTATTTTTCAATATCAGTAAGCAGCTCGAGTTTAACGTTCGTCGTTTTAACATCGCATCTAGAGCTAAACCAGGAGCCGTAAAGTAGTGAAGCGGATCTAACTTATACGTGAACATACAAGTTTTTCTAAAGTTTTCAAATATATCAGTCAAGAGCAGTACATCTGTTTTTAAATATAGGTCTGAATAGTCCCCTAGTGTTTTTATATTAAATGTTTGCCAAACGTGTTTAGCATGATTGTAGTCTTCATTTGAGATTTCTTCATTGCGCAAACGATTAAAGAATGCTGTTTTGCAGGGTAAATCGGTTTCATTGAGCCTATCCCAAGAGTTAATGTAATCATAGGGAAATATATCTTTACGCGTAAGTAACTGAAACTCATTATCGGTGTTACAATTTTCCTGGTGATGGATTTTTATTATCATCTAAGTATGAAGCTAATTTTTCGATGCTAGATGCCATAAACCTGAATGAATCGATAAATCTAAAAGTAACTTTCGTACCATTTACATATTTTGTAAAAGATATGTATTTTTCCTTATTTATTGGTAGAATTCTTAACCAAACCTGAAAACCCTAACGCAATTTTTTAATAATGAAATGCGAATCGTAGCCTGATAAGTTATGAAAAACTACCGGTATCATATAAAAATTATGATAATTGATGTTGCAATCTTGATGAGCCGCTCCTCGTAATTCACCTGTAAAGTGACAGTGATCGCGAACTCTAATATCATCTATACTAAAAGGTTTATTGCAAATGTGACAGTGAAGGGCAAATTTAAATGCTAACTTTTGTTCTTCTGTTAAAGGATTCATAGGTTTTGGGTTACAGAAAATTTTATTAGTCGTTTCTGAAATCAGTTTCAATTGAGCAACAAACCATTCTATACAATCCTTTCCGCGATACAATTGAAATCTGGAATATTTATTATCATATGAGCATTTCAAATAATACGCTACACTAAAGGGTATATGCCATTGGTAAGAGACTGTGTTTAGTATTACCTCCGACTCATTGCATGGCTCTAATATACATTCGAGATCTGCATAAACTACAAATGATACTTTTTCTTGATAGTGGAAATGTTTAAACGTTAGATACTTTTCGGATTCTTCGGGTAATCTTATTGAGCAAGTATTCTGTTTTCGCAATAATTCGAATGACGCTTAAGTAATGCTGCTGTACTAAAATTATTTAAACATCTATAACAAAAAATTTTCTATGTTCATGTGAAGACAACTGTTTTGCAAATAATTTTGACATATCCTTAATCCAAGTAAAATGAAAGTGATTCTCATCAGCATTTGTCGGACGAGAATATTGTAAGGAATCATTATTTAAAACTAACAGATTAATAGGTTCAATTTTTTTAAAATGTTCACTTAAACAAAATGGTAGTATTTTAGTATTTTCTATACAATATAGGTTAATTGCGAGATTGTTAAGCTTCTCAATTTTTTGTATGTCTTTTAATGCGATTGGAAACTGAATTGAATTGTAGCGTAATACTGTATCAAAATGTGGATAGCTAGATATTCTCCGACTATTTTGTTTAGCAGGATATAAAGCGGAAACCAAGCTCAAAGAATGCAATGTTGATCGTTATTTATTACATTTACCACAGCTTTTTCTTTTTATAAAGTCCGGAACCGGTACAAACGTTGAACACCCTCCTTTAAGTGGATCATGATTGTTTATATTTACCTTCAAGTGTAAAACTTCTTGGATTGCCCAACCAGAATCTTTCTCGCAAAATTCTTCTAATCGCTTCGAAATCTTGTTCAATACGTTCTCCTTATACCACAGCTTGAGATTGGTATTTATATCGATGTGACGATTTCCAGTAGGAAACGTTTTCAAATCTATTTCACCAGTTGTAGGCTTAACAAAGTTAGCGGCAAATATTACATTAACTTTCAACATTGACTTTTTTAAGCAAGCAACAATCTTGCGTTTAAAACTAGCGAACGCCTTGTCTAAGAACACTAGAGGATCTCTATAATTTAAATTGGTAATAAGTCCCGTAATTATTCGACTTCCAAAACATGATTGTACATCATGCCAAATCAAATTTTTCGAGTATGACCTCTAGTAAGCGTTGCATCAACACCTTTACCACGATATTCCAAAGTACGTTTCAAGTGCCTCAATCGTACAAGGTAGCTTTTAAGATTTGCTAAATTAGATTCCAGCCTACTAGGATTTTCTTGTTGATTGTCTTCGTATACCTTATTTTTAATAGCAAGCTTCAATATACTAATATTTGCTTTGATAATTAAAATGTGTTTCGTTATTTCATTCACTGATTTAATTAGATTCACGCATTTTACAGTTAATCTCAAAATTGAGCTACTAATCTCGGATACGGTTTCAGCATTCATGATTCTATATAAAATCAAAATACACTACTTAATAATACAAGTATTTTCTCTATTTATTATTTATATAAAATATCATCTGACGTAAGCAAAACAACTGCAAAAAGGTTCATTCATCTGAGTTTACGGAAAACGCGTAAGCAAAAACAACTGTAAAAGAAAATAGCATACAAATCGAAATAATTGCATAACGAATTGCTTGAATGCAATTGTTAAAAAATCGCCTTTATTTACGTTTTTTTATTCAATACGATTTTCAAGCTTGAGTTGTGCATGCGGTCTAAAAATTGCAGAGTTGCCTTCAGTACGTGTCTATAACAAATAATTCGCTATGCAAGCGTTTCCAATATTTACATACTGAATGCGACTCTCAGCAAAACAACTGCAAAAGGAATGCATTCAACATCATTTTTCATTTCCGTATGCGTTTACTACAAAAATGTTTTATACGACCTTTGATTTATTATGTGTACAGAAAATACATTATCATTACAGCGCTATTTTTTATGATTACATTGAAATATTTTTAAATAAAAACAAAGCAAATTTGAAAAAAAAATGTCTCAGATTAAACCGTCTTGTTCAATAATGTGCACGCACTCATGGTTTTAAAAAACCCAGTATTAAAAAACATTCTGCAGTTTTATTATATAACAGTACCTTTAAAGAATTTTCACACAATTTACCCATGCTTGAGTTGTGCATGCGGTCTAAAAATTGCAGAGTTGCCTTCAGTACGTGTCTATAAGAAATAATTCGCTATGCAAGCGTTTCCAATATTTACGTACTGAATGCAACTCTCAGCAAAACAACTGCAAAAGGAATGCATTCAACATCATTTTCATTTCCGTATGCGTTTACTACAAAAATGTTTTTATACGACCTTTGATTTATTATGTGTATAGAAAATACATTATCATTACAGCGCTATTTTTATGATTACATTGAAATATTTTTAAATAAAAACAAAGCAAATTTGAAAAAAATGTCTCAGATTAAACCGTCTTGTTTAATAATGTACACGCACTCATGGTTTTAAAAACCCAGTATTAAAAAACATTCTGCAGTTTTATTATATAACAGTACCTTTAAAGAATTTTCACACAATTTACCCATATATATGCATGTAAATTGTGTTGGCAGTAATCTAAAAACTTATTCTATAAATATTACTACTTAAAGGGATTTATTTGCATTGCATTATTTTTAAACGAAAATTAATCTGAAGAAAAATACCATAATTTACACGCACTCATGGTTTTTTAAAACCCGTTATTAAGAAAAACATTTTCCAGTGTGTGAATTTTGTTAATTTATTATGGAAAATAAATTATGCTAGCAGTAATATAAAACGAAATTAATCTAATTTAGGTTTTATTATGCGCCTTCTTGCAATTTTCTGTTTTCAGTCAATGAATGTAATTCATTATTTCTGCTGAGCAGTACCTTTAAAAAATTTCTTATACAGCATATAAATTATGTCAGCGGTAATCTAAACGAAATTAATCCAATTTAGGTTTTTTATTGTGTGCATTCATTTCAATTTCTTTTTCAGACAATGAAACTAATTCATTATTTCTGCTGAGGTATAATTATATTCGCTTACATACTGTTTTGTTCATTAGAATAGATTACAGAGCTGAATTTTTTCAGAAAACGATGCAAATTTTAATTTTTCTAACAGATCAGTTTATTATTTAATATAAATACTTCACGTAGATTTTTACCAACAGTATTCAATCAGATCTCTTGTATAATTATTAGTTACTATTACTAGCAACTTTTAAAAAAAAAATGAGTAACTTGTCATCAATCAAAAATTGTAATAATACCAACGTAAAAGTTCTAGAGCAATTTATATTACATTCTGACGAAGACGTGATTAAAGAAGTTTTTAGCTGTTCTTCGCCTCAATTCAACACTGCTGCTATTTTTGATAGTGACGTAATAGAAATATCACGGTAAGTGCTTTTTTAACATTTATACATGTGTTTTTAAAACAGTACTAATTTATAAGTTACATTAGATCAAAAAACCATTCTGGAAATTCTGAGGCTATCGTAGGATCGTTGACACACTCTGATCCTCTCAGAAACATCAGGTAGTATACAAAAGAAAAGGTGAACCTACAATAATCTTTTATGTTATGCTCACAGATCAGGCAAAACATGTCGACTATGAAAAGTTATGTACAGAATCTAATATGGCTGTTTGCTGTGAAGATGACAAATCCTACGAAGATGACACAGTAGAGTTGCTTAACGCATTTAAAAAGCGTGGAGAGAAGCTACTGCGTCGTATAGATTTGGAACTAGAAATAATAAAGCAAAAAAGAGAGGAACTAACAGCGAGGGAGCAGCAGATACTTCAAGAACGGGAGTTAATAAATACTTTTCATTTATAAATAGTTAGATCAAAATATTCAACAATTTGTAAAATAAAAAGTATTTTATAAAAGTTTCTCTTTGAAACAAGACTTTCTCTAAACAAGGTAGTAAACTCAAAGTAAAACGCACATAAATCAGAACCCACTTTAATTTGATACATCATTCTTTATACAATCGACTTAGATGTGTTATAATAATAAACTAATTTCTTAAATTAGTGACATATTATTATGAAAATTCTATGTTGACAGTTAGACCGATCGATCCCTTACTAGTTATGTATACGTGTTTGTTCGAGCCAATACTTTCATTTAATTGTTTCACTCCATGTGCTTGAAGGTATTCAAAATATCTCAATGACAATATACTCTTGAACTCTTCTGTTTCCACTAATACTCTTTCTCTATATTTTGTCTTGATTGTTTCCACTTTTAAAACTTCAAACCTCTTATTCACTACAAGATCTTTTGAATTTACATAAGGTTTGCGATATGTGGTTTTATTAAGAGTATTAAAATCCATATTGCTTTTCTTTGACTAATTAAATTAATATTAGGAGCAATCTCCTTATATAGCAGATTACCACCATCTGCGTACTTTGCCAACCCACTTTTCAACCTATCACAAGAGTGAACTCATTTTGAATTAAAACCGGCCCATGTGTATTTGCAGCCTCTAAACATAAATCAGAATCCACTTTAATTAAAACACAATTGACTTGAATGCGATATTTTTTTGCATCTGTCATACTGTCACGCTAGAAAACCAAATTCAAAACATCTACACACATTTTCTCTGCACTTACATTTTTCAACATACGTGTGTTACATTGAAAGTAATATAAAGCTGATCCTAATTCAAAACGTGCCCACAAGTATTTTACATTTGAAAAGAATTCAGGTTTTCACATTTTACATTAAAAGTATATAACGCCGATCCTAATTCAAAACGGTGCACGTGTAACTTCTCGCTAGAAAACCGAATTCAAAACAGCTACACACATTCTTCTCTGCACTTACATTTTTTTTTCAACATACGTGTGTGTTTCATTGAAAGTAATATAAAGCCGATCCTAATTCAAAACGCGCCCACAAGTATTTTACATTGAAAGTATATAAGAATTCATGTTTTCACAACTATTTTACATTCAAATGTTTTCACAACTATTTTACATTGAAATTATATAGGGCCGATCCTAATTCAAAACGTGACAGACGTATTTTACACATGAAAAATACGTCTGTCGCGTTTTGAATTAGGACCGGCCTTATTTACCTACTAATAGCCCCTTCGAAAAGGTCATTTGACAAAACTTTTCTTGTAACTTGCAGTTCCTTGACGCGTTGAATAAAATCTAAAACCGATATAGAATCAGATTCACCCGAAAATTGTAATCCCCACTTGTGGATCGGGACTGATGTCGTTGTTTTATTCAAGGACTTAATTAGCGTACCTAAATCATTACTAGAAATCGAAACCGATGGGGTATTAATGGAAGAAACCGTTGATGCTCCAGGGCATGAAACCTCTGCTGTTGGTGTTATTGTAGGATCTTTATTACCGCTAGCCGAACAATAAAAAAGGTTATCGTTAATCTCATTTTCCCCGTTTACCTGTTCTAAAATCTCAAAAGCTCTAATGCACTTGGAATGCAGTTCTTTGTGTACTTCTACAAATTCAATATCGAAATTGACATAATTTAGTCTCTGTGTTACATGCATTAATCTCGTGTTAAGTTTAATATATTCTTTCCTTTTAGGAAGAATGGTAAAAGAATTTAAACAGTTTTCTAATTCAAAAATCTTAAGTTTTAATAATTCAATTTCGTCCTTTTGAACGATTTCAATTTTTTCATACTTAGAAAAAACATTACTGTCGACTTTCTCAACAATGAGTTTTGTACGCAATAATTTTCGCTTTTCTAACACACTTAACTTTGTTGGTTCAACGTTCCTAATTAAAAGCTCATAACTAAGCTCGTCGCTTCTTAAGGCTTCTACTACATACATGCTTAAATAAAAGGTAAATGTCAACAATAGCGAAACCTGTTCCTAAATCACTAATATTAACTGTTAATTCTGCCTAACACTAAATAAAAATAAAACAATCTAAAACTTCGTCCGTGTGTTGTTTACCATATTTACGATTTTAACCACGTTAATGCGCCAGTGTAATTTGAATATTTACCTACCGCGTGAGGGTTTCCAATTAATAATAAATAATAAATGGGAAGGACCTCTAACACTATAGTACCCTCACGTTTCGGGACATTGCCTCGCAGCTGATGCAGTCGGTGAGAAGGGGAGGTTCATTAACCAACAACACACTAAGACAAAATTCCAATTGTTTTATTAAACGGCCTACTAACTAACTTAACCTAATTACATATGCATACAAAATTATACAGTAATTAACAATATTTACAAAAGGGCGCCACCATGGGAATTAAACGGTCCATGGACCGATCACGGTAAACTTTCGTCGCACTTTGTTCGTGGCGATAAACTAAGATTGCAAGACAGAAAATACGTCACTTCACAGGGACAAATGTTATTAAGTTTCCGGCTAGCACAACACAACAACTAAACAATTCTAAAGTCCTTATTTTATGAATATTAACAACAGTTCTGGGTGCAAACACCCCAATACATATAATTAATTAACGCTACCGTAGTCTAACTAACTTGCATACTGAAACGACCTTCCTTAATCACGGGGTCATCAATAACAGGAAAAACATGACCTTCACACGGGTCAACTGGTACAATAACGGAATTCGTGGCTTAGTTATTACAAGCCTCGGACTACGTCGACACACAATAAAATAAGAAACCCTTCAAAAGATGCGGTCTTTAACAATAACATAAAGGGATTAAATACTGGAACGGAGATTTAACCCGAAGTTGTATGTTATGAAAGTCGACAGATATTGTATTTAAACAAATAAATGACTTATGATGCATAACACAGCTTTGAGTTCATAGTGATACCATATATAATAATTACTTACTCAGAAAAATAAACTAACTTTGAACATAACGGCACGCACTTGACTTCAGAGAAAAAAACACTTACTCAATCTTGCAAAGAACGCGAGCTTCAGACTCTAACGCGTCTGGAAATAAACAACCCCGATTGCCACCGGCTGGCATCCTTATATACATTTGAGTTAATTGAAAAATAACCCCTTTCTTGGCGCTCATACTCGGCTTAGGATACGCCGGTCGTAAATCTTTAAGATTAATTAAACTGACAATGCCTAAGGTTGCCACACAAGTAGCTCTCCGAACTACTTTTTAGTTGAGTGTTCCGCTAATTGAAAAATTCTTTCCGACCACCCAGACATAGATAGGGTCCTAGAACATGATTGACATCTAATCATAGATAGCAACTAATCTGACATGTTTAGGGCCCTTAAAGTAAGTGCCTTTAGAAAACTGATTGACTTTTGGATTAGATCTTCCTGGAAACTTCGCTGGGAAGCTACTTGGGTGATCTTGCACCCGCTACAATTGCAGACCTATTTATGCTACAAGGCCTTCATTCTAATAATTAGAATGCTAAAATTAAACTAGAAAATAACTATTTTTAGAAATAATAAAATTATTAAAGCGTATTAAAACAGTATGTTACAAAGGTACGTTCAATTTTTAAAAGGGCAGCATATACACGGAGAGAATTTAATAATTACAGTTGAATGTAATACAACTCAGTCGTTAGGTACTTCAGAATTTTAAAAAGTCTTAGGTAATTATTTGGGGGATGAAATTGGCTATTATTCACTGACAGTTGTAGGAGAGCGAGTGGTTTGAGGGGTATTCTCCCCTCTACTCCTTTTCCCCATTCCACCACTGCAGTAGACACAGTCACATTCTTGATAGAACATTATTCTTATGAGCAACAAAATTACTGAGAATTTGGTTATTGATTGAATATGTATATAGTGTGTTCTATTACATCTATCATACCAACAGCTTTGGAGTTAACATCAATAAGTTTTATACGCGTGAGTAATAAATAGTTTTTAATTACTTATAAACAGAACAAACCTCTTGACTGAACAAGCAAGCAAAAACAGAACATTTCTAATTTACATATTAAAATATAAACGTTCTTTCTCCTGGGAATATAATTAAATATGGAGGGGCCTCACTTCAATATTCCGCCGGGGGCCACAAAGACTCTAAATCCGGCACTGATTGGCCGTTTGTTCGAATTGTTATAATTTTTTAACAGTTCAACTACAAACGAAACGAAAATAAGTACAAACAACTACGAACGATTCTAAAGACGCGTGCGCAAGCGGATTTAAGATATTTCAAAAATTGACAAAGTTGCCCTTTAGCGGTTTGTTAAAATTGTTGTCATTTATTAACTGTTCGACTACAAACGAAACGGAAAGAATTACAAACAACTACAAACGATTCTAAAGAGGACTGCAAAAGCAAATTTGAAATATCTCAAAAATTGGCAAAGCTAGTTACTGACGGCTTGTTTAAATTGTTATAATTTTTGAACGGGTTGACTACAAACGAAATTAAAAGAACTACAAACAACTACAAATGATTCTAAAGAGGCCTGCGAAGACGGATTTGAGATTGTTACATACTGTTTTAATACGCTCTAATTAGTTCTATGATTTCTAAAAATAGTTATTTTCTAGTTTAATTTTAGCATTCTAATTATTAGAATGAAGGTCTGGTAGCATAAATATGTCTGTAATTGTAACGGTTGCAAGACTACCCAAGTAGCGTCCTAGCGAAGTTTCCAGGAAGATCTAATCCAAGAGCTAATCAATTTTTCTAAAGGCACTTTACTTCAAAGGCACTAAAACATGTCAGATTAGTTGCTATCTATGATTAGATGTCAATCATGTTTTAGGATCCTATTTATGTCAGGGTGGTCGGAGGCAATTTTTCAATTAGCGGAGTACTCAACTGAAATTGGTTCCGGGATCTAGTTGTGTGGCTATCTTAGGGCAATTGGCAGTTTAATTAGTCTTAAAGATTTACGACCGGCGTATCCTAAGCCGAGTATGAGAGCCAAGAAAGGGGTTATTTTTCAATTATCTTAAATGTATATAAGGATGCCAGCCGGTGGTAATCGGGGGTTGTTTATTTCCAGACGCGTTAGAGTCTAAAGCTCGCGGACTTGCAAGATTGAGTAAGTGTTTTATTTCTCTGAATTCAAGTGCGTGCCGTTATGTTCAAAGTTAGTTTATTTCTCTGAGTAAGTATTATTATATATGGTATTACTATGAACTCAAGGCTGTGTTATGCATCATAAGTCATTTATTTGTTTAAATACAATATCTGTCGGCTTTCATAACATACAACTTCGGGTTAAAGCTCCGTTCCAATAATTTAATCCCTTTGGGTTATTGTTAAAGACCGCATCTTTTGAAGGGTTTCTTATTTTATTGTGTTTCGACGTTGTCCGAGGCTTGTAATAACTAAGCCACGAATTCCGTTACTGTACTATTTTACCCGTGTGAAGGTCGTGTTTTTCCTGTTATTGATGACCCCGTGATTAAAGAAAGGTCGTTTCAGTATGCAAGCTAAGTAGACTACGGTAGCGTTAATTAATTATATGTATTGGGGTGTTTGCACCCAGAACTGTTGTTAATATTCATAAAATAAGGACTTTAGAATTGTTTAGTTAAGTTGTGTTTGTGCTAGCCGGAGACTTTATAAGATTTGCCCCTGTGAAGTGAAGTATTTTCTGTCCTGCAATCTTGGTTCATCGCCACGAACAAAGTGCGACGAGAGCTATTACCGCGATCGGTCCATGGGCCGTTTAATTCCCATGGTGGCGCCCTATTGTAAATAATGTTAATTACTGTATAATTTTGTATGCATATGTAATTAGGTTAAGTTAGTTAGTAGCCCATTTAATAAAACAATTGGAATTTTGTCTTAGTGTGTTGTTGTTTAATGAACCTCCCCTTCTCACCGACTGTAGCAGCTTGCGAGGCAATATCCCGAAACGTGAGGGTACTATAGTGTTAGAGGTCCTTCTCATTTATTATTTATTGTTAATTGGATACCCTCACGCGGTAGGTAAATATTCTAATCACAAGATATCTAAAAAATTGGTAAAGTTAGCTATAGGCCGTTTGTTTGAATTGTTATAATTTTTGAACAGTTTGACTACACACGAAACTAGAAGAACTACAAACAACTACAAATGATTCTAAAGAGGCCTGCGAAGACGGATTTTAAATATCTCAAAGTCGGGTGCGGATCATTTTTTTAAATATTTATAATTATTAATGGATGGAACTACAAACATTATAATTGTTACTACAAATAACTACAAACGAAATACTAACTTTTTCTGCTATGAAAAGTTAATTTTTCAAAAGTTGGGTGCCAGGTCACATAAGTTATTAACGATGCTGCAAAAATTAGTTTTGAATCAGTTGAATTCTTCAATTTGGTACAGAGTTGTATGTGTATTTTTCTTCGTCTACACATAGATCGAATGTACTTTTAAGGCATGCATCTACTCTTACACAGAAACCGTTATCAGAAACCAGATGGGAAAGTAGAATAGATGCAATTACACCTCTGAAAAATCAGTTAGCAGAAATCTATGAAGCCTTGGTTGAACTGACTAACGATAGCACTCGAGATATGAGTACTAGAAGTATGGCAAATAATCTAGGCTGAAAAATAAAGTCTTTGAAATTTATTTGTTCTGTTTTCATCTGGCATGATATTTTGAATAAAGCTAATGTGGTCAGCAAAATTATGCAAAACCCTAAGATTAATGTTGGAAATTGTATGGATGCATTAGACAATTTAAAAAAATATTTGGTAGGATTGAGACCAGATTCCCGATTTGAAATAATAGTGGATCGAGGCAAGCAAAGTAGCAGTCGAATTTGGTGCAGAAGAAAAGTTTCCAATGGTTGGAGCAAGACGCATAAGAAAGCGTACTCTACAATTTGACTATGAACATAAAGACGAATCGATTCAAGATCCAAGAGAAAATTTTAAAGTAAATTTCTTTTTTAAAATTCTAGATTGAACATTAGCTGTGTTAGAAGGCATGTTTAAATTATTCGAAAATCCCATTTCTATATTCAAAATACTTCATAACTTTTCCGAATTGACGGTGATAAATGATAGTGAGTTGAATGAAAATTGTGCAACAATTGAAAAAACTCTTTCGGATAAGCTCCAAAATCAGTCGGATATCAAAGCAACGGATTGTTTGAGGAAATCAAAGCGTCGCAACCGCATATATCTTTGTGCATGATAGCTGATGAAGCTCTACACTCTACACTATATTTATGAAAACTGCTCGTCTTCTTCTTTTTCGAACGTAGTAGTGCTTCTATGTATTTTTTTGATAATACCTGTGACTGTGGCCTCCGGAGAACGCTCGTTTTCCAAATTAAAAATTATTAAAAACTATCTGAGATTATCTATGACCAAAGACTATCAGCATTAGCGACACTTTCAACTGAACATGACATTAGTGACAGTATTGACCTATCATCATTAATTTCGAAATTTGCAGATGCCAAATCTCGGAGAGTCCACTTGTAATACAAAAAGTTATCCATACATACAAATACGTAAGTGCAATTTTTAAAAATTTCTTTTTGTTTTTCCGCAGTTTTATTATTAGGAAGAATATTTACGAGCGTATATGTATAAGGTTAGTATAGGGCGGCGTTTTTTAAATTTGCACACACGCGGCCAACATATGCGCGGTGACCCTGTCTACTACAGTAAGTTTACGTTTATGAATCATTTTTACTGCACGTCATTGCTTGCGCTTCGTATACAGCTATAATTGCAAAATAAACGCACACATCAAACAACCTCTTTAAAGCGACCTTGATAATAAAACAATGTGCGGGCTCAAAGCATGTAAGAAAGGGTACTGCAAAGTAACTCGTGCTTGGAATATGTAATTGGTCAATGCCAATTACAAGATAGCCAGTAGCGTTTTTTTTTAGAATTTTTTATAAAAGTTCTTCCCTTGTATTATACTTAATGTAAAAAATTGTATATTACTTCTAACATTATATAATGTTATATATGGGTTGGGGGTCTGTATAGAACCCTATGAATTGGACGTGGTAGTCAACGTATTAATGAAAAAATTACTGCAAATGATCAAAAAAGAATGATCACAACCACGAAACCTCTTTTTTTCAGTAATATGTAATATCAGTTTGTTATTTCAAATGTAATTAGTGATTTCAGTTTTGGTATAATTCTAATTAAAATTTAAAAACGTCTTTCATACAGTTGAAAAACGCGCCTTTGCTTATGATAGCGATAAATTCAACCAGAAATAATTTTTGATATAGTTATATCTCATAGTAAATCTAAAGCAGCAAAACCAGTTAAAAAATGAGTAGCATTCGGATTACAATTGCAAATCAGCATCCCATTATAAACAAGAATTGTTTGGCTTTCTTAATTGCTCAATATCCTGAACATCTTGCAGAATGTTTTACGGTTGTATACTTTAATACATCCGGCGGTATCCAGAAATTGGGAAATAAAGCAAGATTCCATATTCTTTTTTTTAGACCTGCATACATTTATTCTGTACACGTCAATTAGCGGTTACTTTTTTTTATCGGCGTTGATTAAATGTCACTGTTTATTCCGTAACCGGCAGTTATTAATTCTTGGTAGACCGTAGAGTAACCTCTCACACGTGTATTAAATATAGACACGATTGTCCTAATGAACTTGATTTGTAATTATAGCAAAACTATACTTTTTGTTTATGAAGAATGGTGACTTGCCGTTTCTACATTCACAATAACATTACAAATATTTTATTAAATTTTCCAATAGGCGAATGCAATAAATCTTTGGCATATGCTTCATTCGTAATGGTAAGCTACAATGATAAACACGTTTTTTAGTCGATGCCAAGGGTTCAACGCGACACCACTGACGAGCGCAAGGTCAGTATTTTTCAAAATAATATGGCACGAGGAGTAGCTAGTATGGTTTATACATAAAAGCTGCAAATGGAATTTTACATGTATAAGACAAGACTTGTGGCAGATGGGATTTTCAATGTAATTTGCCCTACATGGACTTTACATGAGTGAAAGAGATAGACACACATTAACCCAATCACCTTGCTATTGTCTCTGGCTGATTACATGCTATTCTATGTCTGTTCTCGCCCCCATTCAGATCTCCAGGAGGGGACTACTTCGGAGGGTGTGATCGCAAAATATAAAGAAAAAGCTGGGAATATTCTGCGATTGGGAACGTGGAATGTCAGAAGCAAGAAGCAAATAGGTATACTAAAGAACTTGAAAATTGACACAAATTGGTTAACATTAGACATAGTAGGGATTAGCGAAGTTCGGTGGCCAGAGGCAGGAGATTCTTGGAGCGAAGACTTTAGGGTAATTCATACAGGATCGAACAAAGGAAATTCGGGGGTGGGTATATTACGCGAAAAAGGTAGGACACCGTATAGAAAACTACTTACAAAAGAGAGTATTCATGGTTAGAATAGAGCCTAAACCAGTAAATACAGCAATAATACAGGTATATATGCCACCTCTAGCTACAGTGGGAGAAGAGGTAGAAGCGATCTACAAAGATTACGAAGACAACTAAGATGCGTAAAAGAACGTGAAAATTTAATAATTATGGGAGGTTCCAATGCAGTGGTAGGTGCGGATATGGAAGGAGTAGTAGTAAGTTCATTCGGATTAGGCACGAGAAATGACAGCGGAAATAGTCTGGTAGAATTCTGCAACAAAAACAATTTAAGTAAAAGACTGTAGAAGCTACCCAGAAGCAGATATAGCCACTAACCACAACATCGTAATTATGAAAGCCGCGCTTAAATTTAAAAAATTTTTAAAAAAAAGGAAGGGTAAAAGCACTTTTATTTTGAGAATCTAAAAGATAAAGATATTTACGCAAGACTTGAAAATGAGCTGCTGAAAGATACCGGGAAAAATTCTGATACAAAGGAAGTAGAAACAGAATGGAATAACATTAAATTCAGATTAGACATGGTGGCCACATACATTCTGGAATATACACAAAAGGAAAATAAGAAACCATGAATAACAAAGGATATTCTGAATTTAATAGAAGAAAAAAGAAAATACAAAACAGACTAGACGAAACAGGAAAACAGATACAAAGCCATAAAACGGGAAATTATTCGCAAATGCAAGAAAGCTAAAGAACAATGGATTGATGAAAAGTGCAAAGAAGTACAAACTAAGATGGAAATAGGAAAGACAGACGAATCATACAAATTAATTAGAACGAATTTTAGAGAAACCGTATAGCAAAAATAAAGAGCGTGGAAGGAGACATCATCATAAAAAATATGGAGAAAGTGGTTACCGAGGTGGTTACATGGTAAGAATATATAGGAAACTTATATGCAGGACAGGAACTAGCAGCATTGCAACAGGAATCAGACATTGAAAAGAATAACTAAGGATATCTTATACTTAGAGATAAGTTTGAATTAGCGTAAATGGTCTGAAAAATGATAAGGCACCGGGTACAGATAAGGTGCAAGTAGAAACCAGGGATGGACTCGGGCTCGGGCTTTCGGGCCGGCCCGGCCCGATTTCGGGCTCGAATCCGGGCCGGGCCGGGCCGTTGACTACTTTATTCCGGCCGGGCCTATCTTTTTTCGGGCTAAACGACTCGGGCCGGCCCGAACTTTTCGGACCGAAAAATGCACGAGTAGATACACCATCGTCCCTTCACTTCTATCTCACATTGAGTAAGTAAACGTTCTTAATTATATTTTCACGTAGTGTCTTCATGAACCCATTAATAATCAGTTTTTCGTCTTGTTTAGTGTAAAGGACACATGGTATTATAACTCACTTCTTATACCGAATATTTTTTTCTAGTCCTATTTAATGTTCCTCAGGTTGTACTTTAGGCAAGTTAAAAATGCCCAGGAACATCAAACTAGGTGATTTATTCATAATTCAAAAGTTTGCACGATTTATATTATGTATATGTATATACTTCAAATTTCAATCATACGGCGAACGTCGATATTATCAATCACGTGTATAATTTGTCTACCGCCTAAAACACTAGAGAGTTATTGCAACGTTCATTTTACCAATTTTTTAATAAAGTTTTCCCTTATTTGACATTTACACATGCGCAATTAACACACCTTTAATGTTTGTACTTTATTAAAATACAGGACACCTTTATTTAATTTAAATACAGGCAGGGAATGCTTTTATTTAAGGCGCCTTAATTTTGACATATGCCAAATGCCTAACACACAAACTTACATTTAATTGTCTGCTTTTTGTATAAATATAGCGAAATAAATGGTTTTTTGTAGTGTTGTTTCCGTAATTAAATTTAGAAATATAACGTCCAAGTTTATAACACGAAAAAGATATAAAACGTCAACGCTCTAAATACGAGGATGCTGTTTCGTAATGCTTTTCCTAGAAGTAAACTGTAAAAATCCTTTTGAAAACAGATATGCGATATGCTTGGAAAGAAGTAAAACAGTGTCTTGAAGTAAACTCGAAAAGTATTCCGTGAAAACACTTTGACAACACATACAAATGTTATCGAATCAATGAGAAATAAAAGACTCAAATAATAAAAAAAGGTTCATCTTTGTGTGAATACAATTTCTTTGATTTTTTCCAATATAGTTAAACATGTATTATAGGTCACCTTATCACAAAAGAGATTAATTCTTTATTCGTTTTTAAAACATAACCTACAGATATAGAAAACTAAACATATATGTCAGAATAAAGAGAAAGGGGACAAACGCTTGCACTAACACTCCTTTAGATTGGATGCAATCTTTTAAAAATGGATACTTTATTTGAAGATTCTTTTAATAAAGTCTGCTTGGAATGAGTTTGCAACAACTCTCTAATTTCAAGTAGGTAATTTTAGTAAAATTCTTTGAAGTAGGAACGACAAAATAAAGCGGACGCAAATTTATTATAAAGGTTATAAGGTATGTTAAGCGTAGAATTTCATAAACATTGAAAATTGCTAAACATTTTGTACCTTTGTTACCTATTTCTAGGATTTTTTAAAGAATTGTTACGTTTATTTTCAGCATAAATTAATTACCCTATTTTTCTCCCTTATTAATTCAATACTCGCTCGAATAAATTCTGTTTCTACTGTTAAACCCTTCAACATAATTAATAACTGGAATAAATTTCTCAACTTAAATCTAGTTGCTTTGAAACGACAAGTTTATGCAACAACTAAATAGTTATATCTTGTTTCAAGTACCCGTTATCTTGGTATACATTACAACCGCCTATAATGATTTTCTCTATTGTTTCAATGTAAAGACTTGTTGAAATAAGGTCGCACACTATCTGATAAAACCCGGGTTTTCCAGTTTTAATCGCGCTTCGATAAGCGAGAATTTGCAGTTGGAATTCGTGTTATTTGAACCATTGTTAAATTTGCTTCTACAGCTTGTGTGACGACATATTTTCTACATTGTTCGTCACCGTATTTCAAAAGCAATGCACGTCTGTTTATTTTCTGTTCGACAACTAGGAGGTGTCTTGCGTGGATTGCTTTTTTTAGCTGGAGGCCAAATGGGTTCTTCCTTTCTGTAGACCAACTGCTTTTGTCCGTAGGTCGTTGCTGTAGTTACGATGCCAGGGTAAATGGATCCTGAATACCGCGGCGTTTCTCGCCCCCGACGGTTTTCAAACTAAGTATCCGGTCACCTACAGGTATGCAACTCGTTTTCTTTTGTGTGTGTCAATGGGATATTCCGTATCAACGTTTGGTGTAGTTATGTGACAAGAAACGTCACATTATAGAACTATTGTTCGTTGCTACTAATCGATATTATCGCTCTACATGTGTGATGTACCTGTGTTAAAAATATTGGACAGACACACGCTTATTCCTTTGTACTGATTAGTTAATTTTACAAACGGTACTATGTACGATTTAAAAGATATCTGACAAAAGCTCCCACACGTTAATTCTTTCCTACTAAGTTATTTTACAAAAAGTATTAGGTGAAACTTTAAAAACGCTTGGCAAAAGCTCTCACAGGTTTATTTACTACTGATTAATTTTATTTTGTGTAAATACGAGATGCGCACTTCGTATCTAATGTACTAAATTGTTCATATCACCTAACTGTTTGCTTTGAAATAGTAACGCTTAATTTATTACTCTTGCTTGTTTGTACAGAATCCGTTATTTATTTTTATTTGTTAATAGATTATCGTGGGCGATGTGTTTTTTGTTTCTTTTTGGTATGTAGGCGAATCCCCCTACTCTCCGCGTTTAATAGTTAGCCTGGTACTTACTTTTCTTCCGGCCACGTCTAGGTACGTAACAGAATCAAAAATCAAATGATATACTACGATATGTTCCACAAGTATCTTGATTGTAATTCAAAATTATTATACTCTTAAATTAAACAAAAGAGTGATAGTTACTTGTTCAACACAACAGAAAAAAATATCTTTTCATTCGCTGAATGAAAGTCGGGCCGGCCCAAAATATCGGAACGGGCCTCGGGCCGGGCCGGTTACCTTTCTGCGTCGGGCCGGGCCGGGCTTATTAAAAGCCCGGCCCGGCCCGGCCCGAGTCCATCCCTAGTAGAAACGCAAACATCCGCTGGACAAGCAGTAACAGAACGTCTCTTCCAACTTGTAAGTTGTATGTTTGAGATAGGCGAGATACCCAAAGATTTGAAATGTAACATCATAGTCACTATACCAAAAGAAAAAGGCGCTGATTGATGTGAAAGTTTTCGAACAATAAGTTTGACGGCACAGGTATCAAAAATATTACTAGAATTGCACAAAGACGGATGAAAAAACGAACATATAAAATAAAATGCTTTAAGGACACATACCATCTAAGAAGCAGCCCAACTTCAAAATCCGTGTGTAGATATTGTTTAGAAAAATGCATTAAAACAAGTTTTCATTGCATTTACCTTTAATGCGTTTTAAAATACTAAATGACTACAATATCTTAAAAGCAAGGTTCCTTGTGTTAATATAAAAAGTTGTGTATAAATATTTATTCTGCTGAAAAAAAAAGTTTTATTTTTCATAGATGTAGACTGAGAAGATCGCAAACTAGTGTGAAATGCACATTAAATCTTTTTTGGAATACCACAATAAACGTCATTTAATCCAAAACCAAAATACCATACTTATTTGCTTATATATACAAACTACAATTTCGAGAGTCTTCAAAAAGTCATAAATCACTTTGTCAACGAGCTAATTATTTTCCATCAGAATGCAAGACTTCTACGATTGCCATAAATTTTAAAAGTGGCAGTTCATTAGAGTTAACAAAGAATGAAATCGCGGTGAATTGTTACATCATGCGTGATTAATATTTCCAGAACATACTTCTAGAATGTAAAGGAAAAAATGACGTATTTAGAATTTAATTATAAAAAGATGGAATTTAACGAGGAGCGATCATTTCTTCGGCATGTAACATGTACTTTCAAGATTTGTAATTCATTTAGTAACGTAGAAATTTCAACGTAAGTTATAAAGCATATTTATTTTAAAGAGTACAACGACTATTTATTTATCGCTTCACTATAAATAATATTAGTGCAAAGTCACAAAGCTAATTTTAATCTATAAAAAAAACACGTATTTTCAAAAACGTATACTTCGTTGCTCGTTGGATGGAAAATCAATGGAGCTTTAAAAATTTGGAACCAAGTATTTTTCAATGCAATTAATTCCAATGAAAACGTTGTTTTTATAAACCACGATAGGTAGTCTTAACGAAGAATTTAACGATTCAAATTGCCATGATAACTTTGTCTTGTAATCTAAAAGGATATTTAAGTATTATTAAGGTAGAATAAGTTTCATTTCGTGTATAAAAATTATTTGTCAATGGATAATTTATTCCAGCAATTTTGAGGCGAGAGCTCAAAGCGTTTGAACCCTTACAAAATTTTCTGACCAGGGTTGTTGATCAACTACACTGAGAGACGGGGTAATAAAATGATATGTAAATTATCCAGAGAAATTTAAAGAGGATTTTGTAACTTACACATAAAATATTTTGGGGTACTCTAATTATTAACGCTCTGATTAATCATGTAATTAAAAATCCCCTACAGAATGCGAAAAAAGATAATAAAACTAATATAAAACTTTAAACCTTGTACAAATTAATCGTCCAGAGATACCGTAAAAGCTAGTTTTCATTACTAAGAGATAAAATACAAAGCTATTGCATTTATCAATAAAGCCCTAATTAATTAAAATATTAGATAAATTTTGGATGTGTAAAATATGTGTTAGAATACGTTTTATTTAACGTTTAGATCAATCTTTTTTTTGCAATTATAGATGCAAAGCTTTTTGCATTTGGAAAACCGTTAAGAATGCAATTGAAGCTTTAATTATTTACGTCATTATACTGAAATCTGTACTTTATGAGTATAAAAATCAACCATGAAGAAAGCAAACGCGTATTTTAGTTATTTTTCCGTGTGTATATCAAAAATAAAATATTTATTCTTGTTCAAAATAATACTTTGTGAGTTTTAAATATTAATTCAGAATCTTATTTATTCAGAAAGAAAAATACGGCATCTGTAGTAGAAATGTTTTTAAAAGTAATTAAATAAATAAATGTCGATACAAAGAAACCCGCTACTAGTAAAAAGTCGTAAAATAAAACCGGGATAGATAAAAAATAAATTATGACTGCGTCAACAGACAGGAATATGGCATGTGTGGAAGGCCTGATTATAGAAAATCGTCGAGTTTCAATCAGAATAATTTCAGAAAATATTGGTGTGAGTATCAGATATGTTCATAGCATCGTACACAAGCTAGGCTACAACAAAGTTTGTGCGCAATGAGTTCCTTGCCTTTTGTCAGAGAATCAAAAAAGCTTGCGAATGGGATTATCTTTGCAACACCTCACGGAATACAGACAAAATGGTAACAATTTTCTCTCGTCAATAATTGCTGGCGATGTATCTTGGTGTCATTATTTTGAACCATCCAGTAAGCTGTCGCCTATGCAATGGAAACACGCAAATTCTCCGCCACCAAAGAAGTTCAACCTTCTGCCGGTAAGGTCATGTTGACATTTTTTTTCGATCATGAGGGACCCTTGTTGATAGAAATTACAGAACCTCGGGTGCATATCAACGCAAACCTGTATAATGAAGCTCCGAACAAGCTCCATCAAGCAATAAGACGAAAACGTAGAGGGAAGCTTTCACGTGGTGTCATTCTGCTTCACGCCAATGCTCGACCTCATGTTGCTAACGTAGTGAAAGAAAATCTACAGCGGGAAAAATGGAGGCTATTAGAGCATCCACCCTATAGTCCCGATTTATCGCCTTGCGATTTTCACATCTTTGGGCCACTGAAAAAAGCGTTAAAAGGTAACCGTTTTCAGTCGGACGAAGAAGTACAAAACGCCGTGAAAGAATTCTTGAAGCAGCAGCCACAAGATTTCTTTAGGCAGGGTGTACATAAGTTGACGAAACAATGGGATATGTGCTTTAATCGTAGTGGTAATTATTTGTAAATTTAGTTGTCAATAAATTTTTCCTGAACCAGAGATGGGTTTCAATTAAACAAGTCTCGTACATAAATCATAGCGTGACGCTAATTAGACCATTAAAACCGTGGAATTCGCGGAAATATTACATCACCAGGCTGTATTATGTTCTAAGCGGATCCGGAAGGATATGGAAAACGATGACGTAGTTAGATAATTTTGTATATAAGAGGAAGTAATCCACATTCATGGATTCATTTCGATTTACGAGATCGACCATGTAAGATTAATAAATTCGTCATTCATTTTAAGACGTCGAACATGTTACTTTGAGTAAAATCACTCATTAAGTATGCGACAGGCATACGGTATTTAACATTTAAGATGTAACTTTGAGTAAAGAATTAATTCTTAGAACGTAGAACTTTGCATAAATACAAAGCATGATGCTTTTGTAAAAACACTATGAAGATTGGACATTCTTCGATACAAGAGCTACTCTATAGTTAATTCATTAAAAATAGAAGATGCGCTTTGAAAATTAATATTCTAAATGGAGATTTATAAGAATATGGATAATCCGGTACACTGAGATTTTAACGTCAAGTAAAATGGAATCAGGAGGTATTTAATATCATTAATTACGTTGGAGATGAAATTATGATAAGCGCTCCTTGACAATAGCTATAAGAATAAAATGTTGGATTTCTTTGTTGGTTAATTGCTTAAGGATATTTGAGTATTTTAAATTTAAAGTAGAATACGTTCTCATTTTATATTTTACGTAAGGATAATTTACAGCAAATTTCCAGGTCGAAATTCGAGATATTTTGACCTTTAGTAAATAGATTATCTGTCAAGAATTATTGGTCAATCATCCTTACAAGCGTGGGAATAAAGGATAGGTAAACTATCCACCTATTAATTAAAAAGGATGGTGTATCTGTTAGCAAAGATTAAGTAAAAATTTGTATTATTTTTGTATAAACTGTAACTGTGAATTGTTTTATAAACTGTTTTGTATGAAAGAAAAATGTTATCGAATGTATAGATGTTTCCTGAGATTTCTATGCTTTATTTCATTTTGTAGTATAACTTCCGTTGAGCTAACCAGGCAAAAAAAGAAAAAGTAAAATAATAATTTCAAATTTCCCAGTGCTGTACCGTTGTCACAGCACTCTTAGCGGTGCTCCAACGTGCGGCCGTTGTCACAACATATATATATATATATATATATATATATATATATATATATATATATATGTGTGTGTGTGTGTGTATTATATTTATATTGCTTACATAGTGTTCACAAGTACTCCTTTAATGTAAGGTATAATAATGTGTTAATCATATAATAATTTTATGTAAAGGGTTTAACCAGGAGAATTTGTGATTAGTTCGAACTACTCTGACCTTTTAATAGATTATCTGTCGAGGATTTTTTCTGGTCAAAACAAATCTTACAAGCGTGGAAATAATCATAACCAGGTAAACCTTCCTTAAAAGAATAAGTTTAATTCTGTAAATTTAAAATAAGGTAGGTAAGCAACAATTTTTGTTTGTACTCAATACTTCTTAGAAATTATTTTGTTTAAAAGAAACAATGTTGTAAATGTTCTATATGCTTTAAAATATTTAATACTGTATATGTGCTTTGTAATATTGCTGTTTGATTTCATTTTAAAAAACTCCGTCAGTTCCGTTGAGTTAGCCAGGCAAAATTAGAAAGGACAGTAAGTGAACAATTTCAAGTTAAATAAATTGCTGTATCTGTGTCACAGCACCCCTAAAGTAACAACCAACGCGAGCATTTTCATATCACCCTTTTAATAACGCCCAAAAGCGCGGCCGTTGTCACAGCACTCTTATTTAACGGCTCCCAACGCGAGGCCATTGTCACAGCACTCTTTTAGTGAGGCTCAACGTGGGGCTTTTCACATCACTCTTTCAGTAGCCCCAAAACGAGGCGTGTCTCAGTAATATATATGTATATATATGATATATATATATATATATATATATATATATTTTAGTAGTTAATTACATTACATTATTTTATTGGTATTTACTTATCAAAAGTATATAAATATATATATATATATATATATATATATATATATATATATACTTACATAGTGTTTACAAGTACTCCTTACAGTAACTTTTGATAAGTAAATACCAATAGAATAATGTATTAGTAGACAACGGCAATAAAGACAAAAAAACCATCTACCAGACAAAATACATTTCCAGCGGTAAAGAATTATGAAACAATATCAGATCTAAACAATAGCGTAACTCTAGATTTTTATACAGAAAATCTTATGGACACTCAATGCTAATCTTATTTCATAATTAATAATTCAATAATAAAAGCTGCCGTCATTAGCATATTGATAACATTAAACCAAAGCAATTAAAATTTACTAGATTGTTTCTACACAAATTTTGTGTATCTCAGTGGCGACTTAAAAACAATCCCGTAACCGCAATCTGTATACCTCAAACTATACTATATAATTAATTAGAGTCTGAATCTGTAAACTTTAACATACAATGACCAAATGTAAACAACATATTTCTTATCTAATTTTCTTTAAAAACGGTAGGCTGATTGCATGGTTGTAATTAATTTTTATACCAAAAAAATATTTAATATTTTTGTCTTGTAAATTCTAAACGTGACTAATAAAGCCACCTATGTGAACTGATTTAAAGAAAATCAAAATATGAATACACAGAAAGAAAATTTTATACATACACTGTTGGGCTTAATGCGTTCAAAATGGGTACTTTCTGAAAGCTTTGTTCTATATGAAGTAGGAAGCTTGGGGTCATTCAAATTCTTAAACGACGACTTCCTGTATTTGTATCTTGACAGTTCTGCGAACTGGAATCATCCTCAAAGGAATTCAGCAAAACAAACATCACCGCTTCTCCCACATGGTCTCCATATCCTATCATATGTTTCGAAATCATGATCGGCGATGTGTACAAGGACAGCTGTTCTTTCATGAAGTTGAATGCAAACAATACTGAACTTGACAGTTTTATCGAATAAACGCGTTTGCGGAACCAAAGTTAATGTAAAATGTAATCAGTTGAAAAACTTCAATGCAGCTACGACAGTTACTAACCGAAAGAACGCCACCCTATATCATTTTTAACAAGCGAAACTACAACACTATATCGCGTAACAGGACTTCAAAACAACATTCACTTTTATATTTGTATCGGAAAACAATTCTATTCCGTTCAAGTAACGAAGCGCCCGCACAATAATGAATCCATTGAAATCGTAACTTCTCTCGAAAACATCCATGTGTAGATAGTAAAATCACATGAATGGTATTTCCCCCTAAACATCCATTTGTTGATAAACAAACCAAAAAATTAATTGAATTGCACTTCTTAGAAAGTCCTTCGGTAATCTCATACATCAAAACTTATTATATTAGTGTAACATGCCAAATTACGACCAATAATGGATAACTCAGTTAACGTCGATTGTGCCGTTCTAAACTACAGCGAATATGCATCAATATGTCTAAGAATAAGAAACATATGCAACCAACCAGGTGGAATTTATGAAGAGCGCGTAGGATGAGTTGCCTAACTTCCCGCATTAAAATTGTAGAAAGGTAAACTTGTTGATGATTTATATTAAGTATGGTGTAAAGATAAGCAAACCAGACATTTTAATGGTCGGAATTCGTGATTGAAAAACCTTGATAAAACGCGTTCACAAACTGATTGTAATATTTAGGAAAGCGAACGTTGCTGATAACAACACTACATTTCTAACGCTATATCAAAATACAATAGATTTAAGTATTTAAATTGTAACTAAATATTCTAATAAAGGGTGATGGGTAAGCAACCGTTTAAAATTGAGAAAGCAGACGGAATCATACTGAAATGACTGTGAATGTAGGGACTGTAAAATTTAATTGAGTAAGAAACAGAAATATTAAAATTCAGGAACTGCACGTAACAAGTTGAACCAATTTTTGGACATTTGACAAGTAAATTGACTGGTCAATTGACCAAAAAAAATTTGGCTTGTTAAAAGCACAACACTAACCATACCATTGTAGTTACCTCGAATTGTATACCTGGTTGGAGGTTCGGAGTGGTATGTAGGATAGCGCATATTCCTGCTCATTAGGTGTCGCACGCGCCTCTAATAATTGAGACAATGCAAGTTTCGCCAAACAAAAATTTAAACAATATAATCTAACATAACCCAATCTATCACAACTTAACCTGACCTGGCCAACCCAACCCATCTAACCTATCCTAACCTAACCAGATCTAACCATTACAATGCAACCTAACCTTACCCAACCCAACACATCCTATCCTAATACGATTTACGCAATTTAACCTAATCTACAAATATAGATGACTACAACTACACTTGAAGTTTATACGATTACAAAACTGTTATGTAATGGTCATTTGAAATTTTTCTCTCTTACCTTTCACGTTAATAAAGCAGAAACTGTGTCCCCCTACAAGAGGTGCATGTAAATTAAAAATCAAGGTGACGAGTTTGAAATTAATAACAATAATTCGAGTTGGCGTCACTATAATGATACTATTATACTTACCATTATTAATTGTGGTAAATATTTTTAGTTTCCAGCGGAATAGAATAGTAGAATAATTTTTCGGATGAAGGTACAATTATGAAAATGTACCTAATAATACATTTGCACCAACGAAAATTCAAATTTCAAGTTATATATATTTACAAGTTCGTGTGAAACGGAAACATTTGAGATCTCCGATTGTGCTTCGTTAAACAATTCTGCAGAATAATCTCCTTTGACGTATATTGTTTTAGCACTTCATCTTCATTTGTTAAACAAATGAAAAACCTTTCCAGAAACACTAATTTGTAAATATAACAATCACAAAAACCACTAAAATGTTGCATATTTTACCAGTGAAATGTTACTTATTGTCAATTTTTATCATTGGAAACTAACTGGGAAACATTTTTTTGTCATCAGATGTTTTATTTTCACAAGGTGGTAACTGATTATGTAAAATTAAACAAATGGAAAACAAATTCCATATATAATCACATAGCAGTTTATACATACGAATTATTTGCACTGTTTATTTATACTTGGTCACTGATAAAAATGTTTAATATTTATCAGTTATTTACTTTTCTCAATAAACGTCACTAAAGAAAATAAACAGGTTTCGAATGAACAATCTACGAGTAGATATGGCTGGAGTACTTGTATGATTTAATTAATATGTAATACACCCAATCTAAAGCAAAAATAGACGAACACTAATTTATGAATGATACCCCTACGCAGGTAACCTGAGCGAAATACTATATACGCCCGTCAATATTAACAGAATGCGTACTCATTTTATATGCATGGACAGACTAATAAACACGTTTATAATGTAATAAAAAGGAAAACAAATTGCTTTGGGCGTAATTTAACATGATAAAGTATTGTATCTGTACGAATAGTTTAATTGTAATCAGCTGTATACGCCCCTTTCATAATCCTAAGAATGACGGGAAACCTGAAGGAATCAAGATTGGCACAAAAACTACTGTAGAATATTCTAAAAATTACAGAAAAAGCAAGTGTAAAACCCACCCATGGTCATTGATCCTTGTTTGTTTTAAGTATTATCCGACTACTTGATTCAATGTAAATCAATTACAGTTACTACTTACGTTCATGTTACATTCAAAATAATCCTAAATGTTGCATTTTAGTCTAATAATTTCCACACTCGCGTCAAATACACCGGAAAGACACCTCCATTACACCATGATGTATTTGTACTGCTTTTTTCATGTTGATCTACAAATACGTTTTGCTGTCTTACGGTTATTTACGATGTGACATCGTACATTCTCGAAAATCTAACCTAACTCAGAGTGAAAAAGTATATGAGCACTCGTTTTCAACTGGCTATCATATTGAAACTCACATCTACCTCAGTTACGCCACGCAAGGTTTAAAACTTCCAGATACAACAATGGCTGCAGTTTTAGGAAATGAGTTTGAAGTATAAAGTCTACTAATAGAAAACACTGCTCTACATATTTGCTACAAAATAATAAAGAGTTTTATTCTTGTAGTAACCCTTCCTTCTTCTCTAAATTTTTTAAATTCCAGCTTATAGTGTAGCAATCACGGGCATTTTTTATATATGTTACAAGCAATGTATGAAATTTGGCAATGTGCGAAATACCTAACTAATCTGTATATTAACCAATTCACCGCGCAGTAAGCAACATGACTACAACTTTGGTCAATTAGCGTAATTATCACGTCATTTTAAACAATTTGCAAATTATCTAATGCAATAGTCAATCTGGAGTTAAACATGTTTAACTCCCACATTGCCTGAGTAAATTGAAGTTAAACAAATATTTTAAGTGTGTATTAAATTGAAAAAGAAAATATGTGTTACATTGTTAGTGAAAATATGGAAAACCTAAGATTATTTTTCGGTACTAATTGAAAAATACATTTTCTAAATTTAAAAAGCACACGTTAATATAGCACACAATAGTTACCTACTTTTGCAGGTAATAGAAAAGCGATAACGACTATTACAAAGCATTTTATATTTACGCCATTTGCATGATTTATTGTAATGCCTTTCAGTAATTTTTTTATTATAACCAGTTTTCTGCACGCTCTCTGACAATTTATGCACGCCTGACCCAGTTAGAACAATATCGGTGTTGTTGGAGTTTGAGTTGGTGTTTGAATGTGTTTTCCTTTTGTGTGTTTATGTTTATATGTGTGGGAAGTGTGCATGTAGTTGGTGCGTGTATTGGTGTATGTGCGTGCGTATGTGTTTTTTGACGTTGTAACTGTGCTTGCTTTTTACTCAATCTGGACCATCGGCAGTCGGAAATCAGAGACTGAATTATTCGCGTTTGTGGTGCACGTCCGCAGCCGTTAGCACGCAGAACCGATGGTTGCTGTTGCACCGTCCCTAAGTGTTCGTGTGTGTGTGCACGAGTGTGGTTTGTACGCACGCGCATGTATTTTTGTCATGTTTTTGTATGCTTCTTACTCAATCTCAACATCGACAGCTGCAAATGCAACTGAGTGATCCGCAGTCATAGTTCACGTTCCCAGTCGTCGACACCCTGAAACCGAGAGTTGCTTGTGCATCGTCCCTGAGTGCACGCACGTATGCGTGCATCGTGTTGTTTTTGTTACTGTTATTCGTTTTGTTTTTGTGTTGTGTTTTATTTATGGTTGTTGTTTTATTCTGTGCATCTATTGTTCTAACTGAATTATTGACAATTTTATTTCAGATACAGTCCATTTTCCTACTTTATGTTAATTCTTTATTACTGTAGAATATCTTATTCTACTACGATATGAAAACTAATTTATAATTATCACAAATCTAAAGTTAGTATTAATTTGGAGATAATTTGGTGTGATTCGGTTTATACGTTGTTTTGTTTACTGTACGATATCAGAGTCATTTGGAGCAGAGTGCACCTGGAATATTCAGTGAATGTTTGTGGATGTGATGTGTGCACTCAAAATGGTTGTACTATTGTGCATAGTTTTGTGATTTTATCGACAAATGTATTCAGGTATTTAAATGTGCGTTCGTTGCATTGTATTTGTCGTATCGGTATGTTTAGTATCAAGTTTCTTTTGTTGTATGTGTGTGTGTGTGTGTGTGTGTGTGTGTGTGTGTGTGTGTGTGTGTGTGCGTGTGTGTGTGTGTTTGGAAAGCCTTCACAGTCGAAGAGCATGTGCTCTGGTATTTCAACTTCTCCAAACCCACACAAGTCATCATATATCAAGCGCATCCGGTATGTATGTGTCGTGTATGGCCTGTGGCCCATCAGAAAATGATTCAGACCTTGGTTTGGTTGTATGTGTTTGATCTTAAGTTTGTGTCTTATGTCCAGTATCCATTCGTGTGCTCGTCGGCCAGTTGGACAAAACCGCTCCCTTTATCCTACTCTTCCCTCTTCGTGTTCACCGGAAATCGTAGTATTTTTTCTATTTTCTCTGGTCGGTGTTCTCGAAGGTGGAACATTGCCGTCCTTTCCCTTATTATCAGGCCGATCAGCATTATCTCATTAATCAGGGATTAGACATCAGTAGGAATCATCCTAAGGGCGCAAGTCAATCGTATTGACGTGCCCCTTTGAGTTTTGTTAACTGTTTGTCTTGGTTTTAGTTTTGTCATTCGATGTGCCCATACATGCGCAGCGTACGACACCATAAGTTACCAGCACATTGCCAATGTACAGGCGCAAGCTGTGTAGTAATATTTTATAGTTGCGTTGTGCAGGCTAGCAATGGTTTGCATGGTCTGTGTGTCGTTGTTACATGTTGTGGTGGTGGTAATTGAGTTTTTCGTCCAGTGTCACTCCCAAGTATTTACACGTTCGTGCTCATGCGATTGGTTTGTTATTTATTAAAATACGTGAGTTGCGTTTAAAGATTTCAATGATTACTGTATATGTGATTTTTGTCTGTGCGATTTTCAGTTTATTGCTAGCAAGTCCTGTTGTATAGTTTGAGTACCGCACTCGTCGCTTTGTCTTAGAGAATCCTCCTGGACTCCCCTTCCACCACGATCATGAAGTCATCTGCATATACTTGACAGACAATACCCCTTCCACAACTTCCAGGATCTCTAGCAGTTCCTCGACCGCAATATCCCAAAAGAAGGGCCGTACACCAAACTCTGTTGGCAACCCTTAGTTATTCTCTTGGTAATACTGTAAATGTTTGGTCCCGTAGACCGTAATGTCGTGTACCGCTCCTGGCAATAGCTCTTAAATACGCGATACAGTTGTTGTACACAACTTCAATACTGTAAGCGAACAAAAAGCGAAGGTCATCAGGTCACCATAGGTTGTTGAAAACGCTCTCGATGTTTATATGACGAGTATCGCGTATTTTCGAGTTGTTTCCGCTAGGGTGTTTGTCGTGGCGTTTATTGCGTGTTCTATCGAGCGCCTTCCCTTAAACCCGTACTGCCTTAAATGCATACTCACCTGTTCTCTGTGCTCGCGCATCTTGTCAAATATGGCCATTCAAATGTCATACCCACTGAGTTCAATAGACATATTGGACTGTATGAATTTGTATATGTTGTATCTTTCCGTTTACCTTTCGAGATTATAACAATGCCTGACTGTTTCCAGAAGTTTGAAAATTTAGATCGGTTCCAACATTAGTTGTAAAAGCTACGTAAAGCGGGCACCGGTTAAGGATCTAGTGTCCTTAACCTACACCTGTATCTTGTCTGGTCTTGGAGTTTTGTGCGGCTTTGAGCGCCTTATTGCGGCAATGGCCACTTTGTCCGTGTAGGGTCGGATAGTTTCGTCTACCCGGTTCCATGGTCTACTGCCATCGCCGTTTTGTTCAATAACTTTCGTATACATTTGGCAATTTGTTCGGGTGTTTCATCTTGCGGTTCATCGTCGGATAGCAGTGCTGTCATGAGCATGCCCTCTGTCTCCTTCCAGTTCCTTGCCTCCATGCCGTCAATTTGTTTTGCGTCGGGTGTCTAACTCCTGTCATTTCTCCAACTTTCTTTGCTTCCAATGACTATGTGATTGTTAGTCTTCCTATGGAGCTTGTATTGGATCACATGAAAAATGTGAGTAATGTTATCGTGGATACATTATAAACATTTTAAATTGTATTTATTTGATACTTCTGTCGAAATTATGTTTTAATGATATTATTATTATCTTGTCTGCAGGTTACTTTGTATTATAACTACACGCGTCCTTAAAGCATTAATTTTGCTTAATTCTACAAAAGTGTAAAAAGTTCTATTTTTGGGATAATTATGGCGTGGAACATGCATAGTAATAATTTCACTGTTATTTACTTCTTTAATTATTCTAAAAACTTTCTTAAAGTGATATAATCGTGTTATAAAAATTTACTATTGAAATAATTCTGTTTACACAACTATCTCGGGTAATTACTCATTCTTACATCTTTGTGTGACTTGACAACACGTAATATTGAAATCTGTTTTATTTTTTTTGCGGTTTTGAAATAAGTTATGGACCTGAGTGACGTTCAAATATGTATTACACAGAAATATAATTATGCTTTTGTTGTTTTAAGTTTATTGCCTGAATTCTCTTTTATAGAACTAAAAATTTATTAAAATGTCCTGCTTAATTAAAACTACCATTCATTAATTTGTAACATACATGGTACATTCGTATTCATTTTAACCGTTTATGTTTAATTTTCTTTTTTTCCATTTAGTTTCTATTTAATGTAACGTGAACACTTTACAACAACGCAGGCATACTTAATATTTTTACTGCTGCACTACATAAAAAACGATTGAGAAGCCAATTTTTCCCAAGTAGCTGTGTTACATTAAATTATGTTTTCGCATGACAGATGACACCAAATAATTGGTTTACTAAAGATATTTTTCGATTTCTGTAATTAGTAATTTCATCTATGATCTTTAATTCATTTTTTATTTACTTAGTTCTAATGTAGGGGAAACTGCCTTTTCAAGTTTTTTGTGGGTTAAATATTTCCCCCTATAACCAAGATCAAGTAAGTACAGTGCATTATGCGTACCTGAACATGTCATTTCAGTTCGTTTTGCAAGTACTGATTTTTCTTCAGTAATAAAAAATGGAGTTTCAGATATTTGCTAGGAGATACAATTTTTCAATTTACATGGTTTATGCTCGACTCTGATAATGTAGCATTTGTGTTTTTTAAAAATGTTTAACGAAGTTGTCCCTCAAGTTGTCTTATTTGACGCCAACCATCTTTTACAAAACTCACTTAATTTGATATCTTCTGTGTTTAAATCGATTGATGAAACTATATTCGCCAAATCGCAGGTTGATTTTCTTAAATTCGTCTTCTTTTGCAGCATCGACTGATCGTGGGTTTGATAGCAATTTTGATAATTTTTTGGTAATAGATGCACCTGCATTTTCTTGAGGATTATTTAGATTTTGATATTTTCTTCAAATGTTTGTGAGCAGTTTACGATACCCATTTACAATTTTGCAATGTTCCCAATAGTAATTTCCAAAATATTTTTTTTTGGTCTTTATCTTCAAACTTCACTATTTCAGTTAACTCGTGTTTAGCAAATCATCTATGTCATCACTGGCCATATAAATCAAACGATATTTCATTATTATACCCAGCCATCTATTCTCAAATCTTTTGCCACATCTAAAAGCAGTGAAATCAAAATGGACAATGAATTTAATTAACGGATAATGCCGAATGGGACAATATAAGTAGAATTTACGGTTTTCGCAATAATAAATTATTTACTGGCTATTTGTTACGGGTAAAATGAGCGTTAAGTTATTAATTTAGATTTGTGTTGAAGCAGTGGGAATTCCTTAACAATTTTAGGATGTACTGGCTAACTAAAGTGGTGTGGGAGTGGGGTTCTATGAACTAAATAATGAAAATAATAAAAAATTAGTAAAATAATAAAAAATGGCTAAAATGCAAACAACTACGTTACAATATTCACTTACCGTGAAAGACCTTGTTCACTGTCATAGTTCAAGGAGTGCCGAACCGTTTTGTCACAGCAATGTCTTTCGCTATTAACCCCTACACAGACGATCGTTATTACGGATAGGTCTCTTTATCTTTTGGTTTCCTAAATTTATCACATCACCTTTCTCTACACTACCTTGAAAACACTTATTTCATTTTTCATAATTAAAGAAATTTTCAAAATAAAAACTGGATATCCTATCACAAATTTACCTAACTTGACTCGTCTTATATGTACCTTCAAATAAAATTCTATCTAAACTAAATAGTATATTATAAATGGAGGGATAGAAGTGCCTCATTTTTCACGAAGCGCAGTTTGTAGCCTGAGAGCAAAACCCAAACGCTACAAAGCGCTGAAGGAAAAATGGCATTCTCTCCCAAAGTGTTTATATTATTTTTTCACGACAGAGGGTAGAAACAATACAAAAATGAAATAATATTGTACTGTAAAAAGTGCATCCCTCACCTTTGACAAAGTAACAAATTTAATATATAAGTAGCCTAGGACAATCTGTTTAAACAAGCATTGAAGTTTTTGAAAATTAATTTCGATTCTTAGTTGCGTTCGCGTCGTGTCTTTATTATTGAAAATACAATATGATAAAATGGAAGAACTCAAAAGATTGTCGATGCAGCTTCTGCGGCGGTTCTGAATCTCCCACCAGCTAAATCGAGAAAGTTATACAATGCAGTATACAACCGCTTTAAAAAATGGTGTGCCGAAAAGAAAGCGCAATCTTATACAGAGACTGATTACATAAGATATTCAATTTCCAATCCGTCAGATGGCATTCCTACTGAACGGGCTATGCTGTCCTACATTTCACAGATTTTCGACCCTTTGAGCTTTCTGGGTGCTTGTGTCATATCTGCTAAAATTCTCATGCAGTTTCTTTGAATGGAAAAGATTTCATGGGATGATCCGATTCCTGCTTCAATTCAAAATAATTGGGTTCTTTTACGACAAAACTGGGTTGTGTTAAACAATCTCGTAATTTCACATCATGTTGTCTGTTGCAATCCCGTGCAGGTGGAGATGCATGGATTCTCAGATGCTTCAGTTCATGCCTATGGGGCATCTATCGGTTGATCCACAAGGTCAGGTTTTCGTTCGGCTTTTGTATGCAAAAGCTAAGGTTACGCCTCTGAAGCCCCTTACTATTCCACGCTTAGAGCTTTGTGCAGTCGCACTGCTGGCTAAGCTTGCTGCTCAAGCTACAAAAGCCTTAGACACAGACTTTGACCGGTCTGTCTTTTGGTCCGATTCTACTGTCGTTCTAGGCTGGCTAAAAACATCGCCTAATCAACTTAAAACTTTCGTTTGCAATGGAGTTGCAGACATACAAGCTTTAAGTGCTCATGACACATGTACCTACTAAAATAAATCCTTCCAATGTCCTTTCAAGAGGAGAGTTTCATCTGCTCAGTTGTTAGCATGTAGTCTATGGTGGAATGATCCTCCCTGGCTGCATGAATAGTTCATAGTCAATTTTTGTAGATCATATTTCCAATCTACCAGATCTAAAGAGTACTTTATGGTGTCATCATGAGTGTCAGTTCCAACCTTTCCCATGGGACACAATTTCTACTTTGACAAGATTCGAAAGGATTATTGCATACTGTTTGCGGTTTATGAGTAATTGTCATAAACTTGACCTTGATGGTATAATACGCATCTGAGGTTGTCTTCAAAATTCTCAGTTCTCCTTTGAAAAAAAACATCAAATTTTATTTCTGCAACACGGATTTGCTCAGCTTCTTATTTGTGAACACACTCGTCTGTTGCATGGTGGTGTTCAACTAGGCGGCTCCGTGGCATAGTTGGTATGCGTGTCACTACTATGTCCAAGGTCCCGGGTTCGAATCCCAGCACGGTCCGCTTGAAAAATGTTAGGCGAGCATTTTTCACAAAAATACGCCCTCGTTCAGATGAGAGGTAAAATGGAGGTTCCGTGTGTGAGTGTTGTCATGCACGTTAAAGATCCCTACCTTGCTTAGAACAGCAAGGGTTTGGCAAAGTTCAAAATTTTTCGGGTAAAAAAAACTCGCTTCCTGGCCAATGTAGTATCTCCGGATGGAGTATTGGAAAAATCACATATAAGGTGGTGTTCAACTGCTTCTTTCGCACGTGCGATAACGATATTGGATAATTGCTGGTCGCAGTCTTGCAGAGGTTGTTGTCCATGAGTATCTTCACTGCTTTCGGTTTTCTTCTAAATTGACTAAACCCATTATGGGAAATCTTCCAGCTTTCCGAGTCAATCCATCACCATCATTTCATGTAGTCTGCATTGACTACGTTGGTCCATTTCATATTAAGGATTGAAGGATCGGGATGCTAAAACTTCCAAGGTATATATTTCTCTTTTCATTTGCTTTGTCACAAAGGCTATCCATCTAGAATTAGTCACTGATCTTTCCAGTAAATCATTTCTAATAACATTTTGCAGATTCATCACTTGCAGAGGTAAACCTAGTACCGTTTACTCTGATAATGGTTTAAATTTCGTAGGCGCCAATTCAGAATCTCTTGAATTGTGCAATTTCCTTCTTTCTCGATGAGGTATTATTCCAGATAGGATAACTGACATGGGCATAACTTGGCATTTCATTTCTCCTCATTCTCCTCATTTTGGGGGACTATGGGAGGTGGGTGTAAAATCGTGTAAAAACCACTTACATAGAGTCTTAAGTTCTGCCCTTCTTACTTATGAAGAGTTTTCCACCATGTTGGCACAGGTGGAAGCTATACTAAATTCAAGACCCTCGTCTCCCTTTCCTCTGATCCCAACGATCTTCTACCCTTAATTCCAGAACACTTCCTTATTGGTCGATCCATGACTTCTGCTCCTTCCTTAAATCACCTTAAAGAATCCACACTTAATACTTTCCAATGAGTTCAACTTCTTCAGCAACAAATATGGTCACGTTGGAGCAAAGAGTATGTACCTGAACTCTAATCACGACAAAGATGAAATGCCAATGACTCCGAACTTCAAGAATGAGCATTGTGAATGTTCTGCTGGGACCGATGATGTTAATCACGTTGCATCGCTTAAAACTACTACTGGGCTAGTTCGTCGATCATTTTCCAGAATCTGTCCGCTACCTATTGACAACATGAAAATATATTTTATCGTTGTTCATAATATTTCTTGTGTACTTTTAAGCCGATGTATTTAAGCAATTGTTAGTTTATTGAAAGTTAGAGCTTTCACCGTCGGGGGCATGTTGGAGTTTTTACTAGAACTACTACCATGTGAAGTTACTTCGTGTCGGAACTACTTTTGTAGCGCAAGATGCTGATGCTTTGTTGCGTACTTTGTTTTCATATTCATTTCCGTTTAAGATGTCTGAAGGGTCAGCTCGTGACAGCTCATCCCTATTTATTCTAATGAACTGAAATATTTAAATTACGTATAAGTTTTAATTATATTTAGTAATAATAAATCTTTTCGACATTAAATTATTATTTACAGTTCAAATCATAGCAAGAAACAAGTATCCAGTTTTATTGTTAAGTTGTTCCTAAGAGTTTACACTTCACTGACTATGTTTATCTCGGTGCTTCCATCCGATCGCTCAAATCAATCCGCATCTCAAGCTGTAACATTTATCTCATGTTTTGTTTAGATGGATCCTAGGATCCACAATTCATTCGTGTAGGATTGAAGGAAGAGAGGTATATAGTAAAAAAAGAAAGGTAATAAACTTTGCATCTAACGTCAGGTTATTTATTGCTTACATGCATAACCTTATTTATTGATTGCATAGGGCCGTTGCTTCGATTCTTCGAGCAAAATATAACATAAATAACTTTATAGAGAAGAATGGATATAGTTTAAAGAGATTTAATGTATTTGTTTTCGATTATGGATATATTTATGGTGGTTGTACTCGTTTGATCAGTTTTTAGTAGTAAAACATTTCTAACAGTAACAGTAACCTAACCTCCACACTATTTTCGCCGATGTACTCCACATAAAGTCATCGGTGCCACGCCATTTTAGCAACCTCGATTGTATAGGCATTTGCTAAATAGATTTATTAAAAACCATGCAATTATCTAAACGAGGATTTGTTATAAATCTGATTTTTTTCCAGTTACAATTGCTATTTTGTAATTTTGTAACTAGTACTATGTATTTACTCCAGCGTATGCGAAGAACACAAGCAAGAATTCATAATCAAATGAAGTAAGACAAAACTAAATTTCATAAATTGTCTGTTCCACGTTACTAAATACAATTTTTAGACTTTAAGTATACATAGAAAAACGATATAGAAACTTATTTAGAAAACCCATACAACCAAATCGCAGTTATGATTGGTGGGAAAGTAGTGTTGTACTTACATAAAATTTTACTGCAGAAACTAGCTTGAAAACTTTAAGAGTTTCGAAAAACACATTTTTGTACATATGTACAGAATTAGCAGATACCCTATGTTCTAAACTGAATCCATTAAACCAATCGTGGCAAAAAATAAAACTCATAACCATAGAAAAAAAAGTAGCCCTTTTGCTTTATTATTTAGCTAGTTGCTGTGAATATAGGGTAGTAGCTAAATTCAGAGTACATAAAGCAACAGTGTGTAAAGTATTGCATGAATTTCTCACAGCTACAAATAAAATTCTCGCACCCAAATATATTCATATGCCAAATGAAATGGAAGTGTTGGAATCTGCTAAGTGTTTTGAATATGTTGGTCATTTACCAAATATAATAGGTGTAATTGATGGTTCACATATTCCTATTTTACCACCATCTAACGGATACCGGGATTATATTAACCGTACAGGCTGGCCATCAATAGTGTTACAGGGGATAGTTGACCACAAATATAAATTTATTGATATATCAATAAAAATCCGGATCTACCCATGATGCTGCAGTATTAGTAACTTCCAATTTTTCATAAAAACATTGAAACATGCCTAAGGCAGATTAATGTAACAAAACACACTATGCATTATAGTTGCAGGGTACTGTGATGTTAAAAAGAAAGAAACTTCCCTTCATTATAATAGGAGACCCTGCATACCCATTACTTACTTGGCTGATCAAAGGATATAATGCTACAGGATTAACACCAAGTGAAGATTCATTTAATGCTTATATGAATTCAGCTCGAGTAGCTGTAGAAATTGCCTTTGGACAATTAAAGCCTAGATGGCGATGTATTTTGAAACGTATAAATGTGCATCATTCCTTTGCTCCATATCTCGTTGCTACTTGTTGCACTTTGCATAATATGGTAGAAACTTTTAAGGATCGGTATTATGATCACCAGATGAAATCAGTAGAAGAAGCAGAACAAATTTTCGAGCAACCGAAGCATGTATCCAACAAGCGATATGATGATTATGAAGGTTATAATATACGTATTTATTTAACAGAATATTTGAGAAAATATTTTCCTTTGCGCACATCTAAATTATATCAGATGAATAAAGTAGGGCATGAGTAATACTATTTTACTAATACATCAAATTACATGTTAATAATGTTGATTATGTTTGTTAAATCTTAAAGTTCGCCGTTTGTCAAGTGCCGTGTAGAGTAGTTTAGTTGGCGGGAAAAATTTAATATAAAAATAATAGATCATATGATCTGGAGCCATAATTTAGTGTCAATGGAATTTATTGATGTAAAAGGTTGTTTCGTTTTAAATTACGCCAAAATGGTATACAAATTGTAAGTTTTCTTTATATAACGATTTAGTATTAATTATTTATTTAAGGATTTGAATAAACTGTAAGAGAGAAAACTTTGAGTTTGCCTGTCTCTATAAATCGCAGTTATTCCAGTCGTTGTTTGCCGCAAGCGTAAAATTCAAAGCGACCAATCAAACTTAACACTTACAAAATAATTCAAATCAATTTTGGTATAGTAAATCATGAATAATTTGTGTCCGAAGTGTTCGTCCCCTTACCGTCAAACCGATATGGTTGAATGTCCTATCTGTAAGATGTGGTTCCATTACGAATGTGTGGATGTAGATGATGGTGTTGCAGAAATTGAGGATTGGCGTTGCCCATGTTGCACTGCTTTGTCTGCTGTTCCTAAAGCAAGTTCAAGAATGGTCCCGATCGAGAAACATAGAACAGTTAAGCATAACGAAGTCGGTGTTGGTCAATGTGGTAAACCGATTATACCATTGAGCACACACTCTACCACCACTAGTGAACGTCGACGGCAACGTTGGGAAAACCTACGGGAACAAAAGCTGTTACTTGAAGAACAGCAAAAATTAATTCAAAACAAATTAATCATTTGTCAACAAATGTCGTCACTCTTAGTGGAGTCTGATGATGAAAGTCAAAGGTTAGATGATGATGAAATAGGAGAAGCGGATCCAGAAACCAATTTAGAGCTCTCTAGACGTCTTGAACAAGCAGCCACCAGAGGTCTGTCGTCCAGCGTACCAATTTTGATTAATCAAAATGAGGGTCAAATTGAACAAGAGGTAACACAACTGGGTTTGCTGCCTACCCTCCTGCGCCCGATACAAAATGAAGTTCAGTGGCATCCATCGCCACCATCATTACATGCACAGCAAGAAGCATTGTGGCACCAACAGCCAGCGCAGCTAAACTTGCAGGAATATAAATCAGTGCGTCAGCCGTTACCAAAAGAGCATTCCAGCCAATCGCTACTGCAGCAAACGTCTATTGTTGCACCACCTTATAACGGTCGGTCATCGCGCTTATCAAACGTAGTGGTTCAGAACAAAAATAATCAAACAGTAGGAAACAATGTCATAGCATCAGCCAGATCAGGCAAACCCCTAAACGACGTATCTCTATGTCCACTAAATTCAGCTCATATTGCTGCAAGACAATCTATTCCACGAGACCTTCCATTTTTTGACGGAGATCCGAGGAACTGGTATATATTTATAAGTAGTTTCAATAGATCAACTGCATTGTGTGAGTTTAATGACAGTGAAAATGTAATCCGTTTAGACAAAGCTCTAAAGGGTAATGCTCGAAAAATGGTACAAGGATTCTTGCACGAACCTCGTTGCGTAAAAGATATTATTATTAACTTAAAACTATTATTCGGAAGGCCGGAGCAAATTTTGGATAGTTTTATAAATGCAGTCCGACAACATGCACCGGTCAAAATGGAAAAGCTAGAATCATTGGTTGAATATGGCGTCACTGTTCAAAACCTCTGCGCGTGTCTTCAAGCTAGTGATGTAGCTGAATACTCCAACAACCCTATGCTCATGCACGAACTAGTAAGTAAGCTGCCGGCTCAACTAAAGGTACAGTGGGCGATGCATAGGGTTTCACAAAGCTACGTGGGTATTCTACAATTTGGACAATGGTTACATCAACTTGCTCTAAACATATGTACCGCTATTTCTACGCTTAACTTTAGTGAAAATAAAGGGTCCAAACACGAACGCACACATTTACACGACGGTTATGCCGCTGACAAAACCATAAGGTGTAAGTTATGCGATAAAAGTTGCCATACAGTGTTGGAATGCGCCCAATATAAAGAAGCTGGGTTAAATAAACGGTGGAGAATTGTGAAGGACTTACGACTATGTAGAATATGCCTGCGAAAACATAGGTTTCCTTGCAAATCCCAATTGAAGTGTGAGAAGTGCCATCGCGTTCATCACACTACTTTGCATAAAGAAATCGAACTCGTGCCTAGTCAGGTGGCAGCTTTGCTTCAGTTGCAACAAATAACCAAGTCTCGAGTGTAAACGCAGATATAAACATAAATTACCTATATAAAGTTCAAGACATTCGTTTCCGTTTCTTACCTGTTAGGATCTTTAGTAGCCATCAAGAAATTGTTTTCTACGCCTTTCTTGATGAAGGGTCATCCACCACTATGATTGATGGAAAATTAGCCCATCAACTGAATCTGTCGGGTGAGGTACAGCCTTTATGTCTAAAATGGACCGGGGACCAGCACAGAGTTGAAGACAATTCGAAACTAGTGCGGTTTTCTATTGCTGGCACCTACGTTGGTGCTAAAATATTTCACAATCGTCTAGCACGTACGGTGAGCAATTTAAGTTTGCCAACACAAACCCTTGACATGAAGGTACTTAGCCACCAATTTCCTTATTTACAAAACTTACCAGTGGAATCTTATAGGAATATAAAACCTGATATGTTGATCGGTTTAGATAATTGGGAATTAGCAGTTCCCTTAAAAGTTAAAGAAGGTGGCAAATTTGATCCTATAGCAGCCAAATGTCGCCTGGGATGGTCTATATTTGCGTTTCTTACAGGACATACTGAAAATGAACAACAAAACTTTCACGAAAGCTGCGATTGTGCAGTCAAAGCTGACGACATAGAGTTACATAATTCAGTAAAGTCTTATTTTGCGGTGGAAAGTTTAGGCGTGCAGCCACCCATCAACTCTAAGGAATCATTAGAACTTCATCGTGCTGAATTAATCATGAGTAATACTACTAAATGGGAAAATAATCGTTATACAGTGGGATTGTTGTGGAAACACGATCATTTACGACTTCTGGATAGTCGAAATATGGCGCTTAAGTGCCATCAAATTTTAATGAATCGTTTGAAAACCGACCCTGTTCTTGCTCAAAGGTTAAAAAGCCACATTCAAGATTTGGCAGATAAAGGTTATGTGCGTAAATTGCTTCCAAAAGAAATTGAAGAGCAACATGAAAAGATTTGGTACTTGCCACTTTTAATCGCCCTTAATCCAAATAAGCCGGACAAATTCCAGTTAGTTTGGGATGCTGCTGCTTCAGTAAATGGTGTTTCCCTCAATTCAATGTTGCTCACGGGACATGACTTACTTTCGTCGTTGCTTGGCATACTTTTGCGTTTTCGTCAAAAAAAAGTAGCGTATACAGGCGATATAAAAGAAATGTTTCTGCGCATCGGAATAAGGGACGAGGATCAGCATGCTTTGCGCTTTCTTTGGCAAGATGACGAACACAATAAACAAGCGGATGTATATGTGGTCAAAGTATTAATTTTTGGCGCTACTTGCGCACCAAGTTATTCGCAGTACATTAAAAATGTAAACGCACTAAGGTTCAAAAACGAATTTCCTCGTCCAGTGACAGCTATCGTAGAAAACCACTATGTGTACGATTATTTGGCTCTGTGGACGATGAGGTAGAAGCAATCAACCTAGCCAAACAAGTTTCACAAATACATAGACACGTAAACTTTGAAATCCGCAATTGGAAGTCCAATTCTTTACAATTTATGAGAGAAATGAATGACCAAGTCGAAGAAACAGTAGTGAACTTGAATTTGAGTCCTGAGCCGATATTAGAGAAGATTCTCGGTATGTGGTGGCATTTGAGTTCAGATTGCTTTACATATTCTATACGTTCTAACAAACGAAATACCGATATCCTGTGTGGAAATAAAATACCCACAAAAGGGAGCTTCTTAGAATACTAATGTCGATTTATGACCCTATGGGGCTTCTGGCTCATTTTATGGTGTACTTGAAAATTTTACTACAAGAAGTATGGAGAAGTAAATTAGCAATGGATGACCCGTTAAGTAAAGAACTTTATAATAAATTTTCAATTTGGAAAACGTATTTACCAAACTTAAAAGATTTGCGAATACCGCGCTGCTTTCTTCAAATATTTAACAATTATGATAAACTAGACGTTCAGTTGCATACGTTTGTAGACGCTAGTGAAAATGCTAGCGCCACTGTTGCTTATCTTCGCATTTCTGACGGCAAAACGGTTGTGTGCAGCATAGTTGGTGCGAAAACAAAGGTGGCCCCACTAAAAATTCAAAGTATTCCTAGATTAGAACTAGATGCTGCTGTATTAGGTGACCGTTTCTCCAAGTCAATTCGAGAAGCCTTGAGTATTCATCTAACAAAAATTACATATTGGTCTGATTCCACTACTGTACTTTGCTGGTTGCGTGCCGAAGATTCTAGGAAATATGGCAAGTTTGTATCATATCGTATAGCCGAAATACAAGATTTGTCGATAATTGCCGACTGGCGCTACGTACCTTCTGGATACAATGTTGCGGACGAGGCCACTAAGTGGAACAAACCTCCCAATCTTAGTGCAAGTGGTTGCTGGTTTAGAGGCCCAGAATTTCTGTATGATTCCGAAAACGAATGGCCACTGGATATCACTCATAGAAATGACGAAGACGAATTTAGTGCAGTTCATGATACCAAGTTACCGAGAAGCAATAGTCTATTGACGGTAAAATTTGATCGCTTTAGTAAGTTTCAAAGGGTATTACACACCATGGCTTATGTTGTGCGATTCATTCAACGTTGTTGCACTGGGCACATACAACCAACTCAGTATTATAGCTTAGAATTGAGATCAAATGAACTAAAGGCTAGTTTGATATATCTAATTAAGTTAGTGAAAAAAGAGTGCTTCCCAAATGAATTGACTCTGCTGCTAGAAAAAAGACAATGCCCAAAGTCAAGTTGTCTTTTCAAAATCACGCCGTTTTAGGATGATGATGGCATTATAAGAGTGGATAGCCGCTTAAAGGCAGCGGAAGCTTTACCGTACAGAGCTAAGCACCCTATAGTACTTCCGCGAAAACATCGGTTCACACTTTTGATGTTAAATAGCTTTCATGTGATGTATCAGCACCAGCATTATGAGACAGTCGTAAATGAAGTTCGGCAGCGGTATTACATATCCAGGTTAAAAGATGTACTGCGCAAGATTCGTCAAAGTTGTCAAGTTTGCAAGAATCGAGATGCACGGCCTGATCCGCCTCAAATGGCGTCGTTACCACCAGCTCGGGTCTGCACTTATGCTGCTCCCTTTGCACATACAAGTGTAGACTACGTCGGTCCTCTCTCGGTGATGGTAGGTACGCGGACGGAGAAACGTTGGCTTGCCTTGTTTACGTGTCTAACAATACGCGCAGTCCACATCGAGGTGGCATATAAATTGGATGCGGAACACTGTATTTTGTGTTTTCGAAATTTTTTTGCTCGAAGAGGACAGCCTAGACATATTTATTGTGATCAAGGCCGAAATTTCATAGCTACGGAACGTATTCTAAAAGAAGAACTAAAAAAAATGCCTGCAGAAGCAATTGCCCGAAAGTTTGTAAGCCCAGACCTGACGTTTCACTTTAATCCTCCTGCTTCACCGCACATGGGAGGAGCATGGGAACGTCTAGTTAAATCTATAAAAATAGCATTGTACAACGCTCTACCTGAGCGCACACCCACAGACCCAAATTTATTAAGTTGTGTGATTGCCACAGAGAGTATTGTAAATTCTCGACCCTTGACATATCTACCATTAGATAGCGAGAAAAGCGAAGCAATTACACCGAACCATTTTCTATTAGGTTCCTCCAGTGGTGAAAAGCCAATGGCACCCATAGACGATGATAATACAGTTCTGAAATGCAGTTATCTATACCGGGAAAGGTTCGCCAATAATATGTGGAAGCGGTTTGTATCTGAGTACCTTCCGGAGTTACTGCTTCGATCGAAGTGGCATAACAAAACAGAACCTTTAAAATGCGGGGATATCGTGCTAATAGTAGACCAAAGGTTTCCTAGGTGCAATTGGCCAAAGGGCAGAATAATATGCACAAAATTAGGAGCTGATGGACAAGTAAGATCAGCAACGGTGCAAACCAGTACTGGAGTATTTGACCGCCCAGCAACAAAAATGGTGAAATTAAAGATAAACGACGGTACAGCTGTCCAACTGGAGAATGCTGTACCGGGTGGGAGTGTTAAATCTTAAAGTTCGCCGTTTGTCAAGTGGCGTGTAGAGTAGTTTAGTTGGCGGGAAAAATTTAATATAAAAATAATAGATCATATGATCTGGAGCCATAATTTAGTGTCAATGGAATTTATTGATGTAAAAGGTTGTTTCGTTTTAAATTACGCCAAAATGGTATACAAATTGTAAGTTTTCTTTATATAACGATTTAGTATTAATTATTTATTTAAGGATTTGAATAAACTGTAAGAGAGAAAACTTTGAGTTTGCCTGTCTCTATAAATCGCAGTTATTCAAGTCGTTGTTTGCCGCAAGCGTAAAATTCAAAGCGACCAATCAAACTTAACACTTACAATGTTTAAATAATAATTGTAAGTATAATAATTGTATAACTGCAGATAATTAATTATTCAGTGTGTGCCACTCTATCTTTATTATTAAAAAGTTACTGCATTGCAGTCACTACCATTGTAGTACAACGCAATATCATATTTTCTTGCCGTTTTAAAAGCGTCTCTAATAATTCCTTGTCCATTTAGCATCTTCATGCCTTTCGGCTTCAAACATTTTTATACATTTTTGAAATCCATTAGCCTTTCTTTTTTTCGGAATATCATGGGGCTGTAAAGAATTGCGACTTAGTACTTCCACTTCTACCGTTCGCATGACTAGAGTTTTCAAGCAGCCTGGTAGAGCTCCATCCTCATCTGGGACATTATCACAATATTCAATTTCCACATTGTTCATCACCCAGGCATCATGCATGTCTATCTCTAAAAACTAAATATTAACTGGTATCCATAAAATATAGCACTTTTGCTTACCAGAAACTGATTCCTTCTGCTTCCTTTATAGTACCATAGTTTGAATAATTTCAAACCCCTCTGCTTGTGTTGAAGGACTTTGCCCAATATTTTATCAGGTTCCTTGTAAAATTCAAAGAATGTAGGATCAGAACCACTTTTACTGATCTATTATTTGCACTTATAATATTCCGATAGAATCTACTGGTAATAAACGAATTTCCTTTCTTTAAGATTTTTCCACTTAATAGTGAGTTGGGGAACATCTCATATAAATCCCGCTTCCTTCGTGGGCGCAACAAGACTTTTAAAAATGTCACTAACCGTAGCCGCTTTCCATCCATCAACCCCATCACATGTTTTTCTTTTATTAAGCTAATAAAATGCCAAATTTCAAATACTGGCCACACATTCCTTTTTTAGGCACTTCATATTATTCGTCATTCATTATTGAACACCACAGACCACATACGCTAATGAACACGATAATCTCATTATAAAATAAATTTCTCTAGATAGCTTATAATAAACTGGCAAACAAAGCAGCTGGTGGGTTTGGTTACACAACTGAAGTTAGCTATTCTGTATCATAGATCATTTATGTCGTCAATCCTGTTAATGTTGCCAAATGGCCATATTCAAGTACTTCAATACACTTGAATTTATGGATCGACTTGAGATGTTGCATTAGATCAAACTGGTTTATCTCGGCAAACTGGAGCGAATCAACTCGATTGGATGGAAGCGCCAAGATAAACGTAGTCATTATATACATGTGCAGCAGACTACACATTGAAGGTAATTTTCAAGAGATCGATTAAACCAGCTAATTCATTCCGCATCTACAAATTCATAATTACAAATTCAAATACATAAACATATTCCAAACACTTCCTATAAGGTAATTTATGTCTGCATTTAAACTGCAGGGCAGTAGAATAATCAGAAAGTTCACGAACTGATCGAATGATTGAGAAAGATCCTACCATCAGATCTTGATTTAGGTTATATGTCAATATATACTGAATTCCAAAATCATCATTTAGGTCATTAAATAGGCTTTTTAATGAACAAATGCTAATCATAATTTCTTTTTGGAAAGGCGATACATTTTTAATGTTCACTTGATTTTGTTCAGTTAATGTCAAATCATAAGCTTCTCACTTGTTTCATCCATCACACTATGTAACATTTGAACTGAAACGTTGTTATGGTATTCCGTGCAGACAAGAAAGAAAGTAGTAGTCAGTAAATAAAATCGCTTACACCGAATACCGCAACAGGCAGAATAGAAATCAAAAAAAAAAATAGATTTTGGGCTAGCTCAAACTGTCGTAGAGTTGGGTGGGTCATACAGAAAGAAAAATTGGAAACCTCTGTAAGTGGATTTATTTATAAGCTGATTGGTAAACATAGTACAAAAAGGAATTTTTACAGAGACCAGTAAACGCACATTTACATAATCATCGTGTAAGAAAGTGATATATACCAAAAGCATCCCTTGGCATACATCATATAAACATATACGTGTAAGCAAATATAAAATCTTAGAATCTAAATATCATGTACATGTATATTTGCTTAATGCTTCAAACCCTAAATATATACAAGAAAAAAATTAGACAAAATTTACAGTAATTCTACCTGCTCTTTGACGTGCACTTTGTAAATTAAAAACATAACCCTAACTGAAATGATTCATGTGTGAAACAATCAAGATTATTAATAGTGAACAATTTCTGACGTTTGCATTTCGTAAATCTTAATTTAAAAATAAGTAAAAATTGCTTTAGGCGAGCTTCGGTTTTATATTATTTCTGACTAGGAAATAATCACGCAAGCACTTGTGTACAGAGACAAGAAAATAAATTTTAACCAGCAGCCTGTAGTTTATTGTGCAACCACGAGTAAGAAAAACTATAGCACTTATGTGGTTACCAATAAGCAAAAGAAGTGTCTATATTTCATCGCAGTATCAAAGAAAAGGAAACAAAACTGTAACTGTACCTTAAAGAATGTAGTTGTTCGCTTCGGGTACCATCATAGCGGATCTGAATATTCTATATGAAACAATTGCACTAGATTATAACACTTGAAATAACTTATTTAGCAACTTCTGAAGTAAAGCAATTTAAGAAGGTATCTTACTTAGCAGTGTGACTTACGGGGCTCCTTTACAGAAAAAAATGGCTCGGTGTACAATAGACAGCTTTCAAAACCCGGTCTGTATTTATAAGCGAATAACCACGTGGGGGGCAAGGTGTTTGGCTTTCAAAAATATTTCCGAAGGATCCAATTAAAAGAATTCCTAGATAGCACCTGCAAAAGTATATAAGCCAGCTGCACACACAGCGTGCAAACAAAGAAACATGACTACCAAGAATTACTAACAAAGGGGGAGTCTTATTGCTTTGGAACAACCGCACAACTGCAAGATAATCATACTGCTTGATAGAAGTACTTGGCATAAACTCATTACAAGTGTTCATTCACTAGGCAGGAGGTTAAGGCGACCCAATCTTTTATAGAAAGCCGTAAATGTATGTGCAGCTGTAGTTGACACTTATTTGCTACAGGTGTTAGAACATATTTGTAAGCGAAGTTGATAAGCAGATGTGTGAGTTTATCATGCAACTAACAAGGCAAAATATTATAGAATAAATACTTGAGAAAATTTTACAAACTAGCACTCATATCAGTTGAAAGGAAATCCAGCTTGTTGATCGAAAACTTTTATGATTTGTTTAGAAATTTTAGGGCATTTTAAATAAAAGTAGTATGAATTAATATTCATTCACAGAAAATCACTTGCAGGCTTTTAAGGTAATGACGTTAAACCAGTCATTAACAGTCTTCGGTAATTTTGAATATTCCAACCAATTATTGTCATTTTCGTTTAATCCCAAACTCCCCATACATGACACAGCTCTACTTTTGCTACTGTGTGAGAAAATAATTTAGTAGCATACTTAACTTCTGATTTTGATCACTTTTTACAATTAAAAAGTATCCTTTAATTTTATGCGCAATACTCAAATCAGATTTTGTTGTATTTTTCCAAAGGTGTATAATTGGTTCGGAAATAACTACTTTCCCATTAGTAAAAAATCTCGTGCCAAAAAATGATTTCTTCTTAGTTTTATCACATGAGAATTATTCGCAAAAGCATAAACTTTTGTATTTGATGCCGGAGATTCACAAACCATGTTTTTTATCAGAAATATTTAATTATAACCAAAGACCTCGATTACTTTCCCTTAAATTACAAATACTGGGTAACCAATTTCTTCTATTTTTTTTAATAAGTGCAAACAATAAACCTTTATTTATTTTATGGTCATAGTTATATAAGATCGGCTGCTTCCAATTGTGACATATACCTACGCCATTATTTCCTGCATACTTTGTAGTCGTATGTATTTTGTATCTTCATATCATTAAACAGTAAGACACGAGCTCTATCCATTTTAGTAAATTCGACATCCTTCATGAGCTTCAAGACAACACGTAAGATATCTTTAACATTTTACAATAGAAAAACTTACCTGGTTGTACATTTATCTTCCCAGTCCATCTTCTTAACGTTGAAATTCCTCACAAAGAAATGCCTCTTTGTATGAGCATGGATCTGCGGCATACGAAATAAAATATGCAATATCTCCTACAGTTTGCGAAGATGACCTGTAGTGAAAATGTTGTTAATGGATTGTAGTTCCTTTTTCAACTTATCTTTGGCTTTCAATCGATCACATTTTGCTTCAAGTTTCTAATTTTTTTTAGTGCTAAAATAAATCTTCAACATACTATACCAATTTTGATTATTCAGTGTGGGTTGCAACACCGCTACACTTGGTGTTATTACTTTCTAATGAAACAACCCCATTTGTTGACAAAAGTATTTCGTGATGTTCTTCAGTATTTATTAACAGTTGACTATATTGCAAAAATCAAATATATCATTATAACAATCTGAAATTGGTGAGATAATTACTTATTCATATTCTTTGATGCTTTTCATAAACTTCTTTATGTACTATTTTTGCGATTAGTCATCTGAAACCTGGAGCTTTATCATATTAATTGACGGCAAAGCATCAGGTCTTAGCTTCCACTTGTTTTTTGGCACCGCCAATTTTTCTTTTATATTATTGATAATCATTGTCCACAAAATGATCCAAGCTCATTGTTGCACATACATTAAATTTTTGCAGTTGATAACACCTGTGAACTCATTTACTGCAGGTAGAATTATGCTTGAAAATGTAAAATACAGACATTTAATACATTTCGAATGGACCTGCACCTAGCCGAAGTTCTAAATTATTAGAGCAGGTGAAATGGCTTGCGTGTTCTAATGAGCTAAAGAGCCGAACTACAGGTCCAACCAAAGTAGTAGCGTCGTTAGTGAGGAACCAGACTAAGACAGGTCCCCGAAAGAGGGCAACGGCTCCTTCGGTACTTAGATTGGCAGAGACCATAGGTGTCGGTATAGCAGTCTAAGACACACTACTGCGATGTGAAAGTGAACGGGAAACCACCACATTATCTCCCAAGTACACGGCGTACTTAAATTGTAACAAACATGATGGCATTTTCTGGGGTAAAAGATTCCGGAGTTAAAATAGTCCCCCATTCGGATCTCCGGGAAGGGACTACTTCGGAGGATGCGATCGGAAAGTTAAAAATAAGAGTTGGGAACAAACTGTGAGTCGGAGCGTGGAATGTTAGAAGTATGAAGCAAGCAGGTAAGCTAGAGAACCTAAAAATCGAAATGAATAGGTTATCACTAGACATAGTAGGGATCAGCGAAGTTCGGTGGCCAGAGGCGGGCGATTTTTGGAGTGGAGACAACAGGGTAATTCATACAGGAGCAGAGAAAAGAAATTTGGGTGTGGGGATAGTTATGCGGAAAAAGATAGGATACTGTGTAGAAAATTACTTACAAAAGAACAAAAGAGTACTCATGGTTAGATTAGAATCTAAACCGGTAAACACAGTAATAATACAAGTATACATGCCCACCTCTAGCTACAGTGACGAAGAGGTAGAAGCCATCTACAAAGATATCGAAGACATATTAAGATACGTAAAAGGACATGAAAATTTAATAATTACGGGGGATTTTAATGTAGTGGTAGGTGAGAGTAGGGAAGGAGCGGTAGTAGGTTTATTTGGTTGAGGCGTAAAGAAACGACAGGAAAATGGGCTGGTAGAATTTTGCGACAAGAACAATTTAATCATCACAAACACATTATTTCAACATCATGCTAGAAGACGATATACGTGGAAGATGCCAGAAGATATCAAATAGATTACATTCTTGTTAGACAGCGGTTTAGGAATCAAGTAAAAGACTGTAGAAGCTACCCAGAAGCAGATATAGATACTGACCACAACGTCGTAATTATGAAGGCCGCACTTAAATTTAAGAATGCGAATAAAAGAAACGAAAAAAGGCACTTGGACTTAGAGAAACTAAAAGATAAAGATATTCAAGAAAAATTCAAAAAAAAGTCAAATGAATTGCTCAAAGATATTGGGAAAATATATGATACTAAGGAAGTAGAAACAGAATGGAATAACATTAAATCCAGCCTAGACATGGCAGCCAGAGATATTCTGGGTATACACAAAAAGAAAATAAGAAACCATGGATAACAAAGGATATCCTGAATTTAACAGAAGAAAGACGAAAATACAAAAATAAATCAGACGAAACAGGAAAACAGATACAAAGCCATAAAATGGGAAATTATTCGAAAATGCAGGAAAGCTAAAGAACAATGGATTGATGAAAAGTGCAAAGAGGTACAAACGAAGATGGAAATAGGAAAGACAGACGAAGCATACAAATTAATTAGAATGAATTTTAGGGATATAAAACCATATAGCAAAAATATAAGGAACGCACAAGGAAACGTCATCATAAGAGAAAGTGGATAGATGGCAAGAATATATAGGGAATTTATACGCAGGAGAGGAACTAACTGCATTAGAACAGGAATCAGACATTGAAAATGATGACTTGGGATATTCTATACTTAGAGATGAGTTTGAATTAGCATTAAAGAGTCTGAAAAATGGTAAGGCGCCGGGTACCGATAAGGTGCAAGCAGAAACTCTAAAAGCCGCCGGTCAAGCAGTAACAGAACGTCTCTTCCAACTTGTAAGCTATATGTATGAGACAAGCGAGATACACAAAGATTTCAAACGTAGCATTATAGTAACTATACCAAAAAAGAAAGGCGTGGATAGATGTGAAAATTTTCGAACAATAAGTTTGACAGCACACGTGCAAAAATATTAACTAGAATTGTGCAAAGATAAATGGAAAAACGGGAGGAAGAAATACTAGGAGAAGACCAATTTGGGTTTAAGCGAAACAGGGGAACACGAGAGTCTATTTTAGCTCTGAGAGTGATAATGGAGAAAACAATAGAAAAAGGGGAAAGCATGTATATAGGGTTTGTAGATCTGGAAAAAGCATTCGACAATGTAAAATGGAAAAAAATGTTTGAAATACTCAAAAAGATTGGAATGAGTTATAGGGATAGACGAATAGTACATAGCTTATACAAAGAGCAAACAGCAGTAATAGAATTAGAGCAGGAACGTAGAGAAGTAAACATTAGGAAAGGGGTGAGACTGGGATGTGCCATATCCCCATTGATTTTTAACTTGTACATAGAAGAGGCAATGAATACTGTCAAATGCAGGAAGACATTTGGAATTACTATGCAGGGACAAAAAATTGATATGCTTAGATTTGCAGATGATATAGAGGTATTACCGTCTAGCAAGGAAGAGTTAGAAGCTGCTCTTAATGAAATGGAAACAGTTCTAACAGAAAGATACGGTATGAAAATTAACAAAACTAAAGTTCTAGTATGCAAAGGCGGGAAAAATAAATCAGAAACATTAATACAAGTATGTAACACGAACTTACAAGAGGTTAAGGATTTCTGCTACCTAGGAAGTCAAATAACGCAAGATGGGAAAAGCACAAAAGATATAAAACAAAGATTAGGACAAGGTCGTGCTACATTTAACAAGAAAAAGCAACTGCTGTGCTCAAAGACCACAAACATAGAAACAAGGAAAAGATTGCGAAAACATATGTGTGCAGCACAGCACTGTATGGCTGTGAAGCCTGGACAGTAGGAGAAGCGGACAAGAAAAAGGTAGAAGCCTTTGAAATGTGGTGCTACAGACGTATGATGAAGATATCATGGACAGACAACGTTAAGAACAAAGAGGTACTAAAAATGGTAGGGGAAGAAAGAAATATGTGGAAAACTGTAAAAAATAGGAGAGAAAGGATGATAGGCCACATACTACGGCATGAGGGAATAGTGCTGAATATATTAGAAGCAGAGATAGGAAAAAAGAGAAGAGGCAGACCTATGTTAGACTACTGCACACAGATAGTAAAAGATGTAGGCTGTAGAGGTTTCAGGGAGATGTGTAGGCTAGCCCAGAATAGAAATCAATGGAGGTACGCATCCAACCAATCCCAAGATGGATAAACTAATGACGAAAAAATAACTGTGCTTAAACATGATGATTATTATAAGTAACTACAAGAATTGGTTGGGCAATATTCTCGAATAATGTTAAGTGTGTGAAAGGATTTACTGGAAAACCATTATTTCGGCAAATGTCTAAGTGTTGGGGGATCTTGGTAGCCACAGGTTGCTTAACCCCCTTCACTGAATCTCGGTGAAATAGGGCATAAAATTAGAAAACAATAAAAGGAGAACGAGCTGTATACACATGCTGTGTGAGAATTTCAGGGAACTATGTAGGCTAGCTCAGAATATAAATAAGAGCAGGTACGTGTCCAACCAGTTTTGAGATGGAAAACCTAATGACGAAAAAATAAGCACAGATAAATCTGATGATTAGTATAAACAACTAGTTATTGGTTGCGAAATATCTGCAACTAATGTTGACTGTGCGAAAAGATATATTGGAAAATATACTAAATCGCTAAATGGTTAAGTGTTGGGGGAACTTGGCAGCCACAGGCTGCTTACCTCCCTTCACAACCGTGCATTTATATTTCCAATGCTCCACCAGAAGGTACTACATTGGCCAGGAGGCGAGTTTTTTGTTGCCTGGAAATTTAGAATTTTGCCGAACCCTTGCCGTTCCAGGCAAGGTAGGGATCTTTAACGTGCGTGACAACACTCACACACGGGAGCTCCATTTAACCTCTCATCCGAACGAGGGCGTAATTTTTGTGAAAAATGCTCACCTGTCATTTTTCAAGCAGTCGGCCGTGTCGGGATCCCTTCACAACCTTACATGTAATTTTTCAATGCTCTACCCGAAGGTACTACATTGGCCAGGAGGCGAGTTTTTTGTTGCCTGGAAATTTAGAATTTTGCCGAACCCTTGCCGTTCCAGGCAAGGTAGGGATCTTTAACGTGCGTGACAACACTCACACACGGGACCTCCATTTAACCTCTCATCCGAACGAGGGCGTAATTTTTGTGAAAAATGCTCACCTGTCATTTTTCAAGCAGTCGGCCGTGTCGGGATCCCTTCACAACCTTACATGTAATTTTCCAATGCTCTACCCGAAGGTACTACATTGGCCAGGAAGCGAGTTTTTTTTACCTGGAAAATTTGGAATTTTGCCGAACCCTTGCTGTTCCAAACAAGGTAGGGATCTTTAACGTGCGTGACAACACTCACACACGGGACCTCCATTTTACCTCTCATCTGAACGAGGGTGTATTTTTGTGAAAAATGCTCGCCTAACATTTTTCAAGCGGACCGTGTCGGGATTCGAACCCGGGACCTTGGGCGGAGTAGTCACACACATACCACTACGCCACGGAGCCGCCCCTCCCTTCACAACCTTACATGTGATTTTCCAATGCTCCACCTGGAGGTACTACATTGGCCAGGAGGCGAGTTTTTGTTACCTGGAAATTTAGAATTTTGCCAAACCCTTGCCGTTCCAGGCAAGGTAGGGATCTTTAACGTGCGTGACAACACTCACGCACGGGACCTCCATTTAACCTCTCATCCGAACGAGGGCGTAATTTTTGTGAAAATTGCTCACCTGCCATTTTTCAAGCAGTCGGCCGTGTCGGGATTTAAACCCAGGACCTTGGGATCCGTAGTCTTACGCTTACTACATTGATCCACGGCGACGCCTTCCCTTCACAACCACTGAAAGTCGGAGAAATAGGGTATATAATTGTAAAACAATAGAAGGTGACCGAACAGCATCTAACAAGAAAGAACAGCGCCCATGAGGAAAGACAACAACATAGAACAAGAAGAAAATTGTTGAAATCATATGTGTGGAGCACAGCACAGTATGCCTATGAAATACGGGCAGTCTGAAACGCAGACAGAAAAACGGTAGCAGCCTTTTGAAATGCTGTGCTTCAGATGTATGAGGACGATATCATGGACAGACAAAGATAATAACAAATAGGTTATAGAAATAGTAGGGGAACAAGGATATCTGGGGAAAAAGATAAGAGAAATAGAAGGGCAGAATACGTTCTAAGGGATTTTTGGAGAATAGTATGGGATATATTACAAGCAGAGATAGGAAAAAAGAGGTAGATGTTGACCTAGATCAGATAGTGATAGATGCAGACTGTGCAAATTTCAGGGAAATCTGTAGGTTAGTTCAGAATAGGAAACAATGATGGTACGCGTCTAACCAGTTCCAGGACTGAAGACCTAATGATGATGAGACATTCAATGTTGTAATTAGTGAGGTCTTATATGAGGAACAAGACTATAGGTCTGCTAGAGAAGGCAACGGCTCTCTTGGTACTTAAATGGCAGAGACCATACGCGTCGGTATGGCATTCTAAAACACACAGTGATGTCAATGGAAAACCACATTACTCTCATGGACACAGTGTACCAAAAACGTTTTAAAAAATATTGGCATTGATCTGGAGTAAAAGATTCCAGAGTCCCTCCTTCGGATCTCCGGGAGGGGACTACTTCGGAAGATGTGATCGCCACGTTAGAAGTCACAGAAACAGTACTGACAGAGTTAAAGTATGCAAATCAACAAAAAAAAAGCTAAAATAATGGATGTAAAGGAGGCGAATATGTCACAGCCACAATACGACATGGAACTAGAATTTACAAGAGGTTAAGTATTTCTGCTACCTAGGAAGTCAAATAACACAAGATGGGAACAGTACGTAAGATTAGCATAAGGCTGTGCTGCATTTAACAAGAAAAAGTAACTACTATGTTCCAAGACAACAAACAAGGAAACAATGAAGACTACTGAAAACATGTATAAAACACAGCCCTGCACAGCTGTGAAATGTGAACAGTAGGAGAAACGGACAGGAAAAAGTTAGCCTTTAAAATGTGGTGCTACAGATATATGATAAAAATATCACGAACAGACAGTTAACAACAAAAGAGGTACTAGAAATGGTAGGGAAAGAAAGAGAAATGTGGAAAGCAGTAATAGTGAGGGACGATGCGCTCGAAGGCACAAGAAATTGGTGCGAGATATTTTAGAAGCAGAGAAAAAGAGATGTTGAGTGTACCTAGATTAGGATGCTGCACACTCCAACCAGTTTCAAAACTGAAAACCTAATGATGATGAATATGTTGAGGTCAAAATATTCCCCATGATGCACGTCGTTCGCTTTAACTTAAATTGACTGCTAAAGAGAATTAACGTTCGATCTGTAACACATGTAGTGCATAGGATGATTTTATAACCAAGCTTTTGAGAGCGACACATCCATCAAAGTGTTGTTACTGTATTTCTTCTTTAGATGATAGCCTTGTCTTAAAACAAAATTGTCTACAATATGCCCATTTTTATAACTAACCTACTAACCTTTTGTCTACAACAAAAAAAAAACCTACTGGTCGAGTCCATTGATCTCAGGTTTTTTCTTTATATCAATAGTTTCATTTTATATATTTTAGAAATATTTATTCAAAACAATTTTTAAATAATGTAACAGAATATCCTTGTCATTTGGGCCATGGTGTCGATCTCAACTTTAGTTCTGTTATGTCCAGAATTATTTCAGGTTTCTTTTTGGACCCGTTATTAATTTTCTTGTAATTGTGTAATGCATTAAGTAATGTCAGAATTTTTCTCTTTTTGGGCAGTATGAAGTTATTATTTTATCGCTTTGAAAACCAAATAATGTGGAAAGGCTTTGACGGTGCTTGCGATTCATAAAATGACCGAGCAAGTCCGACTTATTTTTCTAATTGTTCTTTTTTTAAATATAAATAGTGTGCAAGTGAATATGAAATAAAAAAATTATCTCAAGTTATATTTCATCCCAAGTTTTCGATTACTTTTACGAATCTCTTCACCATATTTTCGCGTTGAGTTTTCTCTCTTTCTTCTTCAGTTTTTCTTACGTAAATTCTAACTCTCAAGCATATGATGTGATGCTACCACAAATTGGCCAAAATGTATATCTTCGCGGTTTTGAAGGTATATATTGTTGAAATGGACATCTTCCCCTATAGGCTATTAATTGTTCATCTACAGTCATACGCCTACATGAAATCCGTCTGGTAGGTGATCATACATTTCAAAATACTCGCAAATCAGTTGTAATTTGTCAGCAGATCTTTCCTTTCTTCTTGCAGCTGCATTATAAAATCTAATCACTCGATGTATACTTTGAAACCTAGTGCGGCTCATAATGTCATTGAAAATTTTATTCCATCATTGTTACTTCATCTGTTAGTTTTCTGATTTATAAACTCCAATAACTATTAGTGATCCACTAAATTTTCGAAATTCATTTTGGTCAAGTGGTTTGCATTTATTTTCAAAGGCAATATATCAATCTACATGGATCCAGTTGATAATAATTTCTAAAAACAGTCTTCTAAAATAAAAAAGCAGAAGGTATACCGATTTTGATTTTTTTCACACATATTATGCTGAATTTGTCGCCCCTGTGGAGGGTTGACTGGATTTTCTGATTCTTGGATATAAAAGATAAATTTGGTTTGCTAATGGTGTTCATTTCATCCGAATCGGAATCATTAGTTGTTTATTTCTGAATTTTCCTCACTCCGTGTAACCTTAATGTCCATTTCTCGATCATTATCGCTGTTGTGTCCAATATCACTCATCTCATTCAAGACTGCCTCCAATTCTTCGGGTTTCAATTTTAGACACTAAAATACACGAACTAACATAATTAATTTTCTTCCACGTTTCACTTTCTTTTGGGGTTGGATTGGTTAATTAAAGTAACCCGTGGGTTCTTTAATATCCCCAAATGGAACCAGTGAACTTTAAGGAGAGATTTTCTTAAATTGATGGAACGGAAATATCATCCGACTATGCTAGGGGTCTATTCCTTGGGTAGAGCTTGTGAGGATTGGTCGTGGTTCTTTTTACAAAACATTATTCTCTTACTAGGGCTTGATTCTTATCAAAACAGGGGTTTAGGTGTAACGGCTACTTCGTAACCGTACCAATTTGTACATATTTTTGTTTGTTAGTGTAGCTTGAGCCCGCATGTTGTTATTTTGAAATCCAACAGTATTGATAATTTTCCAGAGCATTGTTTAATTCTGATCTATTTTTGGTACCAGGCCATGTCAGGCTAGGGTATTATTGTATTTAATGCATAGAATTTTCACTTTTAAATTCATTCGCAATTAATAGCGAAATAAAATATCGTAAATTTATACTTAAGGTTGTGATAAGAATAAATTTATGAACCTTGTACACAGATGTCATATCTTGTTAATTCACTTTTGGGTATGACGTTATGAGAAGCAGTTGGGTCTGCAGAAAATTATGAGAATTTCTTGTTGAAGTAAAAAGTTGACTGGTGCCTATATACAATTTAGAAGTGTATACTTTTTCCGAAGTACTCGGGATTGTTCAACTAGAATCTAATTATTTCTGGAGGGTCTATTATGATATTAAGCAGTGGTGCATTAGAAACTCTGGTCGACAGGTGTCGAAGAAGTAGTTGCAGATTCGCTGATTTTATAGTCTTGCGTGAGAGGTAATTAAATGATATCATAACGTAACGTATTTTGACTGGTTATGTACCGTTTAGAAATTGTATATAAAATATTAATCCCGTGATAGCACGGTAAGTTAAATTAGGAATTCTAAAGTGTGTTCATAGTTTATTTTAGGGTTTCGGCGTAAGGTTTCAGTTCGGTGTCCAGTTTTAGTTTGATGGTTCAGGTTCAGTTTCATTTTCTGCCATAAGGATTGCCTACACTTAAATATCTAAGGACTAAGATCTAAGGGATAAGAATAACTAAAACTAACAACTAAAATTACAATCTATTTACATCTGTTGGAGGATCAACGCCGTGAAGGTTTGGAGCGTAAGGTCCTAGATAGTATAAAACTGCGGTGTCGTGAGTACTAATATTAAAACACAAGGGTGCAAAATAAAACTTTAAGCGACTAATAGTCGAACTCTCATTATTTCACTAGTCACTTTACAGAGGTCCAAATTGTACTGAACACAGATAACCTATTACATAGATGTTTTATGCAAATACGCTACACCTTTGAGCAGTCACATGGTCATTTAGTTTTTCTTCTATCCCATTGAGGGTAATATTAATTCAATAGACATACGTACGCTAACATTACTTTTGTCACTGTTTGAAACTACCATTTGTACTTTGTTTTGTTGTCCATTTTGAAGCTGCAGCTGTACCATATTTTCATTATTGTTATTAGGATTTTGGTTTTAAGTGCAGTAATGGTTTATCGTAATACAGACTTTTGTTAATAAACCTTTAAGTTAATTTATTACGTAAGTAACATACTACTTTTAATTTTAACCTACCAATTTTCCTTTAACCAACCAGAAACATTCAGGTTGTGAATTATGACCATAATCCAACGCCTCTGACCAATCAGTACAAACCGTCACTTTTCATAATTCGCGACATATAATTTCGTATCACGCAAAGTGGGCTGTTACAGTTTGACAAATAAATTTTTGCTTGTCAGTGTTTGCGATAGTTAAAACGTTTAGAAAATATCTGGTAATAAAGATTTGTATAGTCGTGGGAGAAATATAGTATTCTACTCGCGAGTTACGATAATTACTCATTTGGATTATGCCACAAGCCCTTAACGAGCTCGTGATGCAAACCTTCCGAATGAGTAATGGCTATCATAACTCGCTCGTTGAATAATATACTATACACCCAATGTAATTTGTAATATAAGTTTACTACACATCAAATCTTTTCCTTTTATGTATCTTACAACATTAAGAAAATAAAGGTTTTGCTGAATGGGTTCAGATAAAGTACTGCCATATCCATAGCTCGGAATGTGGAAGTATTCATATTTAAACCTGTACTTGATTATGATAATCTGAATTATGATAATTTGTTTCCTGCTGTAGTAGATTTTTCTTCAAACTGTAAGATGGTAGTGTGCAATATTAAAAACTTGAGGTATCTAAAGAGATCGATTTTCTGTAGTACCAAATATAATATTTATTCGTTGCTGTTAAAGCGCAGGGAAGTCCTTAAAATGGTGCAATTTTAATTGGAAAGTCCGTAATTGATATTACTCCCAACAACGGGAAGTCTTTACTTCGTGTGATTCTACCAGGGAATCGCTACATTTGCATACAACCGATTTTGTCTATAAGGTAATTCTAGGCTCCAATGGACCCAGATTGTATTTAGTGATGGAAAATTTATAAAGAAAAACAATTATTGCATTAAATTAATATCATCCAAAAATTACAAAGGCACGTAAATAAATAAAGTCAAGCAGTTACAGTCAAAAAGCACTAGATATTGATATGAAAACACAATAAAATCTGATTCTGGTCCATTGGACCCGCTCAATAAACAAACGGAGAAAGCACTGAAATATTATTATTCTGATTTTGCATTTGTTCCAATTTGCCTAATGTGTCATTCACTGAAAGGGCACATCTTAGGTGGGGGAAATAAAACAAACATCCTAGAATTATAAGAAATTATCAATGCTTTGGGTGAAAGAAATGTCCATATATGACAGAATCAAACTGTAATTAAAAGAATTAAAAAATTGCATTAAGCAGTATTAAATTTTTGAATAAAGCCATTTTTATAAACATGGAAATCGATATAAAACTGCATGAAGTCCTTTTGAGGAATTGTTATTTTGGATTTGAAAAAAAAGCAGCGACAAATTCAAATTAAATGGTTTTGAAAATTAATCTTTAGGGAAAATTTTAATAACACACGAAACATTTCTCAAAATAACAAATACATCAATTAGCATTTGAAAACAAATTTTGAAAGATATGTCAAATCAGGGAATCTTGTTTAGACAATTACCAATATCTCAATATAAAAATGAATGAGAACCCAACTTATCGTAGATATTATTACAAATGAATACCGAAAATGAAACAGAACAAAATTATATTTCACTAACTATTAAAGACAGGGCCAATGCTACTAAAAACAAGCATTATTAGCAATACTATATATTATTGTGCAACAAATAATTGTTACAAAGCAAAAGTAAGTATACCTCAAAATGCAATAGTTTAATAATATAAACATATAAAAACTAATAAACTACAATTAGATTAAATTCAAAATAAGACAAAATTTGAATTAAAATCAGTCACCTTCACTACATTCAATAACATTAAGATTTTATTTCTATATACATAAATCAAGGTACCATTTAATTTAAATATTCTATAGCATAATATGCAATATTTATTAATAAATATAGATGTGCATTATATTATTAGCATACGCAGAAATAAGAATATAGAGCATACATTAGCAAATTTATTGACATAAACTAATAATCATTAAACAAATCCAAAATTCTTTGTTTTAATTGCAAGAAGCAGCTTTTGACGTAACACAGAACGACTACTATATAATGGAATATACAGACGAGAGATACAAGTATTTGCAGTTGGTAAATGGGCATCATCAGCAGGGCGTATTGTAACAGAAGGCATGGGTTGAAAACCATCTTCGCTTGCTGGTAATGCCGGTGAACCAGTCCAAAAGTATACCTAAATTTATTTAAATAAGTTTATAATGCAAGAATGCGACAAATAAATTTACTTCAGTAAGTTTATAATGCAAATATAGGACTTACCAAATCCTGACGTTCCAAATTCGTCATTTTTTCAACAATACACCATAACCAGCGCTTAAACTTAATTAGACGTTCACTACTTTCTCCAGATTCATCATTAAATGAAGTGTATGAAATTAAGACTGAAACATTAATGTCGCCTACACCATTTAGAAGAAGTCGTAAATCTTCAGCAGTAAGACCATCTAGCGAACCTTCTGGGAGAACATCAAAAACACCCAAACGTATTTGCTATACAAAGATTTTAAAAAAATTAATACTACAGAATTCAATACTCACTTCTATGGCTTTTTCATGAGCTTTTACCATTTTGAATTTTGCATATTTTCGCACATAATCATACAAATTTGAGGCATTTACTTCAATATCTCGGCCACCAGGCGTTAATTCAACGTTGCCTCCGCCCTCTTCACTGGTAACATCAAGACTAAAAACAAAATGTAAATAAAAAAAAAAGTTTTTGGATATTTTAATTACAAACATTTGCCAGAGTACAGTATTCTTTTCTATTCTTCCATGTTTGCACAACAATATAGCAATAAGAAAGGGAACAACAAAATAAATGAGATAACTAACAAACCACAACAGAAAGTTGCTGCTGCAAAAGAAAAGAATATCTCCACATGAAATATTCGACGTACATTACAATTGACCGAATGCAGAAACACACCAAGTCAGATTTTTTAGTGAAATTTTATTTTCAATTTATAAAGATACAGTATTGTTGAACATAGAAGGACTTTTAGTTCATTTGCAACACTTCATACCATATAATTCCAAGTCTTTCAATCTTTCCACTCTCATTAAAGGGACCACAGTGTTTAAGAATTAAATGCATACATGGTAGTACATGACATTAACCCTAAAAAAATAAAGAGTAAATTCTCACTCGCAAATTGAATTCAAAACACGAAACAGCAGGTGAATTAGTACTTTATGTAAAAAGAAAGACGCGTGTTCATAATGATTGCAAATAAAAACAATGATAGATTAAATGAATTATGCTCCCAAACAAATTCATTATAAAGCCAATTTTACAGCAGCCAAAACTTTTGGTGCCTATAAGTATGCTTTAAAAATATTAATAACAATTTATAATATTGAATGAATTATTAAATATTCCAACCAAGGACAAACAAAATTTGTTTCTACAAAATCTGATGGTTGATGGCTATTGTAGCATATGGCCGTAACACTAACAATAAATTTGATGCGAAAGAAATAAAATTTAATTTTGAAGGGACAAAATATATGGAGGCACTTTGTATAAAAGATTTCGTTAATAATCGTTCTTATTCGATCAAGATATTTCAAGTTTTGTTGCTATAAAAACAATTCAAATAAGCAAGTACAAATTTATACTTTTTACTACATTGTACGATAATGATGGACGATGACATTAAAAACCACAAAGTTGACATCAAAATGTGACAAACACTTGCATATACATTTTCCACAGATAAAAACGTTATAATACACTGTAAGTGTGAGAACGTGTGGTATGCATAGAGTTAACTCGAAACGTTTTAACTAGACGCTGACTGTTACAAAATATGATTTATAGTGGTAGTACAATAGATTTGTTGCATACAAGGGAAAAAGCAATAAAGTCAGTTATACAGAATTCGGTTACCTGAAACATTAAAATGTAGAGATACCCACGAACAAAACAAGGGGTTGATTCAATGACTTTTTATATGCAGGCTTGAAATAATGTTCGTTTAGAAGTAAGGTTGAAGGTACAGAAGTTCAAAAAAAATATGATGGAATTCTCTAAGGGAAATAATGTAGCAAGCGACGTAAAATATGAAATACATATGCAAGTGGCAGGGTAGTTTCAGAAATGTACAAGCAAGAATATAATGTCACCAGAACTATATGAAAACAAAAGAGGTGAGACCACACACGCCATCCTTACATTAAATTGAAACTTCGTGGCCTGTGTAGGGCAAGAGAGCTTTTTATGTTAGAAAATTGAAGGAATGATTGCAAGCAACGTTGGTGTTCTTGGAAACCTTTGAATTACAGTGTGTAGAATGTTCGTTTAGAAGGTAGAATATGCAGAAGCTCCAAGAAAAATTTGATAGCACTGCCTAAAGGAAATAAAGAGGCACGCAACATGTAAATGGTAAACTATAACTGCAAGCAGTAGGGTAGTTTCAGAAACGCACAAGCACGGATATAATGTTGGGAGAACCATTTGAAAACAAAAGCATAGGACCGAACGAGTCAGCTCTCCATTAAATTGGCACTTTGTGGCTTCTGTAGTGCAAATGGGGTTTCCAGTGTTGGAAAATTGAAAGAATGCTTGCAAGCAACATTGGCGTTCTTGGATACTCTCGAATTATGCGAGTGAGTGGATAGTTTGTACGTTTAAGAATTTTAATTATGTATTTAAAATGCTTAATGGTTGTAATTTATGTAATAAGGAATAACATTAAGGTGAAAATAATTATTGGACTAATTGGACAACTAATTACTGACAACAAGTGGAGTGAATAGTGATTTGAAATTTAGGTCAGAGGTTAGTAATGTAAAAAAACAAGTATTTTGTAAAGGACAACAAAACAGCACAAAGTAGGCACACTTAACAGTCTTTTTGTTTTTTTATAAGACATTTGTCAATGACTAAAAAATAAATTTTTTAGCTTTTAATATTTTTATTTTAGCAATACCTGGCCAGATTCGAGGTTAAGAAATTATTTTTATATTAATAGAGGTTAAGTTTAGGTTGATTTCTATTTCAATTGATAGCTTTATTTGGAAGGAGCATTTTATATTGACATATTTCTTTAATTAGGTTCAACTTTAGGATACAAAAGCAAGGAAGTTTTATGCAGAAAGTTTTCTGTATAGAAATGATATCACAGACTGTTTGGCGTCTCTTAATTTTGACAATAGGAAAAACCTTTCAGGTAAGTGTTAATGTAATGTAAAATTTTTGTATTTAAGCCTTGTTAATTATTACTTTTGTGTTCTCTACTTTCTTTAGTTTTTTATCCATACGAACTCACCTCCACACCACTACAGTTAGCTAACGCACCCTTATATTGTTACAGGATCTTCACTTCTTGAGGACAAAACAAAATATAATTTATTTAATGTGTATTTCAAAACTACAATTCAGTAAGGGAGATGGATATTAAGGATCAACTATTTCAAGTTACCACATTATTGCAAACGTTTACAAATAAGAATTCTGTGCAACATACATGGAATAATAGCTAAGAGGGTTAAATGAACAAAGTTTTAATTTAGGATAAAATACTTCGAAAACTTACTATGCAAACATCAGTGGCAATGAGCGTGGAATATTAGAGTTAATTTTTCTAAACTAACAGTCATCTCCAATTAAGAAAAATCACTAGTCAGGAAAAAACATGTTTTAAATTTAAAGTTTGAGACATTCGCTTAGAAATAATTATAATTACATTTCATTTTAGTAATTTCTGTATACATAAAGTCCACCAATAAAATTGGGTTATTCTCTTCAAGAAATATAAATTTTAGGCTTCTATAAATTCTAATTTCAGAAAGAAATATTTGGCATAATATTCAATTCGTAGTCAAAAATTCTTGTTAGTTTTTGTAAAAAAAGATTAGGCATGATGTCATCTTGGCAATTAATATAGTTTGATTTGTTTTGTCTATAAAATATAGAATGGCGCCTGTGATCTGTCTAAGAAAAAAACTGGTCATATGCAGTTTTGTGCCAATTCAGATTTAATATACAATCCGAAATATGCAAGTTAAAATGATATAAGGCATAAATAGGCATAACAACCTTTAAAAGAAATCCCATTTTGATCAATACGTCCGAAGTGTGACGAGAAAGCCTCTGTAGTTTCAAAAACAGCAATTTCTTTGTTCAAAGTAAGACTCCGTTTCTAACATCCAGACTCTCAACAGGTCGCTTTGGTAGGGTAAATACCTTGAGTAGAAGGTCGTGCTCTAAGCCAAGTGACTTTAAATGGTTGGATGATCCCCTACCAAGGGGCTCGGATCCTTTTTTTAGGAGCAGATTGGTCCCTAATGATTCCACCTCTGGATGGAAATTAAGTTGAGATGTCTAAGCATTGATAGAGGAAAAGAAAACATCCCAATGGTAATTTAAAAATCAAATCCATAAGGAAAAAAGCTGAAACTATACTGGTGGAAAAGGTTAGTGCTTGAATGTATTAACTAACGTACTTACAAGTGCATCTGTGATTAGATTAAGTTTTAGCTAATAGGTTTCCATTTTAATCAGTAGATTTAGGATATATGAGACTTTTCATATTTCTGTAAGTTAGAACTGTGTGAATGCACATGTCATAGAATTAATAAGTTGTAGTAAATTTTGTAAAGAGTGTATATTTATTTCTGTTCATTATTGTAAATGGAATAGTAACAGTTTTGCCAAAATAAATTAACTTGTGAATTTGGTTTGAAGAGTGATTAAATATTTTCGGTATTATTTAACATTTACTTTTCAGAAATTTTCATGGCAGTAGTCATAAATAGGTCTACGTGGTTAGTTAGGATTTAAAATAAAGTTTGTTTCAATGATTTTCCAGATATATTTGTAAGCCAAAATCACAATCTTGATTTCAAGGTTTTGGGCATTCCCTTATGTTATTCATTCTAGGGCTTTTACCCAGCATCCTTGAAAGATTAGGTAGAGTCCAGGTGTTGTGTGTGGCATGTCGCTAGTGCTTACATTAATAGTTCATAACTATACATCGCATGACAGCGGTATATACAGTACGATGATATAGTTAGTCTGTCTAGTATGTATGCTTGCTGTAGATGTATCTGTCCTTGGTAAATATCTATTATACTATCCCCTGTCTTCAATTAACCAACTGAGAACTGCATGTATTAATCTCGTAATAAATATTTCCAGTTATCATGAATGCACAACAAGAAAATATTTCTCGATCAAGACCACATTTCATACTCAATAGCATTCTAGAACCCTCGTCAAACACTTACACCACCCGTCCCACTGACTTAGTCGGCAGAACAATCAACTTATGTTGTTCGAATAGTCGAGGTTTTCGGTATTTTACCAGCACGGAATTTTCGGTGAATTACCTGTTAGATATTCAAAGAATCAAAAACTGTACGTAACAAACTGACAATAAAACAAAATACTTGCATGACAAAATTGCAACTTTACAATAAAAGATTAATATTATCACAATATATTCATGAAAAACTGTAACTTAACTTTTGGATTGATTAAAGTTGACATACATTACTATACTTTCACAAGAGAATAACGCGATGAGAAGCATAAGGAATAAAAATCCTCAATTTCATTGGTTGAACACTGCTTTGAATTTTATGATTATGGAACAGGTTGTGACAAAAATATTACCGACGGATATTCATTTTAACTTCCCATAAATTTTAATTTCGATTAATATTGTAAAGGATCACCTGCCACTAAGTCAATAAAGTAGAAGTTGGCGAAAGGAGTACAACAAAGTTCTTCAGTAGTTAGAAAAATCTACCGATGTGGAACTTTGTAGTAACGGGCAACGAAGTAATGTTTATTAATTTTCGTGAAACATACCGGTAACGAACTTAACATAAATTGCTCGTCATAACCCATCAAAAAAGATTTACCAGACATGTATTTCTGACACAGTTCTTTGTAATATATGAAGTATAGCATACACTTTCCAGATACTTCTATTTTGTTAGGTTAAACTGTTATAAGAAATTAGCTTAAATGCAAAATTAAACTTTTTTTAGAACAATTACTTTATTCTTTTAAGTAATATTTTGTCTGCAAATTTAATGTTTATTTGAAGTACCCACCCAACAAATATATCATTTAAAACGTGACACTTTTTATATTTTATGATTCCGTGACTCCTGTCCTGTTCAGCTTCATTATTCTTAACAAGTTGTACTAATTAGTTGCTTAAAAAGCATAATTTTTTTCCAAATGAAAAAGGAAAGGTTTACTTTTTGTATTCATAATAGATGTTGCCATAAAAACTATGAACATTAAATGTCAAATTCAATCCAGTGCATATGTACTTATGAGTACTGATAGTTTCACACATTAACGTAAATTTTTCATTTGACATTTGACGTTCATTGCATTTTTATCACAACTGCTATTTTGGATACAAAGAGTGAACCTTTTCTTTTAATGTTTTAATAAAATTTGGCGATATTTGAGTAAGTCATTTGCACAAAATCTACTTACAAGAAATAAATTTGTGATTATGGGCAAAGCGGCACGGTCATTCATAAACCCCAAAAGAAACCAAGCCAGTGGCATACAATTTGTGTGTGAAACAAGTCGAAGCAATTAGTAAGACCGCAACTATAAAGCAGACTGAAATAGAACATGGTATTGGCCAAAGCACTTGTTAAATTTATTTTGAACATCCCGTACATTTTTTTTCTGTTAATAAGAAATACGCGGACTAATAATTTGCAACTCAAATCCCTTTGGCGTTAAAAACGAAAATTAATTCAGTAAATTAAAATAATCCTTTCACGTGTTAATTCATTTATCTACTTGTATAAATTCGATTCCTATTGGTACACCCTAGAGCCTAATGAATAATAAATACTCCTACGAATTCATCAACGCAAAGTTTATGCTACAATTAAACAGACAATAACTGGTTCTAGGTAACTGATAATTGACTCTTATGTGTTTTCCATTGAAAGCTTCGTCGAATTAAAGCAGCATATTATCCCAATAAACAGTGTTTTTCCAATTTTATTTCCTTAACAAAATATTACTTTGAGCTTTGGTCATTAGTGAAACGAAATTAATATTCACTTGCTCTTCAATCTACACAACGAAAACACATGTAGAATGGTTGGTTGTTTCCGCTTTTCTGTATGAAAAGTTCGCGCACGCCTTACAGCGTGATGCATATTTATGGGTTTTATAAAATTGTACTTTTCGACCACAATAAATTAATATTATTTATAATTACTATAGCTACTTCCAGTGACCCTTAAAGCCACAATGAATGGTCGCCCCTTGTTGTGATGGGAGGACCACCCCCCAAGGTGAAATTACGCGCACCTCTGATTCACACCGTTTTTACAGACAGTAGAAGCCAACCCGACGGTGGTGACTCGAGGGTGAGTGTTTATACACTAATTTTCTTATATGGGTACCCGGTAGTTGTTGGAAACAACATATTTACACGGGTCTCAGGATGCATCATCTTGTTGGTGGTAAAATGACGTCGTTTGTAAGTGCGAGGATATTATAATGTTTACTGATTTCTTTATTAGGCTAATTTTATGTATAGAATTCCGTACTTACAATGCTGATTTCGAGCTGTGATTTTTAGTGGGGTAATTTTGTTCCTTTTTCTTGTTTGAAGATTAATATAAGGGGTGACCTAAAAACTGCATATCGCCAAGTTAAGAATGATTCTTTTTTTTTTATTCGTAAATATGTATATTGTGTACCTACGAATTGTTCATTTTTGGTACTATTGCGTTTTGTATATAATTTTGTTTTTTTAAATTAGAGGTTTTTAGTTTGTAAATGTTTGATTGTGCATGAGTGAGTATATTTTTATTTCAGGCCTCCCTTAATTTTTTTGTAGGTATAATACCCCGTCCACTGGCCGATTGAGCCCGGTCAATTTCTTCTTTTTCTTCCTCGTTTTTAGACTACGTTGCTGAACGTAGCACACTGTGTGGAACATCATCAAAGAAATTGAAGAGACTGGTACTTGTAATATCTATTGAAACAAAAATGCGCCCGATGATCTACAAAAACTTGTCAAAATGGATATTCTAGCAATTCAAAGATATGTTCATTCCTTCTACTTTCGTAATGAGTTGCCGACTATTCAAAAGATGTTGCACGAAATTCAAATGATGATTTGTTATCAAACCTTAGTCGTTCATTGCTTTATCAAATCATCCAAAAAGTTCGATTTAAGTATGATCATGGAAATCTGTATTGGTTGAAAAGCATGTAATTGTTCTTTGGAGAAGAAACTATTGAACATTAATAAGACAATACTGAAAAAAAACGTAAAGTGTATCATTTAAATTAAACTTGGGTGAATGTAAGACATGTTAAAAATAAAGTTTGGCATGATACCACAATTAAAACACCAGGCAAACAGCTATTGAAGATTTGTCAATGACGATGAAATATTCCTAGGGAAAAAGCGAAAGGTTAATTGTAACGCACATTGGTAGTGAAAGGATTTGTAAATCAAGAACTTTTACTTTACAATCGCTGTTTTATTTCTTGATTTTATTAAATGAATTTTAGGGGACTACCATGTAGACATGAGTGGTGAAGCTTTAAGCAATGGCTGCAGGAAAGTTTGCAAACTTTGGAAGTTGACTATGTGATAGTAATGGATAATGCACCTTATCGTAGTGCAAAGTCAAATGAAATCCTTACATAATACTGGAAAAAGGCAGATATGGATTGGCGTGTAAAGAAATTCAAATTGAAAATCAGTATCTAAAGTTTCAGTTATCAAAATTGGTTAAGTAGTACCGCATTTTGTATCTCACAAATGTATGTTATTAATGAATAATGCTGTGGTTATCCATTCCACTGCAGTTTAAATACTATAGAATTAATATGGGTTAACGTAAAATTGCGTTGCTACACTATCACTACATTCAAATTAAATGAAGTAAAAACTAGGCTTCAAGTTGACTGTGTGGAAAACACTACCTACTTATATTGATAATGAAAAGAATACTGATTTCCTTTCTGACAACACTTTACTCGCAATCAGTTGTGATTTTACAGTAATTAAAAGTAAATCGAGACGGTGATAAAGTTTACAATATATGAAGGAATGTATTTGAAATGATTTTACACCCACTACAAAAATCTGTCGACCGAGACGGAGAAGAAAAATACATGCTTACATAATTTTGAATGTGCACTACAAGAACCAGCTAATAGCATTATGTAATATAAAAAGATCATAACAAATAATTATACCAACTTTTAAAATAAGTATGTAATGTGGCAGTCTTGACGTATTACTCATAGTTCTATTCTTCAATGTAATTTTCATATTTTCTAAACATTATTTGCAAAGTTTAAATGTTCAAGATACATTGTTGCGTTGAAAATACTTTATTGTATCCCCAGATAAAAAATTTAAAAGTGTTAATTATGTATAGTGACCTTGGTGACTAATTTTCAATCCAGCATTGTTTTCAAATTGTCTAAAAAAATCTTGTCAATGACATTGTAGAATGCCGTCTTGGAGGAAATACTGCAAGCCTGTAAACTTTAAAAAGTAGAAAATGATCTAAATATTACAAAAGTTGAATTTTTAATATGCGAGGATAAGCTTGCGTTGTAAAATTTGTATCAAGGAAAATAAACCAACCACTTCTAACGACAAATAAATTCCAAACCATTCTACCTTGTTTCACAATGAAAGTGGTTATTTCTGATATCTACTTATTATGTATGTTGAAGATAAATCATCTATTATTTGTGAAGTGGCTTTTATCACACCATGATACTTTATAGGAGTAATCGATGACTCCACGTATTAAGTCTAATTATTATTAAAAACATAAATCAAGAGATCGATGTATACCATTTTTCTAATTTTAGGCCAACAATAACTGTTTTAAAATTAACCGAAAAGAGGTGTAACAAATGACAATTTAAACACACTCCCTAAACAAGCTTGCTTGTTATAATTCAAAAATTATCATAGACGAAAAAATTGTGTTCCAATTGTTACATGCTAAATTGCTCCTCAATTTATTTTCATAAATAATTAATTTGGATTATTACACATATTGTGCATGATATATTTTTTGTAAAATGGATCCCGATGATTCCCTGTGATATTTTAGGGGAATAGCTTGTTAATAAAATTATCGGTCAAAATCGTATCCTTAAAAACAAATTAATAACTAAGTAAATTAAATTAGGTGTTCAAATTGTCCTCCACTTATAATTTGATAATAACCCAACCACGTTACAAAACCCCTAAGAGAACTCAAAAAATTCAACGCTCACATGGAGACAGTGAGTTCGTTGATAATTATTTCAAGGACAAACAAACATTACTCATTTGTACAGATGAAAGTAATCACGATGTCATCTCTTTGGGATGACTGCCTTATAGAATAGCCATATGTCGACTTTAATTGCATCAATATAGAAATGCCTGAAAGCGATATAGTGCTAGTACTATAATGACGAATAATTCATTCTTTGGTAGTGTTATAAGACAGATTAAAGTTCATTTTTAAACGTCAATACTCAAGCAATTAAGAGCTAAGAAAATTATGAATACATGAAATTATAAACTGTAAGTACGTAAAGCTCCGAAGTAGTCCTCTTCCGGAGATCCGAATAGCGGACTATTTTAACTCAGGAATTTTTTACCTCAGAGGATGGCATCATCTTAAATATCAATTTAAGTATGCTGTGTACTTGAGAGGTAATGTGAGTTTCCCGTTGCCTTCCACATCACAGTGGTGTGTCTTAGAATGCCACATCGGACCCCGATGATCTCTGCCACTCTAAGTACCGAAAAAACTGCTGCCTCCTTAGTCTGGTTTCTCACTAAAGACCCCACTAATTTGGTTAAACCTATAGTTCGACTCTTTAGATCACTGGAACTCCGAAGCCGTTCTACCCGTTCCAGTAATCTAGAACTTTTACAAGGTGCAGGTCCATTGAGAATGGATATATTTTGTATAGCAAGTATATTAGTAATAATCACGTTGTTATGGTAACACTGATAGTTGCCTAGCATATGAACTACTAATTTGAGAAGGGAGTGGACAGTTGGGTGATCTCGTCCTTGTTTAAGTGAGGTCTAGATGTCCGGAAAAGCATTTTCCTGGAAAATACTATAAGTATATGTGTAGTATCAACTCGTTAAGGTTCTTGAAGCAGACAAATCAATGGTTAATATTCAGTATGATAATATTACAAACTAATTTATTTATTGCAGCACATAGATTAGGATAATAAAATGTAGGCTCAAGTAATGGACGTTAAAGTTGGAAGGTCCTGTTTCCATAACAGAATAGTTGATCGACGAAATTATGATTTCACTAGTCGTAGGAAAAAGAGGGAAGCCACGTGATATGATATCCACCTAACTTTTATATTACTGCTATTATTCTTTAACTGTTGGCATGACCAATGGAACAAAAGTTTATAAATCGATAACGTAACTTAAACTAAATGTGTACAGCACTAAATTACTACGACTATAACACTACAATAACTATGCGTGCATGTGACGCGTGAGTGATGTAAAAGACCGAGACACAGACAATGTACATGTGACACCGACTGTATTCTTACGAAACACTGCCGAAATCACTGGCACTGAAGCCTTAACAGCAGTTATTTGGAATAGTAGACAATGGTTTTACTTATTGTTTGAGAAGAAATGAACTTAAAATCTTGCTGCTATAACAAGTTAAAATTACTACCTGTTTGTTTAGAATTTCCAAGGAGTAAGTTTGTTTTTATGGCTACCCTTTGAAACAGCTGTGGTTAATTTTATTTGATCAACTACAATGTAAATGTTTACTAATGTAGAATATATTTAAAGCATGTTGTAAAACAAACCACCGTTTTGATTTGGGTTTGTTTGTAATTTCGCTTCATGTTCTTTTAATAACAAAATTAAATAGTTTCGGAAATAAAATTAGAATCTTTTAAATTTTGTTTTACACAGATTGCAATGTTTTCATGTTTATTTATTTATTTTCAATCGACACACAGATAATAATAATTCAATTATGGAGTCACAATAAACTATAAACACATACAAAATAACGAACTATCAAATTATATAATAAAAAATTATTGAAGTCAAAATCATAATAATTAATTGTGATACCAAATACAATACGGACTGACAATGTAATCACATATAATCAACTAAATTATGGACTAAACATTAAGTAATAAACAATAGATACATTATAGTTATACAGGTATAACAGCCACAGTAAGGGTTTCTCTACACAGACGAAGTAAAGGAGCCAAGATATCCAAATCGTTAGATAAGTTATTAAAAGAGAGGGACATTCTGAAGATTGGAGAGTTCGTATAGGTGTTAATTGTAGCAAAATGTAAGTGAAAGGCAGAAGTATTCCTACTTAACTATGCAGATTTATGAAAGACAGATTAATTGAATCATCAAGATGGTTGTTTACGAGTTTGTATAGATGCATTATATCCAGTATCACTCTCCACGAATGTAAGGATGGAACACTAAATTCTGAGACAAGGCCCGAGTAAGGATAACCACGAAGAGGATAAAGCTTATGCTTTTTGTAATATAAAATTTCAGAAATTTTCTTTGAACTTTCTCTATTCTAAGAGAGGTTTTTTTATAGAAAGACGACCACATAAGGGAACCATATTCCAACATACTACGAACTAAAGCGAGATATAGAGTTCTAAGACAATCGATGTCGGTGAACAATGATGTGCTACGGATCAGGAAACCTAATGTCTGTAATGATTGTTTAACTATACTATCTACATGGTGCTCAAACGAAAGGTTGGGATTAAATGTTATACCCAAGTCCTTAACAAATGATACACGTGAAATTTTAGTATTTCCTATTGCTGTACGACATTACTACACATTTATCGATATTAAGAGATAAACTATTTGATGAACACCACTGAAGTCGAGATATGTCTACTTGAAGCAATTGACAATCATGGATAGAATCTTAAGGTCATCAGCAAAGAGTAAATTTCTACTTGAAATAAAACTGGTGATATCATTAATAAAAAAAAAAATAGTAGCGGTCCAAGTACAGACCTTTGAGGTAAATTGAAAAGGGGATATGGTTTAGACTCGAAGCTATTTACATCAACATATTGTAACCGATTTAATTTATGTAGCAGAATGTCATGACGGAGGAGGTCGAAAGCTTTAGTGAAGTCAAAATATATGACGTCACATTGCGATATAGAATTTAAACAATCTGACACAATCTGGGTAATGAAAGATAGATTGGTTACAGTGGAGCGCCGTCTAACAAAACCATATTGAAATTCTGATATGAGGTTTGAGATTTGGGGGTAGAGAGAATAAGAAAATTATATACTCCAAATTTTTGGCAACATTAGATATAATAGAAATAGGACGATAGCTTGCGATTGAAGATGTGTCACCTTTCTTAAAAACTGGATGAACATAGGATATTTTCCACATGTCAGGGAATACAGCTTTTGTGAGGCACAAATTGAACATGTGGGCCAGACTGGTGCTAATAATATAGGCAGTATCTTTCAAGACAACAGCAGGTATGCTGTCGGGACCATAAGAAAATGAGTTTGGTAATTTTTTACAAGTGTGAATAACTGCATCTTCAGTAACAGTCGATATGTCTATGACAGAGCTGATATTATACGGATATATTAGATCTAACACAACAGATGGCGGAGAGATGCAACATGAGGCGAAATACGATGCAAATGCATCACATATACTTTCTGGACTACAGCATTCACGGTCATTCATCTTAAATACTTTTGCAACAGCAGATTTCCGCTTTTCTTTATAGAAACTCCAGCATTTTTTGGGATCATTTTTTAATGCAGCTTGAACACCCTTAATATGGACAAAATACGCACTTTTAATAGAACACTTTAGATGTGCACAAAGTTCCTTAAATTTGCTATTAAGGAATTTGGAGTAATTAGACCTATGAGCAAGAGAATGACAGTATCCTTTCTTTCCGAGGCCAGAGATGATATCCCTCGTGTACCACGTGAGATAGTGTGATTTCTTACGAATAAGCTTGGGAGTGGAAATGGCAAAGATACTTATTGGTAAACATGTTTATAGCTTCAATCGAATCTTGGATTAGTAAAATATCCTGCCAAGAGGTGTTTCTTACAAGGCCATACATATGAGTAAAGTTAGCCTTTCTGGTTATATATAGCAGAGCATGGTTTTCTTGTACTAGAGCTAAAACTATTAGCAGGAAGATTAGTGAACAAGGAAAGGACCAATGCAGGATGATATGAGTCTTCCGAAACTACCGGAATACTGCTCTTGACAATATCCTTAAAAATGTCACGTGAATGAAATCGTACAAATAAAAGATCAAGCATGGTCCCTTTACAGTTAAAAATGGAATTTACCTATGCATAGATTGAAAGTCACACAGTAAAATAGCATTTTTAGAAGCTGTCACTTTGGTATTATTGGAAAAATCAGGTACATTGAAATTACCAGACAAGATTATGATGAAGTCATTATTTGTGAAACCATTAGACAAGAGACAAATGTCTGAAACAACTTGCTCAAACATTGCATTAGGTTTGATCATGGCTGAGATATCAAACTTATCTTTATCAAACGTATTGTGCAGCAACTGACCACACCCGTGACCCTGACTATCACTCTGAAATATGGTTTTCGATTTGCCTGGTATGGGGATTATGCCTGTTGGACAACAGCGCACTCTACCGGGTTAACAATCACATTAGGTATAATAGCTCTAGTAAGAGAGAATCAATAATGCCAGCAATAGATCAGGGTAAGTTGGATTTAGTAAGAGTTTGATTAGGGGTGGCAGTAGATCTCTTTGTGTACATAGGTAAATGGCCATACATAATTTCGAACCACTCATCTGAGAAAGTGTTGTTAGAATCAGAATGTTTAGTTGGTTTAAATAAGCAAGGTTAACATGCTTTTTGGTGTCATCTATTACTATTTTCTATTATGTTTGTAATCTTGGAGGTTATGCCTAAGTTATAATAAAATTGTTTATCGCTAAAACTTGATGTTATAATGCAATATTATAGAATCCAATAAAACTTGATTTAATTGTTGTTTAAAGAAAGACAATTTTCACAAATACTGTCAATTCCTTATAAAACATATTATATATTTTAATTCTTAGTATTAAAATATTAATGATCCATTTTTGGGCTTAAATTTTTAAATTGCAAACTAAATAACACAATCTTCTAAAATTAATATTCGCTTGTAAATACAGGTACATAAGACCTTTTTCTCAAATATTGAGCTGTTTTTGTAAAAAAGTTCATCAAATTTATACGAATTGTTAGTGATGTACAAAACTTTGATTGAAACTATTTTTTATTAAACTTTTGAGAAAAACTAGGTACTTGGATACATAAGTTGTCTCAAAGAGTTTGGGTTAAAAAGGGAGACGATAATATTAAAAAAAAGTAAGGTCTTACTATCCGATTAGAGGATTATCTCCTTTTGAATTATGCAGAGCAGGGTGCCTTGACTTAAACAAAAAAAAAAAGCTATATGGGGAAATATACGAGGAAACAATAGAAATATTTTATACATATGTTTGTTTGAATATTTTTAAGTAACATTGTGAGATACAACCTGTAGTCTCGAATTATATTTAATTGTAGAATTTTCTTATGGTTTTCATGGTACAATTGTTTATCGAGTATTACCTTTGGTTGTGAGAAGTATTTATTTAGGCAATGATTTCAAACTGGTCCTAAAGATTTTTGTGTCTTACCAGAGAGTGTTTTCCATTGTTTTGGTTTAATTTTTAAATATGCAGTGGTGGCCTTTTCCCTTTCCAATCGTCCCTGTTTTTTTGTTAATTCAACATTAAAGTATTAAATAAAACCCCACGTTCATTCTATTTTTTTTTTCGTATGCTCAATGCCTCTTACGAGTTAGTCCGATTGGCGTGTTGTGGCTTGTCTACCTTTTAAAATTATACCTGTGCCCACTTTTTTGAGTTGAAACAACATTATTGTAAGAAGTTATCATATTTTATAAGTGTGAAAATAGCAGAAATAAAGAAACATTAATATACATAAAATAGTTTTTTCTGTGGATTTGAATGCCTCATGCACAACTTATTTGGAATTAGCTTTAAAAGAGCAACAACGATACTTACCTAAAAGTAAGCTCTAAAGTGGAAAACATGCTTTCTGGATCTTTTGTCTCTGAATCTAGTACCAACTGCCTGAGAGATTCATAAACAATTTGATCAAAAAATGCAAGATCATGAAATCTAATTTGTCTTCCCAAAATTGATTTTAGCACATTCCTAGTTAAGAAAATAGGGCATAATTCATTTTGTAATAAACATAAACCTAATATCCTAAAAATAAACTATTAGATGAAGTTACTATAATCAAAGCAAATACCTTCCAACATTTCTAAAAGCATTAAGTCTTTCATAAGTGGCCTTGCCCTGTCTAGGTGAATAAAAGCCTCGCTTTCCGGGAGAATAAAATAAAGGATAGCTATCATCCTCTTCATTCGACATTTCTTCATGCGTTGAAGTCTCACCATGATTGATCTGATTACAAGTTTTACGGGTACTGCCTTTATCAGCCAACGAAAATACATCCAACTCTACAAAATAAATAAAAATACAATAAAACATATAGTAAGTTATTACCTAGTAAGGCTTCAGAATTTAGTTCGTGAGAATGAATTACAATCATTTCAACAGCTTCCTCTACTTTTGCACGAAGCGATTCATCAGATGCAAGCAATAATAATAACTGGGCAGGTGATAATTCCAAAAGCATACCTGTTATTCTTGTTGCATATGTTGGGTGTAAACGAAACACCTAAAAATGAAAAATCATCTAACTTGTCAACAATATATATTCACAATTACTTTAGGATAAAGACGATCTCCAAGTTGTTGTTGGTGTGAAGATAAATGTTCATTACGCATAGCATTTGATGATCCTCCACCATTATCTATAATAAAAATTATTAAAAGCAGTACAAAAAACAATCAGAAATACTCGAAGAAATATCAGATATTAAACTTTCAACAATTAGCGGTTCAATTGGAGCAAATGATCTAGCCTCAGGATTCATTACTCGTCTATGATCTCGATTTCTTAAATTACCACTTCTAGGCGGATTTCGTCTTAATACTTCGCGATCTCTACGTATACGTTGCAGAACATTATAAGGTGCATATTTACTATTTCCAACTTGTGCTGATTCTAGATTTGGCAACTCCTCATTAGCCAAAAGAGCCTACAGTTTTTTATGATTACTCATATACATCAGCTATAATATTGATATACAAACCTCAGCTATTGCAGTATAGAAGCTACGTGCTACACCAGAGCCTTCACCTGGCTCATCTTTAAATGTAACTTTAACCCTGTTTACAGCAAGTGGTGGTTGAGATGCTGAAGAACGACGATTATTATTATTATACTGTGTATTCAGTTCTTTAAATGTTTGAAGCAGCAATTGAACTCGATCTCGTTCCATCTGGAAATGATTAGTCAAAACAACAAAATACAGAATTGTTACAAAAACCTTAGATAGCGTCAGATCACGTTGTTGATTGTTACGCAACTTTTCCATGTCTCTTCGAAATTTTGCTTCCTTTACAGGAAATCCACCTAACTCAGATACAACTGAACCTGGTTCTAATCCAACATCCTCCATAAAAACACGTCCAAATAAATCCAAGGATAAACGCCAACGACCTAAGAGAAGATCATGAGATACAACCTGGCCTATAGTAGGTCTATCAATAAGGAAATTGGAAGGTGATGTAGCTGCCATGCTTGCAGGTATTTCTTGATTCTCATGAGTCTCTGTCTGTTGATTATCAACGGATATAATATCAATATCATCTGATTTGGCTTCTTGATAATTACTCTAAAACAGAAAAATCATTTATACATCAAAATTATTTCTAGAGTATGGCATATTAGTGTCCGCATTAGTATATCCATTAATAAAAATTATAAAGTACAACAATATTGTAAAGTAAAGTTAAAGATTGATGATCAGTGCTAAGATTCAAAGAAGTCTATTAAATTTACATTTGAAGAAGGAAAATATTCGAGAAAGACAACTGTAATATTACTTCACACTACATAAGTTTGCATGACATACTTCTATTTTAAATAAAAACACCTACAATTTTGGAGCTGTATTAGAAAAGCATAATTGCTTAGTAGAAAAAATTACTTTGAACAGATACAACAAAAATAAAAATTGGAAAAGAAATCACTGCTAGTTTTTTTTTGTTTATTCATATTATAAAGAGAAAAACAAGTTTTTTCTGATGAGCAAAAAATTACCAGATGAACCTGGTGATTTACAAATCAGAAAAAACTGTTTTTCTATGCATAATGTATAAATGCATTAATCAATAATAGTTGGCTGTGAATAAAAGCAAGTTGACAAACCTCCAGTCTGTTATAAATAAGTAATAAGAATGTGTCAATACAGTCGGCAGTAAAGAAAAACATATTAATAAATGCCAAGTTTATTATAAATAAAGTATTGCTCATACTTGTTTTTATAAATATGAACATTCCAAGAGAAATTGTAGATGCAATAGCTGCCGCTACTGTAAGTTTGATCCTCCAAAAGTTTGCAGGTAGATTTGAAAGTATACAAAAGTCAACGATTGGCAAATGAAAAAGAAAAAGTAAAGAGATAATATCGACGTGTATTGCAGAAAACAATACTGAAGTAGGTTCTACTCTAGTCTCAATTTTCGATGCTCAAAAAGTGTCTACTGACAAAATAGAACGTCGACATTGAAAAGTATATATATAAAATAATCCAAGTTTCTCATATCGATAATGTTACTAAACTTTGCAGGTATCCAAAAATTAAAGCATACTAAAATCGAAAAGCATTGTCTGCAAACCGAAAAAATCTCATTTATTGGTGAGCAAGTAACAAATTCCTAATGGAGCAGACATTACAAATGGTTATTCATTAAGCTACTAATAATATGACGTTTAAAAATTTAATGCTGAATTTTCTCTATACTATACAATTTAATCAAGCCAACAGTGGATAATATTCAAGATATGGACACATTATTATACGTAATACTAGACGATACAAAAACACATAAACAAGATCATTCACAATAGCAGGAACACCTCTTAAACTTCCGAATTTCTGCCAGGTTACTTGAATTAAGGCTCAGACTCGTGAAAACCAATTGGATTTTCTTAACCTACCGAAACAAGAAGTGCTTTATGCAGCCAGAAGACATTCGTACATTTTATAAAGTACTCAAGAGAGTATCTAGAATTTTCAACCTGCCAGAATATCAACTATACACTGGCCACTACCTATGTCATATTTCAGCGTCTTTTGTTATTGAGAGTGGAGGCAATTTATTGCAATTGAAAAGGCATGGTGGGTGAAAAAGTTCCACCATTGCCAAGAATTACACTGCAGGATCAATGGCGAACAAGTTTCAAGATTTTCGACAATTGTTGACACGTTTATATAAAGAAGAACAATCTAGTTTAAGTAACAACTATAATAAAGAAACGAATATTAAAAACCTATAAAATGTAATATTAACAGCAATTCCACCCGTATGCACTACGTTAAAGTTTACAAAGACTTATAAATCATTGGTTTTTTTTCATAGCTAGTAAGGACAAATTTACCCTAGTAGGTAAGAAAACAACTTGTCTCTGTCACAATGGTCAATAAAACAGACATCAACTTTACATGATGGTAACAGGAAAAGATATAATGAATCTCTATGCAATGCCTTTAAAAAATACTATAGATCCCTATATTCAAAACAAAGTTATAATCATTAGAAATTATTTGGTAATTATCCTGAAGTTTGTAACTTAATTCTCGTTAGTTATAACTAAATAAAGTTGTAAAGGTTGCATAGTCCAACACATTTTGAAAAGTTTAATAATTACTGGTGTTCAAATTTTGTATCATAATTTATATTTTGGGGTCACTTAATGAAAGATTCTGTGCTCTATTACAATACATTATTATCCAAATATTTTTGCGATAACTGCAAATTAATTAATTTAAATGGCCATTTTAATATTCCATAGTGCAGTTGGCAATGCCACAGAGTATTGCCATAAAAGTTATATATCCACAAAAACAATTCAAAATTATTCGGCAGTGCCACAGAGTATTGTCATAAAAATTATATATTCATGAAGACAAATCAGAATGGTACTTGCTTAGAATCTGCAATCTTTGCAGAATTTTTATGAAATTTGCAACCAAAACCAGTAAGAGACCATTTCTTGCGGTATTAGTATCAAATTCGCCAATACGTGGTCGAGTCACCGAGTCAAATTGCGGTACCATAAGACACAAATAGTATTACAAACAAATAGTTACAAAAACCTAAAGTGTAGTCTAGAACGTAAGCACCCTACGACATCTTTGAAACTCACCTAAGTCAGGTAGTGTAACTTATATGAAAAACCTAATTGATTTATTTCAATACAAATGAGGAATTGAAATAGGGAAAATATGAATAAATAATTACTTGAAATTGAGTTTAGTAATTAAACTATTTATAATTAGTTCCTAACCACAATTAAATTACAGGCATTTGTGGCTCAATTATAGGGAACAGTGAAATACAAATTGGAAGTTACAGGTTTAAATGAAATCACGGACAGAATTTAAACTCGAATTTGGCACATTATCTCACAAATGAAAATGGTTTTGCATTAACTTGTGTACAGGATGGACAGATTTCGATGGGATTACACGATGTCTCGCTAACTACTAGCGTTGGAGCAAAATTCTTCAAGTAGCATTAGGCCAACTTTTTGAGACAAATTAAATTGCAAAAACAAAAATTTGTTATTTTTTTTTCATTTTGGATATAGCGACCAAAATTGATTCTTTCCAAATTTTATTGATGTTGGTCCATTATAGTTAAATTTAAGCAAAACCGTTAATAAAAGACAAAAAAGATTTAAAGATGTACAATATATGTGGTGTTTAGAGGTTCATACTATGTAAATTAATCTTAGTTTTAAGGTAAGAAAATCTATATATGAAAGCTATTTCAATATAAATTAATTATAGAAAATATTGAAAAAGATCGCATAAAAACGATTGAAACATTTGGAATATGAAATAAAAGTATTTTAAATTAATTTAATAAGACCTAATCCCAAAAACTTGAAGCAAAGATTTATCATAAAGTGAATGTCAAGAATAAAACGTCTCTCTCTCCCCCCTCTCGCTCGCCCCTAAACCTAAGAACTGGAAGCAAAGATTTATCATAAAGTGAAGGTCAAGAATAAAACGTGTCTCTCTCTTTCTCTCGTGCTCTCTCTCTCGCCCCCTTATCTCTCTCCTCTCTCTCTCGCCCCCTCCCCCCTAAACCTAAACCCAAGAACTTGAAGCAAAGATTTATCATAAATTGAAGGTCAAGAATAAAACATGCATCTCTCTCTCTCTTTCCCTCCCGCTCTCTCTCTCCTCTCTCCCCCCTCTAACCTAAACCCAAGAACTTGAAGCAAAGATTTATCATAAAGTGAAGGTCAAGAATAAAACGTGTTTCTCTCCCTCTCCTTTCTCTCCCCCCCATCTCATGTCTCTCCGCCCCTCCCTTGCTTACCCCCTCTCTCTTTCCATCCCCCCTCTCGCCCCTCTCTCTCCCAACCTCCCAACAAAACACTACCAAATTTGGAGAAATTCAATTTTGGTCCCTGCATCAAAAATGGAAAAAAATATCAAATTTTTGTTTTAAATATGTCTCAAAAAGTTGGTCTAATACTATGTGAATAGCTAAAGCTAATAGTTATTGAGATACCATGCAATCCCATAGAAATCGATCTACCCTGTACTGGTAGCAGTGCATACTACAGTGCTGAACAAGAATTAAATAAATGTCACAAACTTATTTTAAGAAAGTAGGTCTTTAAAGTAGACAGTTTGGAGAGAGAGTGAGAGAGAGAGAGAGCCCAACAAGACTCCTACTTTGGGCTTGTGGTAGTTCCAAAATGATAAATAAATGAAAGGTTGCAGGTTTTTATAGATTTCTGTGTAAAAACATGATTTTTGTACCCAATTTTGAGGTACCATGTTTATTTAATAATATGAAAATTTATTGTGATATAATAACAGCATGAAATAGAATTCAACAGTTATTCATTATACAAGGGAAAAAGTACTAGATTTTAGCTCAAGGTGTGTTTGTCTCCCGACGCGAAGCAGAGGGAGATAAACACCGAGAGTTAAAATCATACATTTTTACCCGTGTATAATACACTAATTTTTCTGTGACAGGCAAAATGATAATTTAATATTGAAAAAAATAATACAATATATTAAAGTCAAAAAAATCAATCGATGTCAAATTTGAAGTTTAAAACAAGTAGGCTGTTGTACTTATAGAGACAGTTAAACTTGCGTTGCTAAGGAAACTTATAAAGTAATCAAATATGTGTCAATTTCATTCTGCGAGTGGTTTCCAAAGTTGCTTACTTAAGTTGTTTATATCGGTTGTTTTGAACGCGACGAAGATATAATACGATGTTATGTTACACCCGGCTTTAAATTAAATATCTTCGTATTCTTACTTATTTGCACATACCCGGGAAAAAATTACTCATTTTTTTTCCTGGGGAAAAAAGGAATTTCATAAAAAGTTGTAACAGTTCGTTTTCCCTCTGCTAAATTAACACAAAAATTATGTGATTTGTTATAAAAATTTTTAATTTACTTTCATAATTTAATATAAATCGTACTTTTACAATTAATACAAAATTAAAACAAAGTATCATAATTTCAAAACACCCCAATTATTCTTTATTTTTATCATATAGTAAATAAAGTGCATAGTTATAAATGTCGTTTGTATTATAAAATTTCAACGACGTATCTTCAAGGCGATATCCTATAGCGTGTTTTCGCGCACCTGCTTGCTAAGACTGTTGTCGATGAGTCGAATCAGTCGGCTTTTGATTATTACAACGTCAATATGGTTAAATTCATATCTAAAGCTGACTTGCGAGTCGCAATTTAGTTCCGATAAGTCCATCGATCTGATTGCTTGAAACTCATTATGGTTTGTAATTTCTGTATCTAAATAATTTAAACTAATTTTTATTTGGTTTTTCTTAGCGCAACACAAAGGAACTAATGAACTAAAATAAATTAAAGCAACACTAAAGTACGGAAGAAATAACATTTAATAACTGAAGCAAAAATGGTCGAACTAGACTGTTAAATTTTTACTGCGTCTAAGATATATACGTTCCTTAAATTTCAACATAAGTTTTGTTATAATTCAGAAGCAATACTTAGAGCTGACTAATGGTTGTAGGAAGTTAATGTAATTGCGTATAAAGCGATTACGCATTGGAAATTTACAATGTGGTTCTGGTTTACGAGGCGTTATAACTATGAGACAACTGCTTTTTCATGTGTTTGTTCAATGTTGGAAGTCCACATGTGGGTTGAACTTTGTTAAATGGTGCACGCAGCCAAGCCTGAGGTCAAGGTGGTAAGTGATATCCATTTGTGAGGCAATCATCTGTTTGATGTTTAACGTCATGTATAAATCTAACCTTGGTAGTTTGAACCCATGGAACTTAACATCTTTGTGATAATATTTAATAATGAATTTAAATTTTCAAACGTTGCTTCTTATCAAAATTTATGCTATAAAAAATTGTCTATGTAACAAAATTTTTATGAATTTGCATTACGAATAATATGGTCATGTACTTGTTTACACACAATAACTATTTACGAAGTTTAACTTTACTAATTTGAAAGATCTTATTACCAACTTATTTTGTATGTGTGTGAGTCATTTTGACAATACTGAAAAGGTGACATAAAAAAAATTTCATGATTATGTTAATGACATTTATAGTGCCTATTTGCTTTCGAGGCTTTTTCCCTTTTATTTAAATTGTCCAAGATTAATAATAAATATAAAAATTAATTGAATATTCAGAAACTTATAATAATTATCTGGCAAAATAAATAAGAAATAATTTTCAGTTAATATATGTGTACATACCTAACAGTCTTAATTTCTTTATAAATTTGAACAAGGTTAATTACACTCATGGAAGCACTTAAGCAATAGTATTTATTTTGTCCATGCTTAATACTAGATTCTATGAATTACATATAAACCAGATGTGCATAAAATTTAATAAGTATAGTGTCCATGCACTATTAGACAAAAGAAAGAAATCATAGATGTACAAAACCTGTCTGATTTATTGGTTTCATTTTGAGGTGCAAATTGCTGTTTCTAATATTATTTTATGTATTTTATTTTATTTCAGGATAAACGTAGCACCATCTAAAAATACAAAATCTTGTATTTTTACAACAGAATATACTCTTTGAGGTTCCTGTATTTTTCTTAGCGATATTTCTAGTTCTTTTATACATTATCGAAGTACAGTGGCGCCCTACCCATCCGTATTTAATTAACGACCCCCCTGATAGTCTCTCTAAACTGCAGAAGATAGAGTTCAGAGCCAGTGCAGAAGTCTTCAAAAGTCAATTGTGTCAATACGGATAAAACAATATCTTCTGCCCGACTTTTGTAAGAAAAAATAAACATCCTTTTTAGAAAGTTTCACTAACGCTCAGTATAGTGAGGCTGTAATGTTTTAAAGTGACATTTTGTTACCTGTCAAGAAACATTAAATGTCAAAGTCTTTTCCCGGAATAGAAATTACAATTAAAGCAGGAATGTTGTATTTCATATACGAAGCACTTTCAGGAACTAGCTCTCTGTCATGATCTATAGACAGCACTTTGTTATAGATTTAGGAACAAGTTGCATGGTATGTATGCATACATGTTTATCTAGATTCTAGAATATAGTTTTAGTAATCCGGTGTGTAATTGTGAGATATACAGGGTGAGTTTTTAGTGTGGCAACGGTCGATAGCTCCGTTATTATAAAAGCTATGTAAACCAAATTTGGAGGCATATTAGGCATGCCTAAAGTGCACATTTTAAAAATATTTGGAAGCATACAGGGTGTTTCATAATTCCAGGACATATTAAACTTATATTTTTTTAAATGGAACACCCTATATATTGTAACATTTTTGAAAAGCCCATAAAAAGAGCTTTAATTTGATATCAAATTGTATCTGTCTATTCCTTTTAGTTTTTGAGATATTCAACTGTTTTTAGAAAAAATGACCCCGATTAGATACATTGCCACTGCACTAATACACAACTTATGTTAATTTTCAAGATGCAGAAAATTTTACCATATACCATAGTATATTTGTAAATATCACTTTCTTGAAATTTCTTCCCAGTATACAGGGTGTGTCAGGTTTCGCAAAATGCAATTTTTAAAATTTTTTTTAAATAGCACCCTACCAATTTTATTGCTACAATGAATAGTTCATTAAGTGTCCTTTCATTTTTGTTATTCCCTATACCTAAATCCATTACTTTCTGAGATATTTTTGATTTTCTTCAAATTTTATGAATGTTTTTAATTTACATAACTAAAAATAACTTACTATTGGAGAATATTATAAAACAATTAATACATTTTGATTAACAATCAACTACAGTTATCCAATAACAATTTTCATTAAAGATATAACAACCTACAATAATACGCTATCAACAAAATTCTGCCAGATCAACAATATGCATTTTATAGAAAATGTTCAAGCAGGAAATCAGGCAGGCTTTAAAAAAATAACTATTACATGTAAAGTATCATTTAGGTTTATTAATTGCAGTGTGTTGTCATTTAACATGGTATATTCTTGATGCAAGTAGGAAATTTTTTAAACTTGCTCCCAATACCCAAATCATATTTATTTGTTCTTCCACTGTAAAATTCATTTTGAAAACTCCTTCAAAGATTACATTTAAAACAGAACTGATAATGTGTTAAATGACAACCCTACAATTAATAAACCTAAATGACATTTTGATTGTAATTGTTATTTTTTTCAAAGCCTGCCTGATTTCCTGTTTGAACATTTTCTATAAAATGCATATTGTTGATCTGGCAGAATTCTGTTGATAGCGTGACATTGTAGGTTGTTATATCTTAGTGAAAATTGTTATTGATAAGTAGTTGATTGTTAATCAATATGTAATTGTTTTATAATATCTCCAATAGTAAGCTATTTTAGTTATGTAAATTAAAACATTCATAAAATTTGAAGAAAATCAAAAATCTCAGAAAGTAATGGATTTAGGTATAGGAATGCTTAACAAAATGAAAGGACACTTAATGAACTATCCACTGTAGCAATAAAATTGGTAGAGTGCTGTTAAAAAATTTTAAAATTGCATTTTAACCTGACACACCTGATACTGGGAAGAAATTTCAAAAAGTGATATTTACAAATATACTATGGTATATGGTAAAATTTTCTGCATCTTGAAAATTAACGTGGTGTGTGCAGTGGCAATGTATCTAACGGTCATTTTCTAAAACAGTTGAATATCTCAAAAACTAAAAGGAATAGACGATCAATTGATATCAAATTAAAGCTCTTTTATGGGCTTTTCAAAATATAATATGGGTGTTCCATTTAAAAAATATAAGTTTAATATGCCCTGAATATGAAACACTGTATGCTTCAAATTAAATTTTTATGGTGTAAAATATTGCCTTCAAAGGATTTGCACTATAAAGGATGTTCTAAAATACGATAGACAATTTAATTTATTGGACTATTTCAGAATTAAATTTTTATGGTGAAAATATTCCATTCTAAACGGATTTGCACATAGAAGATGTTCTAAAATAATAGAACCAGTAAAATGGTGTTTATTTCTATGAGCTAAACAGCCGAATTATAGGTTTAACCAAATTACTGGAGACAGTAAGGAATCAGACTAAGACAGGTCCCCTAAAAGAGGACATCAGCTCTTCTAGTGGAATAGCAGAGACCATATGAGCGGGTACAGGAAAACAACCACATCATCTGACAAGTACACAGCACACCAACAATATTTTTTAAGATGATGGCATGCTCAGGAGTAACAAATTTCAGAATTACCTCACAAATACACAGCACACCAACGCTTTTTAAGATGATGGCATGCTCCGGAGTAAAAAATTCCGAAATTAAAATAGTCCATTCGGAACTCTAGGAGAGGACTACTTCGGAGAATTTGATCGGAAAGTTTAAAAGAAAAGCATTTTACAAGTCGGAGCATGAAATGTCAGAAGCATGAAGCAAATTGGTAAGCATTAGACATCATAGGGATTAATGAAGTTCGTTGACCAAAGGCGGAGATTTTTGGAGCAGAAACTTTAGGCTAAATCATACAGCATCAGAGGAAGGAAATTCGGGTGTGGGAATACTTATGTGAAAAAAGATTGGGCAGGATACTGTGTAAAAACTTCTTACAAAAGAACGAAAGGGTACGCATGGTTAGACTAAAATCTAAATAGGTAAATACACTAATACAAGTATACATGCACACCTCTAGCTACAGTGAGAAGTAGGTAGTATCGATCTATAAAGATATCAAAGACATCAAGATTCATAGAAGGACATGAACATTTAATAATTAAGAGAGATTTCAATGCAGTAGTAGGCGAGGGTAGGGGGAATGGTAGCAGGTTTATTCGGCTTATACACAGGAAACGACAAGGAAAATAGGCTATTAGAATTTTGTGACTAAAACAATTTGACCATCACAAAAACATCATGCTAGAAGATGATATATGTAGAAAATGCTTGAAGACAAGAAGATATCAAATAGATTATATTCCTGTTCCACAACGATTTAGAAATCAAGTAAAAGAAGCTACACAGAACCAGATATAGACACTGACCACATCGTAATTATAAAAGCCTTGCTTAAATTTAAAAAAAGGAACGTAAAAAGGTGCTTAGACCTTGAGTAACTAAAAGACAAAAATATTCACAAAAGATTTGAGAAATATTCAAACGAATTGCTGAAAGACATCAAGAAAATTTCTATTACCAAGTGGTGAGTGCAGATTAATTAAGAAAGCATAATGCGGGTTGATGTAAGTGGGTATTTGATTAGATATGAAGGATCTAACAATAGTGCATGCCACAATTGTACTTACCAAAAGCATGTTTGTTCTATGACGAACATACACTGTGACCAAAGGAGAACTTGCGTGTTTGCAAAAAGTTGCACTGGTGTTCACTTTGCGATGACGGAATGAGAAGTCTGAATGTGTTGTGTAGAATGATGACCGTAAACGAGTTACTATCCCGCATCACTCTAATACCCCATTGTTTGAGAAAACAGGTAAAGCTAGAAGGCTTTATGGATGAAACACCAAGGAAGTAGAAACAGAATGAAATACCATTAAATCCAGCTTAAGCATGGCGACCAGAAATATTCTGGGGTATATACAAAAAAAAAAAAAGAAAGCCCATGGGTAACAAAGAATATTCTGAATTTAATGGAAGAAAGACAAAAATACAAAAACAGACCACATGAAGCAGGAAAGCTAAAGAACAATGAATTGATAAAAAATGCAAACAAGTACAAACTAAGATGGAAATAGGAAAGACATATGAAGCATACAAATTAATAGAGAATGAATTTTGAGAATTTAAACCGTATAGCAAAAATATAAGAAGCATGGAAGAAGACACCATTATACAAAATGTAGAGAAAATGGTTAGATTGGCAAGAATATATAGGGAATTTATATGCAGGACATGAACTAGAAGCACTAGAACAGGAGATAGACATTGAAAAGAATGACTTATGGATTGATGAAAAGTGCAAACAAGTACAAACTAAGATGGAAATAGGAAAGACAGACGAAGCATGCAAACTAATTAAAATGAATTTTGAGGATATAAAACAGTACAGCAAAAATATAAGAAGCACGGACGGAAACACCATTATAAAAAATGTAGAGAAAATGGTCAGATGGCAAGAATATACAGGGAATTTATATGCGAACTAGAAGCACTAGAACATGAAACATGGAAAATAATGATGGGATACCCTATACTTAGATATTAGTTTGAATTAGCATTAAAGGGTCTGAAAAATAACACGGCATCGTATATAGATAAGATGCTGTTACGTTCCGTTCCCGATCTAAATAATTAGGCTCATATTTAATTTAAAATGTCACACTCCCTACTGTGTACCCATGTTCATGTGCGAAAAGTTGTTAAACGTTTCAGACTTCCCTATAAATTAAAATAATTGCTTATTGTAGGTTTTATTAGTACATGAAATTATAATTTAAATATAACAAATTTACCATTTTCAATATAATATTAAATCTGGTATTTTACTTAAAGGTTATAATACGTTTAAAATGTGGATTTCGATTGTTAAAACATTGTTTTCGGAAATATTACAATCATTTAGCTACATGTTCTGTAAAATGGGTTTTCTACAGTGTGATTAGTGAGTGCGATTTGTGAAAAAGATTCATAAATATGTATCCCTTCCTATTGGTTGTATTTTTAATTTTTAGGTTTTACCAGTTAAAGGTTTAGTTCTAAGTTTAGTCGTCGTGAATGCACCGCCATGATTGATTTCCTTTGTTCGTTACCAGTTATATAAAATAGTTTATAGTGAAATGTAAATTTAGACATAAATATAATTTGTAATAAAGAAATTAAACTAAAGACGACCGCTTCCTTACGATTTTACTCACATGATTCAATTCGAATTTGCTGGTTTATATATATATATATATATATATATATATATATATATATATATATATATTAGAGAAGGAACGTAAAAAATAAATATTAGTAAAGTTATGAGACAGAGATGTGTTCTATCTACGTTAATTTTTAACTTCAAAGAGGCAATAAATATTGCCAAGTGCAGAAAGACATTTGGAATTAATATGCAGGATCAGACGAACGATATGTTTAGATTTAAAAATGATATGGCGGTATTAGCATCTAGCAGTTAGAAATAGCTATTAATGAAATGGGAACAGTACTAACAGAGAGATATGGAATGAAAGTTAACAAAAATAAAACTAAAGAACTGGTATATAAAGATAAAACCCAAGTTCAGAAGTTTAATAAAAAATGACTAAATGCATCATCGCACTACTGCAGGGCACGCACGACGAAAAAATACTTAACCATCAAATTAAGAAAAACTAAAAAAATTTTTTTTGTTAGAGATCAATTGGAGTTGCATCAGATTAAAACTAAAGTATTAAAAGAATTCAGGAACTTTTTTTAATAATGATTTTAATATTGGTTTCCATATGCCCAAACAAGACAAATGTGTTAATCTAGAAAACATTAATGATTAAAATTTAGCTGGTCCGAAGAAGAAACATCTAAACCATTTAAGACACAAAGACGAATGCAAACTGTTATTCCTTTCTGATCAAAAGATTGCAAACCTGCATAAGTTTCACTACAAACAGTAATGAATTTTGTCTTACAGAAACAACATGTTTTATTATTATTAGCAAAAATATACATTTCACAATGAAACAACTTATGAAAGCGGAACAAGTAATGTTTAATGCTAACTATAGGGAGAGGCAGGTGGCAATCGTGGCACAAATGAGATTTGTACCAAAAGTTTTACCAATTTGGAGAGAGTAGATGGTCACAAAAATGCAAGATCGGTAGCACTTTATTGTGATAGTTGTGCCAGACAAAATAAAAATAGGATAATGCTATACACATTCTTGAAAACATCTAATAACATTCAGAGTATAAAAAATTCATGTATTCTTGCTAGACATACTTACATGCCCGTTGATGCAATGCATGCTATAACTGAAAGATTTATAGATAACCGCGATATTAGGGCGCCATTTGAATGACCAATGTTAATATGACACCTAGGGTTTACCCTAAACCTTTTGAAGCTATAAATATGAAACATTTTGATTTTATATTTTGGAAAACGACAGCAAAATGTTTTACCCACTGCCATCAATAAACTGTAGATAGGAATTTCAATTAAGTCAGCTCAAAATTGCCTTATCAATAAAGGTCAGAACATTATAAAATTAGATATTCTTATTTCGATATCATCATCATTAGGTCTTCAGTTTTTGAACTGCTTAGAAGCGTACCCTCATTGTTTCCTATTCTGAACTAACCTACACATTTCCCTGAAATTCGCACAGTCTGCAACCATCACTATCTGTGTGCGAAAGTCTGATCTCGGTCTACCTCTACCTCTTTTTTCCTATCTCGGTTTGTAATATATCTGTACTATTCCCCCAAAAATGCCTTAGAATGTATCCTGCTCTTCTATATCTTCATTTTTGTTTTGTTTTGTTTTCCACTGATAACATTATTCCTCTACTATTTCTATATCCTATTTATTAATAACTTTGTCTGTCCATGCTATCATTCTCATACATCTGAAGCACAAACTTTCCAGAAGGCATCTATCTCTTTCGGTCTGCTTTTCCTATTGCCGCTATTTCATAGATGTACTGTGCTGTGCTCCACACACATGCTTTGAACAATTTTCTTATTGTTTCTACATTTGTTGTCTTTGAACATAACTGCTGTTCTTTCTTGTTAGGTGCAGTTCGGCTACCTTCTATGGTTCTACAGTTATATACCCTATTTCCGCAATATTTTTTTCGTCTGTAGTTTTTCCATTTTGGAACTGGTTTCACTATCTGTGTGCAACAGTCTAACCTAGGCTTACCTCAACCTCTTTTTTTTCCTATCGCTGCTTCTAATATTTTCTGCACTATTCCCTCATGCCTTAGTATGTGGCCTATCATCCAATCTCTGCTATTTTTTACTGTTTTCCACATATTTCTTTCTTCCCCTACCATTTCTACCGCCTCTTTGTTCTTAACTTTGTCTATCCATCTTTATCATGCGTCAGTAGCACTATGTTTTAAAGGCTTCTATCTTTTTCCGGTCCGCTTGTCCTACTGTCCAAGTTTCACAGCTGTACAGTGCTGTGCTCCCCCCTATGTTTTAAGCAATTTCTTCCTTGTTTCTATGCTTGTTGTCTTTGTTAAATGTAGCATGACCTTGGACTAATCTTTGTTTTATATTTTTTGTGCTCTTCCTGTCTCGTGTTATTTGGCTCCATAGGTAGCAGAAATCCCTAACCTCTTGTAAGTTTTCGTTGCGTATTTGTATTCTTGTTTTTGATTTATTTTCCCCTGTATTGCATACTCTAGTACTTTACTTTTATTTTTGTTAATTTTCATACCGTATCTCTCTGTTAGAACTATTTCCATTTCATTAAGAGCAGCCTCTAACTCTTTCTTGCTAAATGATAATACCGCTATATCATTTGGAAATCTAAACATATCAATCTTTTGTCCCTGCATAATAATTCCAAATGTCTTCCTGCATTTGGTATTCTTTGAATCTTCGATGTACAAGTTAAAAATTATTGAGCAAAGAGCACTTCCCTGTCTCACACCTTTCCTAATATTCACCTCTTTATGTTCCTGCTCTAATTTTATTACTGCTGTTTGCTCTTTGTATACGCTGTGTATTATCCGTCTATCCCTAAAACTCTATATACACGCTTTCCCCTTTTTCTATTGTTTTCTCCATTTTCACCCTCGGAGCTAGAATAGCTTCCCGTGTTCCGTGTTTCGTCTAAACCCAAATTGATCGTCTAGTATTTCTTCAGTTCGTTTTTCCAAATGTCTTTGTACAATTCTACTTAGTATTTTTGGCACGTGTATTTCCAAACTTATTCTTTGAAAATTTTCTATCCATGCCTTCTTTTTTGGTATATAGTGAGTATGATGCTACATTGGAATCTTTGGGTATCTTGCCTGTCGCATACATATAGCTTACAAGTCGGAAGAGATGTTCTGCTACTGCTTGTCCAGCGACTTTTAGAGTTTCTGCTTGCACCCATCAGTACCTGGCTCCTTACCATTTTCCAGACCCTTTAATGCTAATTCAAACTCATCTCGAAGTATAGGATATCCCAAGTCATGCCTTTCAATGTCTGACTTCTGTTCTAATGCTATTAGTTCCTCTCCTGCATATAAATTCCCTATATATCCTGCCATCTAACAATCAGTTTCTGTACATTTTCTATAATGACGTTTCCCCTTGCGTCCCTTATATTTTTGCTATATGGTTTTATATCCCTAAAATTCATTTTAATTAGTTTGTATGCTTGGTCTGTTTTTCCTATTTCCATATTAATTTGTACATCTTTGTATTTTTCATCAATACACTGTTCTTTAGCTTCCCTGCATTTGCAAATAATTTCCCATTTTATGGCTTTGTATCTGTTTTCCTGTTTCGTTTGATCTATTTTTGTATTTTCGTCTTTCTTCTATTAAATTCAGGATTGGTTATCCATGGTTTCTTATTTTCTTTATGTGTATACCCCAGAACATCTCTGGCTGGCAGGGCTAAGCTGGATTTAATGTTATTCCATTCTGTTTCTAATTCCTTAGTATCAGAAATTTTCCCGATATCTTTCAGCAATTCATTTGACTTTTTTTCAAATCTTTGGTGGACATCGCTATCTTTTAATTTCTCAAAGTCAAAGTGTCTTTTTCCATTCCTTTTTTCAAATTTTTAAATTTAAGAGCGTTCTTCATAATTACATGTTGTGGTCAGTGTCTATATGTGCTTCTTGGATAGCTTCTACTCTTTTACTTGATTCCTAAACCATTGTTTAACAAGAATGATGTAATCCATTTGATATCTTCCTATATCCCGTGGCATCTTCCATGTGTATCGTCTTCTAGCATGTTGTTGAAATAATGTATTTGTGATGGTTAAATTATTGTTGCCGAAAAATTCTACCAACTTATTTCTCCTGTCGTTTCTTGTGCCTTCGATGGTATCTTTGTAGATGCTTCTACTTCTTCCTCGCTGTGGCTAGAGGTGGACATGTATACTTGTATTATTACTGAATTTACACATTTAGATTCGAATCTAACCATGAGTACTCTTTCGTTCTTTTGTAAGTAGTTTTCTACACAGCACCCTATCTTTTTTCGCATAACTATCCTCACACCAAAATTTCCTTTCTCTGATCCTGTATGAATTACCTTAAAGTCTCCACTCCAAAAATCCCTCACCTCTGGCCAACGAACTTCGCTGATTCCTACTATGCCTAGTCTTAACTTATCCATTTCAATTTTCAAGTTCTCTAGCTTACCTACTTGCTTCATACTTCATTCCACACTCCAACTCGCAGAATGTTTCCGATTCTTTTCTTAAATTTTCCGATCACATTCTCTGAAGTAGTCTCCCCCGAATGTTTTATCCCAGAAGATACCATCATCCTAAATTGTGGTGCCTTCCACATCGCAGTAGTGTGTCTTAGAATGCCATCCCTATGGTCTCTGTCACTGTAAGTACCGGGAACCTGTCTCAGTCTGGCTCCTCACTAAAAACCCTACTACTTTGGTTGAACCTGTAGGTTGGCTCTTTAGGTCATTGGAATGCGGAGGTCATTCAACCCATTCTAGTAATCTAGAACTTCTCCAAGGTGCAGATCCATTTAGAATGAATAAGAATGTCATTCTACGAAAATTTGTTGACGAATATAAAAAATTGCAAATGATATTGAGGTGGTCCTGATACACTAACTAAGACTAATGTTGAAGATTTTTAAATGAGGAAAACAATTAGAATTTAAAAAATTAATCGACATGGGTATATTATTATATTAATAAACAATATTTATTTTGTGTCACAGTTTTGCCAATGATCCTATGTTCTATGTTTATATATTATTTCTATGTTCTAGTTTGAATAAACATAATTATTAATAAATGAGGTCGGTTAAACTCTATTTTGCAATAATTGACAAGTACTAACAAAATTTTGTAAGTATATCATAAGTGACAGATCCAGATGTAAAAACACCAAGAGACGTCAACAAAATATCGTAAGCAGGAAAAAAAGTATATGAAAATTACAAATTTTAGTCAATTTTATTTAATGCAGATTTTGGGTAAGAAAAATATTGCTCTGTAAATTTTTAAAAACTCTTCACATCTGAAAATAAATTTTATATTAAAAAAAAATTGTTTCCCGTACAAGGTGGCATTTGTCGCTTAGGACGTTTTATCAAAAACCCATGGATATTTCGTTCCATTTAATGTATACTGGTTGGAGGCCCCAAGCAGGGTATTTTCAGTAACAGAAGCTGAATTCATTAATTAGTTGATCAGTGATTCATTAAATTTCAAGGACAACATTGCCGAATTTAGTAACCATTCATCTCTCAGCCAACTATCTTTATCTATACAGAGATTTTTATTTAAATCAAAGCTGCCACAATTACTTGCAGTACACAGTAATGAAATGACATTATTTTCTAATGATTTTTATTTGTCATGTCGTGCATTTAACCTTTTACTTATAACTTTTATACATTTGCTGTCGTAGGACCATTATAGAACATAGTGATCCTGCTATTCTCAACATCACAAAGTATGACAGTATCAATTCAACTTTTGTCCTTACGCAATGTTTTATACTAAACGTGTAAATGTTAAACTATAGGAAGTTTTGAAAATTACATTTTCAAGAATGCAGTTTTAAATACCTATCAGCAAATAGGACACAAAGTTATTGCTTATGATAATATTTAATGAACCATATGAGATGTGTATGTTCTTTCTATTGCTATTTAACTACACTCCAACAATAAATATCACACAGGGTTTATTTGATTTTATATAATCTTCACTGATTTATGTAGTATGTTTGAATCATGAATTTGTTCTAGTAATAAAATCATCGAATTAATATTGCAAGGTCTGCACTAATTTTATGTAGTTCAGTAATAATTTAAAAACAATAATTAAAGTATATCTTAAAGATAAGTAACAGGCAACATTAAATCAAATAAAAGTATTTAGTCTACCGTAAGCACAATATAGCCTACATGCAAAGGTATTATATTAAACTCAAGCCTATTTTGTTATTTACAAGACCTATAGAAAACGTTAGCATTGAAGTGTCAAAATAGATGCAATCCAAAATGTAAAATAGGAAATACTCATAGGTGAAAGGTTTCAAGAATTACGATTTATTCAACAAACAAGAAAAGAGAGTAAAATTCTTAGGTTTTATTTTTATTTTCCAGCGTATGACAATCAACTTCCTATAGACAAATATAAAAGTATTAAGAAATACAACACAACAAAAAATAACAGAAAGTTTGTTGTTAAATTTTGAATATCCACTTCAAGTTTGACATTTCAGAGACTATGTTTATGTCGATATTTTCAATCCGGATTGAAGTCAAGCGGCTTAAGTAATCCAGTTTCAAGCTTTGATTTAAACACACACACACACACGAATATGATTTCAAGTGGCTTGAACAGCTTGACTTGACTGAAGCGGCTTCAAACTGTGACATAAACAGGTCAGCTCATCAACCCACTTGAAGAAGTGACATATTCATACCCAACTTCACTGTATACCAGTTGCCGGTCCTGTCTGATGTATCAACATAACCTCAAACCAAGAAGGAAAGGACAATGATTGATATTCATACTATGTTCTTGAGGCCATAGTCGTAGTTAAGATATTAATTAATATATATGCCTGATTTGTCTGATACATTTTAGAACACACCTAAACAGTACACAAAGTTGCAGTTCAACAGATGCGTGCACGCAAAAAATGAAATTGAAATGTAATTGAAATATCTCTTTTCTCTTTTTCAAACCCTTTACATCTAAATACTTGGGATTGCGATTGACATTTGAACCCGTTTGACTTCAAACCGGATTGAAAAAACCGACATAAACATAGTCAGAGATAGTATAAACAAATCGTTTTGTTATAATTGTTTTATATTTAAAAATATTTCTGCAGTCAACGAATGTGTAGAGAAAATAGTGTACAAATACAAAATGAGCCATAGTAAATATACACCTGTCAATTCTCTTTGAATCAGCTTTAAATTATATCAACAGCAACACATTTCATGTAGCTGTAGATTAAAAAATATGCCCATTTGTATTAAGTGCAAATTCAAATTGGTATCAAATTAAATGGTTGAGTTGATCATAATTGTATGGTATATTATGATTAACCCAATTGCAATTTAAAAACAACATTATCAGTGCTTAACTTAGAATATGATAAAAAAGTCATTTCGTAAAGCCAAAATCTATTGTTAAGCTTCGATATAATAAATATCTGAAAATTAAAATTATAAAATAAATTAGTGATTAAAAAGTTTTTACTCTGAGAAACAGCCAATGTACGAAACTCTTAAAAACAAGAGTACTGTCAATTATGTAATGTTTGTTGGCTTCGTATCTGTCCACAGTTCAAACCTTAACCAACTGTGGTCATCAGAAAGCACATACTTTCAGGAGATAAGTGATATGCTAATTCAAATGTACAAATAGCATACGTATGCATCTCCTTAAAAATAATATAAATTAGTATATTAAAAAATATGTTGAGAATACACGAGTAGTTGCATGTATTAATCTACCCATTTTTAGCAATAACAATTCAAACAGTATGTAGGGCATTTTATTGTGAAGTAATTTGTTATGGATTTAAAAGTGGCTGAAGTCTGTAAGCAGTGTTCTAAGGATTTGCTAACTACCTGTGTTCGATAAATTTTGTCCATCGTAGTTAAGTCTGCTCAGAAAGTATGATAAAACAATGAATGAGCTGTTAAATAGTCGTTCGGTAATTTATGAAAAGCTAGTATGCAGCTCCTCAGATTAGACCACCAACAAATGATACACGCTTTTATAAAAACAAAAATATAGATATTGTAGCTTTTACCATTTATTGTAAAAAATTAGATTTCTATTTTACTGGATACCCAAAAATCTTTCGGAAAATAAAAAAGTAACAATAGTAGAAATAAGTGATTATCTGATAGAAAATTAATTTGTGGCAGTGCTGATGATTAGGACAGCAAATAAATGCTTTATAAATGAAAAACGGGAAGAATTCCAAGATAACAATCTTGGGAGATGTACGAGTAGGCATCTCCAACTAAGATTTGCTTAAACAGTTACAAGAAACTGGGAATCCAAGTTTGTTGCCTGATCTCGACACCATCCCCTAAAGCATCGGTGTATCATTGTAGCAATTTCCAGCTTAAAGTGGGTGAAGTGATAATTGCCGAGGCTCCTTGTTTAGTAGGTGCAGTTGAACTGCTGGTTCCCCATGCAAGAATTTCTCCTTGGCAGGAGCTTGGTGTCAGTAGGTTATATTATAATAATAATCCCTGCAAATCAAGACAAAATATATTATTACCAGACAACTGTTAAGTCTACATGGTACATAACTGTGATGATGGTAGATTTGTTTAATACTCTTATTTCTTTTTCGTCCATGAATTAGAATATAAACATAGTGAACTAGGTTGTGATCTCTAATATACACATTTGGAAAACATCGAAGTTGCCCATGCATTAATTGTATTGCATATTACTGTGGTTGTCTAAAATTTCTGAAGCATTGTTAAGCTACTTAAGAACATATGATTCTTAAGGCAACTCGGTCCACTTTATATTTCTGTGTAATAAATTATAAAGTGTTTGCTGTCGAAAAATGGATGTGGCAAGTTTAATTATCCTATTTAAAGGAATGGTTTGCAGTAATAAATATGTGTTTCTTATCTAACAGCTAAGGAGTGATAGATTTATTAATTAGGCCCAAAGTTAATGACACTGCTAGGTTTGGACATACCCAGAATGAAAATGTTTAAACAATAATCATGACACGATAATACAGTTGTTCACTGCTGCACAAACACGTAATTTCTTGGACACAATTATCTCTATGAGAAATTATTGCATCCATGAAATTTGATATAAATCTCGAATGAATTGGCTCTTCTATTCGAAACCTACTGAATTTGTGTGCTGAAATAATATACGAAAAAGAAAAAAACAATTTGATTAAGAATTTGAGAATGAAACACTAATTACATTTATTCAGAGTAAATTTTTTAAATCTAGTTTTAGATGCAAATATAAATTCTTCTGAAGAGAGATTAGAACAATGCAGTAGCATAACATTCTACCTTAAAAATTAAAGAAAACATGGGTATAATTTTTACAAAATAAGGCAACCCTTAGGTGATAATAAATTAATAATATTAAATTATTTTTCAACGCACGTGTATAATAATAGCTGTACAAACCAAGCAAACACAAAGAGGAGAAATAAAGACTAGAAACAAAAATCTTAAAAGAAGACCAATCTAGACTAAGAATGGATAGAAATAGTGGGATTATTATTTAAAAATGTCAGTTTGCGATTGAGAATACGGAACTCTTGCAAGTATTGAAATAAAAACAGTAGCACAGCGTTTAAAATAAGGGTTAATTATATTTAAACATTTGTAGATGTATTTCAGCTGGATCACTAAAGAGCCTGATGATTTCTTTCCATAATGTCTCGTTTTGTTGTTTACTGTTATTATTAACACAAACTTTTTCAAGTGGCAATAAATACAATTAGGAAGTTGCTTACCTATTATAAGCCACTTTATATTCACAACAAGTAATTATAATATCTAAAAGTAGTCAAATTCAATCTCACTCTGTATTAATTTTCACTACAATATCATAAAGTATTCATTTCACGAAGAAGAACTATGTAAAATAAACATTCATAAAACAATAATTAAATAATATTCTGAATAATGCAAGGATTACAAAAAAAATAAAGTTTATCGTTAAAAAAAAATTGCAAGTAATATTAAATGCACTACTAAAAATAGTAAAATGAAAGGATGTCAATCGTCAATCCATAGATTAACTTGTACCAAACCAACTTTAAATTAACTTACCATAGATGAACCAGCACGCACAATAACACTCTTGGCAGGACTTCTACTAGTAGTTGTTGTTACCCCACTTTGGGCATTCAAATCAGAAATACTATCAGAACTATGTTCTGACATTAAATTCTTGCGGGTAGAAACAATAATTTGTGGTCTTTTGGTTGGAATACACTGTTCCAAATTTACAGAAGTAAGAAAAGGAGAAGAACTTTCAGATGTTATTGGTAGATTACGAGCGGTGTCTACTTCAGATTCCTGACTGAAATTAATAGTTGAAGATAGTTCCTTATTGCAAGATAAATCCTGTGGTCGATCTTCATTTGCTTCTACTGTAACAAAATAAAGAGAATATAATTAAAATGATTTCATTTACTCACCAGAAGCTGTTTCATTATTAATCACTTCTAGTAAGCGTTGAAAATTGTTGTAATCTCGAGTACTGTTAGTTGGCATATTATTAATAGGTAAGCTCGATTCTTCATTTATATTATCTTCTTCTAATTCCATTAAGTCATCTGAGCTCTCTATTTTAAATTTCCATCAATTTCATTCAATTCAGTATCATCATTTTCAAAATTATAGCTTGGAGGATATACCAATTGATTAGGACCCAATACATTAAAATTAGAAGGTATTGGTTGATTAGCTTTCACGGGATTATTCATTGCAAAATCAGACGTTCGACTTGAAAGACCTAACTGAACAGGCTGAGAACCAAATGGAATATTTGTGGCAGTACCTACAATATTAAATGATAAATGTACAAATAGTTTAATTTAACTTACAATCATTCGCAATTACTAGTTGTTTTGGGATGCCAAATAAATCTTCTCTGCGAGAGTTTGGCTGTAATAAATGTGGTTGGTCAGCAAGTGGTAATGCCAGAGATAAGGTAGTTTCAAATGGATCTGGTGGAGGACACCCTAGACACAAGGTAGATTCTGATCTCTAAAAAAATAGTTAATTTATAACAAATTAAGGAATGGAAAAATACTTGAAGAAATGGATGTTTGCGCCCTTTTCCAGAACCACTGCATGACATGGAAACATTCACAGTATTATTAAGACTGTTAGAGAGTGCCGCTATGTTGGAAACTTCTTGATCATCCAATGATTCAGCATCCATAGCAACTGGAATGTCCTCTTCTTCTTCATTTTCATTTTCATCTTGGTCATTCCAAGGTGGTAGAGGTAAGCCTTCCCGAAGGCAATCGGTATCGCAAATTTCTGGAGGTCCAGATCGCATATGATAAATAAGAGCATCGAATACATATGCCACATGCTTAAGTGCAGACACATCCAAAATTGGAAGTGAATCCAGGTGTTCACTATTGTGGGCTCGCATTAATGATAAACAGTATGATAAAAACTCCCGTCTTGCTGAATGTGCATCCGTATCTACAAAAAAAATAGTATTTTTTTAAACTAACCAATACTAACAAGTTACTTTCTCTCTCAGGCCGAGATCGACTTGATTCAACATTTGTAGTAAATCCAACAATTCGAGTACTACCTGAACTAGTAGATGTACCAGGCACGGGATTACGATTTGACCTAGGAGGAGCTGACGAACTCGGAGTTACTAGGAGATTGTAAATAATTACAAAAATATAATATATAAAAATTTACCTGCAACACTGATACTAGGAGGATAAGGTGAATTTGGTGAATTGGATGAATCTGATGTATGTGTAAGGGACGCCCCAAACCTCAACTGAGCTTCTGTGGCATCCATTACAGTTAATAGCCAATCCCACGTTGGTTTCAAACAAAATTCAAGATATATCTGAAAATTTGAAAGTATTAAATAATTAAGTGGTTTTATAAAAATCAAATCACCTGAATGTTACAAATATCATCTTGAGTTATATCTAAATGAGCAAATGAAGTTGGCATCACATGCAAATCCTGCATGAGAGTAAGCAAATCCGAAACTTGTCTAATGACAATTCCTATAAATTTGAAAGTATAAGTGAAACGAATACAAAAACACACATACCAAACGCTCTTGCTAAGCAACTAGCAGTAGTAGCCATGGTCACAGGTTCTGAATTGGCTGCAACAGTAGTACTAGCTGTAGCTGATCTTCGTATTGAACTGGGATCAATAAAAACCAGATTCGAACCACCAGCTAGACGTACGCCAGTAGACCTATTAACTTCACGTGATCTTATTGCCCACTGCATATTCTGTGGAGCTAGGTTGTTGCGTTGTCCATGACCTGCTAAACTGCTGTAACGGCTTCTGTCATAAATCAATCAAAAATTTATGAGAAAACAGTACAACAAATAGCAGATAATCAAATATGTACAATGTAATTAAATATAAATGCTCTTTTCAATTCTTTGAAGATACTTGAAGTTTAAGAAATTTAAAAAAAAAAAGTTCATACAAGTAACACCATAAGTACATGTAGACATATTGACGTTTATTCAGGATAAAATGATACTAATATCAATTTCATGTGGATCGTTACAAAAACATGTCAAAATATAACAAGTTTTAAATTTCAAAAGATTCATGTAAATGTAAACATTTAATTGATAGCATCCTGTTAACTTCAAAAATCCTATAAAGAATAAAAGATATAAATTTATCCAAATTGCTGTAAACACGACAATCACTTTTTATTCTATTATCTGTTTGTTATCTGTTTATGTGCTTTTAACATGAAATACAATTCCTTGAATATAAAAGTTGTTACCAGATCATCAATGTAAAGCAATATATGCAATGTTCAAGATGACTTCTATTAAAATAGAAAAAATAGAAAAATAGAAAATTCTAGATAATTTAGAAAGATGCTATTGGAGGGTGGGGAAGGGTGTTGTTATAAATATTTATGGTTCCGAGTTAGGACCATGTCATTTTATAAACTAATGTAGACATTTCACCCTCTTTTGTAAGGGGGCTTCCTTGTCCTGATGAAGCCCCTTACAAAAGGTGGCCAAACGTCGACCTTAGCTTATAAAATGATACGGTCCCAACCAGGAACCATAAATATTTATAACAACACCCTTCCCCACCCCCCAATAGCATCTTTCTAAATTATCCTAAACATTCAAAAAAATAAATGCTCAAGTTTTACTATAAGCTGTGATTTTAACGTTTTACTCAAAATAAACTCAATAGATAAATATTATTTTTTATTGCTAAATAAATTTTTCAAACAGTATGAGAATGAACCTGGTGTAGGAAAGTATTGCAATCTTTGTACTTTTATCGGTGAAAATATAAAATATTTCATGCGTCTAGATAGCTTTAGTGTAAGTTTATTTGCTCTGCTACATACTATTCGAATCACAATGAGAAAACACTACATCCTATATTTATTTACATAACTAGCTTACAGTGTTTTCAGGTTCTTAGAAGATTTTCTTACAAGATTTATTTTTTCCAGTTTCAGTTCACTGCGCCAGAGCAGGTATATGTCAAAATCATCGCCTTATGAATCGATTAGGGTAGTCAACATTACAGTTGTCTCATATTGCGGGCATCATGGGCTAGAGTACCACATTTCTTGCCTAGTAGAAGTCAATTCATTTGGAAGAAGGTGATGATAATGTTGCGCATTCAGTCTACCAGGTAATTCAAATGAATCAATCAATGCACCACCAACTACCTGCCCACAAATTAACACCGAAGTGATGTTGAAACCGCCATTGCTGTAATCATCATTGGGCTTTCAATTGCCCAGTAGTGAATTGCGTATGTTAAAAGTTCCGATTGTGTGAAAAGATGATTAGTCACTCCATAAAATTTTATCAAAAATTGTGGATCCTGTCGATTTCCACGAAGCATTCTGCAACAAAACACCACCCATTGTGCATAATCTGCAGGTAATAGAGATTAAACGCGGTGCGCTGCACATGGTATGGATTAAGTCATTTCTGCACAACATTTATGCTATTACAGATTCTCTGGTAACAGTTCTGATGCTGATTGTTGGAGTTCGTAATGCCTTTGCAACGACCATGTCCTCACCATTGCCTATAGGTCCTTCCTCCTCTTGGACTTACACCAGGTGGTTCTCCTTCCAGGTATGCTTAGTGCACCCTTTGAAACACTCTCCAGTCAGGAAAATTAGTCTGGTTAGGATTACGAGCCCTGAATTCTCTAACAGCTTGCAAAGCATTGCCATTACAAAGTCATACAAGAAATGCATTTCGGCATATTCCCAAGTAGTGTATGTCATTTTTAACTGTAGAATTTAGAAAAGTTAACAGTAAAACCACAATTTGCAAAATATAAACCAACACCTTAAATAAGAATTGCACGAATTAACTTGCAATTTAAAAATGGATGTAATTGCCAGAACAGCACACAACATACTAATATTGTACCCTGCAAGTTTGACACCGAAAACCTAGAATAATTAGATAGTGATTAAGGCATCATTAATGTTCAGGTTATAAATGAAGTATTTGTTTAATTGTATATAGGCATGTCATTGTTTGCGGTTGGTTTACAGAAGAATTTTTCACTTCATTATTAGTTCTTTTGATTGTAACTGAATAGTTGAATTCCTAAATAAAAGTGTCGTCTGTACAATTAAAGACAAATATTTTCTTAGTTATTAAATCTATGCCTTAAGAGTTATACCTCTAAAGAAAGGGAGTTAAAAACCAAGGATGCTCTTTTTAGATAAGTGTGCACATTTTGGTAAAAAATACTTTCTTGAATAATTTAGAAATTACATTAAAAGAGCCAGTATTCTATTTTTGATAATTAATAATCGATAGCTAGGCACTATTTTTACAAAAAAAAAAAACACGAACACAAATAACTTTGAAACTGTGAACAAATAGAATTCAACATATATGGTTTTTTTGGTAAAGAATGACCTCTCTTACCACACCCTGAAACTTTATCCATGTATAATTAACATTTATGTTATGTGTAGGATACTAAGCAAATATAAGAGACATACTCAAGAATGACTAGTGGTAGGAGAAGGAAATAGGAACCAAGGCAAAGAAATGAATATTGAAGATCGATTAAATAGAATGGTATATATATATATATATATATATATATATATATATATATATATATATATATATGGTAAACAAATTGCTGTATTCTAAGAATTTTAAGAATACTGAACTATTATTACATGCTTTTATTCCATTCAAACACAGATAACCAATGTTCTTTTTAATGATTGGCTTTTATTCCATTCAAACACAGATAACCAATGTTCTTTTTAATGATTGGCATTACAAGAGAATCTAATTGTAAAGTTTTTTTGCCTTGTAAATAATTTTAGCATCTTTCTTAATATCGCAAGTGTGATTATTATTGGATAGAACATCACAAAACCTGATTTATTCAGTACAGTGCAGTGTATCATTTATCAATATCATTTTATGTTCAGAAAAATGTTTGTATTAGTTTTTCCTATGCAAAAACAATTGCCTGAAAAACGCTGAAGACATATGCCAATTTTTAAACCAAAGTTGGTCAACTTATTGTTATCCAGAAAGTAATACCGATATTGTATTTTATAAAAGAGCTTTTAATTGAAAGATATATTTTGGTAAAAATTTTTTGTGGAAAATAAGAAAAATAAATTGAAGAATTCAGTTTTCTTGCTGAACTGCTGTACAGATTTGACTGCTAATACGGAATAATTAATATCCACCCAGATTTTAAGAAATATAAATAAACAAAGCAATTTAATGTTGTACTTCTAATTCTGCAACTTGCAAGTCTTCTTGCATAACTGTAATACTAGCATTTGTGTATATTGCTTTCACTGTATATAAAATTGTTGAAACTAATTGTATAAAGCAGCGTTATTTCTGTTGTCATTGTTGATATGATACTTTTCAAACAATGTTTCTGAAACAAGCTTCTAGATGCATGGATTATGAATTCTCTGTACCATTAATTGAGACACTTAGGCTCGATTGCGCTGCATCGTTATTATTTAAGTGCAACGACAAATTTAAACTGACACTTAAATTTCAAGGTGCCAAAATATGCTTCTTAGTACTGCAAAAATAAAACTAACCTAACATTTTTGAAGTGTCTTTTTTAGATCTTAGTACTAATTTAGCGACTGGGTATTAAAACAACCAGTAATTTCATTCCAAATAGCATCTTCTTCTCTCCAAGAGATAGTATAATTTTTAATTTTCAATAATGTGTTTAAATTCAAATTATATTCAATACAATATTTTTTCTTGCACAGTATGGTTTGCAAAATGATTTGTCTTTCATTTTCACGAGAAATTTAAATCAATTGCAGAAGCTGAATATGAACGATAAAATATTACTAATATCGAAACTACCCGTAATTTTAATAAATCTTAAATATCATGAAATTGCATTATGCACAATAATATAAAATTTTAAAAAATGCGATGTTGCTATATGCCACGTTGTGAGTATTTTCCTTAATTAATGAAGACAAATATTCTGAAGCAATCCAAGTTACATTTAAGGAGTATTTTAGTTTAAAAAATATTTAGCTAGGGTTTAATTATAAGAGGAATTTGTGCAACTGGCCTTTAACTATTTAAATGTATATGAAAACTTCAAAGAACCCAATGATTTTCTTGTACAATTTTAGTTCTAAAAGTATACAACAGTATAATAAATTGTGAAATCAAATCCATTTCTATTCACAGTATGTATCTTTTGATGACTTTTGATTAAAGATGATGATAAGGAGAGTCGAGTTTATTTAGTATTTGCCTGCAATCAATCACACATTCAATGATTCTTTATTGCATTCAATCTATCAGTTTTTCTTGATTACCAGATTCAAATACAGTAGGTTAAAAAACTACAAAAGTATTGCACATTACAATTACTTTTTACAACAAAAAAAAAGTAAAATCATAGTTACCTGCGCCTTTCAAGTTGTTGTTCATCGGTCAGGGCATATTCTTCTGTGTCTTGCTCATCACTCTCACCAGCTTCACTTTCTTCTTCTTCCTGTTGACTGGACTCTCCACTTTCATCTTCAGGAAAGAGCAGCATTCCTGATAAATTAATTATACAATCATCTCAAACGCATTCTCTCAAAACCGTTCCCTTTGACACTACATTTACTCACAACATTGAAGCATCCACATAATACAAACAAAAATATTTTCAAACTGTGTAACCAACCTGTATCAGAACCGGCAGTGGCACCAGTTTGAACCGATCTTTGTGCAGAAGCAGCATCTTGATTACTATGATTATCATCACTATCAGATTCAGTTTCAGCTAAAAGATCAAGTTCTGGATCACTATCTTCACCTGCTCCTGGACCCACTTCTTGATGGTCTGGTGGCACTTCTGGTGCCTCACCATCCGTTAATGAGGACTGCCGAACAGTAATTTGTATTTCACGTTCTGGAGGTGCATCATCATGTTCAGAGCCATTGTCATCGTCATTATCAACCACCATACCTAAAAAATTTAAAAAAAACTTAAAACTCCAACAAAACTGATTTTGCCTTACACACATAAAAGAGGATAAGCTTCACTAACAAATTAAAAGAAACTGCAATTTGATTGAAGTGTATGTATTTTCTGGAAGTTGGCAAAATCTTATTGAAATATATTTAAAAAAAAAAATACTGTTGTAAAGAGAACAAAATTATGCGTACAGGCGTAACTGACAAACAATCGAAGAAAAAAAAATTCAAGTATTCTCAAACGTAGATAAAAATTTCATAAAGAACTTCTGTATTAAACATAACCTAAAATGAATATTAACGACAATAAATCGCCATCTCCACATATATTATTATTATTATTATTATTATATATATATATATATATATATATATATATATATAAATATTATAAGTAGTTTTTTACACAAGGTAAGTTGATAAATACTTACGTATTGAAATTAATAAGATGAAATAATAACTAAGACTTTTTAAGTAAAGCCCAAATGATCATTTCAAATCGAGCTAGTAATTGAAAGAAGGAAAATATAAGGCCTTGGACAGGATTTGAACCTGCATCTCAGTTTTGCGGAACTGTCGTTATCCAATTACGCTACGAGGCAGATGGCTATAATTGAAATTTACAAATCTAAATCGTGTACAGTAATATATAAACCTAACTTTCAATTCGTTTAGCATTTTGTCAATCATATCTGAAATTGTCAAGTTTTGACTTATGTCAGATATAGACAGGAAACAACACTCAAAATCACGGCTATAAGCCAAGTATTAATATATAAATATTATAAGTAGTTTTTACACAAGGTAAGTTGATAAATACTTACGTTTGAAATTAATAAGATGAAATAATAACTAAGACTTTTTAGCCGTGATTTTGAGTGTTGCTTCCTGTCTATATCTGACATAAGTCAAAAACTTGACAATTTCAGATATGATTGACAAAAATGCTAAACGTAATTGAAAGTTAGGTTTATATATGGTACTGTACATGATTTAGATTTGTAAATTTCCCAATTATAGCCATCGACCTCGTAGCGTAATTGAATAACGCACAGTTCGGCAAAACTGAGATGCAGGTTCAAATCTGTCCAAGGCCTAATATTTTCCTTCTTTCAATTACTAGCTCGATTTGAAATGATCATTTGGCTTTACTTAAAAGTCTTAGTTATTATTTCATCTTATTAATTTCAATACCGTATATTTATCAAACTTGACCTTGTTAAAAAACTACTTATAATAGTTTATATATTGTACTTAACGTGATTTTGAGTGTTGCTTCCTGTCTATATCTGACATAAGTCAAAAACTTGACAATTTCAGATATGATTGACAAAATGCTAAACGTTATTGAAAGTTAGGTTTATATATTGGTACTGTAAACGATTTAGATTTGTAAATTTCCCAATTATAGCCATCGGCCTCGGTAGCGTAATATGGATAACGACAGTTCGGCAAAACTGAGATGCAGGTTCAAATCCTGTCCAAGGCCTTATATTTTCCTTCTTTCAATTACTAGCTCGATTTGAAATGATCATTTGGGCTTTACTTAAAAAGTCTAGTTATTATTTCATCTTATTAATTTCAATACGTAGTATTTATCAACTTACCTTGTGTAAAAACTACTTATAATATTTATATATTAATACTTGGCTTATAGCCGTGATTTTGAGTGTTGCTTCCTGTCTATATCTGACATAAGTCAAAACTTGACAATTTCAGATATGATTGACAAAATGCTAAACGTAATTGAAAGTTAGGTTTATATATGGTACTGTACGATTTAGATTTGTAAATTTCCCAATTATAGCCATCGGCCTCGGTAGCGTAATTGGATAACATGCACAGTTCGGCAAAACTGAGATGCAGGTTCAAATCCTGTCCAATGGCCTTATATTTTCCTTCTTTCAATTACTAGCTCGATTTGAAATGATCATTTGGGCTTTACTTAAAAAGTCTTAGTTATTATTTCATCTTATTAATTTCAATACGTAAGTATTTATCAACTTACCTTGTGTAAAAAACTACTTATAATATTTATATATTAATACTTGGCTTATAGCCGTGATTTTGAGTGTTGCTTCCTGTCTATATCTGACATAAGTCAAAAACTTGACAATTTCAGATATGATTGACAAAAATGCTAAACGTAATTGAAAGTTAGGTTTATATATGGTACTGTACACGATTTAGATTTGTAAATTTCCCAATTATAGCCATCGGCCTCGGTAGCGTAATTGGATAACGCACAGTTCTGGCAAAACTGAGATGCAGGTTCAAATCCTGTCCAAGGCCTTATATTTTCCTTCTTTCAATTACTAGCTCGATTTGAAATGATCATTTGGGCTTTACTTAAAAAGTCTTAGTTATTATTTCATCTTATTAATTTCTATATATATATATATATATATATATTACTGTGTACAGAAAAGCATAAACATGTGTAAATAAAACAAGCATTTGTTTATTTGGGGACCCGATATGTAAAAATCAATAATTTATTTATTAAGCTTCCGTATAGTTAGATTGGAATAAAATTACATGTTATTAATGTAGGTTTAATTTGTATACGTTAATTTATTTAATATCATAAACTTCCAGCATATTCACCCTTATATTTTCCAGTGATTAAATCGTCACGTACCTGATCTTGTCAGTGGTCACTCCAGTAATGTTTTAAAAACTTGTCTTCGAACTCACTATACGATTCTATTTCAGGTGCAATTAAATTATACCAGGCCTCAGCAGGGTCTTTTAACAATGCCTTAACTGTGTTAAATTTCACCTTTTCATTGTATAAATTTCCAACCAAATTTCTAACGCTATTTATGAACATTTGAGGGTTTACCCTATTATCCCCGTAAAATTTCATTTGCTGCTCTAATGGTATGTTATTTGTGAAAAATCTGGGATCATCCCCCATCAAAGTCGACATATTTTGTTTAATGCTGCTTACCTCTCTCTCTCTCAACCCTTCCTAATTGATCTCTACATGAGTCTGTTACCTCAGTCATTTTTACATTTATTTCTTCTTCACAGAAGTTTCTTATCTCAGTCTTTAATTGTCCCATTTCATGACTCAAAGTTCTTATATCTCTTTCATTCTTATCCACCTTTGTTTCTATTTCCCCCATTTTAATTGTCAAACTGTCCTTAAACTCATTGAATTCTTGGGTTGACATCAATCTTTTTACTTAAAGTTTCTGCCATCTGTTCTAAATTTCGTCTCGCGTCTTCCTCGACTCCACTCAATGTTTTGTTCATTTTCTCAAACTTTTTATTGGATTCTTCACTCATCCTCAAAATTAATTCATTACCATGTTCACCTGATTCCGTCCTCGACGGATTCCTAGTACCTCCTGCTTTTTCCATTTCTCATGTTGTTTTCTCAAATAAGGCACTGCCAGTACAATATGATAATGGAGAGCTTTCACCGTGTTGACATTATGCTCTGTAGAAAATCAAACCATGGGATTTTCGCAGTAATATAGAAAACAGTATATATTGCCTTAATTTAAAATACACATCTACTCATATTTACACTTAAAAAGTTTTATTTGTTATGAAGCTGTTTAGTCCTTTGTCAATTTTTAAAATTTGCACACGACACTTTGGCTTCAGTGTTATTGTATTAAAATATATTTACAACATATATAGACATGAAGAGTTATAAATATTAATGTTGCATGTCAATTGATATAATATTAATTTATCACAAAGACCAAAGTGGTTTAAAACCCTTAATTGTAAGCTAGTTTAGTGAATATGTAACTTGTCTGTTAGATTTGGATGTATGTGGTGATATTTAATATACGTACTGTTTATGAATTAATTTATTAGATTATATATAATTTGCATTCTTTATCCATATTTTGTGATATATCGCGTTCGACCTTTTAATTATTAACACATTCCAAGGCATTCACTTTTTTTTTGTTTATTTCAGTTTTTGAAAATTTTTTTTCATTATTCAAAATGTTTGGTTAGTCATATAGGGTTATGTACTGTAAAAGGTAAAGAACGATCAAAATGATACGACAGATGAAGTGTACGTTTAAGCAAAAACGAATAGTTTAGTTTGAATACCTAATACATTGCGAGAGATTTCCAAACAAAGTATCACCAAATGGTTATATCTACTGATTTAACTTACACATACAAGGATTACCAAAACTTAAATAATTGAAATACACAGGTCAGATATAATAAGATTAATTATTATAAAACAGAAAAAACATAAAAAAGCAATTTACATACAAAGAATGGAGAAATGGAGATGCAATAATATACAGGATCAATGAAGACTATCTATAAAATTGTTTACAAAAAGTTTTTGCTGAAACCAGAAGATATAATTAATAAAAGAAAGTCTGTAATTTCAGTTTAAATTGGCGATCAGGTAACATATTTCGCAGCAGACATTGCCTGTATGAAAAACTGGAAACTTTCTCATAGTATGAAAACCATAAATTTAGGCAACGCACCGCTAAATGATACCTACACGCTAGTGTGGATCAGCAATTATGGCATAAACTATACACATAGAGATATACTGTAACAAATTAAACTTTTTTTACAGAAATCGAGCCAGTCTTAGTGTATTTGGTAACCTCTATAATTCCCCAATTTGAACAAAATACATGCAAAATTATACCTCCGAAAACATCTACATTCCCAAACTTAAGAATTTGTAATTATTTTAAAGAGAGGGAAATGATCAGATAAGTCGATGTCATTTATAAGATAACTATTAAAATCACTATGATAGTTCTCTGGAAAGTATTTTTTTGTAAGTAACAGATAAAAAGTTTATATATAATGCTATTTATTTAATAAAATTTGATTGTTGGTAATCATTAATATTAAATTGATACAGTTATGGTAGGTTGTACTTTCTGACTAATATACATGCTGAAGTTTCATCACGGCTTAGCAGGTTCTGGTCCTAAACCATGAACCAAAATATCGGCACGTATTAAAACCATTATCCAAGAGAATCCATGCTTTTTATATATAAAAAATATCCTTATAGTAATGGACACTATGCTTGCAAAAAAACAAAAAACTGCCTCTAAAAACAGAATTTTTAAAAGGAAAAATCTTAGGTCAGCTAAAGGATTTGAGAAAACTAAAAGTTGTTACAACATTTTTGAATGTAAACGAATTAAAAATTCCAGCAATTCATCAATATAAACTAAAACCCATAAAAAGTTTAAGATCAGTTAACAGTAGGTGATAACCTAATAAAAAGAAAAAATGGAAAAATCTCCAATGTTTTGAATACAAGGTTGCAATAAAAAGAAAATTTCTTATTAGTATGGAAACCATAAAATAAAAAGCTCTTAGCATGTATTTTGTTAGCAAGAATTTGATTAAAAATTTTAAATAAAGTTGCTCTGCATAATCTTAGAATCTACGAAAAATCTGCATCAGTAGGTTCACAACCTGCAAACTCTCATAAATCATTGAAGAAAATGAATATAATACAGATCATGCATTCCATATGTTAAATCAGTGTTTTAAAAAAAAGCCAAAACGTACTTATATTGGAAAAATGAAAGATCAGCTCCTGGATTGAAAGCTGGCGGTGATAGAATTGTTCAGTAGTAATGCATCAGGCGATTATATTACAAAACCAATGTTAGCAAAGTGTTCCTTAAATTTTCGCGTAATGAAAAAAATCAGCAAAATCCACATTACTTGTCTATTGGAAAACAGGCAAAAACGCTAGCATATTCAAAAACTGGTTATCGAACTGTTTTGTATTTGATGTAGAAAATTATACTCCATTTATAAGTAGATTGTGTACTTACTTTCGCCATCAATTGGATCATCAAGATCTCTAACGCTGATCGTAGCTCTTCTTACGACATCTGCCAAAAATGGGGAAGTTTCTGTAACTACAGTACTTAAAGATGGCCGTGCTCCAATAGGTGCTAAAGGATCTACGAGGAATAATTCTTCAGAACCCTAAATATAACAAGAATTATTTAAAATAAAAGAAGAATTCATTAAACCTTACACTAATAATATCATTAATAGAAGTTGCCAGTGAAAATGCTGCAGTTGGTCTTGCAACACCTAATCGAACAGGTGCAATTAAAGAATCTGCTATCTCACACAATTCTTCTATTGAAATTTTTATCATAGAACGAAAAACTCTTCTACATTTGCTGATTGGTAAATTGTACCCACTGAGATTACTAGTAACATAAACACAGTTCATCTAATATAATTATATAAAATAAACGTTACCTTCTTCGTTTAGCAGAAGTTGGTGCAGTTTCGACGCTAAATATTACATAAATTCTAACGACAGATCTTACAAAACGTCTTGCCACACAAATAGCTGCTTCACGCTGTTCTGGATCGCTTTTCTTCAATTCACGTACCAGAGTTTCAATTAAAATTTCTAACACTTCCAAATAGCATTTAACCAACAAGTAATGAGTAAATTTATCCAGTAATGTAGTTCCAGTTTGATTGGTTATGTATGCTTCTTCGTGCTTGTTATCCTTTTCTTTAGAAGTGGCACCTAGCATAATCATACTTCTCACTGCTTTCCAATCCGCCAGCAAACATTCAAGGGCCCTCCGACTAAACTTTGGTGGTTCTAAATCGTGATCTGGCATTTCAGAATCAACTATGTAAACAAATCTCTTACAAAGTAGGAAAAGTAAAATATGTACTCACTATCTGATGATGGGGTTTTATTGCGAGAATTAGCAGATGCAGCTCTTGGTCTTGCAGCTCTATACTGTCGTTGCTCTTGATTTTGTCGACCAACTGTTTGTGCCAAAAACAACAAAATGCTTTCTCCCCTACAAAATATATATATATAGGATTTATAAATTTACTTTCCTATTCATACCGTGAGTTTGGTAACACAACAAGATTGGTGTCCTTGACAAGTCTAGTTAATAATTCGTAACGCACATTCTGATTACCCATTACAAGTGCTTTACATTTACATTTCTCCCAGCAATCACAGTAAGCTGTAGGTGAAGTACGTTTCAGCTTACAGTCATGGCCTTTGTGACAGACACGGGCGCATTCAGTACAACAACATAGGGTACCAGTTAATCCACATGTTCGGCATTCGAAAATGTCCTACAATAATTTATATTAATATGCTAAAACAACACTGCCAATTGCATAAACTAAGAAAAGATCAATTGTGGGATATAAGTATTTTGCTACTTAAACAGTATTTGATTATTTAAATTTGGTTGGTAATTAATTTCTTGATCATATGCAGATCATTACTTACAAAATATGCATTCAATTTGTAACGTTAAGAATAAATTAGAGATGAAGGAAAGAAGGAATTAACCTTGAGTGAACTAAATTGTGATTGAGGTACCTGTGTAGTCTTAATTTCATGTAGAACAGTGTTCAAAAACAAAATTTGCAATTAAATCGGTATTTGTATTCAAATAATAAATTGAAAAGGACAAAGATAATCGTTTTATTTCAGTTAAATACATATTGGACCTCAAATCAACGATTGTAAATTATTTTAAACCGCAAGAATGTAAACAAACCAATTATAATCATAAAATAAAAGTAAAGTTATTAATATGTATCCTAAATACCAGCTTTAAGAAGTTAGTTTAATAAATTCCATGCAATATGACACAAATATTAATTGACAGTTTAATTATCACAAAGCGAACCCAATGGTATACTAAACACAGGGTAAACTTAAGGCGTTGTATTAACTAGATGTTAATCCAAATGAAATGATTTACAGTGGGCATAAATTAGATCATTACACAATAGAAATAAAGTCAGTTACACAGAACTCGGTTACCTGAAAATATCAAAATTTAGATATACAGGCACATAGAATGGGAAGGTTTGGGAATATAGAAGTGAAAAGTGAGGTTGAATGTACAGAAGCTTCAAGAAAAATTTTATGGCATTTTCAAAGAAAAATAACACGCCAAAAAACCTAATCAATATGAAATACATCTGCAAGTGGCAAGGAATGTTCATTAATGCGTGAGTGCAGATATAAGAGAACCGTTTAAAAACAAAGGGGTGGAACCGGGTGGGTCATCCCGCTATTAAATTAGACCTCAGAGTTCTGAGTCAGGAAGTAACTGTGTTTAGGTCTTTACTAAATACTGAAGTGCTGGGAAATTGTAGAATTGAAAAGTGAGAACTTTATGTAATGTAACAGATTGTTGTATGTCGATATATTTTTAGGAGTCAACCTGAGCAGCTTTTACTGTCTTTAATAGATGCTGCTTTAAAAGTCGCAGATCTCCTGCTGTGGAAACGATGGTAACTTTAGTCCATCTGTTCACATTAGTTGTTTGCAGCTACTTATAGCTAATTTAAATGTTCAATTAGAGTTAAATAAAAGAACCGTCTGAAGTTGTGCTTCAAATTTTGCAGATGAAATACTAAAATAGTGGAATTGGTTCTTAAGAGCAAAATTAGTAGCAATGTCACAACAATGCACTAATGATGTAGCTATTTTTATTGAATGTTTCATGGAAAAATAAAGATGACAGTTCCCGCTGGAAACAGAGATGCAGCATATGATAAAACTTTGAACTTATGCATGCAAGGGCGATGTATTTTCAATGTACTTGAGGGTGGAATTATTGTCATTGTGACCGTTTAGAGGAGAAATTTGGATAATTCGCCTCGCCATTAATTAAGAATTTTGAGTTGTGTTAGGTCAATAGTAGTTGTCGTTCGAAAGATGGAGGAAAGAAATTATTTTAAAAAATGGAAAACTGGTATGGTCTAGACTAGACATTCTGCACCTCATAATCGATTAATCAAACTGTAAGTAATATTTTACGTTTCTTAATGTTTCTTTATAAATCATGTGAGTTTTTGATGTAAACATGGTTGGGATTTTACAACATAGAACATTAATTGAACATAATTAAAACAAGCATACTGTTATTAGTTTAAAATATTAAAGCATTTTGGAAAGAACAAAGAACAGATTATGAACTGAACGTTTGTACTTTATATTACATCCAATGTCCATGTGAAATACTACGTCTAGTATACGGATGCCAAACTTGTAGCATGTTAAATTTTTGGAGAAGCTTTGTAAGAGCTAAATATGTCATTTAACACAAATTAGGGTGGACGTCCCTTGGCTGCAAAACATAAAGAATATATACATTTTTGGTTCAACGATTTCGCAGCAAAGGCACAGCGTTCGTTGGGTATATATCGAGACTGTATATCTAGCTGTCATAGTATTCACAACCACACATCCATAGAATTGGCAACGTTGTACTTCTTGGAGTCGTTCATTATCACAACAACTAAGCTTTACTTGTTCAATTGACTAGTATGTGGAAGGTAAGTTTGAAGGAGTGCTTGCTGTTTTTGCTTTTCTGTAAGACATTAGTAGTTCACGTTTTAATGATTACATGACTAATTTGAAGGAGAAAACGGCATTCAGCGTTTCTTGAAGGAATACAGTAGTCTGTAAAATTGATAATGCGTACATGTTAAATAATTGACTTTTATTAGGACATGATTTAGGATTTAATTATTATCAGAACTTACCCTGACTGACAGATCGAAAATAATTTTGAACCCAAGTGTTTGTCAACCAAGCGCTTTAAAATTTTGCTACAAAGTACGATATTAATTAAACTACATTGTGTTTTAACTCAAATGTGAGTTTACTGAATGTATACTTTTTATTATTTTGGTTATTTTAGAATTTCAGTGTTATACATCTTAATTTTGAATAATATATTATAGAATAACGCAATTTAAAAACAATTTTTCCCACTGTGTTTCTTTGTTGTTCAAGGTTGGAATTATACCCTGTATATTATCAAGTCGATTGCTGAAGTGATTTTTAAAGAAGAGTCAAACTCATCGATTATAATAATGTTAACTAAAAATAGTTTTACGGACACAAATTTTCTTCTTAAATGTAGAATTCTTCATATATAAAAGCGGATGAGGTTTTTTGTCTTAAAGGTTAATAAACAATAATTAACACCCTTTCTTGAATACAAAATCCCTTGAGTGTACTTTCGAGTGTACATTGAAAAGAACGAAAAATATCTCATTGCTATAAATAATGACTTACCTTATTCTTTTAAGTTTAGACGTTCTATTACACCCGACAATACCATGCGTGTAAAATTCATTATACTGATGCTGATTAAGATTTTGTGAGAGTAGGCTTAAATTGACTATTCAGGGCTATATATTATTTTGTTTCTAGATGTTAAATTAATTTTGAACAAACCTGCACCTTGAAGAAGTTCTAAATTACTAGAACGGGTAGAATGGCTTGCACGTTTCGGTGAGCTAAAGAGCCGAACTATAGGTTTAACCAAATTAGCAGGGTCTTTAGTGAGGAACCAGACTAAGACAGGTCCCCGAAAGAGGGCAGCAGCTTTTTCGGTACTTAGAGTAGCAAAGACCCTAGAAGTCGGCATGACATTTTAAGAAACACTACAACGATGTGGAAGGCAACGGGAAACAACCACATTACCTCACAAGTACACAGCGCACTTAAATTAATATTAAAGATGTTGGCATCCTCTGGGGTAAAAAATTCCGGAGTTAAAATAGTCCCCCATTCAGATTTCCGGGAGGATACTACTTCAGGGAATGTGATCCGAAAGTATAAACAAAAAGATCCGAAACATTCTGCAAGTCAGAGCATGAAATGTCAGAAGTATGAAGCAAGTAGGCAAGTTTGAGAACTTGAAAATTGAAATGGATATAGGTTAGCATTAGACATAGTAGCGATCAGTGAAGTTCGGCGGCTAGAGGTGGGGGATTTTTGGAGCGGAGACTTTAGGGTAATTCATACAGGATCAGAGGAAGGAAATTCGGGTGTGGGGATAGTTATGCAAAAAAAGATGGGACAACATGTAGAAAACTACTCACAAATGAACGAACAGGATCAGAGGAAGGAAATTCGGGTGTGGGGATAGTTATTGTATTGTATTGTATATCTTTATTATTTAAATAGCATTGATACAAATAACTATTAACTCCAGAAGTAACTCTAGCGAGATTTGGACTATGAAGTCCACTCTTACACCTAACTAAACATTACTTCAAAATTGACAGAAACAAGAAAAAATATTAAAAATAAAAATAAGCATTTTTACAGTGTTTAAATAAATAAATATACCTTTACCATACAAATACACATGCACATGTATGCGCACTCGCACCCATGCTGCTTATACATACACATAACAAAAACACTCACTCACGCCATAAGCACTTAATCTCAGAACCCATGCATCCTAAATGTAACTACTGTTGCGATAGTAGATACTCCCGATACGTTTGTTAGAACTTAGAGATTGTGGTAGAATTTCTTATAATAGCAAGAATCGAGTTCCACAGTGAAGAACTGGAAACCACAAAAAAGGAATGATACATTTCAGTTCGATGATGTGGAATTTTCAACCGGTTATCATCTCTGATGTTGTAGTGGACTTAGATAAAGGCGAAAATTTTGTAGTAAGGCAGTTTGGACCAATCCCGCGTAAAAACTCAAACAACATTATCGCTTGATGTAATTTCCTATGGTTATGCAGCTTCAACCACGATAATTTCTTAAAAAATGGTGAGATGTAATCATAGCGCTTAGTATCAAATATAAAGCGAATGCAACTATTATAAACTTTTTGCAAATGATCCCCACTAATCTGAGGCAAATTATTATACACAACATCTACACAGTCGAAAATGGGCTGGATTAGGGCCTGGTCAGTTTGATTTTTTTAGCTAATTGGTAAAAATCGCCTAATTCTATCGAGACCATGCAGCGAAGCAAAAATTTTTTTGACATGTGTATAGTGTGTGACTCTTCCCAGATAGAGTCACATCAATAACAATTCCAAGACTTTTAACAACAGGACAAAGTTTAATTAGCGACCCACCCAATTGAAGAAGTGGGATTATCGATTGGTCAGTTTTACCTAACAATTTGGAAGATCCGATTACAATTGCTTCACATTTAAAAGGATTTATTGTTAGTTGGTTTTCGTCTCACCACGATTTTATTCTAGCAAGATCAGAATTAATGTTGATAAATGTATTTGGTAAATCATTACGATGACAGTGACAATATATTTACATTATTCTTCAATATCGTAGAGAGCAGATCTGATATCTTCGATTTACACCAGTACCTGCTTTTATATAAGTATGGTACATAAAATTTATGACATCAAGTTCTAATTAGTATGAATCTAACATCGCTGGACTTGGACATCAGGAAATAATTTAATTATCAACATTCACCATCTGTTTTCCTACATCACGGCATGTAACGAACACTTGAAGGACGGACACACCATAAAACTGCCGTACCCCATTAGGGTCTCTTATTATCAATCTCGGATTTTTAACGAAAGGGGTGGAACAAGTTTTCAGACCAATGTTAACCAGCGACATTGACGACTAGTTCGCAGAATATGGGGGTGAATCACCTAGCCGAATCACCAATAGGTTACACGTTCACATAAGTGCCATAACAGAAATCTTAAGATAAACGATGAGTTACAGTTGAAACATTTAAAACGTGTCTTCCAATTTCAAAAATTTACTACATTATAAGCTGTATCGCTAGCAATGCGAATCTGAACAATTTACATGTACCTTTTGTTATTATATATATATATATATTATTTAAAATTAATCTAGTATAATTGTGCATTGATTACGATCACACAAGTTCTTTCTATATAGCTGTTATTATGAAGGTCACAAACTCAATGTGATTCTCCAATCAGTGGAGCTAGCTCTACGACATATAAGAAACAACTGACTCGTTTTTGAACTTTGTGGGTGAGTGTAAGCATAACAACACCAGACGTGAACTTGTATCGAAAACTGCACGATTTCTGGTGTAACCTTATTTGAACTTGAACAAAACTAATCGTAAATTGAAAGTTTTACGAAAACGAAACTTTGTTTATAAGAGACAAAAATATACAGAGACTTTATAATTATATAGCATTAAATATTTTATCAAAACGAATATTTATGTAACTAAAAATGATTCTGGATCAAAAGTATTCAGTTATAGGGGTTCTGGAAAATGAACATGCTACAACATACTAGGATATGTAAAAGAACATGAAAATTAAATAATTACAGGGAGGTTTTAATGCAGTGGTAGGTGAGGAAAGGGAAGGAGCCATAGTAGATTTATTTAGTTTAGGCACGAGAAATTACAGGGGAAATAGGCTGGTAGAATTGCAACAAAAACAATTTAACCATCACAAACACATTATTTCAACATCATGCTAGAAGATGATACACGTGGAAGATGCCGGGAGACATAGGAAGATATCAAATATATTACATTCTTGTTAAACAGCAGTTTAGGAATCAAGTAAAACTGTAAAAGATACCCAGAACCAGATATAGACATTGACTACAACATCGTACTTATGAAGGCCACTCTTAAATTTAAAAATTTGAAAAAAGAAACAGAAAAGGGCATTTTGATTTTGAGAAATTAAAAGATAGACATATCCACAAAAGATTTGAACAAAAGTCAAATGAATTACTGAAAGATATCGGGAAAATTTCTTATACTAAGAAAGTAGAAACACAACGGAATAACATTAAATTCAGCATAGACATGGCGGCCATAGATATTCTGGGGTATACACAAAAAGAAAATAAGAAACCATGGATAACAAAGGATATCCTGCATCTAATAAAAGAAAGGCGAAAATACAAAAATAGATCAGACAAAACAGGAAAACAGAGAGACATAGCCATAAAGTGGGAAATTATTCGCAAATGCAAAAAAGCTAAGTGCAAAGAGGTACAAACTAAGATGGAAATACGAAGGACAGAGAAAGCATACAAACTAAATAAAATGAATTTTAGGGATATAAAACCTTATAGCAAAAATATAAGGGACACGGCAGGAAACATTATAGAAAATGTAGAGAAAGTGAATAGATGGCAAGAATATATAGGGAATTTCTATGCAGGAGAGGAACTAACAGCATTAGATCAAGGATCATACATTGAAAAGGATGACTTGGAATATCCTATACTTAGAAACGAGTTTAAATTAGCATTAAAAGGTCTGAAAAATGGCAAGGCACCGGGTACAGATAAGGTGCAAGCAGAAATTAAAAGTTGCTTCCAACTTGTAAGCTATAAATACTCCCTGTATGTTTGTTGTGGTTTGTTTAGTATTCTTCTTAATCTTCTTTGGGGATTAAACCAAATTGTAAGCTATATGTATGAGACAGGTGAGATACCCAAAGATTTCAAACGTAACATCATAGTCACCACACCAAAAAAGAGAGGCTCAGATAGATGTGAAAATTTTCGAACAATATGTTTGACAGCACATGTGTCAAAAGCATTAACTAGAATTGTACAAAAACGAATGGAAAAACGAGCTGGAGAAGTACTAGGAGAAGATCAATTTGGGTTTAGGTGAAACAGGGGAACACGGGAGGCTATTTTAGTTCTGATGGTGATAATGGAGGAAACAATAGAAAAAGAGGAGAGCATGTATGTAGGGTTTGTAGATCTGGAAAAAGCCTTCAACAATGTAAAGTAGAAAAAATGTTGAAAATACTCAAAAAGATTGGAATGAGTCTTAGGGATAGACGGATAGTACATAGTTTATACTAGGATCAAACAGCGGTAATAGAATTAGAGCAGGAACGTGGAGAAGTAAATATTAAAGCGGTGAGACAGGGATGTGTCCTATCCCCATTAATTTTTAACTTATACATCGAAGAGGCAATGAATACTGTCAAATGCAGGAAGACGTTTGGAATTATTATGCAGGGACAAAAGATTGATATTCTTAGATTTGCAGATGATACAGCAGTATTAGCATCTAGCAAGGAAGAATTAGAAGCTGCTCTTAATGAAGTGGAAACAGTTCTAACAGAGGGATACAGTATGAGAATTAACAAAAATAAAATTAAGTACTAGTATGCAAAGTAGAGGAAAATACATTAAAAACCAGAATACATACTGGTAATGAGAACTTACAAGATGTTAAGGATTTGTGCTATCTAGGAAGCCAAATAACGCAAGATTGGAAGAGCACAAAAGATATAAACAAAGATTGGCACAAGATGATGCTACATTTAACAAGAAAAAGCAATTACTGTGCTCAAAGACAACAAACACAGAAACAAGGAAACGATTGTTTAAAACATATGCGTGGAGCACAGCACCTAGAAATAAAAGGTTACTAGTAAAACTTGCAAGATGCCAACAGATAGTTAAAGCCAATAATAAAAACGAACACAATAAAAATTACACAAAGAAGAAAGGACAACTGGTTCCTTGGACAAATGAACAAAAAAAAATTGTTGAAAATTGCTTTGCAAAACAAAATCTAACCCCAAAACATCATAAGTGCAAAAAACTAAAGACATAGTTTCCGGACATTTGTTACGTGCCGAAAATTCGGCACTAGACATTCTCACAATTTAGTTTTTGTGAAGTATTTGTAATATACTTAAGTTTAAATAAGTTAGTTTCCGGTATTACCGCTAGGGGGATAGATATTGGATTGCGTGTTAATATGGCGGCCGAGAAGGTATCGGGGTAACGTGTGTGTAATTGTAATGCTATATTTATCGTCAATTATAACAGTTATAATAATTCTAGACCGTCTTTTATTTGATAGCACTTCTACAAGAAAAGACTGCTAATTTTATTTCACAAGGTTATGGGCCCAGGTCGGTTCTATTGTGTATAGTATGATAGTTTTTTTTTGAGTAAATACGTGTTGTAAAAACGTGGCCGTAGAGTGCGGTAATGTTATAATAATGGACAATAAATTTCGGAATAGATGTTATTTGAAATATTTTTGAAACGTGTAATTTTGATGCAATAGTGAGTGAATATCAAAAAGAATTTAGTACTGTATTTCTAATAATAATTGAACTTTCTTACATTATATGAGTTTTGGATCTTTCGGCACTTTAGCAACGACCAATTTTTCACTGGCGAAGAGGTTATGTTATTCTCTCCGTGTACTGCGTAGAGGTTAAGTCATTCACCTCGTGCTACTCGTGTGTTAATTGCGTGATTATTAGAAGTAAAACTAAATTCTTGGGTAGTGAGATTGTTTATTTGGTTAGAAATGGCGTACGTATACCATGAAAATAAACATGCACTGGAATTTGATAAATTGAATGGCGCGTCAAATTATCGCGAATGGAAAATTGACGTGGAAATGTTATTACGTGCCAATGGCCTTTATGGGTTTATTACTAACGTTGAAGATCAATCAAATCACTTTATTGGTTTTATACCAAAAGGGATAGAATTCAGCAATGCTGATTTTAGATTCCACCCTTAAATATAAAATACAAAATATACGATTATATACATAATACAATAAACATCTAGGATAGTCTAAGACAGTCGCTGCTCCCTTATTAATACATCATAAAATTTTAGCCTAAATATATTTTTATTATTAGTCTCGTCAAATAGTGTTCTATATTTGTTTATTAAAACAGGTGCTACATAAGCATAACATGATTCAAATTTCTTTGTTGAGTGTTGCGGAATACTGAAATCATTTGTATTTCGTAGGTTAATACTATGCTGAGTAGCTCTGATTTGTATAGCTTCTAACAGGTAGTTTGGTCTACATTTGGTTAATATAGCATATATGTACACAGCGAAAAGGAGTTCTGCACGTTTATCATATTTAAGTATACTCTTAGAATTATAGTATGGTGTTATATGTTGCTTCGTTCAATATTATATGAATATCTAAAACATACATTCTGAAGTACTTGTATTCTTTGCCTTAAGTAGCCTGCCAAAAATTTATAGTAAACTACACTACAGTAAATCTATATGACACAACACAACACTATTACATAAGTTCCATTTAATGTTTGAGCTTAACAGAAATTTGTATCTGTAAAGGGTCCGCATTTTACTATAACACAAACCTATTCTTTAGTTGATATGTTTTTCAAACGTAAGATGCTTGTCAAGAGAAAGGCCTAAATATTTAACACAGTCAGCAAATGTCACTACCTTATTGTTTATTTTGATATCTAGAGATCTTTGCACTTCAGATTTAACATGGTTTACCTGTGAACCAACGAGTAATGCAAGTGTTTTGTTAGCATTAAGGATAAGACCATTGTCGTGTACCCATTTATCCACTACAACAAGATTTTCATTCAGTTTTACTATTGCATCATCGACAAGTGAAACATTACTAGAAACATAAAGTAGGATATCATCTGCATACATATGATATTTGCATTCTGGTGATAGTATTTCTGGAAAATCTGACGTAAAAATAGCAAAGAGTAGAGGCCCAAGATACTACCCTGTGGAACACCTCGTGAAACACAGCGGAACTGGGACTGTTGTCCATGTAGTTTAACTGATTGCTGTCTGTTACTCAAATAGTCTTTAAACCATTCTGTTGCAATATTATCGCACCCATAGAAACGAAGCTTAGCAACAAGCAGGTTATGATTGATTAAGTCAAACGCCTTACTGAAGTCTAGAAATAATAGATAAACAATATTTGATGCATCAATTGAGCATGTAAGATCATTAACAACCTTACTTAGTGCAGTTGCTGTGCTATAGCCAGTCGAAATCCAGATTGGAATGTGGGTAACAAGTTCCATTTGGATATGTGTTCAATTAGTTGTGTGTAAACTATGTGTTCCATAACCTTTGACATTATAGGCAATATACTAATTGGGCGTAAATCAGCATATGTAGTAGCCAGAGGTTTTTTAGCAATTGGAGTGATAGTCGAATATTTCCAAGCTATAGGGAATTTGCCTGATTCTAGTGATACATTTATAATATGCGTTAAAACATTAATAATGAATGGCATTACCAACACTAGTATTTTCTTATTTATGCCATCAAATCCTTGAGCATTAGACCTGATCTTCATGATCGATTTCTCTACCACATTTACATTTACTGGTTGTAGAATGAATGGCCCATTTATAGCTTTGTGAATGTTTTGATTGTAAAAGTTCATTTGATGACTTGGTATTGATCGATCTGGGATGGATTCAATAAAAATTCGTTGACTTCATCAGGATTTTGAATTTCATTTGAAATTTGGGTTTTCGTTTTGAATGTATTTGACATCTATCAAAAATATTCCATAGCTGCTTAGGATTGTTAATATTATTCCTGCATTGATATTCAAGATATGCTTTTTTCATTCCTTACTGCTGTTGTGATAATGTTTTTTAGGTCTTTATAAAAGCGAAGCTTAGTATTGTTCTTAGTCTTAATATACTTGCTATATTCCAAATGCCGTAGACGTATCATCAGTCTGATGGTGGGCGTTATATATGGTGGCGTTTTCTTTTTATATAAGCTGTACGTATTGGAGCATGTTCATTAAATAATAATGTTATTGCATTATTAAGATAATTCACTTTATCATTGAGGTCTGGTAATGATCTTATTAAATCCCATTGAATGTGACTAGCATCATAATTAAAGTTATTCATATTAAAGTTCTTAAAACATCTGTATGTGAAGCAGTATGGCTCATGTTTGCGTACATTTACATCAAATGTACAAAGTACTGCTCTGTGATCAGTCATGTGATAGAGATCGATAGTTTCACATGATATCATATTGATTTGAGGATGATAAGGAAGTGATAAGGAAGTGCCACCGCCTGAAAGTGCAACAACTAAAGATAAAAATGATTATATGCGAAGACGGGACAAGGCATTGTCAACTATTTATTTATCTTTGAGTGCCCATTGTTAACGGTCTGATTGACCCAAAAAGTGTTTGGTCCGCATTGGAGGCAAATTTCGAACCTTCCTCAAAGGCATTAATCGGAAGGTTGTTGGCTGAATTTTTCCTAGCTATGATGTTAGAAGATGAATCGATATCTCTATATTTAGCGAAGTTGAGGGACCTACAACGAAGGTTGAATAATGCAAAGTGTGATATAAAGGATCTATACATCGCGTATAAAATGATTAATGGGCTACCCGAGCGATACAACGTAATTGTTCAGCAATTGTACCAGCTACCTGATGATCAGTTTACCTCGGATGCAGTGGCAAAGGCGTTATTGTCGGAAGAAGGCCGCTTGGTAAATACTGTAGCAAAATTATCCACTGATAATGTTTCAGGTGCGTTTACGACTGGAGTTAAGAAGGGTGCCACAGAATGGAACCGTAAACCTAAGGTTAGGTGTTATAGGTGCAGGGAATTGGGGCACATTTCAAGAAACTGTCCGGAATTAAATAGGCACAATTCCAGACAGTCTCATTCAAATAATGTTACTGTTAGTAATAGTAATCGCAAAGCAATGTATGTATCTTCAGTGGCGCAACAAGATACCTGTGTAGAAGGGTCATGGTTTTTAGAATTACATAGTACTGAAGAAGGTAAAAGTTTAGATTATGAGTTTATTTTAGATACAGGTGCGACACACCATTTTTGTAATAGTAAAGAATTGTTTGTCGAATTTAAGGAGATAAATAAACAAGTCAAGCAGGGCAAAGGTGTCTTAGAATCTAAAGGTGTAGGTAAAGTACATGTTAGCTTAATTAATGATAAAGGAACTGAAGCATGTGTTGAACTAAAAGAAGTGTTTTTTGTTCCAGAGTTGTCAAAAAACTTGATCAGTCTTGGTTCTGTTGTTGATAATGGATTTTATTTCATTGGTAAGGACAAATATCTTGATGTTTATGCTCCTAATAATACTTTATTCATTCGAATTAACAAAAATAAGCGATTGTATACTGTAAGGGGTAAGAAAACAATTTTTGTGAGACATTCTAAGCCAAGCATTAATACCGCTTCATTAGACATTAATTCTCTTTCACTGTGGCACAGACGCTGTGCACACTTAGGTTCTGATGGCATTTTTAAGGCAATTAAAAATGGGATCGTGTTAGGTGTCAAAAAGATTCACAATGAAGAGGTGATATGTCACCCATGCATTGAGGGAAAGCTTAAACGTCAGCCTTTTAAGCGTTTAAGTGGTGTTCAATCTAAAAGGGCACTTGAACTTTTACATGTTGATCTATGGGGAAAAGCTCCCACCGTTAGTGCAGGTGGTGCTGAATATTTTTTATGCATAGTTGATGACTATTCACGCTGGATTGCAGTTTATCCTGTCAAAAGTAAAAATGATGCATTTGGCCAAAAAAAGAATTTTATTGCTCGAGCAGAGCGAATGTTAAATCTGAAAGTAGTTGCGATTCGCTCCGACAATGGTATGGAGTTTTGCTCACAAGAAATGGATGAATACTTTGAAACTGTTGGAATAAATTATCAATTAACGAGCATATATTCACCACAACAAAACGGAGTAGCAGAAAAAGTTAATTATGATGCAGTAGATGCAGTTCAAACATTGCTAATCTCGTCTAACTTGCATGCGAAATTTTGGGGCAAGGCTCTCCAGTATTATACACACCAAAATCATGTTCCACACGCTACCAATTTACATACAACGCCGTATGAATTGTGGACTGGGAGAAAGGCTAATATTTCGTATTTCAAAATTTTTGGATCACTGGCTTTTATACATATTCCTAAGCGTTATAGGAGCAAACTTGAACCCAAATCAAGAAAGTGTATATTCATAGGTTATGCCACGTTTACTCGCGGCTGTAGGGTTTTTGATCCAATTCGCAATAAGGTGATAGAGCTTAAACATATTAAGGTAGACGAATCAGTAATGGGATTTAGTAAGTCAGGTAAGATTATAACTCCACTTATTGAATCAGGCGATATAAATGATATTGATACAAATTCAAGCGATTCAATTGCAAAGAATGATGATGATGATGAGGATAATTCTGGTGTTTCATCAAATCAGGATGCAGAGTTAAAGAATGATAATGCACCTGATACTGATGTAAAAGATTTGTTAACATGGATTCGACAAGAAGTTCCAAGAAAAGACGGAAATCGAGTTGACGTTTATTATTGGTATGGTGAAGAAAAATGCCGCTCTAAGAATGATGTACAAAGACTTTGTTCAGGACATGGTTTGGAATACAGTTCTGAAGATTTTGATTTTCGCGATCCCTCTAAAAAAGGGGTAGCTAAAATTATGGAGTGTAGTGATTCAGAACCAATGCTAGCCTGTTTTGTACAAGTACCGAATTCTTATGATGATGCATTAAAGTCAGATTATAAAAACGAGTGGGAAAAGGCGATGAAAGACTAAATTGTAACCAATGAAGAACGAGGTGTATGGGAAGTTGTCCCAAGACCACAAAACCAAAAAGTAATTACGTGTAGATGGGTTTACAGTGTGAAAACAAATATTGATGGCACAGTCCAACAATTTAAAGCTCGCCTAGTAGCTCATGGCTTCAAGCAAACCTGTGGAGTTGACTATGTTTGCACCGGTCATTGAATTTAATTTAGTAAAATTATTTTTTGTTCTACTTGTAGTTCAAGAAGATGGGATACATGCACATTGGGATGTGAAACGAGCATTCCTTTATAGCAATTTGGATGAGGAAATTTATATGGAGATGCCTATGGGGTATGAAAATTTTAATCAATCACCGTATGTTTTTCGACTTAGAAAATCGCTATATGGGCTGAAGCAATCGGGAAGAAATTGGTATTACCATATTTCTGATATTTTGAAACAAAGGGGTTTTCTTGTCTCACAGTATTGTCCGTGTATTTTCCGTTTAAATAATGAATGTGTGATACTATTATATGTCGACGACATTGCTATCTTTTGTCCCAATGAGCTCTTGTTAAATAGCATTTTTAATTATTTAAACAAACACTGTGAAATTGTAGATCTAGGACCTTATCAGAACATTTCTTGGAGTTGAGTTTGAACACGGAGAGAATGGTTATTGTATACATCAAAGGAAATATATCTCGACCCTGATAAAACGTTTTCAAATAAATATATTAATTCCAGGTTACACTCCTATGGATATAGGTTTTATAACGAAAGTTGGTTGTTTAGAACCCGAAGAGGTGCCGTTTAGAGAATTACTCGGCTCATTATTGTTTTTAGCGAATCGAACCCGACCAGATATTATGTTCTCTGTAATTTATCTGTCTCAATTTTCGTCAAAGGCAACAAAAGAACATTTTAATTGCTTAATACGTATACTTAAGTATGTTGCCACTACCTGTCATTATGTGATTAATTTGTCATGTGATACCTCTTCGAATTTGGTAATATATACTGATGCTTCTTGGGCATCTGCTTTGGATTCACGAAGATCTATCAGTGGGTTCATTTGGTCTTTAGATGGGGTGTTTTTTAGGATGGCGTTGCTGTATACAGAAATGCATATCCAGAAGCGCCATGGAGGCTGAATATGTGGCACTGGATGCTGCATGTGTTGAAATTTCATGGATTTCAAAGATATTATCTGAATGTAAAGGTTTTTCTTTCGTTAACATCAAACCATTAGTGTTGTGCGACAACCAGTCAGCTATTTGTTTTTCCAAAGGTTCTGTTGTTAACAACCGTACCAAGCACATTGATGTTAAATATCACACTATTAGAGAGCTACTGTGTAATGGTTCTTTAACACTTGATTACGTCAACACAAAATGTAACGTAGCAGATTTATTAACAAAACCCTTGCTACGAACGAAATTGTTGTTTTTCTTAGATTATATTTTTAAGTTTAAGAATGTTCCAAATAGGGGAGAAATTGTGAAGTATTTGTAATATACTCAAGTTTAAATAAGTTAGTTTCCGGTATTACCGCTAGGGTGATAGATATTGGATTGCGTGTTAATATGGCGGCCGAGAAGGTATCGGGGTAACGTGTGTGTAATTGTAATGCTATATTTATCGTCAATTATAACAGTTATAATAATTCTAGACCGTCTTTTATTTAATAGCACTTCTACAAGAAAAGACTCTGCTAATTGTATTTCACAGTTTTAATATGTAAGAATTTCGTGCCATAAATTTAAAAAAACTTGTGTGCGCATTTCCGTCACTTCAGACAGTGCGTTTGCGCCATATCGTGCCGACGCGTGTGGACGAAGGAGGAGAGTGGGAGATTTCCAGGAGACACGTGAGAACTAGCCTCCTCTGAGATGTGAAGAAGGTTGTCTTTTGTATCTTACCGTGTCCTTTTATCTGATACGTAGGTTTCCTGTGTTTCCAAATTATCATACCTTTTACCTGTCTCCCCTACCTTATTTTTGTCTAGATATAGGAAGAAGACAAGTGAATTTGGATGCAACCTGGCTCAAGAAATCCCACGCCCAAAGATTAGCGAACTAACCGACGACAGAAGACTAGCAAAGCCACGGGCGACCATCATGGAGTAATCCTGAAGGAAACTCTACATGTTCACGTGAGTACCCCATGGGGGTTTCCTATATAATTTGTGTAATTGGTAAATTGTGTCGCCCTAATTTGCATATTGTGTGACGTCATCGTCAATTTGCAAATCAATTTTCACATTATGTAATATCGCTACCAATTGTCATTTGTGGCGCACGTACCACGTTTACGGGACAGTAATACATTGTAGATAATAGACTGCCTAATAATAAAATTGTATGTTCAGAATAAGTATGTTTCGTCAAAAATAGTAACAGTATTTTTGTAAGATCGTATACTTTATACGTTATACAGATATTATTTTCGATTTTTTTAAATTAACTACTACTATTATTGTAGCTTCACAAATGTTTTTAGTACAATGCAGTTTATTATGCTAATAAAGCGTTTAGCTTCTAAGATAAGGTTCTAAGCGGAAACTATGTTTGTATATTTTCTGGAAAAATAAAGTTTTGATCATTGCATTTTTATATTTTAAAGAAAGACGTGTGTCTGTGTAAATATTTATATCAAGATACGTAATCAACATAATCCTAAAATAATCAAATCTCTTAGGGTAGAATATAAAAATGAAACAATTATTGTTTCTTCCTAGCTATGAATCATGATTTATTATTACCAAAAAACATAAGTTGCATACATTATATTCTGCTTTATGAGATTACGTTTCGAAATTTACTTCCAGAGATCGAGAATCGGAAAAATTAATACAACTTTCGAAACTTTTAAAAAATACAACTACCTTACACATTACTAAAACGGTATACTAGTGATTTTTTCAAAAAATCTTTTGCTCTTCTGGGTGTCGCTGTGTGTGTGTGCATGCAGGTGATTTGTAAAGTGTGTAGGCTGCTAATTTTAAACTGGTATGTGCAGTTATATAAGAATGATCTTTAGAATATTTTTGAACATCTTTACACCTTGGCCGCGCAATTTTTGTACCGACCTTGAGAATATCTTTCCTCAACAACAAGCCGCTTCTCGGTATACAAAAAGGCAATTTCACAATCTTGGTATACAAATAAATGTTAGATAAGATGGCTATGTGAAATTACGCTTATTGAATTTGTTTCTCTTAGTCGTGTTTGTAACTTAAATAATTCTGTATTTGTAATTGTCTACACCTCTACGGATTACAATAACCAAAGGCACAGTAATATTCTCCATGCAAGCACAAAAATGTAATTCTAGTTCCTCTTTATTAATCTACTTTCAAAAAGATAATTTTTTATTTAACATGAAGAAACAAAATATGAATATATAGCCAAGAACAATCACTTTAAGCCTAGACCCGCAAAAAAATCAGCATCAATATAATGAATTTTACAAGCACGGTACAGTCGGGGGTAATAGAACGAAACAAAAGAATAAGGAAAGTCATTATTTATAACAAGAAGATATTTTTCGTTTTTCTCAATGGCTTCGCCACTTGAAAATAGTAAGTACACTCACGAGATTTTGTGTTCAAAAAAGAGAGTTAATTATTGTTTATTACCCTTGTAGACAACAAAAAAAAACCCAATCCGCTTTTATATATGAATAATTCTACATTTTAAAGCCTATCATGATTCACATTAAGAAAATTTAAGTGTCCATAGAACTATTTTTGGTTAACATTATTATAATCAATGAGTTTGACTATTCTTCAAAAATCACTTCACCAATCGATTTAATAATATACAGAATCTATACAAAGATTTGAATACAATGGCACGGTATTAATCCAATCTTGAACTAACCTGAACTAACGAACGACTACAACGTTGCCAATTCTATGGACTTGTGGTTGTGATTACCATGACAGCTAGATATACGGTCTTGATATACACTCAACGAACGCAGTGCTTCTGCTGTAAAAACGTTGAACCAAAAATGTATGTTTTGAAGCCAAGGGACATCCACCCTAATTTTTGCTAAATGACATATTTAGCTCTTACAAAGCTTCTTCAAAACATGCGGAAATTCGGCGTGCATATACTGGACGTAGTATTTCACATGGACGTTGGATGTAATGTAAAATCATAATGTACGGACGTTCGGTTGATGGTGGGATGTATGTGTGTATATATATATATATATATATATATATATATATATATATATAGAAATTAATAAGATGAAATAATAACTTAGACTTTTTAAGTAAAGCCCAAATTTATATATTAATACTTGGCTTATAGCCGTGATTTTGAGCGTTGCTTCCTGTCTATATCTGACACAAGTCAAAAACTTGACAATTTCAGATATGATTGACAAAAATGCTAAACGTAATTGAAAGTTAGGTTTATATATGGCACTGTACACGATTTAGATTTGTAAATTTCCCAATTATAGCCATCGGTCTCGATAGCGTAATTGGTAAACGCACAGTTCCGGCAAAACTGAGATGCAGGTTCAAATCCTGTCCAAGGCCCTATATTTTCCTTCTTTCAATTACTAGCTCGATTTGAAATGATCATTTGGGTTTTACTTAAAAAGTCTAAGTTATTATTTCAACCTATTAATTTCAATACATTAGTATTTATCAACTTACCTTGTGTAGAAAACTACTTATAATATTTATATATATATATATATATATTGCTGTGATAAGGGGTTGCTTAAGGGTGCACGTTATAGGAAAGATAGTTCGGGAATGAGTAATTAAGATAGTCAGCAGAAAACTACACTTATTTAAGGAGATAATTAAGAAATAGACATAGTTTGTATATAGTAAGTAGTCAACACCCTGTATATAGAGTAGAGATAAATTTGGGCGACGCATGTAAACTTAGGAAGACGCATAGTTGGCGTAGGAATGTGAAATAAATGTATTAAAGTAGATAGTAAATATTAAATACCCTGTAAATAAAGTTTAGGTAAGACAGATAAGGATATTTTTCAGTGGAAGTACGCGTATATTTGATAAAGTGTAATTAGACACGCATTAATAAGAAGAGTTCCAGGAGATTAAAATAATACGGATATAAAAGAGAGTTTCAGGTAGTTAATATAAATGCGTAATGTGATAAGTGAAATGATTAAAATTGCGTGAAACATATGTAAACATGGAAATATAAAGTCGGGTTACATCAGTTGTTTATAGAAAAGCAAGGAATCTATCAAAACACAATATGTTGACAATCAGAAACAGCTCGTAATAGAATTATTTGATTGGTCCGGGACAACGACAAGTTCTAGATCACACCCATGAATGGAGTGGAAATTCTAAATTATATTAGCAAGCACCGTGGTAAGAAAGTCAGTTTTAAACTCAATGAAGGCCGAAGTGCATTGCCATGAAACAGAATAGTACGCGATATGTATAAGAGTGAAAATTAAATAAGTGAAAATATGATTATAATAGCCGTTTAAACGTGAGTATGTTTTAATAAATTTATTGTAAACTAAGACATAGAAATAATAGGGCTTCTAGTTCTGGTTCGGATGTTCTAGTTCAAGTTCAAATTCTAGTTCCAAGTCTGGGGAAACTAATACAAATTAGAGGACTGATGTTAAGAAAAATACAGTAATGCAATTTAAATGTCAAAGGGAAAAAGAAGAATAATAATAATCTTGAAGTACAGGGGTGAAACGAGCTGCAATTTTAAGTCTGGAGCAAGAAGGATGAAAGTTTAAGAATTGGAATAAATTGGGGATATAATTTAATGGTGCTGATCAATAGTGTAACAATTTGAATGGAATGCAGAATTGGGGAAGATCAATTTTGGTAGGAGCGTCGATGTAAAAAGATAAAACCAGGTCAGAGATTTTTAGTTATAAGATGTTTGTTTTCTATATGAAGTATTATTTTATGTTTAAATTGAATTTGCTAAATTAATATAGGTTTGTAAACAAGTCAACAAGAAAGGTTGCATACTATATGAATGAGTAATAAAAAAAAACAGGTTTGGAATATTCCACACTTCGTTCCTAAAGGTAATAAATGTTCTTTGGTGACTTTGGGGATTTTTGAGTACCAATTAGATGGTTGTAAATAAATGAAATTTATAAGAAAGGTATTATAAATAATTTCAAAAGCTGTATATAACATATTAGTTTCATTATATAAAATATAAATTTACTGAATTTAATAATTGCAAATAAATGCTAGCCGAGGTCAAAGATTAAATAGTAGAAAGGAGGAGTCACAAATTAAATAGGAGAGATAACCCGCAAGGCGGTAACATATTGAATTTTGTCATTGGTTGTTAAAGAGTTGTTTAAAGATAACGTCCAGTTTGATAGTGATATTAAGAAAACAGCTGGAGGAGAAAATAACTACATTTAATAGTGAATGTTAAAATGGTGGTACAATAATTCTTTTAATATTACAGCATTAAATATAAATTAATATTATAAAATTAAATATAGCGCACCAACGTAAAGGAACGTAAGTATCATAGCATTAAAATATCAGCCCAAAGTAGGGGCAAGATAATTTAGAGAGGTATTCATCGCATATAAATATGTCGCACCAACGTTAGGGCTCGAATTAAACAGGGCTCGATAATCCGCTAATAATAACATCACAGCAATATATATATATATATATATATATATATATATATATATATATATATATATATATATTGTTATATATACTGTGATCCTACCTTATTAGTGATAGGCGTCCTTGTCTTATTTTAGAGCCTTGTTGAGTTATGCCACACAATTTATCTTTAATTATTTTACACGGCTGCTGCACTTAAATATTTTACAGAGCCGTCAAACACGTGGCGGAATCTACCTAGGGTGGGTCCGTCCTAAGCAAACACCTCTCAACTAGACACCCAAACAAATATTCAAGGATTTTTCAAAATAATTTTAAAAGCCAAAAGTATTCCCAAACACTAGTTCCACTTTTATAAATTTGATTAAAGCACTGCGTAGATATTAAATACTAATACCTGGAATCCAGATACAAGCGCCGCCTTCCAGCCGTCCTGAAGCCAAGTGACCAGCTGCAGGCACCTCCTGTAAATAATAAGTAACTCGAGCAACTGGTAATCTCCAGACTATAAAACTACTAATATTTCTACAAATTTTATGTTATACAAATACTCAGATAACTCCAATTCCACTATGCTTTCGTCTTCAAACAATAACGGTACAGACCAGCACTCCTCTTTTAATTAACTTTTATTCACGTAAAACTGCTACTATTTGCTATCTCCAGGTACAACTTGACTTTCAAAACTTTCTCGTAACTTTTTAAATGTAATAAAACTCATAACAGTACAAAAACACGTCTATTTTTTAGTAATATAAATTTGAAGTCCCTTATAAATAAAATCCGTCTTCTTTTGTTTTCGTTGCCATAGCAACTATCTCTACGCACACTATGTAATTTATAATTCTTAATAATTGATTAATAATACAGTTGTTTTCTCTAGATACATTCATTTTCTAGATGGTTTGTAATCCAGTGATTTATGTATATTGAACTTTTACAATATTGAAAATAGCTAACAAACTTTGATGGTTCAGCTTTTAAATTGTACGCAACAGACATTTATGTCTTATTCGGTAAACGTCCTGTCATTACATAACCAATCTTTAATTGTTAAAACATATTCAAACTGAAATTGATTTACCAATTTTACGGAGTATCACTTAACTCCTTAAAATTTTAAAAGCGTGCAGTATACCAAGCAATTTTGATATTTGTTTTACATTCAAATGGTTCTGAAAACGCTAACTCCAAATTAAATTTCATATACGTGCAACCATAACAATTAAAATACGTATACAATGCAAACTTATAACTAGCTTAGCCTGGTCTATGGCGGTATATGTTGTTGAATGCAATGCAGTTTCAAAAGCTTTATAAATTTATAAACGTGGAATAGTTGTTGTTAATTTATAAACCAAAAATACCTGAAAGAAAATACTCAAACAAAACCAAATATACCCCCATTCTAGCAAAGTCGTTTCGAAGCCCTATTTAAACATTTTATAAGCCCACCCCTTCTTGACAGTATAATATATATATATATATATATATATATATATATATATATATTGAGGGTTGTTAAGTTGTGACTTGCATAATACGCAACAGACTACCTTACTTCCACATTTTCCAAAAGTCCAATTTCTATTTTGCATGCATATATTCATTGAGGAGAATTTTGTGATTACAATTTTCAAACGAGGGGAAAAGGTTTTTGATTTTAATTTTTATTTATATATGTTCGCCTACTCAAGATACGTATCCACTTCCTTTTATATATATGTAGACGATTCGTAAACGTAGTACATTTGCTACTCTTTTACTTCCAACACTGTTGCCTATATTTCCGAAAGCATTTTTATGTTATAATGAGAATATTGGCTGTTGTATATGCTCCAAATAGGAGAATGCATTGTTCGTACTGAAATTGATTGAACCGTTTTACCTTAATAGTTGATTAGCATTGCATGCATGTATAATTTAGGATATGGTTTTAAATATCGGAATTATTTTTATTAAAAATGTATGTAAATGACGAATTGTCCTTTTGCAACTATGTTTGAAGTAAACAAAACACCGTATGGCGAGGGTCAAATCTTCAATTTTCGAAAAAGTGGGTGCCAATAAGAATCTTTTTTTCCGTTTTTTATAAAGAATCGTTTGAAATAAAATAATGTCAAATGAAAACAATGTAGTACAAGTTTAAAACAACCTGGAACAACTTTCAAAATCACACTTTTTCAAAAACGGGGTGCTAACTACACACGTGTGTGTGTGTGTCCAAATAATAATTTGTTGTTGCAATAATAAGGGTGCCATGAAACCAGAACACAAGGTAAAGCGTTGTTAAATTTTGTTTATTAATGTTTAATAAAATTTTGGAATTGTTTGCTTGTTCATGGCATGCTTATTACTACAATAATAAATTATTATCTAATGAGGGCAAAAAAAAGGCGAAAATTTAAAAAGCGAATTGTTTTCACAAAATTCCGTATTTATTTTGGATTTTTGAGTGATCTATAACAACTTTTCTTAATACTTTTTTTACTCTATTTTAATTGCTACTGACCACATTGCTTGACACGCTAATTTTTACTTTTATCATACTTGGTTGAATTTTGACTTTATAATTACACTATTCACACAAAATGTGCGTTGTGCTGGCATATCTCGCTGATAAAAGTTTTACATGGTTACTTTTACAATAAAGTAGTTATTTAGATGTGAAAAGTTAAATACATTAAATCTACGATTTTAACCCATCTTTAGAAAAAATGATGTCAAATGTTTGCAAAATTATAATAATATTAAATTTAAACGATACCGATATTTAGTTCATGGAAATTAGGAAAAATTTGGAAAAAATTAAGGGACAGTTTGAATGCATATTATATTAATGTGAGCCATTGGAATGAAGTGCAATACGAATCCAATCATTTCATTTCAATATTATTTAATATTTTTAAACAATCGCCAAAAGTGTGGGAAAAACGCGTTTTTCAATGATTGACGGAACATAGAAAACATAGAAAAAAGTTCCAAATGAAAGGTGTATGCCTTAAAAAGACCTACAAAATGAATGGCCACCATTTAAAATTGGTTAATTTGTTTATTTACAAATGAATTTAAAATGCCAGTTTCTTAAATCTGCTATTGTTTAAACAATAAATGATATACTCAGCTGAAATCATTTGAAAAGTATACATCTAAGGACTTTTAAGTTACCATTAAAATTTCATTGAAAAACATTTAATAGTTTTGTTAATAATTCATTTGTTTTATAAAAAAATTCTTTATCACTAAAAGTTCTACAGAATTGGTCTGTGAAGGTGTAAATAAATTAAAGAAATTTATTCAGAAAAAGTCAAACCGTATTGTTAAGGAAAAAATTATTTTTTACAGTTAAGTTCTAAAAAACGGTTTTAAAGTGAATGCATTATTTTCGTTACCAGCAAATTAGCGCACCTTGTATAATATATATATATATATATATATATATATATATATATATATATATATATATACATCCCACCATCAACGAGCGTCCGTACATTCTGATTTTACATTACATCCAACGTCCATGCGAAATACTACGTCCAGTATACGGACGCCGAATTTCCAGCATGTTAAATTTTGGAGAAGCTTTGTATGAGCTAAATATGTCATTTGGCAAAAATTAGGTGGACGTTCCTTGGCTGCAAAACATAAAAAAATATACATTTTAGTTCAACGTTTTACAGCAGAGGCACTACGTTCGTCGGGTGTATATCGAGATCGTATATCTAGCAGTCATGGTATTCACAACTACACGTCCGGAGAATTGGCAACGTTGTACTCCTTGAAGTCGTCGTTATTTTAGGTACACAACAACTAAGCTTTACTTGTTCGATTGACTAGTATGTGGGAGGGGAGTTTGACAGGCGCTTGCTGCATTTGCTTTTCCGTAAGATATTATTAGTTCACGTTTAAAGAATTACGTGACTAATTTGAAGGACGAAACTGCGTTTAGCGTTCATTGAATTAATACAGTAGTCTGTAAAATTGAAAATGCGTACATGTAAATTATTGACTTTTATTAGGACATGGTTTAGGCTTTAATTATTATAAGAACTTACCATGAGTAACAAATCGAGAATAATTTTGAACCCAAACGTTTGTCAACAAAACGCTATATAATTTTGCTATAAAGTACGTACAACATTAATTAAACTACATTGTTTGATGAAATTGTGATTTTTCAGCATTACTACTTTTTCTTATTTTGGTTATTTTAAAAAATTCAGTGTTATGGATCTTAATTTTTAATAATATTTTCTAGAATAACGCAATTTGAAAACAATTTTTACCGCTGTTTCTTTGTTGTTCAAGGTTGACATTACACCGTGCCATTGTATTCAAATCTGCATATTATTAAATCGATTGGTGAAGTGTTTTCTAAAGAAGAGTCAAACTTATTGATTGCAATGTTATCTAAAAATAGTTTTACGGACACTTAAATTTTCTTAATGTGAAATATGATAGGCTTTGAGATGTAGAATTTTCATATATAAAAGCGGATGAGTTTTTGCCTACATTCTACAAGGGTAATGAACAATAATTAACTCTCTTTTGAAGCATAAAATCCCTTGAGTGTACATACTATTTTCAAGTAAAGTCATTGACAAGAACGACAAATATCTCCTTGTTATAAATAATTACTTTTTCATTCTTTAAAATTTAAGCGTTCTAAACCCACTTGAATATACCGTCCTTGTAAAATTCATTATACTGATACTGATTAAGATTTTGCGGGTTCTAGACTTAAATTGACTGTTCTTGGCTATATATTCATATTTTTAATTCATATTAAATAGAAAATGATCTTTGAAAGTAGATTAATAAAGAGGAATAATAATAATAATAATAATAATTATTTGTATACCAAGACAGCGAAATCCTTTCTTTTGAAGGGGTTTAAGTCAAGCGTTGCGGAGGGCTTGGCTAAAATTTCGAAAACTTATAAGAACACCTAAAGAAGAAGACCAAAGCTCTGCAAACCTGGCAGCGAAATAAGATAGAGAAACTACAGGAAAATGCTGCAAACCTGTGAAAACAGTACAAGCACCAGAACGCTTAGTGCCTGTGATACAATAGCAGGTACCGGAATCTAGGAATGTCTGAGAACGCGAACTGGCGCCAAGGTTCAGAATAAAACCAACCACATTCGATAGGAAGTCATCTATACAGGCGTATCTTAAACAGTTCGAGGCTGTCGCGTGAGCTAACGCTGGCACGACGATGAAAGGGCGACAGCGTTAATTACCGCATTATGAGGCGAGGTACACCACGTACTTAAATTGTAATAAACATAATGGCATTCTCTGGGGTAAAGGATTCCGCAGTTAAAATAGTCCACCATTCTGATTTCCAGGCGGAAACTACTTGAGAATGCAATTGGAAAGTTCAGAATAAGAGTCGGGAACATTTTGCGAATCGGATGGAATGTTAGAAGTATGAAGCAAGTAGGTAAGCTAGAGAACCTAAAAATTGAAATGAATAGATTATCACTAGACATAGTAGGGATCAGCGAAGTTCGGCAGCCAGAGGCGGGGATTTTTGAAGTGGAGACTTCAGGGTAATTCATACAGGAGCAGAAAAAGAAAATTTGGGTGTGGAGATAGTTATGCGAAAAAGATAGAATACTGTGTGAAAATTACTTACAAAAGAACGAAAGAATACTCATGGTTAGATTAGAATCTAAACCGGTAAACACAGTAATAATACAAGAATACATGCCCACCTCTAGCTACCGTGACGAAAAGGTGGAAGCTATCTACAAATATATCGAAGACATATTAAGATCGTAGAACATGAAAATTTAATAATTACGGGATTTTAATTCAGTGGTAGGTGAGGGTAGGGAAAGGGCGGTAGTATGTTTATTTGGTTTAGGCACGAAACGACCGGGAAATAGGCTGGTAGAATTTTGCGATAAGACCAATTTAATCATCACAAACACATTATATCAACATCACGCTAGAACACGATATCGTGGAGGATGCCAGGAGATATAGGAAATATAGGAAAATATTATTGTTAGAAAAGCGGTTTAGAAATCAAGTAAAAGACTATAGAAGATACCCAGAAGCAGATATAGACACAGACCTCAACTTCATAATTTTGAAGACCGCACTTAAATTTAAAATTTAAAGAAAGAAACGAAAAAGGTACTTTGAGTTTGAGAAACTAAAAGATAAAGATATTCAAGAAAGATTAGAAAAAAGTCAAATGTATTACTGAAAGATATTGGGAAAATATCTGATACTAAGGAAGTAGATACAGAATGGAATAACATTAAATCCAGCTTAGAACATGGGGCCAGAGATATTCTGGGATATACACAAAAGGAAAATAAGGAACCGTGGATAACAAAGGATATCCTGAATTTAATAGAAGAAAGACGAAAATACAAAATAAATCAGACAAAACAGGAAAACAGAGATACAGAGCCATAAAATGGGAAATTATTCGCAAATGCAGGAAAGCTAAAGAACAATGCATTGATGAAAAGTGCAAAGAAGTACAAACTAAGATGGAAATAGAAAGACAGATAAAGCATACAAACTAATTAGAAACTTGGGGTATGCTATACTTAGAGATGAGTTTGAATTAGCATTAAAGAGTCTGAAAAATCGTAGGCGTTGGGTACAGATAAGGTGCAAGCAGAAACTCTAAAAACCATTGAACAAGCAGTAACAGAACGTCTCTTCCAACTTGTAAGCTATATGTATGAGACAGGCGAGACACCCAAAGATTTCAAAGCGTAACATCATGGTAACTATACCACTAAAGGGAGGCGCGGATAGATGTGAAAATTTTCAAACAATAAGTTTGACAGCACATGTGTCAAAAATATTAACTAAGTAAACAAAAACGAATGGAAAGTGGCCTAAAGAAATATTAGGAGAAGATCAATTTGGGTTTAGGCGATACAGGGGAACATTACGGGCTATTTTAGCTCTGAGGGTGATAATAGAGAAACAATAGAAAAGGGGAAAACATGTATATAGGGCTTGTAGATCTGGAAAAAGCATTCGACAATGTAAAATGGAAAAAAATGTTTGAAATACTCAAAAGGATTGGAATGAGTTATAGGGACGGACGAATAGTACATAGACAAAGACATAGACATAGTACATATAAAGAGCAAACAGCAGCAATAGAGTTAGAAAAAAAACGTAGAGAAGTAAACATTAGGAAAGGGGTAAGACAGGGATGTTCCTATCCCCATTAATTTTAACTTGTACATTGAAAAGGTAATGAATACTGCCAAATGCAGAAAGATATTTGGAATTACTATGCAGGGACAAAAAATTGAAATGCTTAGATTTGCAGGTGATATAGCGATATTAGCATCTAGCAAGGAAGAGTTAGAAGCTGCTCTTAATGAAATGGGAACGGTTCTAACGGAGAGATACGGTATGAAAATTAACAAACATAAAACTAAAGTACTAGTATGCAAAGAAGGGGAAAATAAATCAAAAACAAGAATACAAATAGATAACAAGAACTTACAAAAAATTGATATGCTTAGATTTGCAGATGATATAGCGGTATTAGCGTCTAGCAAGGAAGAGTTAGAAGCTGCTCTTAATGAAATGGAAACGGTTCTAACAGAGAGATACGGTATGAAAATTAACAAAAGTAAAACTAAAGTTCTAGTTTGCAAAGGTGGGGAAAATAAATCAAAAACAAGAATACAAGAATTTAACACGAACTTACAAGAGGTTAAGGATTTCTGCTACCTAGGAAGCCAAATAACGCAAGATGGGAAAAGCACAAAAGATATAAAACAAAGATTAGCACAAGGCGGTGTTACATTTAACAAGAAAAAGCTCCTACTGTGTTCAAAGCCAACAAACATAGAAACATGGAAAGGATTGCTTAAAACATATGTGTGAAGCACAGCACTGTACGGCTGTGAAGCCTGTACAGTAGGAGAAGCGGATAAGAAAAAGGTAGAAGCCTTTGAAATTTAGTGCTACAGACATATGATGAAGATATCATGGACAGACAAAGTTAAGAACGAAGAGGTACTAAAAATGGTAAGGGAAGAAAGAAATATGTGGAAAACAGTAAAAATAGGAGAGATAGGATGATAGGCCACATACTACGGCATGAGGAATAGTGCGAATGTTTTAGAAGCAGAGATAGGAAAAAGGAAGTAGAGGTAGACCTAGGTTAGACTATTGCACACAGATAGTGAAAGATGTAGGCTGTAGGAATTTCAGGAAATGCATAGGGTAGCTCAGAATAGAAATCAATGGAGTACGCATCCAACCAGTCCCAAGATAGATAAACTAATGACGAAAAAGTAACTGCACTTAAACATGATGATTATTATAAGCAACTACAAGTATTGGTTGGGCAATATTCTCGAATAATGTTAATTGTGTGAAAGGATTTACAGGAAAATTATTAATTCAGCAAATGTCTAAGTGTTGGGGATTTTGGGACACAGGCTGCTTAACCCCTTCACATACCATACATGTGATTTTCCAATGCTCCACCCGAAGGTACTACATTGGCCAGGAAAAGTTTTTACCTGGAAAATTTGGAATTTTGCCAAACCATTGCTGCTCCAAGCAAGGTAGGGATCTTTAACGTGCGTGACGACACACACGGGACCTCCATTTTACCTCTCATCCGAACGAGGGCGTTTTTTGTGAAAAATTTTGTTTAACGTCTTTCAAAAGAACAGTGTCGGAATTCGCACCCGGGACCTTGGGCGTAGTAGTCACACGCATACTACGGACCCGCCTCCCCCTTAACATATCACTAAATCTCGGTGAAATAGGGCATATAATTAGAAAACAATATAAGTGGAACCGAGCTGTATATAGGCTGTGTGAGAACTGTGTAGGCCAGCTCAAAATTTAAATAAGTGCAGGATGCGTGTCCAACCAGTTTTGAGATAGAAAACCTAATGTCGAAAAAATAAGCGCAGATAAATCTGATGACTATTATATACAACTACAGATGTTGGTTGTGAAATATCTGTAACTAATGTTGACTGTGCGAAAAGATATATTGAAAAAATATTAAATCGGCAAATGTTCAAGTGCTGGGGAACTTGGCAGCCACAGGCTGCTTATCCCCCTTCACAACCACTGAATGTCGAAGAAATAGGGTATATAATTGAAAAACAATTAAAGGGGGACCGAACTGCATGTAACAAGAAAGAACAGCGCCTATGGTGAAGACAACAAACATAAAAATATTGTTGAAAGCATATGTATGGAGCACAGCACAGTATGCCTGTGAAATGCGGGCAGTAGGATAAGCAGACAAAAAACGGTAGGCAGCCTTTTGGAATGTTGAGCTTCAGATGTATGAGAATGATAGCATGGACAGACAAAGTTAATAACAAATAGGTTATAGAAACAGTAAGGGAAAAAGGATATCTTTGGAAAAAATAGGAGAAATAGACGGGCAGAATACGTTTTAAGGCATTTTTGGGGAACAGTATGGGGTATATTGCAAGCAAAGATAGGAAAAGGAGGTAGATTTAAACCTAGATCAGATAGTGATACATGCAGACTGCAAATGTTAGGAAATGTTTAGGTTAGTTCAGAATAGGAAACAATGAGGTGCAGCGTCTAACCAGTTCCAGGACTGAAGGCCTAATGATGATGAAGCGAGGTCTTGAATATTCTGCAGGTCATACCAGATCATGACCAAAACAGCTATGGGCCTTAAGATCAAGGCTAGAAATGAAGTACGACGACTCTCTGCAACAAGTGCATAATGCTCAAGTGAAGGACCGTCACCAAAGGGATAACAAGATTTCGCAAGAGTTTAAAGCAGATATTTCTTGCTTGGTGAGAATAGCCTACCTAACAACACCAGACAGCTTCCTAAAGTAACTGACGGTACAGACCTTTGTTGGCGGGGTACGAAACCGAGTGATCCCGCAAGCACTATGACTGACTCGACCAAGGGCCTTAGATGAAAGCACTAGCTCATTCTTTGGAATTTGAAACAGGAAAGCAAACTTCGCATCATAGTAGTGGCAATTGCAAGATGTTCCGTTTGAAAGCAGCGCTTAGGAAACATAGAAAAGGTGATTCGACGAGTAGTTCGTGAACACCAACCAAAGAGGAGGGGACCCAGATGCTGGAATTGTGGCGAGTTTGGACATATACAGTCCAAATATAAGCATCCCAAGAAAGTAAAAAGCCGGAAACTAAAGGGTTTGACAGGAAGGGCGAAAGTCAATCTGGACGGATTCTGCGCAGGAGATGATCATTGACATCGCACCATCCAAGCATGATGACATTATTTAATATGTGAACAGTTTAGCGGCAAGATTGTGCATTGTTTGGTTGATACTGCACTAACTAGGACAATTGCTAATACGGATAAAGTGCACAACAGTGGTATAGTATCATTCGCACGGTACATCTTCAAACCGTGGCTGGTGAAAAATTCAAACACACGGAGTGCTAGATGTAAAAATCAGAGTTGGGGCAAATTATTTGACCACCAGATAGTAATTACGAACATCACCAAAGAAGTTATCTTGGGAATAGATATTTTGAAGGGATACAAATCCCATGTAGGTATGAAAGAGGTATGTCTTGAGAGTAGGAACGAGGTAGTGCCGTTTTGCTAACAGACGACGTGTTTATGCAAATTTGTTTTTGTTTGACGGACAAGGTTGTCTTACCTGAAAGAAGGACAATGTTGTACCGGGAGGCTTGGATGTTATTTTCTGGGAAGATTTTGTGCTCGCTATTGAACCAATTAGTGACGAATTTCCTTGGAGATAACGTGCTTTTGAGAAGACTCTGACAAAAGTGACGGATGGTGTACCTGTTAGAATCCTAAACGCTAATGACTTCTAACGTGCTAAAAATAATTCAACGGTTGGTGGTATTCTTCGGTTGTCCAAGTGACGGGTGTTCGGTGTTGAAAAGAACCACCCACCAAGGAGTATTCCAAAAGTAATTAGATCAGTTGACAAAACCGCGCCAGTTTCTTAAATAACAACAGCTGTCCGATCTTAAGAACTTGATCCGACAGTACTCGGAAGATTTCGCAATCGACGGCGGCCGATTAGGAAAGACCGCAGTAGCCGAGCATAAAATCGATACAGGAGATGTTAGGTCAATATAAGAGCAGGTGCGGAGACTCCCATTGGCCAAATGCGAGAAGTTTGAGAGATTATTGGAGTTATGGAGGAGTAAGGAGTGATTGAGCATTCTGATAGCCCTTGGACATCGCCTGTTGTGCTTGTTAAGAGAATGGACGAGCTAACAAGATTTTGTTTAGACTACATGCGATTGAATTCAAAAGGACATACCTACTTCTAAGGTATGACGACATCCTTGATACATATTCATGGTAGCGACGGTTCTCAATTTTGGATTTGAAGAGTGGCTACTGTCGAATGAATATGGAACCCAAAGATCGAAACAAGACTGCTTTTACTATTGGCACTGGCTATGACAATTAACAGTCATGCTATTTGGACTTTGGCAACGTTCCTGCCACCTTCGAACACGTTTAATGGACAGCATCTTGCCTGGGCTCACGTGGAGAACGCGTCTGGTAATTTGTATGGCGTGATTCTGATTAGAAAGTCATTTGGAAAATATTTGGGAAATTTGGAAAAAGTGTTTTGAAGACTCAGGGAAGCCAATTTGAAGCAGAGTCCAAAGCCAGTATCATCGACTAGGCAATGATGTGAAGTACCTAGAGCAAGCAATTTTACTCAATGAGTCAGGCTAGACCCGAAAACAATTCAGGCGCTACAAGAGCGGCTGATGCCAAAATGCAACCATCAGCTACGCAGCTTTCTGGGATTCTGCACTTACTGTAGAAGATTCGTTTCTGAATTTACGAATATTGCCAAGCCTTTAGTAAAGTTGGCTTGAAGATGTCGTGATTATGTTTGGAATGAAGATTGCCAGCGTGCGTTCCAACAACTAGGGCAGTTATTAATAACAGATCTGATCTTAAGTTATCATCATCGATTGGAAGGCAAATTCATCTTGATTACAGACCCAACCAATACGGCCATCGAAAGTGTACCATCCCAAATGCAAGGCGGCCAAAGAAAGTCATTGGTTACCTTAGCAGGATGCTCTAGAAACCAGAACGGAATTGTTGAGTTACAAAGCGGAACTGTAGGCAGTGGTGCAATCTGTAGAGCACTTTTGTAAGTGCTTCTACGGGAGAAAATTTCACCTGAGAAGCGACAACGCCGCTTTGAAGGTGCTATTACAGTTTAGAAAACCCAGGTGCAAGTCACCAGATGGATAGAATCGCTTCAGCAGTATGATTTCGACACGGAACACCGTGCTGGTGCAAGTCATCGTAATGCAGATGCACTTTCGAGACGGGATGTAACCGAAGATTGTAATCATTGCTCAGGGTAGAGACAAAATGTGATCTACTTGGTGGATTACCGTGATCAATGTCGATTGGTAGCCTATACAGATGCGAACGAAACAAGAGAATGACAAAGACCTACGACTCATTCTGGCTTGGAAGGTCGGAGCAGAACGCGTTTCCTGGCAGGACACTAGTCCATTGAATAGCACTCTGAAGTCGTACCGGACAACAATGGGAGCACTGAACAGACACTTGCATGTGCTATGCTGGGAGGCAAAATACTTCTGCGTATGATCTTGAGTTTGGGTGTAAGCTCTGAGATGTACCTCGTAGTGCTAGGGCTACGTCGAGGAGCTCAAACGCAAGATGCAGGACATCCATGGTGACGTTAGGAAAATATCCAGGTTCACAAGCGATCAAATGATAACCAGATATGACATTTCAAGGTACAGGAAATTGGTTTTCAAAAGGGCGACCGCGTTTGGCTGCACAACTGCAGACGGATACGTGGATTGTCCACAAGTTACAAAGACATTGGGAGGGTCCGTACAAATTTGTAAAAAGAATCAACAACGAGGTATATCGGATTCGTAAGCTCCGAAAAGGTACGCGTTAACGGTTAGCATTCTACGGTAGTGATGACGCCGGTAAGTGCCAAAGAACGACACGCAGTGAGACTATCAGTTACGCTCGTTTAGATGCTAGCGAGTAGTTTATATGTAGTGTCCCACCTTGTATATGAATAGTAATATTTTTTTTTATTTATATGTTACTTATATCTTAATTATTGTCTGGTTCTTTCTTTTGTTATGTATTTCTACACTTTACTGTCGGGCTGTAGGTTCATTGGTTTTGTTTTGATTGACCCCCTCAATCTTCGACTGTGTTAATGCGACCTTCTCCTTCCTTCCGTTTTTTCTTGTTATAGTAATTCCGGCGAATCGTTCTTGACCGACTCACGTCCTTTTTTATGGCCGGCTAAAGTTATAACCAGTTTGTGTGCTTTATTCTATCCTTATAAAAACACTTGGTATTTTCAAAATCGAAGGTCCAGGCTTCTAAATTAGGTAACATGAACATTAATTGCTATTTATAAGCAATCGTAAACAAATTAGGTAAAATGTATTGTAAAAGTTGCATGCGGTCACTATAAATGTACCCTTCGGAGATGATACTTTGGTACTATTGTGTTAAAATGTGCTAATTTTTTGCACTATTTTTACTTTTTGAACAAAATTTTGTACTTAAAAGGTAGACAGGCTATAAAACTTACACGTTGTGAGGACTGTTTTGTATCGTCGAACGAAAGTGGTATATATTAATATTTGGTAAGCTAGATATTAATATATAGAAGCAGAAAGTTTTCGTTTTAAATGTTGAAGTTCAAATCAAGAAAATACATTTCAGTTGTTTTCGTTGAATTGTTTTCAAACAGCACTTAATATCCTAATCCTCAACCGTCGACTTCTCGGTCATCATATTCGCAAAATAAATACGATACCTCATGCTTAGACCTTGAATTTAATCTGATTCTAACTGTTCGACAGACAACATTAATGAAAACTGTGAAACCTGATTTCTAAATCATTTTAACTACATTTACAATGTGATTTAAGACAAATCCTAACCCATTTTAACTTCCGTTGCTTTTGTAAAAACTTTTTACTTTTAAGAAATGTTATGTAGGTAACCTTTTAAGTCAAATAATTTCAATTATCACTCAAAATGAAACATCTTTACATGGTTTAATTCCTAGAATAAGCAAAACTAATATGATGAAATAAATTCCATATATAAATATAAACGATACTCATAACTTTTAATTTCAACGAAATTCATACAGGAACTGCACAGAAAGCACAAATACTTAACTATCTTGTCGACTACGAGATATGCGGAAAATCTGGCAACGTTTTCGGATCTTTGGTTGATATCGTATTTGGGTTGTATATGAAAGGAGTATATACATCGGAAGCTTAAAGTGTGCAATATAAAAGGACGCAGTGAAGATGCAAAATTAAAAATACATATTTTTGTAACAATAGATTTTAAACACCCTAGGTTCAAGCCCATTCTAAACGGTTTAATATACATGCATGTATATTGAAACATTAGCAGTATTTCTGGTGGACGCTGTAAGTCTTAGTTGTAAAAGGACGCGCTATTAATACTGGGATGTAAATATATATATATATATATAGTGTGTACAGTATAAAATGCAGTACATGGGGATCTTGGGAACTGTAGGAGATACGATCTTGGTTAAATGGGACAAAAGTTGCATAATCATGAGGGTATCTCAGATCGGTTTTCAAATTTCAAAAATTTTTCATAGGTAACTAGATAGAGGCAAAAAACACAAAATTGACGATTTCTTTATTTGCTCGTAGTTAGGCTACTAATTGAAATAGAATGTTCAAATTTGGTACATCATGGTAATTCCCATTGCGCTTCACATTTTCAACTTAGATTTTGTCTAGGGCATCTAGATTTTGCTGACAATGTTCAACTTTTATTTTTAAATAGCCGCCATATTGGATTTTTACATTTTGGAATGCTGACAAAAAACCCTTTCCAAAGAGGTATAACATGGCTATGTTTGATTGAATCAAAACACTAAAAATCACATAATTATGTTTTGGTCGTAGTAGGCTTTAATTTCCATTATGACAAAGAGAAACAATTGCTCTAAAATTTTAAACTCAATTTTCAGTGGTAATAAAAACAGTAACAAACGTGAAAATTGAAAATAAATCTGTATTAATCAGAACTTACATAACTATGCATTAACAAAGAATAAATACAAACTAGCATCTATTCAATACAAAATATTATTTAAGCTGTTTTTAGTTGTCATTCATGTTCAGACAATTACAAATTAACAATCAAGGAAAAAAAATATAACAATAGTCAGCCACATGAATTCATTATTTATTTTAAATGTTCAAATAACCCCCCATTTTGTTGAACACACACCCGACACCTTTTATAAACATCTTTACAAGATGGTCTTATCATAGTGAGTTATTTTATTTACGGCCTCTTGGACTGCTTGTTGTAATTGGCATACATTATCATACGTTTTTGAGTACACACAACTTTTTAAATGGCCCTATATAAAGAAATCTAGAGGAGTTAAATCCGGTGATCTCGCCGGCCACTTAATTGGTGCCCGATTTCCAATCCAGTTTTCATTATACTCAGAATTAAAAAAATTTCTAGTAATCAGAGCATTGTGGGGTGGAGCGCCATCATTTTGAAAAATCATATTTTGCAAAGTAGCGAGTGGAAGCTCCATTAGTCTATCTGCCACATTTCCTGCAATAAATCTAAGTATCTCAGAGTTTAAATTTGCATCATAAAAAACGGACCTATAATGTACCTTTCAATAATACCAATCCAGACGTTGAATCCCCATTTAACTTGATGTCTAACTTGGCAGTTCAAATGTGGATTTTCATCTGACCAAAAAATTGTATTTTTGCGGTTAAACATACCACAATTCGTAAATCGACTTTCGTCAGACCACAAAATTGTATATGCAAAATTTGAATTTTCGTTGCACTTTCTGATGTACCAAGCACAAAATTCCATTCTTCGAATTTGATCTTCAGTACGCAATCCCTGACATGGTCGTTCATGATATGGATGGTACTTGAAACGTTTTAAAATAGCTCTTACCGTAGAATGAGTGTTTTTTTAAACTGCACTACTTGAAACATAAAATAAAGGACAAACTTTGACGTTTCTCAGATGTTGAGCAATTGTTTCTCTTTGTCATAATGGAAATTAAAGCCTACTACGGCCAAAACATAATTATGTGATTTTTAGTATTTTGATTCAATCAAACATAGCCATGTTATACCTCTTTGGAAAGGGTTTTTTGTCAGCATTTCAAAAATGTAAAAATCCAATATAGCGGCTATTTAAAAATAAAAAGTTGTACATCGTCATGCAAAATCTAGATGCCCTAGACAAAATCTAAGTTGAAAATGTGAAGCGCAATGGGGAATTACCATGATGTACCAAATTTGAACATTCTATTTCAATTAGTAGACTAACTACGAGCAAATAAAGAAATCGTTAATTTTGTGTTTTTTGCCTCTATCTAGTAACCTATGAAAAATTTTTGAAATTTGAAAACCGATCTGAGATACCCTCATGATTATGCAACTTTTGTCCCATTTAACCAAGATCGTATCTCCTACAGCTTCCAAGATCCCCATGTACTGCATTTTATACTGTACACACTGTATATATATATATATATATATATATATATATATATATATATATATTCTATTGAATCGGGACAAAAGTTATTCGAAAGCTGTTTTCTCATTAAGCTCTTTCGAAAAAAAATCATCTGACTTTAGAATGGTGGAAAATAATTTTTATTTTTAGACGTTAATACAAGATTCTGAGCTCTCGCGACTAATTCGTTGCAACTTTATATATCACAGCAACAAATTTATATAGTGAAATAATTTTTTTTAATTCGAGTACTTTTATTGCTGATTTCAAATGTATTGAAAATTTTAAACATGTTTCTTACGGCTGAAATTTAACATTATTTATTTATAATAATTATTTTTTATGTAAATGCATGCATTCTTATCCTTATTTCATGTAATGAATTTAGTCTAACAATGAATTTGAAAAGCTAATCTTTTTATAAAAAAAAATTATTATAAATAAATAATGTTAAATTTCAGATATAAGAACTTTTTTAATTTTCAATACGACATTTGAAATCAATAGTAAAACATACCCAAATTAAAAAAAAATCATCTCAAAATGTCAATTTATTGCTGAGATATTAAAAGTTGCAGCGATTTTGTCACGGGAGCTAAAATCATTTATTGATGCTCGAAAGAGCGATACGAGTACTCCCACATTGCCACCCAACGCTATTACAAGAGCGACCGTCACTTTGTACAAAACTGTCATTAATAACAATGAGTGTACAAAAGCGTGGAGTTTCGTACAGGCGGCTCCGTGGCGTAGTTGGTATGCATGTGACTACTACGCCCAAGGTCCCGGGTTCAAATCCCGACACGGTCCGCTTGAAAAAATGTTAGGCGAGCATTTTTCACAAAAATACGCCCTTGTTCGCATGAGAGGTAAAATGGAGGTCTCGTGTGTGAGTGTTGTGACACACGTTAAAGATCCTTCCCTTGCTTAGAACAGCAAGGGTTCGGCAAAATTTAAAATTTTCCAGATAAAAAAACTTGCTTTCTGGCCAATGTAGTACCTTCGGGTGAAGCATTGGAAAATCAAATGTAAGGAGTTTTGTACAAATAGTTTAACTCGTTCGTTCCAACATATTTAAAATTCAATTAAAAATGCTAATAATTATAGGAGCAGGGATTTCTTGAAAATAAAAAATTACTTCCTTCTCACCTTCAAATTAGATGAAAATTTTTTTCGAAGAAGTTTCAAGAGAAAAGCAGCTTTCGAATGGTTTTTGTCCCGATTCAATAGAATAAATATTAAACCAGGTGCGCTAGTTTGTTTATATAAAAAAACATGCTTTCACTTTAGAGCCGTTTTTCTGCAACTCAGCTGTAAAAATTCACTATTTTCGTAACAGTATGTTATGGTGTGACTCTTTTAGAATAAATTTCCTTAATTTATTTAAACTTTCAATAGGCCAATTCTGTAGAAATTCCACTGAGAAAAAAAGTTTTTTTAATAAACAATGAATTATTAATTTTAATGGTAACTTAAAAGCCTTTAGATGTATACTTTTCAATTAGTTTCAGCCAAATATCTCAATTACTGTTTAAACAACAGCAGATTTAAGAAAGTGATATTTAGGTACTTTAAATTCATATGCAAGTGAACAAATTAACCGATTTTAAACTATTACCACTCATTCTGTAGGCGTTTTTAAGGCTCTCATTTTTTATTTGAAACTTTTTCCTCTAAATGTTATAACATTTGTTATATCATCTGGAAACGTGTTTTTCACATCTTTGGCAATTGTTTAAAAATATTAATAAAGAAATAATTTGGTTTAATTTGTATTAGACATCATTCTAAAGGCATATACTAACATAAAATGCATTCAAACTGCGTTCCTAAATTTTTCGAAAAATGCAAGGGGCCTACCTTAATTTCCTAGAATATAATTAAAAATATAATTGCGCTTGACCTAAATATTAACTATATATCTTTTCCATACCTCTTAACCAAACTAATGCATGGTTCCCTGAAGTCTGCTTAAAAGGTACTTGACAGTTAGAAATAATTGTGATAACTACACAGAATATAACAATAGTTAAAACTTATTCCAGTCTGAAATTTATAAAAATTCAATTCTCTCGATAAAGCATAACCAGGTAGCATTAATAGACATGCGGCAATCTACCCAACTTATACTAAATTAATATATATTTGTAAACGGCTAAATACCATAGGTGTTTACACTAACGAGGCAAGCAAAACTTTGTAGGCGTTTAACATTTCTTTAAAATCCCTATAAACAAACATAGAAAGTGCAATTGATTTTAAAGATATTTTTCCTATTTGTAGAATTCATATTATACTTTACATAAGAATGTTGAACGTTAATATGGAATGCAAGTCAGCTGTACTAACATAATGCATAACGTTAATATTACACTATTTGTAAAATGAAAGAATCGTTAATAAATGGTCATAATAATTTAAATTTTAAATATCCCTACTATTTAGAGCTAATTGTATCATTTAGCTGGCTTTAAATTCATTTCTTCATCACCTTTATTTAAAACTTTCTTAATCGGCTTTCTGAATAAATGCTAAACTGCAATTATGTTTCAAGATATGGAGTGAGCAACGTTGTCGCATTTACCGCGGTCTTTGGAGGTACTAAGGTAGCTAACATGTAACGGAAGTTGCAGCGGGCTTGACGTATGTAAGGTATCAAACACGACACTAGCGCCAGCGATATATAAGTGAACTAAAAGTTTTTTTTGTAAGTACAGTTGGTCAGTTGTAACCTCCAGACAAATTTTTGGGAAATGACTTAAAATACCTCCAATGGTCTAAAAAGTGTAAAATTTCTGCAAATCGCTATGACTTCCGAAAATGGAAGTAACAACAGTATATATGAAGTCACATCGTTTGCTATGTATCTATTTTGGAAGTCATTACGTACCATTTATCAATATATATATATATATATATATATATATATATATATATATATATATATATATAATGTATGACCAAGATAAGGATGCCATTTTAGTCCATAGCGTAGAATACCAAATCTGATTGAGTAAATATAAAAAAAAGCTAAGTTTAGTTAAAAACGTTTGATGTGGAAAATGTGCTTTATACGAGTGAAATTGAGTAGGATTTTATGTATCTTTTCATTCATTCATCATGGAAACTATCTGCAAGTATGAAGGATTAAAACTCTTACAAAAACATGGGTTATATTGGAGAAATTGAGTAACATCTTATACATCATTTCGTTCATTAAAATCAAAGGTAATTATGAAATAAACGTATTAATATAAACCGAAAAATTTTATTTATTGTGAAAAATCGTGCAAAAATTATCGAGCAAATGATAAATTGGAAACTTTGAGTTCTTATTCCATTCCATCTGCTACAGTTCATTCATCTGAATATTTCCGCCCTTACTTAATTAAATTCTACATTCCTTACTTTATTCTATCATTTAAGTATTTATTAACGATTTCGACAGCATTATCAGTTTAAACGGTTGCTTTTTCATCACCCCCGCATGATTCTATTAGAATATTTAGTTATAATTTTAAATACTTCAATGTATTCTATTTTGATACGGCGTTAAAAATGTGGTGTGCTGTTATTAGCAACCTTCGCTTTCCTAAATATTACGATGAGGTTGTTTTCAATCATGAATTCCGACACATTAAAATGTCTGTATCGCTTATCTCTACACCTTAGTTAATATAACGATTCCAATGGATTCATTATTAAGCAGGCTTTCCTTGCTTAAACGGAATAAAATTGCTTTCTGTTTCCGATACGGATAAAAAATGAGCGTTGTTTCCAAGTTCTGTTATGCGGTATAGTGTCCGTTTATCTGTACTTTTGGGAAACGGAGTTATGGGTATATATGTGTTTTCTTTTGGGGGATACTTTTATCCCGTCGAAACATATAAATAAAACAAATATCACGGATGTAAATTCTATTACTGACAATTGTTGTTGACAATTTTTAGTGATAATTGTTCTTAACTTCTGAAGTTTATTAACGGTTAGGTTTACTTCTAAATTGTCTTTGTACACATCGTCAATCATGGTTTCTAAACATATGGTAGGATCCGAGCGACCATATGGAAGAAATGGCAATGTCTGTTTCACTGAATTCCAGTTTAAAACTGTTGAAATTGTTCATGAAAATTCGCAAATGATCGCATATACAGTAAGGAATATAAAATTTAATTACATAAGAAGGAAAATGTTTATATGCAGGGATGGCATGTAACAGGTATTCTGTCATCGTGTGTTCAAGATGTTTTTCGATTACTATCCTGTCTTATATCTGGTCGGTTTTGTTGTCTATCTTGGCAGATGATCTGGTCTTTTTAAAATCTATTGTGTTTGGTTCTATTCACAGTGTGCAAAAAAAAATGTTTGTTTTTCCTTTGTACTGCCTTTGTTTTTCTTTTGTTACACTAATCCTTTTGTTTGTTTTATGGCACATTCAGTTACATACACTGATAACTAACTACCAGCATGTCTGTTCAAGCAAAATATTTGGAACTTATACTTTTATACAATTTCCAATTATTGTTAAACATTTTAGTCTTGTCAAGCAAGTAGTAAAAAGAATAACTAATTTAGAAGAAGTATATTTTCATATTTGTATTTATTAATGTTGCTCTTTGCCTACGAGTGCCAAATAAATTATAACTTGTAACATATTTTGTACCATTGTTTTACAAAACTGTACTACACACTTTAAGGAGATCATTGCTAATAAGGCAGTTGTTGTTTGGTATGGTAACCAGTGGCAATATTAGTTTCACATGTGCAATTGATTTTTGTAATATAATCTTTACAAAGTAAAATATTAGAATTGTCAGTAATTATAATCTATCAAAATGTACAAACATTGAACAGCAGCTCCCAAAAAAACATAAAAATGATATATACAATGTAAGTAATTTAATTCAATATAAAATATCAGTTAACCTTAAACAAAATAGAAACATTTTAGACTTACTTGATTAATATGTTCTGCTCCAGTCCATGTAAAACTACATGTATCATTACAGCACAGAACATGCAGAGGGGAATGGTCCGGATTAGATCCTTGTGGAAATATCATCTCCCGTTGTTCTTGAGAAGTTCCTATTTGCATAATTCTTTCAAAAATTTCCAATGCTGCAGGATAGGCACGAATTGAAACTGCTAACATGAATGGAGTTTGCCCCTGTGCATCCCTAAGCGAAAAGTTTTTACACAAAAACTAGATATAAATATAACATACTTGGCACTAAGTAATTCAATTAGATGAGGTGTTAAAGCACTAGATTCAAACAATAAGATGTGCAGTGTTTGCATAGAATTATTACGACGCTCGGTAGGATCCACAGTGATAGTAATATTATTTGGACATGTAGAACCTTTGTTAGCAGCATTTGAACCCATTAAACTATCTTCATCCCCAGAAGTAACATCAAAAGCTTCTGGAGGCCATGCATGAGTCGGAATAGGTTCTTCTTGAACAAACGGTGGTTGATCACCTGAACCCGAATTTAGTTCTCGATCTGTTCGTATAGCTCTACGCATTACATCACGTAAAGATACTGCTCTAGGACCTAAAGCATTTGCTATAACGTTAATGCATTCAAGACCTGTATTAGTACTGGCATTAGTAGTATTTGAAGTATCTATAAAGTACAATATAATAATAGTTCGATATAATGTTAAACTTACCATTTTCGGTTTCTTTATTTGATGTTGGTGTGCACATATTTACAACAGCATGGAAAATATTACGATTACCATCGCATCGTTCGGTTAAGATATTCTGAACAGAATTTTGGTTTGTTTCTAAACAAATAAGTTGATTATTAAAAACCAAACTACAAATGAAACTTACTATAATCGATTTCTAATTGAGCAAGAATTTGCCTTGCCCCTTCTAAATCACATCGCAAAATTTTAGGCATAAGGAGCTGCTGCTCTAATGCTAAGATAACTATTGCTACTTGATTTTTTAAATTCTGTGCAGTGCCTGTAAGTGCAATTGTTCCAGTTCCGACACATCGTATAGGTGGCAAATCTAAAGGCAAAGGATCACGAATTGCATCTGCACAATCCTTAGCTATTGGATAAATAGTACAGTTTCCATCTTGTAAAATTAATACAGTTTCACTGCTCTAAAAAAGAAAAAAGCTTAAAAACTAAATAAATACTACTGCAAGGATTAGCAAAATTAATACAATTTTTTTTAATTAATAAGGCTCTTGAAAACTACCATTTCACTAACTCTTACGCTACAAAGAATGGGGGCCTGCACAAAAAATAAACCTCAATATTCAGTAGTATCCAAAAAGACCAAATTCGAGAACGTTTATAGTGCATTAAATTATAGAGAGACATTATCAAATGTCAAGTACATATATCGAAAAAGCACGTTCTAAAATTTGCCATGAACAAGTATTTTGAAATATTTTTGATTTCCTATCGTAAGATTTATATAAACAAAAACTTCCACGAGAGATTTCAAATTTCTTCAAATGCACATGTTGGCTATGAAATCTATAGTATAGGAAACAAGAAGTTCAGGAGTAAGTAACTGTATCGTCTTCGTGGTTTAATTCGTTTTAAACATTTACGTGGTTTAAAAACAACTTCAGTTATTAGTTAAGTCATTTTAAAATTAGCACATTATACTTGCCAATTATTGTCATTTCGCCGAATCATCTCCAATCGGAAGAACAGATTTGGCACTTGTTATTTGGGGGATTCGTATTTTAAACTTGAACAACACAACAAGTGGCAGATGGTCAACATGGTTGATAGAGGTGTGATTTCAAGTGCATAGTATCTATCCGCTTAATCACCGTCAATTGAATGTGCAGTGTCTACTAAAAAACTATTGGAGGTACGTTCGTTGATTGTAGTAAATTAATTTGTATAGTAATTGCATATATTTCATCAAATATATGCAAATCTTATGAAAGTAAAAAAAAAGATAGGATACTGGGATATTACACGAGTATAATGCCAAGAGTTGTATTGGGTTACTCTTATCAATCACATTATACAAGAGCACAGAATTAATATAGGTAATGGAATGAATTAAGAAGGTTTGAAAACCAAACGTGTTACTCCTTGCTGATTGATGGCATGTTTGTGTATTATTTTCATTGGATATCAAGAAACTGACTAACTTTAGTGTCATTAATGTTTGTTCTGTTGTTGATAAAGAACAATAAAATGTAAATTATTGCACAAATATTTCTTGAAGATAACATAACAAGCAAAAATTGCTACTACGAATTTACCAACTACGAAGCCTAGGATGAAAAATTAAAAAGATTTTAAATTATACCCAAAAATCCTATAGTTTAAATAATGAAAAATGTTGATGTACAAGCAAATCTAAAAAGACATTTTTGCAAGCGATGTATTATTTTTACATTAAGCAATTTAAATCAACCTTAGTAACTTTTGAAAAATATATGGAAATTTTTCTACACAAAATGACAGCTTTTACCAGACACAAATGATGGATTCAATATTGATATTTTTTTCAATTTCTTACAAATGCTGTTATTATAATTTTAAAATCTATTGTTGATTAAATGATGAACACATCCTTCAAAATAGTTTTTGAAGATCTATAAAAGTATCGGCGATAAAACTACAGACAAACAATACATATAAATAAACCTAAGTTAACTCTCGGAATTTATAAAAAATACTTTTAATCTACTCACTTCTCCTGGACAATTTAAATTGATGTGTTGCGGATAAAGTCCCAAAAATGAAGCACTATCGCTTGGAAACAAACTATCATGTTCTATTCGTCCACTACTGACATTATAAATAATGTAACTCAATTTACTTCCTGATCGCACTACAGCATGAATTCCTTGCCCATCTACGGCAATGGTCAATATTTGGCTAATTGAATCAGAGATCTGAATTCTCCTAGGAGTCTTTTGGAAACAATCAGGTACTCGAGAAGTAGATGATGATTTTATTACCTAGAAAAGTGTTACAAAATTTATACATCAGTAGAAATAAGATACTTGTAAGTCATCTTTTCTCATTAATCTGCAATCTTGTAGCATGTCATCGGCATCCTTAAAATCTTTCTCTTTACTGTGTGAAGTAGGAAAACGCACAGCTGCATAAGCACCATCCACTTTTAAAACTCGTCCAATGGGAACACTACGTACATCTTCAACAAATATTACATCCCTTAGTAACCACTCTTCCTCGTCTTTACGCTGTTCATTTGTTACATCCATACCAGATACAGTCATTCGCTTTTGGCGTTCTATAAACAAAATTTTATAACAAACACGTTTGAAAGTTTTGTTTTACATACTATGACTGTTAGAAATGCTTCCAGTATCACTGCAAGTACTTGATGCTGGGGAAGGAGGTGGTGGCATATCCAACCTATCTGCTGTCTCCTTATTTGAGTTTTTACTTGACGCATTATCTACAAATTTTGTGATTAAAAATTAAATTTGAATGTAAAACTTACTCAGTCCACTTGAACTTGGTAAATTGTCACGTATCCTATCCGATGTTACAGAAACTGGCACCTGAGCATTGATTATTTTAAAGGTGCATGTGTCACTTAAGGTCCATGCAGAGTTTTGTAACTGCCCAACCTTTGGTACTCCAGCAGATATTGTAAAAGCAATTGCACCAGGATGATAAATTGGACTGTTCTTCATGCAAACTTGAGACCCTGCTGCAATATCAGGTTGATTAGTTGATGGACGTTGTTTGCGACATTTTGTACGATATTTTTCCCATAAACGTTTTCTTTGTGGAAATGGCAATACACCCCTGGAACACGCAAAAAAAATGCAATTCGCTAAATACCTCCAAGAAGTTAAATAACAATAAATTATGATGGAAGTACTTGTATTGGAACATATTCCCATAATGTAACAAAACAAGATTGCAATACACCAAATATTATAGTTTGCCAAAATATTGTAACGCTTTGTTACAGGAAATAAAACCAAATGCAAAAAGAGGAACATCCATTTAAAATGGGCAAATTAATATAGAAGCACCCTGCATAATTCTGGTCTCACGAATAAGTGTTGCGTTAGTGGGGTATTGCAGTAAACAGTTAATTCTATTAAAATCGTAAACTGACATATCACAATAGCTCCGTTTTACAGATATTTGCTTGTAATTCAGATTAGTAGCTATATAAAAGTCATGAAAAAGAAAGTTTTGCTCACCATTCATTAGAAATAATTCCTGTTTAATACATATTGTAACGAAACTTAGGATATTATTTTAAACCACAAAAGGTAAACCTAATCTCTATTTCAGTTCAGTTTCAGAGCAAAGGCATTTCGTTTAAAAAGCTTTAGCATTAGAAAGTAAATAACCATGAACCAACTAATAGAAATGTTTCATACCATAATTATTGCAAATATTAGCTTTTAAAAATTTTAGTTAAATAAATTAAATTCAATGTTATACAGTTGCAAAATCAAGAAACACCCGACACAACTTAGCATTCTTACAATACAATAAAAATATAGACGCTTTGTTGACAAGATTAATGAATATAAATTACGATAATTATATTTTCCTGTACAATGTAGAAAAAGTTACAATATATTTATGTAGATTGATTTAAAAAATGCACTGTCATGGACATGTAGTTTTTGCACACGTTGACTTCGGTTCTATAGATTCATGTTGGAATACGAGTTTCATACCATACACTCAATAAGCAGACCAGACAGTGACACTCTTCCTCCTCTACCTAAATGCAAGGAGATGGCAGTAAATGACAACAGTTACATCCAACATTGCCTTCAAAAATACTTTATTATCAGTACCTATGTGACAAGAGTTGATAATTACTTATATTTCTAATGACAATATAAACAAACATTTCAAAAGGATAGATGATTAAGGAAAATTTTAATTATTCCATAAAAAAGCACGTTTTGTTACATAAATGCAAAAAGGAGTTACGTAAAAATGTGGGGATATATCAGAAACTGAAGTAAGATGCTTAAACTTAAAAGAAAACTGTTGTTCCTTAGTGAAAATGGTATATTTCGTGTACCAGTTAATAAATAAGTTTATTCTATTTGGAAGAAAATGTAAACAACTTAATTTGGGAATAAAAATGAAACCATTCAACATATAAGTTCTGAGAAACTACAGAAAATGCAGAAGATGTTACTGTTGAAATAATGGAGAGGCAAGTTCGTGCATCTAATAGTATCATATTAGATATTCAAGAATCTCAGTCTATAATTGATGAGAGAAACGAACACAATAAAGATGCTTTTAAGAATTGAAGAATCTTAACTTGGATTTGAATAACATCAAAACCTTTAGGTTGGGAAAATTTTCCGAAGAAAGAAAAAGACTATTAAAAAAGTTATTATAAACTCAAAAGAAAATGCCGCAACTGTGCTTAATAAATTTATCAGCCCCCAATATCCGTGTTTGATGACCAAACTAATAAACAGTATGAATACCATTGAAATTACAAGATCAAGACATTCAGACAAAAACAATTAAATATATCAACAACAAACCTACTATTCTCAATAAAATAAAATTTCATCATTTAAAAACTATCATGGCAAAAGTCACCTATAGTAAGTGCGTCGTTTTCTTCGATCACTTGGCCTGCATTTAACCAAGACATCATGTATATAAATATTGAAAGTTAGCTAGCTCAGAAGGAATAGGTTTTAATGAATATAGTACGATACATTCCAGTGATAATCATTTTTAATGAAACTAAGGTAATTAAAGGTGTCGAAGATATACATACCAATACTGATTACAAAATAAAGAATTCTTTAGTCTTAGAGTTGAATTATTGGTTGTAGTTTGTTGAAGTAAAGATGGGTATTAATAAGTTGGTCTATTTCACCACATGCAAATGGTTTATTATTTCTTTACATTTTCTGGAAGATGTCTGGGAAAAATATTTTTCTAAAAGAGAGTGCTTTATAATAGGAAATTTTAATATTGATTACACAAACTTAGATTACTTCTATACAAAAAAGATAATAAATTTGTTTAATATTTATGGAGCAGATCAGCTTATAAATGATTTACCTAGAAATACTAATGTAGTAAATCAGTAATTGATTGTGATATTACTAATTATGCAGGCGTTGGTGTTAGTGTCAATGATGTACCAAAAATTAGTGACTATTCTATAATATCTATAAACATTTTCATTTGTAATAATAAGTAACCTACTATAAAATGTATTCAAACTCAAATTTTTAATCATGACATATATGAAAAGATAAATATGCAACTTTCAATAGGGACAGAACTTAAGTACAGATAGTGTAAATTTAATATTGTGCCATTTAAAACTATAATCATAAAGTCAAACTAAGTTGCATATTATGATCAATTAAAGAACTTAGATAAAGACAAAGACCTAGCTTATACAAAATTTTTAAGAACAGTGTAGCTTATACGCTAGAGCAAAAATGGTAACTATAAAACAGACGAATTAAGAATGTTAATATGAAAAGAACAATGATGAAAAACATTAATTCGAATATAATGAGGAAATATTTGAAGCAATTGTTAAAACCTTAATGAAATATAAATCTAAATAAAATCGTTTCTCTGTACAAGATCAAACAAAAGTTTGTAGCAACTATGTTGACATTGCAGACAGTTTTAATAATTATTTTGTGAATAGTGTATGTAAAATATTAAACAGTATAGGTATAGAATGGAAATTGTTTCCTGTAGAATATCCATTACTAAGTAGTCAAATAACGAAATTTGAAGAAATAAGTAGGGCACAGTTATGTAAAAAAATAATAAAGATAAATAAACATGACATGTTAAACAGTAACTTTTAAAACAAACTTTAAAGCATTGAGACATGTAATATTAAACTTCAATAACATGTCTTTAACAAAGGTTGTTTTTCCTGAACTTTTTAAAATCGGTACAATAATACCAATACCAAAGGTATCTAATACCTATGAATCCAGTTAATAATTACAGAATGAAAAGTGCTGCGGTTAGTAATGAATATATTTTGGCAGGTTTTCTTGCTTTTTTGTATGCATTTGAAACTATTAATAAAGAAACATTAATACAAAAACTATAATACTATGGGATATCTAGGAAAGCACTGCAATGTTTGAAAGTTATCTTACAAATAGAAGTCAAAGAACTAAAATATGTGATATAATTTCAGATATCATAATAACATAGGAATTTCACAAGGAAGTGCATTGGGACCTTTATTACTTATATTATATTATATATTAATTATGTTCAAGGACCACACTCTATGAATCTTTTGTTGATGATATACTTGTTTATGTCTCAGACTACCATTTAGATTCTGGTACAAAAAATTAATATAGCATTAAAAAATATCGAATGTTTTCTAAAAGTCAATAAACATAAACTAAACGTACTTAAAAACTAATGCTATGATTGTAACAACAAACAAAGAATATGAACGACAACACAAGTTTAATTAATATTGATATGAATAATAGTAGAATAGAAATAAGACTGAAATTAAATTCTTGAGATTTATAATTGATAATCATCTAATGGTTAGCAAATAGATTACATGATCAAAAAATATCAAGAAAACAAATTATAAGAGTCCAATGAAAGATTAGACAAATATAATAAATTACCCGATGAACTAAAAAATGTCAGTAACATATACTCATTCAAAAGAATGTTATTATATTATATTAGAATTTACGATTATTATAGAGGTTAACTTGAAATTGGATCTAGGTAAAATTTTTTACTGTTCAATTTTGCTCTACTTTCTTCCATCTGTTTCTATATGGACCCATTTCACACCACTATAGTTAATCGATGCAGCCTTAAATTGTTACAGAATTCCTGTCCCTTTTGAGTAATTCTAAATTTAGTAACTTAGTGCTTTGTTTGCCAATAACAAATTATTGTCATAAACTACTTTAAATTTTAGTTCTTCATGAAAAATAAAACAGTATTTTTGTACATATACTTATTGGCTTAATGCACCTAAAAAATATGCAAAAAGTAGAACATTTAAATTTTATTAAATATCAAAAATGGATACTCTGCTTTTCAAAATTTAAACAAATAAAAGTTACACCAATTAATAAATTTATTTTACTTTATATTACCAATAAACATGTTCAGATATGGTGTTGCAGTAGCAACCGTTAAATCGCAGGATATAAAAAAACAACAGTGATTCTCAGTTTTCTTTCTAGATTGGTGATGAAACCATTGAATTATGTTAACACGATAAAGTTCAGAATATATTATACATTGAGACATTATACGTTCTTCTCGTATTTCTATCCCATCATGAATGAATTTGTTTAATATGAGTAGCATATGTACATCTTTTACTGGTGGTAGTTGCATAGGACAGGAATCTGAAAATACTGAGCAGGTGAGAGCCATTATACAGCAAAGTCTATGGACATTTGCAGTTTGCAAAAACCAATTCTTGTCTAATTATGCCCACAAAACAAGTTTTCTACTATATTACCATAACCATATACAAATTACCATTAAATTAAAAAAAACTGTTAGAATAAATAATGTTAAACTCTCTTTAATGACAAGAGTGTAATAAGATTATTTTATTCAGTAACAATTTTGCTCTCGTTAGCGACCAATTTAACAATATATATTAAAACGGTGGATTGAAGAGCAATTCTTATTATTAATATTTAAAAATTAAGTTCACAAAATATTATACTAAATGTAAAATAAATGCTACAGAACTATATCATGGTTCATTTCGGTGAAATAAGAAACTATAAGTTTACTAATAACACATCATTAACGTATGTTACATAACAAGATATTTGAAATTTGGTCAAAGCTCTTTATTCATACGGCAGTTTTTTTACTAATACATTACAAATAGAAAAAACACATAGGCAAGCAAGTTAAAATGTAGAAGATGTTGCGCTTTTGGCTGCACCAAATTTCACTTTTGCATTGTAATTAGAGGATTTTTGAATCCAGTATGGGAATGCTTTTTTCCAATCCTAAACGTAATTAATCTACTACGTGTAACGTTTTGTGATTCTAATCTCCAACGAACCAGATGATAACAAACCGATAATTTATAGTCTATATCCTACATATGCCAATATTTCGCAGGGGAAAGGAATGTGGTGTGGTTAGCACAGTTGACCGTGAGAAGTGTGGTATGGAGGGATATGAACAAGTTTGCAGAAAGGACATACTGTAAAACAAAGCACCTGACTATCGGCTTTCGAATAGATCAAACACGTGTGCATGTTAGCTTCGACAAGTAATTCCTTCCTCATATATTCCCTTAATTAATTAGAAAAATCTTGTCTTCTGTAAAAATGTAGGTATGCCCACTTCGCCTCCAGAATTTGACCAAATATAGAAGAAACTACCTGTGCACGACCGTAACCTAATGAAGATGGAGAGGATGCTGCTTTGACTCCAGCGAACAAGCAGGTAAGCCGAGGTATATTTTTACTTTGTTGGCTTTAATAATGACAGCTATGCTGACAACAAAGTTTGCAGCATAATAAAGATTACACTTGAGGTGGTTTCTATACACAAAACACTACTTTAATTACTTAAGACTTCAACAGATAAAAGTGGTATAAAGAATTTCTATTTTCCAAGTTGCGCTGCTTATGAACAACTACAAATTCAAGACGCATACAGTGAGACTTTATAACATTCTTTGTATAAATTTCAAGAATATCAATTATGCTTTGTAATGCTCATCATTTATATGTATACAAAGAGTTAGAAAAGTTTCATATAATCAACAAATGAGTAAGTATGTAGCTTAATATATTTATCTTGACATTGTAACATTTTAAAAATTTAGTTTAAAGAAATTTCTCAGTGTGAAGAAAGACGTTACTGAGGATGGCTTTATCACAAAATACCTGTGGTTTTTTTGGTATCTCTATTTAAGTATGCAAAAATACACTGCAAGTTCAGTTTTCACATCAATCTGTATTTTAATTTGAAACATTTAAAAGTATGCAGTGTGTCCATTCTAAAATTCAAACATGGGAATACAACACGGCATAAAATCATCATCATTAGGTCTTCAGTCCTGGAACTTGTTAGACGCGTACCCTCCTTTGTTTCCTATTCTGTGCTAATCTACACATTTCCCTGAAATTTCTGCAGTCTGTAGCTTTCACTATCTGCGTGCAATAGTCTGATCTAGGTCTACCTCTACCTCCTTTTTCCTATCACTGCTTGTAATATATACCACACAATTCCCCAAAAATGCCTTAAAACATATCTTATGTTGTTTTGTTTTCCACAGATATCTTTATTCCCCTACTATTTCTATAACTTATTTGTTATTAAATTTGTCTGTCCATGCTATCATCCTCACACCTGAAGCACAACACTCCAAAAGGCTTCTACCGTTTTTCTGTCTGCTTCTCCTATTGTCCCTATTTCATAGATGTACTGTGCTGTGTTCCACACATATGATTTTCAACAATTTTCTTCTTGTTTCCATGTTTTTTGTCTTCGAACATAGCCGCTTATCTTACTAATTAGATGTAGCCCAGTTACCCTTCTGTTGTATACAAATATATGCCCTATTTCCCCGATATTCAGTAGTATGTGAGGGAGTTAGCCAGCACGCGGCTAACTAGAACACCAACATTTGAACATTTGCCAAATTAATAGTTTTCCAATATATCCTTTTGCACAATCAACATTAGTTGCAAATATTTCAAAACCAACACCTGAAGTGTTTATAATAATTATCGGATTTAGGTGCAATTATTTTTTTCGTCATTAGGTCTTCCGTCTTGAAACTGGTTGGACGCCGACCTAAACTTATTTCTATTCTGAGCTAGTCTACACCGTTCCCTAAAATTCCCACAAACTATATACAGCTCAGTTCCCCTTCTGTTGTTTCCTAATTATATGTCCTATTTCATCAAGATTATGGATGTGAAGGGGGAGCAGCCTGGGGCTACCACATTTACCCCAATAAACTGTTAATAAAGATTCTTGTTTTAGGATTATTTTCATTGTTGTCATACTTGAACAAATTATACAGATTTTTTGAAGCATTAGAAATATGATTAGGTGTTATATCCATTTTTCTGCACTGAAGTAAAAATATCTTGCAATTGTTAAAGGATGCCAATTTGGTGTTTATTGTAGCCAGCATTTGAGGAGGTAAGTGTATTCAGCTCCATATTTATTTGCAATGGTTTGATAGAATCCCATTATTTGTTGATGCTAATGTGTTTGAATAATGACCTTGCAATGAGTATAATTAATGTTCTTTAATTATGGGTTTAAAATCAGCTGGTAGGATTTAAAAGTAAATTCTTTTTAAATGCCGAAATTTTCGGATCTATATTTTATCCTTGATCACAGGCTTTTCTAAAATAATGTTAACTAGGCTAAAGTTTACATAAAATAAATATAACTTACAAATTGAGAAAATAAAATTGACATCTAAATGAATGGATTTTCTATATAAAAGTTTTAGATTTTATTGCTTTTTAAAGTTGTAAAATTGTATAATTTGTAAAAGTATTAAAATGTCAAAAAAAAATTTGTTTCTAAATTGATGGATTGTATGATTTTGTATGTGTGCCTGCGAATTTCTGTTTGTAGGAGTGTTTGTGCACATTTCAAGTCGAGATAGTAATTGAAAAATGGAAAATATAAGGTCTTAGACAAAACTTCAACCTGCATCTTGGTCCTGCCGGAACCATGCATTTACCAATTATGCCACCGAGACCGATGACGACAATTGGGAAATCTACAAATTTAAGTCTGAGTTATTATTTCATCTTATTCACTGTAATACGATAGTATTTATCAACTTACCTTGTGTAATAAACTACCCAAAAATATTTATATATTTAACACTTGACTTATAGCCGTAATTTTGAGCGTAGCTTCCTGTCTATAACTGACATAAGTCAAAACTTGACAATGTCAGATATGATTGACAAAAATGCCAAATGAAATTGAAAGTTGGGTTTATTATGTATAATTGTGTACATGATTTAAATTTGTAAATTTCCCAATTGAAGTCATCGGTCTCGGTGGTGTAATTGGTAAACGCATGGTTCCGGCAAGACCAAGATACAGGTTCAAGTCCTGTATAAGACCTTATATTTTCCATCTTTCAATTACTAGCTCGACTTGAAGTGATCATTTGGGCTTTGCATAATAGCTCACGTAGGGCGCCATTGTTAAAAACGGTCACTAGCTATACTATTGCAGGCAATTGTTATACTATTGCGCAATTGCTAAAGCCGCATAATTCCTATAACACGTATCATCATGTTTTAAGTATAACGCAATAGTCAAATTTTCATGCACATTTAAAGTCAAATTACCTACACAATAAAGTAAAACAGGTTACTCGCTTGGATGGTATTTTGTAGCTAAATCTCAGGATCCATGTTTTGTGGGTTAGGTTACGCCATTGCTGAGTTTCAAATTGCCAATTCGTCCATCCTAAAACTATGCTCGTAGAGGAATGAAGGAACACCAGGAAGAGGTACACGAAGGTAAAGATAAAGAAACCTACATGCCTAAAAAGAGATAAGACACACACACAACACAGGTAGATGTTCTAGGCTCCGGGTCTCGTTACTTAATGCCCGCTTTCGACACTCCCCGCACCTGCGCATTCATTTGCGCAAACGCAACTGTCCGGAATGACGGAAGTTGACAAGTTTTAATTTTAAAAAATGCGAGAATTTCCTTATAAATTATAACTAAACCTAAGACATGTACATTGCCAATTTTGGCATGTAACAGATGATCCACTAGAAGATTTGACTAACAATGAATTCAGCAAATTATACCGTTTAACAAAACCAATGACAGAAGACCTAATTAACTTAGTAGAACCCTGTCTCCAGAAAGGTACATATACATTTTCAGTCATTATAATTCAATGATAAGTAGTATTGACGTTATATAAAACAGACAGTAATGTTTACTGCTGATCTTAACATTGATGCATAATAATCTTACCCTACCTCTTGACACATAAGGCATATTAATTTAATGTTTAAGCAGACTTTTAAGTCAATGGGATCGGTATAAAACGGTGTTGTCAGATTTTGCATGCAATATTTTTGGTCATACGAAATTTGAATATTGTGTGATGTTCGAAAATACCATCCATAGTTAAGGTGCAAAACTTCTTAAATGGGTTGGGTGACCGATATTTCAAATGCGATAAATGTCATTTAAACTGGAGAGCCCAAGGTCTTACTATATAAAAAATGTGAAAGTTTAACAAATATTAAAATATTAGCTTTGTGATATGAAGCGTCTTTTCCCACCTTGCTAGAATTGCAACTTTAGTAGTTACTTTTGATTACTGTTGACGTATTTTACGAGCTAGTGGACTGTATCGACAACGAATGTGTTAATTTAACATGACAAAGAATTGTAAGTACAAAAATTAAAACTTACCAGTGCTTGCGATCGCCATGTTAACCAAAACGAGGTTGACGAGCAACTAACTTCTTATCAGTCTTCTAAATGGCAAGTGGAAATAACAAAGATAACTGAAAATAATGCCCATAAGGCCGCGAAACACAAAATAACTAAATATTACTTAAACATTCCCCCCACCGTAAAAGGACTTTACCGAAAAGAAAATTATCTAAAAAATGTTCCCAACACAAACAAACAATGAAAACGAAAATAATTGGAGACACGACACTATAAAGTTACAAAGTTTAGGCCAAACCTATTGGTTCGGTAGAGGACAGAGTTTTACCACTGGCCGTTTATAACTACCCAAATTTGTTCGAACTGTCACAACACGAACCTTACCGTCACTACCCGGATGTAACTCAATTACACGTCCGAGCTTCCATTGTAACGGAGGCGATAGTTCGTTACTGATAAGCACCAAAGTTCCTATTTTTAGAGGATTACCGTCAGTTAAAAAACGATTACCTTGCTGAAGTGTATTAAGATACTCCCGGCTCCAACGATTCCAAAATTGTTGTTGCAGAGCTTGCACCCCTGCCAGTGTGATAAACAAGACATTTTCAAAACGGATAGATCATTCTCAAAAAATGTACCTAAAAGGTCGATAGTAAGAAAATGACAGGGTTATCGCTTGCAGATCATTTGGATCTGAGCTACTAGCTACTCTTCAAAAGTAAGTATGTTCTCGCCTATAACTTTATATAAATGCGTTTTAACGGATTTGATCCCGGCCAAAGCCCTCCCATATGAGGTGAAGCAGGTGCGTTAAAATGCCAAATTAAATTTTCAGCTTCTACTGCTGATCGAAAATATTCAACAATTGCTTTATTAGTAGCAACAAAGTTTGTTGCACAATCACTATATACGTGACTGCACGAGCCTCTACGAGATAAGAAGCGACGAAATGCTGCCAAAAATGCTTCAGCCGACAAGTCTGAAGCACATTCCAAATGGACAGCTTCTGTAGAGAAGCACATGAATATGCACAAATAAGCTTTTAAAACCTTAGCTCCTCGAAGTTTACTAGAAGTAATGGAAAACGGGCCCCCAAAATCAACACCTACTACTTTGAAGGCTTTGATCTGCGAAACTCTTGTTCAGGCAGGTCCGCCATGAATGGAGGGGTAATCCAAGTGGGGTTAATTCGAAAGCAAGTCAAACAATTTGACAAAATTGGGTGAATCGCCCGCTGTGGCGATAAAAAAAAGAATTGTCTCCGCAACAAGGCTACGAGAGTACTATAACCTGGGTGCAAGTATATTTTGTGATAGTGTTCTGTGATCAGACGAGTTAAATTCCTTTTTCTAGGTAACAAAATGGGACACTTTGAATTATAATCTAAAGATGAATTTCTCAGACGACCTCCTACTCTTTAGTTTGTACATAGGGCCAGCACAGGGTTTTCCCTTTTTGAGCCGAGTAATTTCAACTCTAAATTCAATTTCCTGAACTAATTTAATTATTTTATATAAAGACTCTTGCAGTTCCTTAATCGTAAATAATCCCAAATGTGGACCCTTTTTATGACACCGATTAAGAAATCGCAAACAGTATTCGAAAATTCTTTGTAATTTAGGCAAAGGCGAATATTTATCAATGAGAGTCGAACATCACTCTACCTCTACGACTGCCGTTAGGTAAATATTCTCTTTAATTTTCTCTCTTGTTTCCTCCAAAAGAGGTTTAACAGGACAAATTTCTGACAAATTCAAAAGAAAACTGGGACCAGACCAATTGAGCAACTGAGAAGGTAAACAACCTATACTGGCCACATCACAGTAGTTCTCTTGCGATGAAATATAAAACCAATGATTACTTGGCAATTGTTCTTGAATTAAGGCCACTCCATTGACAACGAAAGTTTTCCATGTATTAACAATTTCCACAGGCATCTCCTGATCCCAATCTAAGCTCAAGATCCATAATTTCTGAATCAAATGCTTAGCAAATATGACAACTGGAGACACAAAACCTAATGGATCGAATATTCTTGCTAACTTGGATAACATCCCTCGTTTTGTGAAACTAGTTTTGCACACAACTCTTGTACGAAAAGCAATCTGTCTCAGGACTCCACTGCAAACCCAAAACTTTTATAAAGGATGGTTCATCCTTATCAAACGATATTGAATAGTGTAATGAAGATTCTAAACCATTTAACACTGCAGGATTATTAATGGAAAATTTCTTTAATTCAAAACCTCCTCTTCGCAACAACAATATCAATTCAGAGACCAAGAGACGAGTGTCATTTATGGTGTTACCTCCAGAAATTAGGTCATCAACATAAATGTCTGTTTGTAAAACCTTCGAAGCCTTAGGAAAGTCTAACGATTCATCCAAGGCTAATTGTTTAATTGTACGTAAAGCCAGAAATGGGGACGAACTTACCCCAAATATTATTCTGTTCATTACATACTCTCGAACAAGTTCCTTTGTATTAAATCTCCAAAGGATTTTTGAAAATCCCGATGATCCTCATGCATGAGAATCTGATGATACATTTGTTTTATATCCGAAATAAGAGCGTATTTATGCTGTCGAAAGTTCAATAAAACTTCTACAATATTTGTGTGTAACTTTGGACCTAGTTCCAAAGTATCATTCAATGATATGCCGTTGGAAGAAGACGAAGCATTCATAACTACTCTCAATTGAGTGGAGTTGGAATGACGTTTCAACACTCCATGATGGGGAATATAATAAACATTAGGCTGCCTCGGCTCAACTACCAAAGACATGTAACCCGAGTCAATATTATCCTGCATTGCCTTCTTATATAACACACTCATTTCAGAATTTTTCGAAAAACGTTTTTCTAATGCTAACAAACAACGAAGAGCTGTCGAATAGCTCTCTCCAAAAATAGGTGGACTACTGTCCTTAAAAGATAGTGACACCACATATCTACCCTCCTCGTTCCCAAAATGAGTTTCCTTAAAATACTCCTCACAAGGTTCAACCTTGTTATGGGCAGGAATTTGTTCCAGATCCCATAATTTTTTAATATTTTCTTCTAATATGGATTCGAGGAAATAGCACCTAGCGGTATTTCCATTATTAGAAGCCACTTTACCCATAACCACATACCCGAAAATGGTATTTATGGCTGATGGCCCAATACCAATGGAACTTGATATAACCTGACCTAATATTTGATGGAACATATCAGCCCCAAGGAACAAATCAACTGATCCCTTTGAATCAAAATAAGGATCCGCAAGATTTAAATTTTCTAAATAATTCCAATTGTTACTTGAAATATTAATCACAGGCATGTCACTGCAGATTGTCGATAATATTTGAGCTGTGACAGCCATCGAAGGAGATTTACTATTACGTGATTGTAACGTAAGAGTTACTACTCCCCGACTACGTGTGGTAGTCTGACCAAGACCTTCAACATTCATTGAGGAGTGACTCCGGCCAATGCCCAAATTTTGTACACAGTTCTATGTGACAAAACTAATTTGGGATCCGCAGTCTAATAAAATACGAATGGGAACTTTCCCATTAGCTACTGTTTAAACATTTACAATAGCAGTACCTAAAAGAACGGTAGAATTCAATTCTGCCATACCCGAAAAAGCCATAGAACTTGACGTTTCCGACGTAAGCTTCGAAGCAGGCTTCGATTCAACATTCACTGCAGTCCTCGATAAATCACAAGCAGATGCAATCGAAATATTTGCATCCCTACTGGAATTCTGGACTCGAGCATAGTGAATGAGAGTAGCATGCTTACCATCGCACAGGGCACTTAGTTTTGTGACCTTGCAATCTCTAACTAAATGTGATTTTTTAAAACAAATTAAACAACGATTGTGAGCTTTAACCCACTTAAAACGCTCATAGGCGGTTTTATCTAAACAATTTACATGATAACAGATCATGATCATTCGTACAAAATGCACAATTAGTAGCCGAATTTGCAACTAAAGAATGCATTGTTTTACCTTTGCTATTATTTAAATACGATTGATCCCTTTTAATACTTTTATTAAATTTCGATGGAGTCACTATGTTTAAGTTATCTAGAGCATAGCTATGCTTTCCAATAAAATCCAACAAACAATCAATAGAAGGTACCTTATTTCGATCATCTGCAATGCTTAACTCAAATTGTTCACGCGTTACGTGATCCAACTTTTTTAAAAGTAAATTAACTATAAGCAAATTTAATTGCTCTTCCCGACTTGGTAATACAACTTTTAATGCAGCCCAATTTTCAGAAAATGTATCTATTACCTTCTTCAAAGACGAGGATGATCTATCGGTAATGTTTTGTATTTTGAACAAATTGTTTAAATAATTGTTAGCAATGATTCGCGTATTTTGGTATCGTTTATTTAACAGATCGAGTGCAACAGAATAATTGGCACCTGTAATTTTTAGACTCTTAAGAGCGGCTGCTTAAACACTTAAATTTCTGACCAAATAAGCCAGCTTTTCAACATCTGAAAGCTTTTTTGAATTACCAATTAAACTGGTAAATAACTCTATAAAGCTTGGATACGACGAAATATCCCCATTAAATTCAACCAGTTTCAAAGCAGGCAAATTGATATGGGATTCTTGTAAATTCGCAACCACACCGAACTATCTAAATTTACATTTAAAATTTTATCCAAAAGCCTATTCAAATTTCTACTTTTAGAACGAATGCTACACGAAATATCATCAAATTTATCCCCATTAAGCGTGTATTTCTCTAACAGGGATTCGGATATGCCAACGGTACCGATTAATTGTGTTTGTAACCGCGAAAACCGATCAACGGTTTCTGAAAAATCTTCAGCGCGATTAAACAATTATCAATTTGCTCACGATTATTCGAAGTTTCAGCATTTTGCATTAAACCTAACTATTTTTCCCCACTCGCCATATAACCTTGTAACAATTTTATTTTTTTGTTATTAAATCCGTTCATAAAAGTGCGAGATTTATAAAACACTTTTGTTAAAGTAATATGTGAAATACATTTAACAACTTTGGTATTACGCTAAAGCTGTATCTATATGTAGCATTCTATGTATAGTCAAATATCTGTGCCTTCGATAACTGTTCGCAGGCGCGTTTTGGTTGAACCCCCCCCCCGGACACGCCGTCGTCCGAGCGAGCGTGTTAACCAGTCGGCTATGCGAGATTGTAGAGTCAAGATGTACGAACGAACGCATGCCGCCAATCTACGTATAAATTTTGAGTAGTCGAGACACATCTTTAAATAGCGGTTGGTATCCTAGAACGTTATTAATTTGTTTAATTGAGATATTTTATTTAGCGCAAAGACAACTTCAGCAAAAACAACATCAATAAAAACCACATCAATAAAAGCAACTTTGAAAACAACTATTCCAACCACTGATGTTAAAACCACTTTGTATTACAGTCTGTAGAAAGCAACTTTGATTATGGAAAATTTGAATAATTTATAGAAGACCATTTTAGTACACAACGTTAGGATGTTATTTGATAAGGCAGCGGGGTTCAACATATTGCAGCAGCTGACGGATGTATGGTGATTACGTTTGATATTACAACACCTCTTCACAGCTACAAAACGCAGTTTTTGGTTCGTAGATAGCTTTAAGTAATTTTTCGTGTTTCAAATTAGAAACACGCTATTTTGTTTAGTGCATAAAAGCACGGATATTATAAAATTTAGATTATTTGTTGAACTGGAAGTTTCCAGTGTTAAAATTATAATTCACCATTTTTAATGGTTTAAGAAACCATACACGTGGTTCATTTGGTACTGTTGGTAACAGCGACAGGTGTTATTGACGTCACTTGTTTGTCTGCAATATACTGCTGACACATGTGTTCTAGTAAACATATGCTTTGAACAGCGTTTGCCCAAGTTGAGTAAACAAGAATATTTTTGTGATCTGCCTTTTATATTAGAAATTGAAACTAACACAAATAATTTAGATAAGGAAACTTGAGTAACTATGTTTTAATTTGTAACCCTCTCGAACAGATCTACACGGGTCTGACCTTTTTTTTGTAACAAGTTCACACTAAGTTTTAAAATGTTTGATTATCAACTATTTTGATAAACCTTAATTTAAAACCCATGAACTCATTTAATTATTTATGAAATTTTGTTGCATTGAATTTTGTTTTAAAAGAGAATCTTTTGAGTAAATTATTGGTTCAAGATTAAAGTTTTTTTATTTTGATCAAATATGGTCAAACCTAACAACAGGAAACTAATATCCTTAAGAGTAGAATTTGGATGCCAATTTTATATAGAAAATATCTTTTTAATATTTCTTTAGGTATGTTTGTGGGACACAAATAGTGTTCCACCCTTCTATTAAGCTAATTATTACCATTTCTTACAGGAGCAGCGTCTTATTCAGTTAAGACGGGTTTCTGTCATCGAAGGCGATTTTTTTTCTTTGGGTTTCCACGCCCGCCCCTAGAAATATACCACGCAATTATCATAAATAAGTCAGGACTTGGTGGCGCCTATTTGTTTTGGATTAAGTTCAACTTACAATCAGAATTCGACTTACCCCCCCATTTCTCATAGCTCTACCCAAGGAATAGACCCCTAGTTACGTCGGAAGACTTCGTTACACTTGCTCATAACGTGAGGCCAGTTATATATAAGAAAAATTAGTTTCACTGGCTTCCAATAAACGTAGGGCAGGTGCCTCAAAAAACAATATTCGTTTCACTAGCGCCCATGCGTGAGGCTAGCTGAGCCGAGTTAGAAAAATCGTAGCACTGGCGCCGGCAACGTTTGGGGCCTCGAATTTGTTTGTTCAAAATTTATTTTACTTCGAATTTGTTTGTTCAAAATTATTTTTACTTCGAAATTTGTTTGTTCAAAAATCATTTTGCTTCGAAATTTGTTTGTTCAAAATTTATTTTACTTCGAAATTTGTTTGTTCAAAATTTATTTTACCTCGAAATTTGTTTGTTCAAAATTTATTTTGCTTCGAAATTTGTTTGTTCAAAATTTATTTTACTTCGAAATTTGTTTGTTCAAAATTATTTTGCTTCGAAATTTGTTTGTTCAAAATTATTTTGCTTCGAAATTTGTTTGTTCAAAATTATTTTACTTCGAAATTTGTTTGTTCAAAATTATTTTACTTCGAAATTTGTTTGTTCAAAATCATTTTGCTTCGAAATTTGGTTGTTCAAAAGTATTTTGCTACGAGATTTGTTAGTTCAAAAAATGTTTTGCCTCGAAATTTGTTTGCCCGAAGTTTATTTGACATTAAGATTTGTTTGTTTAAAAGTTAGGTTGAGACGTTAAACCCCATTCAGTCAATTAATTAACTTAGTCAAATTTATTTTTAACTTTCATCCCGTTTTGACCCAATATATTTTTTTTGATATTGTTTTGGTAAAATTTATTTTTCCAATACACTTTTTGACTTTTACCTTTGGTTGCCCAAATTTGTTTTGACTATTTTTGTAAGGTTCAAATCATTTAGATTTATCAGTTTGATTCCATTAGGCTTTTGTAATCATGTCGGAGGGATTCCGAATTGTTTGTCTGCTTAAAGAAGAACGGGAATAGTGAGTGAGAAACCAGTTTTGGAGAAAGGAAAATTTTAGGAAGACTGTTAGCTGAAGAAGCTAGTAAGCCTGTAGTTTGAGTTGCTTGAGTCAATAAAGAACATTTTTGTCCAAATTTGATGATAAGGCTAGAGATTCTATTTTGAGGGTACATTGGAGTGAGCTGTCGTCGTGTCATTTGAGAATTGCTCTTGTGCATAAGCACGTTTTTGATTTTGTTAGCAGATTTTGTTTAGATCGGCATTGCAACGCAATTTAGTCTAGGCGGAACTTGTCGTCGTGGTTGGTCGCTCAGCAGTGTTAGTCCAGACGAGACTCAGGAAGAGTTGGTCGCTCGGCATTACATAAGTCTAGACGAGACTCGAGCTGAGTTAGGCGCTCTAGAATTTTTGCATCATATTTTGTTTTGAGTTGATGTAATTTTTGTATTGTTAGTCTAGGTGAGACTCGTAGAGGGTTTGTCACTCTAGAAAATTTAGGCGTTGTGAAGCATTGTAGTTGTTTCGACAGTTCGATTGGTAGTAGGATGAGAGTGTACCTGAACACTCATTTTTTTTTGTTAGCTATCGTCGTGATTAGTTTTTTTATTGATGATTCATAAGCAGGTAAATGGCTTTTAGTTGTTGGTGACTGGTTTTCAAAGTATTCGATTTTACAACCTTTGCGTAGTGCCACGGCACATTTGATTGAGAAGTTTTTAGAGGAAAAAGTATTTCTTGTCTACGGAGTACCGCAATTTGTTATTTGTGATGGTGGTCCACAATTGATTGGACGTGTTCTTGAAGCTTTGTGTGCAAGGTACGAAATCCAAAAGATTTGGTACAATGCTGTTTATGCTCCTCAATGCAATTTTGTGGAAGGGATTAATAAGACAGTTGGTACTGCAATTCGTTCGTACGTAGAAGAACATGATAGTGAGATACCAAATTTTTTAGTCTTTGGTCGTCAGGTACCCTTAAGTGGAAAAGCTTATAGTGATAATTTTAAACCTGGTGAGGATGTTGATGTTGTTTCAAGTAGTAGACCTTCTTATGTTTTGGATCGTCAACTTTTGTTTGATATTTTGGAAATGTCCGTGAAAATTTGCATGTAGCTTATCAACGTTCGAGTAAACGCTACAACCTTAGAAGAAGAGACATTTCATTCCATGTCGGAGAGAGCGTTTGGAGAGCTAATAAGGTGCTTTCAAGTGCTGGTGATAAATTCTCCGTTAAGTTAGCTCCAAAGTTCGTTTTGAGTAAAGTTCGAAAAAAACTTTCCAATTTAGTTTATGAGTTAGAAAATGAAGATGGAACAAGAGCCGGGAAAATGGCATGTTAAGGACTTAAAACCCGTTGAAGCATCATATCCAAATGAAAATGATGACCCTGACGATTAGTTCCAGTCTAGTCATCTCTTTGATGTTCAGCAAAACAGTAGTTGTTTGCTTTGTTTTGTTCCGATTTTTGATTTAGTGTCGTTTCACTAATTTTGAAAATTTTGTTTGATAATTGAAGCAAGTGGTTAAGGATTTTTGTGGTAGTTTTGAGGTGTGCATTAGTGTGCATACTGGTTGTTTTAGTCGCGCGTTATTTGAAGATGTTGTTAGAAGATGTCTTTGACAGATATCTTTAGGATGTAGAGATAAGTGGGCTATTTAAGTCCTGATTTCTACACATTTAGGTTGAGAATATTGATTTATTCTTTCCCTTGTCTCTGACCTGTCAGAAATTTTGTTTGATAAGGTCAAAGGTTTGCGTGGTGAACCTCACCATTTGTTCCATCACTAATAAGATGTGTTGTTTGAAAATTAGTGATAGGATAATCAGTAGGGTTTAGGAGAGTACGGCACTAACTGGTTCGATTTTGAATTCGAAATTTGTATGTGACCATTTGGTTAGGTTACTTTTGTTTTGACTATCACTTTGTGATAATAATATTTTGAATTTGAAATTTGTATGTAACCTTTTGGTTAGGTTACTTTTGTTTTGATTATCACTTTGTGATAATATTATTTTGTATTCGAATTTTGTGAGTAACCTTTTGGTCAGGTTACCTTTGTTTTGATTATCACTTTGTGATAATAATATTTTGAATTTGAAATTTGTATGTAACCTTTTGGTTAGGTTACTTTTGTTTTGATTATCACTTTGTGATAATAATATTTTGAATTTGAAATTTGTAAGTAACCTTTTGGTTAGGTTACTTTTGTTTTGATTATCACCTTGTGATAATGGTGTTTTGAATTTAGACCTATTAGTAGGGTCTTCTTTTTGATTGTCACTTTATAGTGATAATATTTTGAATAGTTATGCTATTTTGATGTTGTAGCATTCCTTTTTTTTTTGTAGATAGAGCTACTTGAGCTCCAGGAAGTGGAGTCTTTATTTGTGGAAATTAGGGTGATTTCTAATGTGTTTGGTTATAGTTAGTAAATACTAGCCTCAGTAGGAGTAAGAACCTCTAGTTAAAGGCTTACTTTGAATTTAGCTTTTGATTAATTTTTTTGTCCCGTGGAGTGTTTGACTTTTTACATTGACCCCTCCCAATTTTGACCTACACCGATTGTGACTCCCCGATTTTGTCTCCCTATGGACGTTAGGTACACGTAGCTACCGACACACTCAAATTTGTAAGTATTTGTCCCTCTCGTTTTGATAAATTCATAAGAATTTGTTTTGATAATTAGGAATATAGGAGAGGCTAGTATATTATAAGAAAAAATTTTTTGTATTTGTTACACTTAAAGTTTTTCTTTGTTAGAAAAATTTTTTTCTTTTAGGAAAGGGGTAGTGTAACAATTTTATTTTTTGGTTATTAAATCCGTTCATAAAAGTGCGAGATTTATAAAACACTTTTGTTAAAGTAATATGTGAAATACATTTAACAACTTTGGTATTACGCTAAAGCTGTATCTATATGTAGCATTCTATGTATAGTCAAATATCTGTACCTTCGATAACTGTTCGCAGGCGCGTTTTGGTTGAAAGCCCCCCCCCCGACACGCCGTCGTCCGAGCGAGCGTGTTAACCAGTCGGCTATGCGAGATTGTAGAGTCAAGATGTACGAACGAACGCATGCCGTCAATCTACGTATAAATTTTGAGTAGTCGAGACACATCTTTAAATAGCGGTTGGTATCCTAGAACGTTATTAATTTGTTTAATTGAGATATTTTATTTAGCGCAAAGACAACTTCAGCAAAAACAACATCAATAAAAACCACATCAATAAAAGCAACTTTGAAAACAACTATTCCAACCACTGATGTTAAAACCACTTTGTATTACAGTCTGTAGAAAGCAACTTTGATTATGGAAAATTTGAATAATTTATAGAAGACCATTTTAGTACACAACGTTAGGATGTTATTTGATAAGGCAGCGGGGTTCAACATATTGCAGCAGCTGACGGATGTATGGTGATTACGTTTGATATTACAACACCTCTTCACAGCTACAAAACGCAGTTTTTGGTTCGTAGATAGCTTTAAGTAATTTTTCGTGTTTCAAATTAGAAACACGCTATTTTGTTTAGTGCATAAAAGCACGGATATTATAAAATTTAGATTATTTGTTGAACTGGAAGTTTCAGTGTTAAAATTATAATTCACCATTTTTAATGGTTTAAGAAACCATACACGTGGTTCATTTGGTACTGTTGGTAACAGCGACAGGTGTTATTGACGTCACTTGTTTGTCTGCAATATACTGCTGACACATGTGTTCTAGTAAACATATGCTTTGAACAGCGTTTGCCCAAGTTGAGTAAACAAGAATATTTTTGTGATCTGCCTTTTATATTAGAAATTGAAACTAACACAAATAATTTAGATAAGGAAACTTGAGTAACTATGTTTTAATTTGTAACCCTCTCGAACAGATCTACAGGGTCTGACCTTTTTTTGTAACAAGTTCACACTAAGTTTTAAAATGTTTGATTATCAACTATTTTGATAAACCTTAATTTAAAACCCATGAACTCATTTAATTATTTATGAAATTTTGTTGCATTGAATTTTGTTTTAAAGAGAATCTTTTGAGTAAATTATTGGTTCAAGATTAAAGTTTTTATTTTGATCAAATATGGTCAAACCTAACAACAGGAAACTAATATCCTTAAGAGTAGAATTTGGATGCCAATTTTATATAGAAAATATCTTTTAATATTTCTTTAGGTATGTTTGTGGGACACAAATAGTGTTCCACCCTTCTATTAAGCTAATTATTACCATTTCTTACAGGAGCAGCGTCTTATTCAGTTAAGACGGGTTTCTGTCATCGAAGGCGATTTTTTTCTTTGGGTTTCCACGCCGCCCTAGAAATATACCACGCAATTATCATAAATAAGTCAGGACTTGGTGGCGCCTATTTGTTTTGGATTAAGTTCAACTTACAATCAGAATTCGACTTACCCCCCCATTTCTCATAGCTCTACCCAAGGAATAGACCCCTAGTTACGTCGGAAGACTTCGTTACACTTGCTCATAACGTGAGGCCAGTTATATATAAGAAAAATTAGTTTCACTGGCTTCCAATAAACGTAGGGCAGGTGCCTCAAAAAACAATATTCGTTTCACTAGCGCCCATGCGTGAGGCTAGCTGAGCCGAGTTAGAAAAATCGTAGCACTGGCGCCGGCAACGTTTGGGGCCTCGAATTTGTTTGTTCAAAATTTATTTTACTTCGAATTTGTTTGTTCAAAATTATTTTTACTTCGAAATTTGTTTGTTCAAAATCATTTTGCTTCGAAATTTGTTTGTTAAATTTATTTTACTTCGAAATTTGTTTGTTCAAAATTTATTTTACCTCGAAATTTGTTTGTTCAAAATTTATTTTGCTTCAAAATTTGTTTGTTCAAAATTTATTTTACTTCGAAATTTGTTTGTTCAAAATTATTTTGCTTCGAAATTTGTTTGTTCAAAATTATTTTGCTTCGAAATTTGTTTGTTCAAAATTATTTTACTTAAATTTGTTTGTTCAAAATTATTTTACTTGAAATTTGTTTGTTCAAAATCATTTTGCTTGAAATTTGGTTGTTCAAAAGTATTTTGCTACAGATTTGTTAGTTCAAAAATGTTTTGCCTCGAAATTTGTTTGCCCAAGTTTATTTGACATTAAGATTTGTTTGTTTAAAAGTTAGGTTGAGATGTTAAACCCCATTCAGTCAATTAATTAACTTAGTCAAATTTATTTTAACTTTCATCCTGTTTTGACCCAATATATTTTTTGATATTGTTTTGGTAAAATTTATTTTTCCAATACACTTTTGACTTTACCTTTGGTTGCCCAAATTTGTTTTGACTATTTTTGTAAGGTTCAAATCATTTAGATTTATCAGTTTGATTCCATTAGGCTTTTGTAATCATGTCGGAGGGATTCCGAATTGTTTGTCTGCTTAAAGAAGAACGGAATAGTGAGTGAGAAACCAGTTTTGGAGAAAGGAAAATTTTAGGAAGACTGTTAGCTGAAGAAGCTAGTAAGCCTGTAGTTTGAGTTGCTTGAGTCAATAAAGAACATTTTGTCCAAATTTGATGATAAGGCTAGAGATTCTATTTTGAGGGTACATTGGAGTGAGCTGTCGTCGTGTCATTTGAGAATTGCTCTTGTGCATAAGCACGTTTTTGATTTTGTTAGCAGATTTTGTTTAGATCGGCATTGCAACGCAATTTAGTCTAGGCGGAACTTGTCGTCGTGGTTGGTCGCTCAGCAGTGTTAGTCCAGACGAGACTCAGGAAGAGTTGGTCGCTCGGCATTACATAAGTCTAGACGAGACTCGAGCTGAGTTAGGCGCTCTAGAATTTTTGCATCATATTTTGTTTTGAGTTGATGTAATTTTTGTATTGTTAGTCTAGGTGAGACTCGTAGAGGGTTTGTCACTCTAGAAAATTTAGGCGTTGTGAAGCATTGTAGTTGTTTCGACAGTTCGATTGGTAGTAGGATGAGAGTGTACCTGAACACTCATTTTTTTTGTTAGCTATCGTCGTGATTAGTTTTTTATTGATGATTCATAAGCAGGTAAATGGCTTTTAGTTGTTGGTGACTGGTTTTCAAAGTATTCGATTTTACAACCTTTGCGTAGTGCCACGGCACATTTGATTGAGAAGTTTTTAGAGGAAAAAGTATTTCTTGTCTACGGAGTACCGCAATTTGTTATTTGTGATGGTGGTCCACAATTGATTGGACGTGTTCTTGAAGCTTTGTGTGCAAGGTACGAAATCCAAAAGATTTGGTACAATGCTGTTTATGCTCCTCAATGCAATTTTGTGGAAGGGATTAATAAGACAGTTGGTACTGCAATTCGTTCGTACGTAGAAGAACATGATAGTGAGATACCAAATTTTTTAGTCTTTGGTCGTCAGGTACCCTTAAGTGGAAAAGCTTATAGTGATAATTTTAAACCTGGTGAGGATGTTGATGTTGTTTCAAGTAGTAGACCTTCTTATGTTTTGGATCGTCAACTTTTGTTTGATATTTTTGGAAATGTCCGTGAAAATTTGCATGTAGCTTATCAACGTTCGAGTAAACGCTACAACCTTAGAAGAAGAGACATTTCATTCCATGTCGGAGAGAGCGTTTGGAGAGCTAATAAGGTGCTTTCAAGTGCTGGTGATAAATTCTCCGCTAAGTTAGCTCCAAAGTTCGTTTTGAGTAAAGTTCGAAAAAAACTTTCCAATTTAGTTTATGAGTTAGAAAATGAAGATGGAACAAGAGCCGGGAAAATGGCATGTTAAGGACTTAAAACCCGTTGAAGCATCATATCCAAATGAAAATGATGACCCTGACGATTAGTTCCAGTCTAGTCATCTCTTTGATGTTCAGCAAAACAGTAGTTGTTTGCTTTGTTTTGTTCCGATTTTTGATTTAGTGTCGTTTCACTAATTTTGAAAATTTTGTTTGATAATTGAAGCAAGTGGTTAAGGATTTTTGTGGTAGTTTTGAGGTGTGCATTAGTGTGCATACTGGTTGTTTTAGTCGCGCGTTATTTGAAGATGTTGTTAGAAGATGTCTTTGACAGATATCTTTAGGATGTAGAGATAAGTGGGCTATTTAAGTCCTGATTTCTACACATTTAGGTTGAGAATATTGATTTATTCTTTCCCTTGTCTCTGACCTGTCAGAAATTTTGTTTGATAAGGTCAAAGGTTTGAAAATTAGTGATAGGATAATCAGTAGGGTTTAGGAGAGTACGGCCCTAACTGGTTCGATTTTGAATTCGAAATTTGTATGTGACCATTTGGTTAGGTTACTTTTGTTTTGACTATCACTTTGTGATAATAATATTTTGAATTTGAAATTTGTATGTAACCTTTTGGTTAGGTTACTTTTGTTTTGATTATCACTTTGTGATAATATTATTTTGTATTCGAATTTTGTGAGTAACCTTTTGGTCAGGTTACCTTTGTTTTGATTATCACTTTGTGATAATAATATTTTGAATTTGAAATTTGTATGTAACCTTTTGGTTAGGTTACTTTTGTTTTGATTATCACTTTGTGATAATAATATTTTAATTTGAAATTTGTAAGTAACCTTTGGTTAGGTTACTTTTGTTTTGATTATCACCTTGTGATAATGGTGTTTTAATTTAGACCTATTAGTAGGGTCTTCTTTTTGATTGTCACTTTATAGTGATAATATTTTGAATAGTTATGCTATTTTGATGTTGTAGCATTCCTTTTTTTTTTGTAGATAGAGCTACTTGAGCTCCAGGAAGTGGAGTCTTTATTTGTGGAAATTAGGGTGATTTCTAATGTGTTTGGTTATAGTTAGTAAATACTAGCCTCAGTAGGAGTAAGAACCTCTAGTTAAAGGCTTACTTTGAATTTAGCTTTTGATTAATTTTTTTGTCCCGTGGAGTGTTTGACTTTTTACATTGACCCCTCCCAATTTTGACCTACACCGATTGTGACTCCCCGATTTTGTCTCCCTATGGACGTTAGGTACACGTAGCTACCGACACACTCAAATTTGTAAGTATTTGTCCCTCTCGTTTTGATAAATTCATAAGAATTTGTTTTGATAATTAGGAATATAGGAGAGGCTAGTATATTATAAGAAAAAATTTTTTGTATTTGTTACACTTAAAAGTTTTTCTTTGTTAGAAAAATTTTTTTCTTTTAGGAAAGGGGTAGTGTAACAATTTTATTTTTTGGTTATTAAATCCGTTCATAAAAGTGCGAGCTTTATAAAACACTTTTGTTAAAGTAATATGTGAAATACATTTAACAACTTTGGTATTACGCTAAAGCTGTATCTATATGTAGCATTCTATGTATAGTCAAATATCTGTACCTTCGATAACTGTTCGCAGGCGCGTTTTGGTTGAACCCCCCCCCCGGACACGCCGTCGTCCGAGCGAGCGTGTTAACCAGTCGGCTATGCGAGATTGTAGAGTCAAGATGTACGAACGAACGCATGCCGCCAATCTACGTATAAATTTTGAGTAGTCGAGACACATCTTTAAATAGCGGTTGGTATCCTAGAACGTTATTAATTTGTTTAATTGAGATATTTTATTTAGCGCAAAGACAACTTCAGCAAAAACAACATCAATAAAAACCACATCAATAAAAGCAACTTTGAAAACAACTATTCCAACCACTGATGTTAAAACCACTTTGTATTACAGTCTGTAGAAAGCAACTTTGATGATGGAAAATTTGAATAATTTATAGAAGACCATTTTAGTACACAACGTTAGGATGTTATTTGATAAGGCAGCGGGGTTCAACATATTGCAGCAGCTGACGGATGTATGGTGATTACGTTTGATATTACAACACCTCTTCACAGCTACAAAACGCAGTTTTTGGTTCGTAGATAGCTTTAAGTAATTTTTCGTGTTTCAAATTAGAAACACGCTATTTTGTTTAGTGCATAAAAGCACGGATATTATAAAATTTAGATTATTTGTTGAACTGGAAGTTTCCAGTGTTAAAATTATAATTCACCATTTTTAATGGTTTAAGAAACCATACACGTGGTTCATTTGGTACTGTTGGTAACAGCGACAGGTGTTATTGACGTCACTTGTTTGTCTGCAATATACTGCTGACACATGTGTTCTAGTAAACATATGCTTTGAACAGCGTTTGCCCAAGTTGAGTAAACAAGAATATTTTGTGATCTGCCTTTTATATTAGAAATTGAAACTAACACAAATAATTTAGATAAGGAAACTTGAGTAACTATGTTTTAATTTGTAACCCTCTCGAACAGATCTACACGGTCGGACCTTTTTTTTGTAACAAGTTCACACTAAGTTTTAAAATGTTTGATTATCAACTATTTTGATAAACCTTAATTTAAAACCCATGAACTCATTTAATTATTTATGAAATTTTGTTGCATTGAATTTTGTTTTAAAAGAGAATCTTTTGAGTAAATTATTGGTTCAAGATTAAAGTTTTTATTTTGATCAAATATGGTCAAACCTAACAACAGGAAACTAATATCCTTAAGAGTAGAATTTGGATGCCAATTTTATATAGAAAATATCTTTTTAATATTTCTTTAGGTATGTTTGTGGGACACAAATAGTGTTCCACCCTTCTATTAAGCTAATTATTACCATTTCTTACAGGAGCAGCGTCTTATTCAGTTAAGACAGGTTTCTGTCATCGAAGGCGATTTTTTTTCTTTGGGTTTCCACGCCCGCCCCTAGAAATATACCACGCAATTATCATAAATAAGTCAGGACTTGGTGGCGCCTATTTGTTTTGGATTAAGTTCAACTTACAACCAGAATTCGACTTACCCCCCCATTTCTCATAGCTCTACCCAAGGAATAGACCCCTAGTTATGTCGGAAGACTTCGTTACACTTGCTCATAATGTGAGGCCAGCTATATATAAGAAAAATTAGTTTCACTGGCTTCCAATAAACGTAGGGCAGGTGCCTCAAAAAACAATATTCGTTTCACTAGCGCCCATGCGTGAGGCTAGCTGAGCCGAGTTAGAAAAATCGTAGCAACCTTACAGCTTTTGCAGGATTTCTTGTTATTTCTCCATTTTGACCAATCACGAATAAAGTTGAGTAATCTCCAAATCGTTGAATGCAGCCAATTGCGTTGAATACTTCCAATCGTAATGCTATTTACCCAAATATGCAATACGGAACGCACTCCCGCAACCGAACCAAAATGACAGATGTAATGGTCAATTTGTTTTTCAAATACGAGTTATCTTGTTTGTCAAAACACCACATGTATTTGTTCAAAGAATTAATTCGCGATCAATATAGTTCAAAATCAAATTAATTCATTAATCTTGAGCAATTTAACAAACGAATAAACTACTTGCCAAACAAAAAAATTCAAAAGTTAACCTCAAAACAAACATAGGTCAACTCACAAAAAATGCGAATTTTTATCAAAATTATGTCAGTTAAAAATTCGGCTCAAAGGACCAAGGAAATGTTGGCATATTTTACGAGCTAGTGGACTGTATCGACGACGAATGTGTTAATTTAACATGACCAAGCATTGTAAGTACGAAAATTAAAACTTACCAGTGCGTGCGATCGCCATGTTAACGAAAACAATGTTGACGAACAACTAACTTCTTATCAGTCTTCTAAATGGCGAGTGGGAATAACGAAGATAACCAAAAATAATGCCCATAAGGCCGCAAAACTCAAAATAACTAAATATTACTTAAACAATTACTAAAATGTTAGTTTACTTAAAGAATTTGAAAATATATTTTTTTTCCCTAGAAAAATGTCAGATATGGGAATGTAATATTTACAAAAAAAAAAATGTGATAATCAATCCCTATAAGGATGAAGCAAATACTCATTTCTCGGAAATGTTACCTAAAATTCGACATGCATTAATTAATTAAACAGATTAAGGGCGAGTCATGAAAACGCATATGCTTTGGCCACTTCTAGATATTGAAATACCTTGTTAAAAAGCACAACTATTAAATCGTCACATCTGCAAAAGAATTGGAGTTTTTATTACATATGTAAATGAAGTCGAATAAAATAGACATTCTCCTATACAGTTGTTGTTTTTTTTAATGAATGTGGTTTATATTAGCTGACTACCATCAATAACACTTTCAAGTGGATTTTAATGTTCAAATCTATCAATAATAGTATTAGGAAATTTAGAAAATTGATAGTATTAAAAGTAAGACTTGCTTGTACAAGAAGAAAGTGGTATATTGTCACCATATCATTTCTTGAATGAAAACCCAAACGTGTTGATTAGATATCAATTATGACTAGTTTCCACTGTACTGGTTGTCTCAAATAGTTCAGAATATTAATGATATAAGGAAATTGTTTTAAGAATATTTTACGTTCATCAAATATTCACTTTAATTATAAGTAAATATTTTCAAAACTTTTGCAACTCCTACATCTATGTCAAACAAAGGAATTTTACTGATGTGTTTTGTACCCGTATTTTGCATTTAAAAATTTTCTATAAAAATTAAATCTGATAGCATTTCATAAAATAAAAAATGGGCAATAACTTTCAACACTTTCAATCTACTTATGATACAGTAAATGAGTTCTAATTTATAAATCGTTCTGATATAACAAACTATAAAAACATCAACAAATAATATATGACTTACCACCAATATAATGCACCACTTTCTAGACGCGCAACTGTATACAATAAGCAAGTATGCAGCGAGCAAATTCTGTCTGCTTGAAATTCTAAATATGGTTGTGCAGAGTGTTCTAGTTTACTGGATGCAGAAGATAACAATTCATCCAACCATGTAGCAACTTTTCCACTTTCGGTGGAAACAGTACAACGAATGGAACAAGCCGACAAATGCGTCACTTTTTCACCTATAAGCCCTAAACTTGTGGTCTTTGGATGATGTATGTTTGGATTCTATTTAAAATACATTTAATTACAAAGAACTCATAATATATAAGTGTGTTACATCTGGATGCTTATAAGGTTCAAGATCATTCCATCTCCATTGATACACTTGTCCAGTATTAGAAAGAGCAATTAACTCACTATGTAAAGCTGCTATCTGAACAAAACGTCCTACAGAGTCTGGCCAAAATTCAAGCTCATCTGATATCCATAATGGACTTGCAGCATCTTTTTTCTTATCTAATAACAATAATACTAAAATATTGTCTACATTACTTAAAATTAACTTTTTACCAGGATCTTTGTCATAACCACTGTCTCTTAATGCACTCTCAAGCCAACGTCGTGGACCAAAATACTGTCGATCCCTCCAACGTGAAAAACTCTCACGATCACGCTCATTTGGTGGAGGATTAGTAGGTGGAGCATCTCTATCGGCCAAACGTCCTCTACTGTTGCTTCCACGGCTGTTTAAAAAGCTTTGTTTGAGCAAAGTCAAACATCGCAACAAAACAGTTAGTGAAAACACTCAAGCAAATAAAATTAAAAACAAGAACCAAAAATAAAACTGCTATACCATCTAATTTCTATTCAGCATACCTTCGTATTCCGGAATAACCAAACATGTCTTCTGAAAACATAGCATCTGCATCAATAATAACTGAATGTTCTGAATGAAAACCGCCATCTAATAATGATATAAGATCTTCTGGTACATAAGAATCATTTGCATCATCGCCTTCCTCTCCTTCTTCGTCGTCTCGAGATAGTAAGTTATTAACAGCTAAGTTTACATCAAGATTTGTACGCTAAAATTTCATTATAACCAAAGTACAAATCAATACCATGTAAGAAACCTTAAACCTAAATTTTATTACCTGAAGTTCACGAATAATAAGATTTCTACTTTTTCCTTGTAATACTACTTGCGCTTGTGAAACTAATTCTTCTGGTACATATGGTGCAGGAACTGTCACCATTTGTCTTGTACTACCTCCACTTCCACTTGTACCAATTATAACAGGAGCACCACGATTTCCTATACAATACAATTATTGTTACAATAAAAACTTATTGCAAATGTGGATCATTTAAATGTAATTTTGTCTAGTATACATAGCTAGAAGTATCCTTTAAAAAATGATACAAATATTTTTAGAAATAAATATTATTTGTAACATTATAAGTTTTAACTCGCGTGTTCTAGAATAAAACACAATAGAATACTAGAATGGAAATAAAATATTTTCACATGGACGTTTATGAACAAATTACAAAGTAATATATAAATTCACAAAAAAAATTTCAAAAATTCTTTGTCAAAACAATTACAATAAAATACATAACTACTGATATTTATGTGAATGTTTACCAAAACTGTATAACGAAAGTTAAACGCCAAAAATATATTACAAAAAAAATTATTTCTTTTAGCACTTTAATTGTTAAAAAATAACCTTAAACAGTTGTAACTACAATATATACCTCCATGACCTGTTCCACGAATAGCTGTATTGGATGAACGAACAATTCGGGCTCTGGTGCGTGTAAGTTGCCTTCCTGAACTGGGTGGCTTGTTGTTACTCGATCCGCCACCTGAATTACCTCCACCAGTTCCAGATCCTCCACCGGCTCCTCCTCCTCCACCACCTCCTCCTCCGCCTCCACCGCTGCCGGAACTATGCAACAACCAAACTCTTGGTTGCGTATAATACACATTTAGAGCAAATTAACAAATCTATCCAAAATTAGTTTCTCGCAGAGAAACTTCTTTTTGCACATCAAAAAATATCATATACAATTATAATACATACCTCTTAACAGGATCATTTTTGCTTAGATCTAATCGGTCAGATATTACACTGAAAGATACTCGACAAATACGTCCATCTTCTAACAAAACAGCTATGTGACCTGGACCAAGCACAATACGTTTGACTGCAGCCCGAAAGTTAGAAAATGCTGCATGTGATGTTTGGCCAAATCTATTTAAACGCTCTGCCACTTCTTTTAATCTATTTAGGACAAATAAAATAATTAGTAACACTATAAAAATTTATTTGATTGTTATACTGCTAGTGATATGCATTATGAGAAATATTTGGAAAGAAGGCAGTCAGACAAGTGATTGTTTTCTAAATTAGAAAATAATCTATTTTAAATAGATATACTGATTAAATTTTGCTAAATTTTTTAAGTTTTAAGCATCAATGGGTCACAAGCTAGGTTGCCAATCAAAATTTCAAAATGACAGTTGTGACGGAGGATGAAACATGCAACGTGACTGTTGGTGCTTTTCGTACTTATTGTAAATGTGTTCGAGTTTTTTATTGACAATTTATTTACATAAAATGAAAAGTTATTAAACTTATGGCTAGTTTTGTAATGAAAGCACTGGGAGACGGCAATGAAGTGAATAATTGATTTAGTAATATTGTTTGAAAGCGTATCTGATAGGTCTCGGCACTATGAATAAGTATTGGTGCTATTTCAACCAATTCTCTCATAACATCTAGGAATAGTATTTAACTATTAACTACAAGTTTTAGTTTTGTTTGAGCCAAACGTTTAGAAATAATATGGTTGGTCGAAATTAGGTACTATAAACCACTCCAAATTGAAATATTTTAATTTACTGTTATTGAAAACATTCAAATGCTGTCATCATGGAGCGATCGCCCCCTTCAGAACTGCAAGAATATTATCATCATCATTAAATCTTCAGTTCTGCAACTGGTTAGATGCGTACCTCCAGTGTCTCCTATTCTGAACTAAACTACAAATTTCCCTGAAATTCCCACAGTCTACATCTTTCACTAACTGCATGCAATAGTCTGATTTAGGCCTACATATTTACCTATCTTTTTTCCTATGTCCGCTTGTAATATAGCCCGCACTATTCCCCAAAAATGCCTTAGAACGTATCCTGTCCTTCTATGTTTCATTTTTTTTTTCACAAATATCTTTATTTCCCTACTATTTCTATAATCTCTTTGTTATTAACTTTATCTGTCCATACTATCATCATCATACATCATAGTTTTCAATGTGGGATTCCTGTTTTAGTGCCGTTAGTTACTCTCCTGAAATAAATTCTGTATATATTCTTGTCATCTAACCACTTTCTCTACATTTTCTATAATGATGTCTCCTTCTGTGCTTCTTACATTTTTGCTATACGGTTTTATACGCTTAAAATTCATTCTAAATAGTTTGTATGCATCGCCTGTCTTTCCTATTTCCATCTTAGTTTGTACTTCTTTGCACTTTTTATCAATCTATTGCACTTTAGCTTTCCTGCATTTGTGAATAATTTTCCATTTTATGGCTTTGTATCTCTGTTTTCCATCTTCGTGCGGTCTGCTTTAGTATTTTCGTCTTTCTTCTATTAAATTCACGTTATCCTTTGTTATCCATGGTTTCTTATTTTCTTTTTGTGTATATCCCAGAATATCTCTGGCCACCATACCTAAGCTGGATTTAATGTTATTCCATTCTGTTTCTACTTCCTTAGTATCAGATATTTTCCAGATATCTTTCAGCAATTCATTTGACTTTTTTTCAAATCTTTCGTGGATATCTTTATCTTTTAGTTTCTCAAAATCAGTGTCTTTTTCCGTTCTTTTTTCTCAAATTTTTAAATTTATGAGCAGCCTTAATAATTACAATGTTGTGGTCAGTATGTTCATATGTAGACTACCAAATCGTGCATGCCGAATCTTGAATGATTCCATTCTAATTTATTTCCATCTTTATATAACAAATAATCCTAATACGTAATTGTTCCATTATCTTCTAGATCAGCATTTCTTGACCTTTTTTGGTCCGCGGGCCAGTAAAATTTGTAAAAAAAATTCGCAGACCAGTGATATTTTTTTAACAACAAAATTTTACTAGGTATTAAAGAACTACTACATAAGTTAATTGTAACATTTTTATTATCATTTACTTACAATAATATTTAAATGTAAAGATAAATATAAAAAAATCACAAACTCGTGGACATAGAAACGCAGCAAAAATTAAATCAAAAGCATTTAAAAAAATATAATTTGTTGTTTGTAATAATAATTATTAAAAAATAACAAACCCTTGACACACATTACAACAAATAATGTCAGAAATTATAACAATAATCACAAAATCATTGCATATGAACACAACAAAATAATCCAACATGTGATACTACACTAATAATTAAATACCTATTATTTTTATATTGGCATGTATTGTTAATGAGAAGATTGCGGCTGCTCTTCTTCAATCAACTTTTCAATTGTAGGTTCTAATTTAGTCAAACTACAGAGCGATGAAATAACCGAAAGAGGATTTCTAAATCTATTTTTTATTACCGTCATAGATGAAAATCCCGCTTCACATAAATATGTAGTTGCGAAAGGGACTAACATTTTGATTGCTTTCTCGCATAGAGAAGATATATTCATTCTTCAATTTGATCAAAAATTTATCTATGGACATTGTTGAAAAACTAGCTTTTAACATAATATCTGTACTAATCTCAAGGAGGGACTCATGTTCTTTGTCACTTAAATTTAACTTACTACTGCCATATGGTATGAAGGGGTTTGTTATCCACACATTTGTTTCACACTATTTTTTCAAACTATTTTTTAAAGATTGTAAGTGATGCCCAATGATTATATTTAATTTTGATAAGTTTAAATCTTGTTGCAAATTAACAAAATCAAAATAATTATTAAATACGTCAATACTATTGTTATTTACTTTATCCACTCAAAAATTAATTTTTTTCTTAAATTCATTTATTTTATTAAATAAATGAAACGCACTTATAGAAGTTCCTTGTAAACTAAATTTAAATCGTTGAAATATGAAAATATAGCACTTAAATATGCTAGTTTTGTAACCCATTCTACATCAGACAAATGCATACTTAAAGGATTATTTTTTTCTCTTAAAAATATTTCTACTTCCGTCTTATTTCAAAAAACCTGGTTTAATCTTACCCCGCGAGAGCCATCCAACTTCTGTATGCAGTAATACCTGCTCATGTTCGGCCCCAACCTCCTCACGAAATATTGTGAATAACCTACTGTTTAAATCACTTTTTTTGATAAAATTAATAATTTTTATAGATTCCACTAAAATCTAATATAATTCTGTGGATAAACTTTTCCCTGCTAAATGTTGCCTGTGGATTATACAATGGGTAATTAATAAATCAGAATTAACTGCTTGCTGAATTCTTTTAGTAACACCTCAATGTCTGCCAACCATACTAGCCGCCCCATCTGAACACACCAACGCAATTTCTCCATTCTAAAGAATGTTTAATAACATAAGAATTAAGTGCTTTAAAAATCCCATCACTTGTTGTATATGAAACCAATTCTATACAACACAAGAATTCTTCTTTTATTTCTCCCAAAATAAAATCAATATATCTAATATAGCAAATTAATATGGCCTTTTTAGAAATATCGCATGATTCGTCGATTTGTATTGCAAAAAGTGTTGATTCCTTTATCTTTCGTATTAATTGGTATTCCACATTTTCTGATAATTTTTCAATTCTTCTTCTTATAGTATCATTAGATAAAGGAATCGATTTGATTTTATCAACAGCAGAGAGTCCAAACACCTCTAAACAAACGTCTATTAAAACTGGTTTTATTAAATTTTCCCCGGTAGTAAATGATTTTTTGGTTTTAGTAATTCGAAGGGCAACTAAGTATGAACATTTTAATAGTGACTTGTTCTGAATAAAATTTTGTTTAAATGTTTTTGTTTGTAATCCTAATTCTTGTTTTTTATGCTCAAAATATTCACGCGGTTTATGTTGCAGTTCGGAATGTTTAGCCTTCAAATGTCATAACATTTTCGATGGTTTCATAGTATCATTTACTAAAACTTCATGGCAAATGATACACATTGGACGTACATCTTCTTCCGTAGATATGGGCCAAAGAATAAAACCATATTTTAAATATTCTGATAACTGGGTTTTTCTTTTTTGCAGGTGGAATTCCTGTTTCGTCGTCATTTTTGAAGACGAACTGGTATTCAAAAAATTAAATAGCGTGCCTTGTTTACGATTCATGTTACTAAGGGTTAAAAAATACATAAGTATATAAATAATCAATAAACTTACTTTTATATTGGTCCAATCCAGTTAAACATATGTATAATTATTATAATAATGTTTCGTTTAACAATACCTTAAAAACGCCCAGACTATACAATGATAATGCCGTACCAGATCACACATCAAATCTATATATTATAAGCGAGTAAAGTGTCCGTCGCCGATAGAGTCAGTCGGCCGGTGTCTGCATGCCGTGCTCGCACGCACTTGTAAGCATTTCGGTAATTTTTCTTCAGTGCCGTACTAATTATAAATTACATAGAATTAAAATTAGTTTAAGATAATTGTATTTCGTAATTTTATAAATTAAAATTTTTTTTTTTTTAATATGGAATTTTTTTTCGCGGGATAAAAATTGTCCGCGGACTAGTAAAATTTCTCCGCGGACCACTGGTGGTCCGCCGGACCAGCGGTTGAGAATAGACGTTCTAAATTATGTTCTCATAGAATTAGTCACTGTAAGATGCAACAATTACCTACAATTTCTCTTCCTTATCTGTTTAATGAGCTGTCAATATAAAATGTATGTCAATCGTCAAGTCTCGCATCCTTTCCTAATGCATTAAACCAATTGGTGGTTGTCTCCTATGAACTGTTGTAATAAATTGAGGTATTAAAACGCATTATCCGTCTTATAGTTTCTAGGTGTTATTGCTTTCTGCGAATAATTAGCTTCTTTGAAGATTTAATAGCTTGGAGAACACTTCTCGAAGGAATGTCGTAAATTAGTTAGAAAATTCTGGAATAAATGCAGTGTATTACATTTGAATAAATAACGTTTTTGAGGTACTTCTAAAGATTGAATTTATATTTTAGACTCGTTTGAAGCTCTTTATAAATGCACTAAAACTGGTTTTACAAGGTAATTTTCTAGAATAATTATCTATACGCGGATTTTAAAGTTGGTCTTCTTTGAAAGAAATATGCTTTGTTTTAGAAACTCATAAGATTGGTATTTTTAACATTAACATTTTATACTCCGCGGTTTTTTCAGTCTGCAATAAATGTTATAAAACTTTCACTGTTCAGGAGAATAATATTTAAACACAGATTAATGAATGAATAATAAAGTATTCTTTAAGATTGTGGTTTGTTTTTAAATTGTGTGTCAACGCTCTATGTACTTTAAGTGTGCTGTTTTACATGGGAATTTTATTTTATGTGCTAAGGGAATGCTCTCACATGTTTATACAGGATAAAAATTAAATATAGAAAAATTTTATTTTCCTCTGTTTCGGGTAGGTTTTCTCACAGAATTTGGTATTCAATGTCCTATTGAGACTTCATTATCACATCAATATATATATATATATATATATATATATATATATATATATAATTATTAAGATGAAATAATAACTTAGACTTTTATGCAAAGCCCAAATGAACATTTCAAATCGAGCTAGTAATTGAAAGAAGGAAAATATAAGGTCTTGGACAGGATTTGAACCTGCATCTCAGTTTTGCCGGAACTGTGCGTTAACCAATTACGCCACTGAGACCGATGACTATAATTGAGAAATTCACAAATCTAAATCGTGTACAGAACTATACATAAACCAAACTTTCAATTACGTTTAGCATTTTTGTCAATCATATCTGGCATTGTCAAGTTTTTGACTATTGACAGATACAGACAGGAAGCAACGCTCAATATTATGACTATAAGCCAAATATTAATATATAAATATTATATTGATAAATACTAACGTATTACAATTATTAAGATGAAATAATAACTTAGACTTTTATGCAAAGCCCAAATGATCAACTTACCTTGTGTAAAAAACTACCTATAATATATATATTGCCGTGTATACCCAAATTTAACCCTTAAAACCACTACATAATCCCCCTATTTCAATTCTAGAAAAACCATTCCAGGTTTTTCTGAATTTAAATAACTACACTCTAATCTAATCCTACCTGCTATTTCTATACACCCATCTACTCACCTAACACTACCTATACCTATCTATCCAACCTATCACTACTTATCTACCTATTTCTACCCCTATCTCTACTTATTTCTATCTATCTACCCCCTATTTTTATTTCTAATTGCCTATTCACACCTATCGCTACCTTTTACCTAACTATTTCTATCTATTATTAACTCTTCACCTTCGTATTTCATTTTATTTTCTCCTCTTATTTCAGCCTTTAGTCCTTTATCGACTCTTTAAGTACCTCATTTGTATTTTTCTCTTTATCTTCACTTTTCATACTTTCAACCCTACCTACTATCACTATCTATTCTTATCCTACCTATACCTCTACCTACCTAATTCTGTGTCTACATCTAACTATCTTCCATATTTATACCTAGTTTTTACTTTTCTATAAACACTTACTTCTACTTTTCTATATACACCTATTCTATCCCTATCTATTTAAATTTTACTCTATTATACACCTATCTCTACTTTTCTATTATCCACCTATCCATATTTGTCCTATTTCTACTCCTACTTTTCTATATACCTATTTCTATCTATTCAATTTCTACACTATCATTCACCTATTTCTATATTTTGTTCATTAAGCTTCATTTCTTATTTAAATCTGACTCTTTTCTTAATCCTCCAAGTCCTTCTTCTCACCATCCTAATACTCTTCATCCCTATTTCTCCTCCTTCTATTTCTATACTTAACATCCCTGTTACTTCACATAAAATAAACTTATCCCTATTATTCTGACTCTTAAATATTTCTTCTTCTTCAGTCCCTACACTTCTGTTTCTCCTTCATTATAATGTTTTCTGCGGATAAACCAAACGATACTACCTCAGCATCTTTATCTTTCCCCTCTATACAAAACTTTTCATCTCTTCTAGACCCTTCATGTACAATATTCATTTCACAAAAATCTTTTAAATTCAAATTCAAATTACCAAAATTATCTTTGCCCCTTAACTCACTTATGCCTATATTTACCTCTTGTGTGTCACATAATGCTATTTTTACTTCTATCTTTCTTAATTCTGACTCGTTATCCACTATTAATGCTGCGCCTGACTCTACCTCTACTTGTTCAGCTTCTTCTTTCACTATCAATTGTACCTCAACTAACCTTTCAACCTTATATTCGCCTGAGTCGATCTCTTTCACCTCTTCATCATCTCCCTCTATACTATTTATACATAACCCCATGTCATCTTCTGTGACCTCATAACTTGCCTTCCAGGGCAATACCCTATCCCAATCCTAACTATTTTCCTCTCCATAACTTCGTCATGCAATCGACCCCTAATATCCCTTTAAACTTTAACCCAGGTACAATTATAAATTCTTGTTCACAGCTTACTGAACCTAACTCTACTTTCAAAATAACCACGCTATTCACCACAGCAAATCGTCTTTTATTCGGCGCAACCAGGCGACTTCTTTTTATTGGCATTATCCTGTCACATACTTTATCTTTAATTTCATTGACGAATTCCTCCGATACTAAACTCGCCTCAGCTCCTGAATCTAATAATGCTCCTAAATTTTTCTCAAAAATTTTAATCTTAATTATGGACAAACAAAATTTTTCTCCAATTTCTGGCTCAATTTCTTCTTCTATTTTCAAAAAATCCCTAGGATGTTCATATTTGTACACAGTGATGTCTAGTGGTTTGTCCTGCTCTAAAAATCCTGTCCAGGTCTGTTATCCCTACTCGGTTCTGGTCTTGCTGTCACTTCTGCGTATGTCCTTGGCGTCTCAACTCTGTCCATGTTGTTACCTTCCTGGTTTGTAGTTGAAGTCCCCCTCATGTCCGGTGAACTGTTTTGTCTCGTTGGTCCCAGTCTAGGTGCAGTTCCCCTACCTACACTATTACTCCTGTAAAACATCCGTCGAGGTACCCAATGCTGTCTCTGGTATGCAAAATTATTCCCCCGTCTTGCGTAGTTGTCCCGTCGTTCGAATCTTACAGCATTCACCAGTCTTTCCCTACTTTCCCTAGGTCATCCACTGTTAACGTCATCATACCTTTGCAGGTACTCCAGAAACATCTCCCTGTCCACAATGTTCTGCAATGCTACGTGTTGCCTCACCTCAACCTCAAAATGTCTTGATAAGTATTTGATAATCTGTCGGTCCGTCAGTGGTGGGTTAAGTTGTTTCGCTATGCTATACTTTCGTATAGCATATTGCTCCCTACTTCCTAAAAATTCTCCTTTAGATTTCCCCGTGATCAAATTGTCTCGTACCTGGTCCTGTCTGTGGTCGCTCCAGTAATGTTTCAAAAACCTGTCCTCAAAGTCAGTGTCAGTGTCAATTTCTTGTCCAATTAAATTGTACCAAGCTTCAGTATGATCTTGTAGTAAAGCTTTTACAACATTTAATTACGCCTGTTCATCATATACATTATTTATTAAACCTCAAATGTTATTAATGAATATGAGGGTTAACTCTACTATCCCCATAAAATTTCATCTGTTGCTCTAATGACACATTACTTGTTACAAATCTTGGACCATCTCCCATTAAAGTCGCTACATTCTGTTTAATCCCGGTCACTTCTCTCTCTGCCCGACCTAACTGATCTTTACACCAGTCCGTTACCTCAGTCATTTTAGCATTAACCTCGTCCTCACAGAAAATCCTTACATCTGTCCTTAATTGTTCCATTTCCTAATTCAAACCTCTAATATCACGCTCATTTTATCTACCCTATTTTCAACTTCCCCCATTTTTACCGTCAAACTTTTTTTAAATTCTGAAAATTCTTTCGTCGAATTGTCAATTTTCTGACTAATTTGCTCAAATTTCTTATTCGACTCTTCACTCATTTGCTCAAATTTCCTGTTTGATTCTTCAGTCATTCTCTCTAGCATTCTCAAAATTAATTCATTTCCAGCTTCTCCCAATTCCGTCCTCGACTGATCCCTACTACCTCCAGCTTCCTCCATTTTCGAATTTTTATCACACGAGCCACTATCGCCACTTCCAATTTCCACTCCTTGGCTCCTTAACCACTCCTTTCTCTGCATACGTTCAAATCACTCACACACACACACACACTCAAAATTATTTTTAAATTTATTTACACCAGACTCTCTCTCTCTCAGGTCGCCAGTTTCCTGGAATAAAATTGTTAAAATTCTATCTGGAACTCGAGCCTCACGTTCCGGTCGCCATAAATTGCCGTGTATACCCAAATTTAACCCTTACAACCACTACAATATATATATATATATATATATATATAATATATACAAAATTCTGCCCAGTAAAGAGCATGCAAACATAAACTCATGTATCATAAATACTCCCTGTATGTTAGTTGTGGTTTGCTTTTCGTTAAAATCGTATTTATTTACGTTTCGATCCATGATCTAGAATCATTGTCAAAATAATAAAAAACTCAAGTTTGACATTTATGAAATAAAAATTGAAGGTGACTAATGTATTCCAACCAAATATATCAAATTAAATTTTTTTATTATTTTGACAACTATCCTAGATCATGGATCGAAATGTAAATAAAAATGATTTTAACAACTGAGTGGTTTAATTCCTAAAGAAGATCAAGAAAAAACGCATGTATCATATTACCCCTAAAACTAGTTTTTAAATACATTATAAAGATTAATACCAAATGAAAAAACAAAACTGTAAGAACAAACATGAACCTCTAGTTCACAATAAAAGAGTGTTATAACATTTTGTTCAGTAACAATGTTGCTCTCGTTAGCGACCAATTTAACAATAAATATTAAAATGGTGGATTGAAGAGCAATTATGATCATTATTATTTAAAAATATAAATGCACACAATAATTTTATATGAAAACAAATGATATGGAACAGCATGCACGATCAGATAGTTTTGTTGATTGAAACAACTAGTAGTTCAGTAAATATACAACAATAATTTATACCAAGTGTCTCAAAATAAAAATCAATTTTCAAAAAAGCAATTTTGTGATTTTTAAAAACTTAATTTGCAATTTAAGTATAATGTATAAATGTAATTGCAAATTGTAAGTTAACGTCGTTGAAATGTCTTCTGTCTCGTATACAGGACAGAGAACAGGGAAGATGATCGAACAGAGAAACGTGATTTTAACTATCTGCAATGATGTTTTCAAAGTGTAAGCTGTACCTCTATACTGAAACCATGTATTCTCACAGCGTGATCAGCGAATTTCTAAAGTTGCAGTTCCAAAATGCAGCAATCATCCTCACAGTAATGGACACTAATCGCAATAATTGTGATCTCTTGATTGTCCTTGAAAAATATAGGCTGATTATGCCAGCAACTGACATACAACATAGTACTGTTATGTTAGGACTGCGTAATTGTTTTTTGAAATTTGTTGGCATATTTCTCTAAATTGAAATGCGACACTAAAAATTAAGTTGTTCAAATAAAGTCGTTCGAGAACGATTTCAGAATAATTTTTGTAGCTTACATAATCAGTTTCTTAACACCTGAACAAGTTGAATTTTATATGGATGGTAATAACGTAAATCCATCTTTAAAGTGCGGTAAATAGGAATGTTGAATGTTTAAAGCTACCGCATTCTTACTATTCAAGAGCCTCAGATTTGCAACTAGGGCAGCTCAAACCCATTCCACATTGGTAAGTGCATGTGTGTGCATGTGTACACGTGCGGGTGTGTGTGCATGCAAGCGTGGGAATTTTAGGGAAATGTGTAGACTAGGTCAAAATAGAAATCAATGGAGGTAGGCGTCCAACCAGTTCCAAGAGGAAAACCTAATGACGAAAAAACCCTAATAATTATTATAAGCAACTACAGGTATTGGTTTTTTAATATTCTCAACTAATGTTAATTGTGTGAAAGCATTTATTGGAAAACTATTAATTCGGCAAATGTTCGAGTGTTGGGGAATTTTAGTAGCTGCAGGCTGCTTAACCCCCTTCACATACCACTGAATATCAGGAAAATAGGTTGTAAAACAATAGAAGGAAAACCAAACTGCATCTAATAAGGTAGAGCAGTGGCTATGTTCGAAGACAACAAACATAGAAACCGTGAAAAGCAAAAAAAAATAATAGGAGAAATAGAAGGGCAGGATATGTTCTAAAGCATTGTTGGGGAATAGTGTGGGATATATTACAAGCAGAGATAGGGGGAAAAAGTTGTAGAGGTAGGCCTAGATTAGACCAATGCACGCAGATAGTTAAAGATGCAGACTGTGGAAATTTCAGGGAAATGAGTAGCTTAGCTCAGAATAGGAAACAATGAGGGTACGCGTCTAACCAATTCCAAGACTGAAGACCTAATGATGATTATGAGTGCTCTATTTTCTGTTGTATGATCTTTGAAGTGCCTTTTATGCGTTTGATTTTTAGCAACTCCTTGGGACAATTTATGGTTACACAACATTAGTTGGCGATGTTTGTCCATTTTCGTTTGCGGAACTTTTTGAGTGACCGATTCTTTTCTACTTCTATTAAGGCCGACCACCGTATGTATGTATTAGATATATTATTCGTATTCTAATTTTCCTTTTTTTTGTTTTTTCGGTGCTTATTCTTTCTTTCCTTTTATTTAACTTCGTTTCTACTCATACTTACCTGCTTATACCTTACTTATTATTTACTCTTGGAGTCCTACCCGTTCTACCCTGGAAGATGCAATAGTTGCCTGGATGTTGTCACAGTAAAATTCAAGCATTTATCGAAACCAAGTCTTAGTAAAAACTATGCAATCAAAGTTAGCTGAACTAATATTGAGTAATGTCGTTACACTCTTAGTACGAAGACCCCGCACATTTTGATAATAAAGGTGAATACTAGATTTGTCAATGTGGTTCACATTTGAAATTTCACTATTTAGATTATTTGTTGACATATTTTACTACCAAGCCAAAATAATCAAAAAAGTACAATTGCAAACATGGTGTTGGAGGAAAAAATAGTGTTGAACCGAAAATAGTGTTGAGGTTTCAACTTAAGTTAGTAGTCGAAATGTTTTACTACTAAGACAAAATAATCAAACGTGTACATTTGGAGCAAAAATAGTGTTGAAGTTTTAACTTAGATAAGTTGTCGAAATGTTTTACTAATAAGATAATATAATCAAAAGGGGTGCAAGTGCTAAAACACTATTGAAGCAAAAGATGTTTAAACTTAGATTAGTTGTTGAAATATTTTATTACCAAGTCAAAATAATCAAAAAGGTACATTAGTGAAAATGGCATTGAGGCGAAAATAGTGTTGAGCCAAAAATAGCGTTGAGACGAAAATAGGGTTTGGGTGAAAATTTTGTTGAAGCGAAAATAGTGTTGAGGTTTCAACTTAGATCAGTTGTCGAAATGTTTTACCGATAGGACAACATAATCGAAATGGGTACATGTGCAAAAATACTGTTAAAACAAAACAGGTTTCAACTTAGATTATTTGTTGACATATTTTACTACCAAGCCAAAATAATCAAAAAGACATTTGCGAAAACGGTGTTGGAGTAAAAATAGTGTTGAGACGAAAATAGTGTTGACGTTTCAACTTTAGTTAGTAGTCAAAATGTATTACTACAAAGACAAAAAAATCAAACAGGTACATTTAAGCAAAAATTATGTTGAGCGAAAACAGTGTTGTTTCAATTTAGGTTAGTTGTCGAAATGTTCTACTGATAAGACAACATAATCGAAAGAAATACATATGCAAAAATATTGTTAAAGCAGAAAAGGTTTCAACTTAGATTATTTGTTGACATATTTTACTATCGAGCCAAAATAATCAAACAGGTACATTTGTGAAAATGGTATCGGAGCAAAAATAGTGTTGAGGCAAAAATAAGTGTTGATGTTTCAAGTTAGGAACTACTAAGATAAAATAATCAAATGGGTACATTTAGAGCAAAAATAGTGTTGAGCGAAAATAGTGTTGAGGTTTCAACTTAGGTTAGTTGTCGAAATGTTTTACTTATAAGATAACATAATTGAAAGGGGTACATGTGCTAAAATACTGTTAAAGCGAAAGAGGTTTCAACTTCAAAAAGGTATATTTACGAAAATGATATTGGGACAAAAATTATGTTGAGGTTTCAGCTTTGATTAGTAGTCGGAATGTTTTACTACTAAGATAAAAATAAACCAGTGTAGTGGTAGTATAACGTGCGCCAATTCGGATATAATTTGTTTATACGTTTACATGTGCAGAAATAGCCCACCCTCCAATCCTAAATCGTTCAAAATTCTATTATTCTTAACATGTAAATGAAGAGGAGGCCTAATTGTATACAGAGTCCAATTCTTCTTCTATTTTGTTTTTTCCCCTTTCAAATGAAGAAATTTTATCACTGCGCAATACAAAATTTTCTACATTGCTGACAGATAATTTTAACTGACGAATTTGGAAAAGTGCCATCAACAAAGTGATGTTTAGAACAGCTTGAAAGTTTTATGTTTTACATATGTCAAAGCCATCTATTAAGTGCCGAAAAAAAATTTTCCTACTGTTACCTTCATATCGATGAGGCCAAAAATTTTTCAAATGTCCCTCACACACGAGTTATATGCAAACGAAAGCAGCAGTGTGATTACTTGCAAGTAAGTACTGTACTGATTTGGCAAGCAAAATAACCTAATATTGCCTAACTACCACACAGAAACGGCGAGTATTGACTTACAGAGGGTATTGCTCCCAAAGATATTTGAGTTAGATATTGAATAAGGTTACTGCCAGACCTTGACCAATGTGCTGCTTCCGTATATATTCATTAATGAATTGTATTAGAAATTTTGACAACATTACTCCTAGCCTCCAATAAAATTATTTGAGGCAGCCCAGAAGCCTTCGATTTCATTGATATATACACTAGTTTTAAGATCAACAAAATTTCTTTTGTGGTTTACTACCAGATGTAGGTACTGCAGAACTCCTCCCAGTTACCCTAAGGTTGTATAAGCAAGTCATTTGTCTGTTTATATAGTAAAACCGGGTAGCACATGAGCTTCATTGATCAAAACTAATTTAACGGCAGATCTATTCTCAACATATACAACGTAACCCTTTTCAACTGTTGTGTCGAATATATCTATAACTCACCGTTGGCTGACTAACTGCTCTGTTTATTTCCGACGGGTCATCAAACTCTCATCTATCTGGACAATATACTCCGGTCTGCCAAGCATAAACAACTGTGGATCTTTTAGAAGCTTCCAGCTACAAATATCCCTAATATACGTGCACTACTCCATGATAGCTTTATAAAGACCTATAGCTGAACATACTGGAACTTTAAACAGTCAAAACCATAGTAATTTGAGCACTGCAGACGGTTAAATGGCTTTGTTTGAAGAACACATTCTTTAATAAACTTTATGTTGAGTGGCTCTGGGGAAAAGGGAAGTAGAAGCCTCAGTGGCTGATTTCCAAGTACCACAAAGCGACTGCAAGCTCTTACTGCGTAAAGTGGATTGTTTTGCACAAGGTGGCTGGTACATAAAGCTTATACAATTGTTACAAAGATCTACTTGAAAGAAATTGCCTATTTCGAAAATGTCATTAAAATTCATCACACTACTTACAGGGTGTCTACTAAGATTCAAAAACGAAAATTCGTGACTTTATAGTGACTTTTAGTTACCATTTTATTAATATTAGTGACCTGTGTTAAAAAAACTTACTTGTATTTATTCTATTGCTGTTAAGTTTCATAATATTATAATCACAAGATTAAATAATTAAGACATTTTTCGTATTTAAGGTTATTTGAGAACAACACAATTTAAATTCATAATGGTTTTAATTTTTTCTTTAATTTTTCCAACTCAATGTCCAATGCTTTTAGTTCTTCAAAGTTATGCTTCTCTATGTCCTTCCGTTTCTTTTGTAAGTCTGCAACTTCCTTCACAATCCGCTTTTTACTGCATACTTCCTTTACCCTAGATTTCTTTTTTTCGGTAATAGTTTCACGTCTTAAAGAAAATGCATTCCTTGCAGCATGAAGCATTTTCGCAGTTATATCTAAATTCATAAATGTTGCTTCATAAATTAATCTTTGTGAAATCAATGATCTTTCTTCTAAGCCTTCCTGTAGGCATTCTTTGTTTATAGGAAACCCTCTTTCTACCATAGCATTGCTATGATACATTGTCAAAATTATCCTCACAAAAGTAAGAAATTGTTTATCGTTTACAGAGGATTTTACAAAAAGTTCGGTAAAATATATATCCAGCCTTTCATTATGCCACTGTTTTAAAGAATCACGTTCTGATACACACAAAGTTTCATATTGTCTTTTTATACCATCGGCACAACCTGGACTTATATGTTTCTTTTCTACAAATTCTTCTAATGCGTCGAATCCTCTGTTCCAAAGTGTTTCACTTTTCATTACATATGGAGAAAAACATGATGCACCTCTAACGATTTTATATTTAAGAGGTGACTTTTCACTGATTTTCTTAAAAATGAGTTTAAGAAAGGTCTGACAATCTTTTTTAAACACTAAAATTTGAAGTTCTGAAACAATTTTTTTACAAGTTCTTGATTGCCATTTTAGCACCAAAGCCAATATCAATCTGCATTGGTGATAACAAATTTTTGGCAACTTCAAGTTTAATATTAATTAAATCCAAAGACGTTTTTGTACTTTTTATTAATTCGTTTTTTATAAATCTTTCAACAATACAACGCAGCAACGAACTTAGATCGTGATGAAGAAAGGGCAACATCGGCTCATTTGTTTGACATTTAGTTAAAAACGGTTCGACATCAGACACTATAAACAAAAGAAATTCTAGTTTTGCTAGCAAGAAACTATCTAACAAAGCTTTACTGATTTTCTTAAAACTAGCACAATCTGGTGGACAAGTTGAACTGCTGGAATATACTTTTTAAGAGGCTCTAATAGCTTTATTGCTCGCTGTAAAACACCGCCATTTTTCACCCATCTTATTGAACAAAATTTGTGTGGAAATGTTGTTGTACCTGTATGATAGATAAAAATTCCTCTTCTAGTAGGAGTGTCTTTGAAAAGATAATACAATGCACGTAGAAATTCATGGATAAACCAACTAGTGCCATTGTGTGCTGTTTTATATGCTCCATGAACAATGTGCAGCCCGCACGTACCAAGAACAAACATTACGGGGTCATCAACACTACCAGAAATTCGAATGTGTTCTTTTAGTTCCCGAAGCATCTTCAGATTCACATTAGGTCCATACATGCTGATGATACAAATTTTTTTAATGGATATACTAAGAGAATCCGGGGTATTTAAAAAACCATTTAAAAGATTGATGGCAGTTTTTTTTCAAGAAAACACGAAGACAAATAATTTGTTTTAACCATATTATCTTCATCATCCCAGTATCTGACAAGAATGTCCATTTGGCATTTGTGCACAACTTTATTCAGGCTTTCGTCAAAACTTTACACAAAAAAATACAATCTTTAATTTTATTTATAAGTTCGTTTTGGAAAAACAGGCCCAAGCCAAAAGTGGCTATATAACATATTTTGTCTTTGTGTAACTGCATGTTTTTCGCTATAAAAGAATCTGGGAACATTATTGGAAAAAGTTCAGTAGCATCCTGATGAACTCTTGACGAAGAATAAGATACTATCTTGTGCATAGTCCATAATATTTCAGTTTTAGTAATCTTGTTACGGATCATGTATGATGCAATATTTTTATTTTCATGATCAGCTTCTTCAGAATACACTCTTGCAGGTAAATCAGCTATTACTGAAACTGAAATATCATTTTGATGAGAGTCAGACCGGAGTATTTTTTAACAAAATTATTCTCAATTGTTGGTTGCTTCATATTGAGTATTGGATTAGCTATTTTAGAATGCTTTAGTCCCTTGGAATGAAGTTTTACATTATATATTCCAGCTTTTAAAAATCAACATTTTTGTTGCAGTAAACACAAAAAGCAACATGAACATTTTCAGGTACTGGTTGTAACCAGCTTTTAAAAATCGGATTTGTCAGCCAAAGTTCAGAAAACAAACAATTTCCAGGCATTTTTACAAGAAAGTTTTCACTTTAAGTACATACACACTGTGTAAACTTAAAAACGTAAAATCTTGTCGCGTTACAAATAATCAAAACGAAACATATCTCATAAGGTTTTATTAATGACTGACTTGCGGTAATATTCTTTAAATGCGGTCGTCCGGCTGCTACCTATCCCACATTCCAATTCCCTATTACAATGAGGGTCATTAGCACCACGGCCAAAGTGTCTGGGGTTGATTGCAATAGTAGGTATTTATTACGGCCGCATACAATAATAAAAAAGCATGTCAGAAATATACACACAAAACTGCTGCTCAAGCATTGATAAGCCGCGATTTCTAGATTCAAGGCGTCAAACAAAAACCGCAGGGTTTATATAACCCAACCAAATAAATGTATAATGAAAAGAGACAGGCTGCTTTCGGTGCGATAAACGAATTTGTTGTCCTTTAACATTTATTTGCTGCAATATCTGAAGTATGGCTATAAAATTTTATGACATAATTGTGGAAATACATATGATAATCAAACAATGAAGAAAAAATTCGTGACTGAGATATAGGATTTAGTGACTTTTCGTTACTTTAGTTACCGTAAAATGAAATTCATGTCTTTTTCGTGACAGTAGGCACCCTGTACTTATAAATGTTTGTTAGTCTTAAACACAGTATAGAAACTTGGAACTAAATGAAAGAACGACTGACAGATGCAATGCATTCAAATGAGTGCTTTGATGGTTGTATAGATTATATGTCATAGCCAACTATAGAAATATATTTTAATGCTTCGTGCCAAATAAGATGAATATAAAACATTTTTAATTTTTTTTTAAAATGAGAGTTTTCATACAGTATTTTGAAAAGCAAAACTTTCTTAGAGGTTTTCATATTTTTCATTAATCTCTGACAGGTTTCCAAAAGGTTACCGTTTCCACATTTTGTTATATAATAAATAAAACGTATTTCAAAATAAATACGGATATAACAACTTCCGGTGCAATAATACGTACACACAATGATGAGCGAAGCTGTAATAATTGCACCAATGTTAGACAATGCCGTTACTATTTCCAATGCATGAATATGTATCAATATACGTATACACCAGGATGAGATGAGGTTAGGTCTTTGTCACATAAATCTAATATTACTATAATTCAAGAAGTACTTCCAATGGAAGAATATACACATATGAGAATAGGTTAGCACAATAACTTGCACAAAGCAACAATAAAATGGTAGCAACTGCATTATTTGATGCTATTTTGTATATTTCTGTCATTTTTGCCTGTGTTACAACACAGAAAAAGAAATAGTAGCAGGACACATCGTAAAACGAAACCCCCAACTTATTAAACAAGTATAAGAAACTTTAACCTGACTATTATTAACACGGCAGCACAATACCATGATAGTGTTGAAAATGGACGTTGATATTTAATATACAGCTTGCTTGTATGCTTCTACATATAAAAAACGTAGAAAGCGTCTGTCAAACTTGTTACACTTTTACTAAACAATTCCATGTAATTGGTCTTTTAATTTTACTCTTACAATATAATCAGTTTTCAAGCTTTCTTATTATTTTATGCTATCGCAATTCCAAAACACCATCAGATAGAACAAGATACAGAATTTTTCCACAAGTTTTTTTACTGACTGCATTTTGAAATCTAATAATTCCTGAGACCACTTGAATTGTCTATTACAGACAACTTTGTGTTTGCATACTAAAAATAGAGATGAAGCAAAAAGATTTTAACCCCATAAGAAAAAAATTAATTTGTGAACGAATGAGGCGGGGCTGTTTCAACATTGACTGTAGTTTAGCTTTTATACAAACAAAAACATTATTCTTTCAAAGAATTTATTCGTTTTATATATATATATATATATATATATATATATATATATATATATAAAGCTCCAAAGGATAAAAATTCCATCAGCTTTGCTAAATGACAAATTCGCCACCCCTATAACATAACTAACTGAATATATGAACACCAAAATGGCTTATAAATTCCTAAATAACCAAGCCTAGAAAAAAATCTGAGGAAAATTGAACCAAACTGTATTAATTTTGACAAATTGGTTCATAATTTTTAAAGATTTTTGATACGACCACAATTAATATATAAAGTAAGTTAAAATGTACACCATAAACGAGAGCTGGTTTTACATAAACCAGAGATGAAAAATCAAGAATGGGTCGAGCATGAACATGTAAAAACTGCGCACCACGTTATTAGAGTTGCTTCCCAGAATTCATACATTTTTTACCGTCTTCCATGTTTGATCAATGCAAAGAGTAATGGTGGAATTTCTAGAAAATTAAATTACGAATACCTATCATTAAACTGCTCCTCCGACCCAGGCAACGGATGTACAACAAACTGCAAAGAAGACATAGCCATTTTCACTAAACACTGATTTTCAATCACAAGTAAGTAAAGTTAACACCATAGCACATTAAAAGCACACAATACGATTCAGCAGACATTTAGCCATCTTTAAACTCACAAACAGCATCTGTCAAATATCAGTGGCGCCAATAAGTACAATGAAAAAGTACTAGCGCAAGAGAGGCAATCTATGTTTGATGAAACCTCTACAAAGATGTGTTCGGACTTATATCCTAAAACAACTAATGTCTTTACTTAAAATATTAAACTATCAAGAACCACATAAAAGAAAACTCTAACGTAAATTTACATTGGTTGCCTATATTTTACCATAAACTGAAAATGCATTAACTCAATCGGTGTGTTTATGTGTATTACCTAACCAATTACTCATTACATTATCTAAAAAAGTAAATGAAATGTTTTTATAACTGCAATTATTACTTTTTAATGTATAAATGTATTAATACGGCTTTATGACTAACATAAAAGCAATTGTTAATTATTTGTAGATAACACTAATTTATAAATCTTGTACGCTGAAAGATCCCTATAGTAGGGGATAAAGAATACTACTATAGTAAGCCTGCTTATCGTAAAAGGCGATTAAAAGGCGCAGCAAGGGGCAGCAGCCTTGCTGGCTAAAAGATATTGGAGGAGGGTCGGTTGGTCTCGGGCGATCCTCAATAATTTACAAGCTTGTTGGGGGTTGGCCGTGACGGATACGACTTTTTGCTAAAATCTTTAAAAACTGCGTTGTGGAAAGATATGGGAGCCTACCACAATATTTCCCAGGTGTGCGTGGCCTAAAACACGAAATATATATGATGGAGAGCTCACAAGTAAAATTCTTGTCCGGAGGTAAAATACTCCCTCATTCGGATCTCCGGGAGGGGGTACTTGGGGCTCGTCATCGTAAGAATATAAAACAACAGTTCGATTTAGTGATAGGGACTTGGAATGTAAGGTCATTACTTAGAGTAGATAAGTTAACGAATTTATTAGTCGAAATGAGAAAGGAAAAGCTGGACATTTTAGGTATTAGTGAGGTGAGATGGCCAGATAGTAATGACTTTTGGAAAGATAATTATAGAATAATTACAACTTCTTCAACTAATGGACAGGCAGGGGTAGGAATAGTGTTAGGTAAAAGATTAGGGCATAAAGTTAAAGAGTACTTACAATTTAGTGATAGAATAATTATGGTTAGATTGAGTACAAAACCCACAGACACTGTTTTAGTACAGGTTTACATGCCAACAACTCAGTACGAGGATGAGGAAGTAGAAAAGGTATACGAGGATATAAATAGTATAGTGAGAAAAGTAAAAGGAGATGAGAATTTAATAGTTATGGGCGATTTTAATGCGTCAGTGGGAGAAGGTAGTGAGGGAAAATGGTAGGAAAATTTGGGTATGGCAGACGAAATGATAGAGGAGAAAGATTAGTTGAGTTTTGCCAGGAACATAGATTAGTAACTGTAAACACCCTATTCGAACAACATGTTAGGAGAAGATATACCTGGAAAGCCCCAGGTGATAGGGCTAGATACCAAATAGATTATATTTTAGTTAAACAAAGATTTAGAAACCAAGTTAAAACTGTCGTAGTTATCCAGGGGCTGACATAGATAGCGATCATAACTTAGTTAAAATGAAGTGTAAACTAAAATTCAAAAATTGAGAAAGGGTAAAAGAGAAGGATGGGATCTAGGTAAGCTTAATGATAGTAGGGTAAAGAGGAATATAAACAAGTATTAGATAATAAGAGCAAAGAGATAGCTGTAGGAAGGAACGTAGAAAATAGATGGAAAGAAATAAAACTGACTGTACATGATACAGCAACACAGACTATAGGTAAGAAAAAATAGAAGCGAGAAAACCGTGGGTAACAAAGGAGATATTAGATTTAATAGAGAATAGAAGAAAGCTTAAACCTTTCAGAGAAGTGGATAGTGAAAGTAAGCAAAATATAATACAGTTAGAAATAAGATAGTACATGAGTGTAGAAAAGCTAGAAATAAATGGATGGAAGAGAACTGTAAGGAATACAAGATGATTTGAGAGTAGGTAAGACAGACAGGGCATACAGGGCAGTTAAAAAGTTTTTGGGAAGATAGGAAAAATATAATGGTATTAGAGACGAGAATAATGAGCTTCTAATAAATAAAGTTGAGGTAGCAGATAGATGGAAAAGATATTTAGAAGATTTATATAAGGGAGACGATATGGATGAGTTAGAGAACGACCAAGAAGAGGATGTAGAAATAGGGTTCTCAATATTAAGAGAGGAATTTGATAGAGCTGTTCGGAATCTTAAACTAAATAAAGCGCCAGGGATAGACGATATTTCTGCAGAATTAATAAAATATGCAAGTCAGAAAACTTTAGATAGATTATATGAACTAGTGAAATTAATATATGATACAGGTGAGGTTCCAATAGATTTCGAAAAAATATTATTATCGCAATCCCAAAAAGTCAGGAGCTGATAGGTGTGAGAATTTTAGAACGGTTAGTTTAACTTCTCATGCTTCCAAAATACTAACAATAATAATTAAAAATAGAGTAGAAGCTTTGACTGAGAATTATTTAGGCGAAGACCAATATGGTTTTCGTAAAGACAGAGGGACTAGAGAACCGATACTAATGATTAGGGTAATTATCGAAAAAGGTTACAAAAAATAAAAGACTCATTTCGCATTTGTAGATTTAGAAAAAGCATTTGATAGGGTTAATTGGATTGTTATGTTCAGGGTTTTGCAAAAAATAGGAATCTCTCATAGGGATAGAAAAATTATTTACAGTCTATATAAAAACCAAAGTGTAGTAATTAGATTTGATGAAATAGAAAAGGAAGCTAAGATTAGAAATGGTGTTAGACAGGGTTGTATACTGTCTCCTTGATTTTTAATGTTTATATTGAGGAAGCTTTAAACTTAGCTAGAGAGAGAAAAGAGATAGGTATTAGTGTACAGGGACAGAAAATAGACATGTTACGTTTTGCAGATGATATAGCCATTATAGCAGAGTCTAGAAAAGAGTTAGGAGAGTTTTTAAATATTTTAGATGAGATACTACGGAGTAACTATAGTATGAGAATTAACTCGGTAAAGACAAAGATAATGACAAGTGAGTTACAGCCTAGTTATAAACCAAAATTAAAAATAGGTAATACCGAGTTAGAGGAGGTAGATGAATTTTGCTATTTAGGTAGTATAATTACAAAGGATGGACGTAGTAGAAGGGATATAGTAGCTAGAATAGCTCAAGCTAGAAAAATGTTTTTAAAAAAGAAAAACTTACTAATAGCTAATAGTATTAGTTTAGATAATAGAAAAGTTTTTAAAGACGTACGTATGGAGCGTTCTACTATACGGTAGTGAGACTTGGACAATTAAAGAAGTAGATAAGAAAAGGATAGAAGCTTTTGAAACTTGGTGCTATAGGAGAATGTTAAAGATTAGCTGGACAGATAGAGTAACTAACGAGGAAGTTTATAGAAGGATAGGTGAGGAACCCTGTATGTGGAAACAATTGAAGGTCAGGAGAGATAGAATGATAGGGCACCAGTTAAGACATGAGGGACTATTTAGTAAAGTCTTAGATTATAGACTACCAAATAAAAATAGAGTAGGAAGGCCTAGACAAAGCTATATTAGTCAAATAATTAGAGATTTAGGTTGTGAAGGGTATGTGGACCTTTTAGATTAGCTCAGAATAGAAAAGAATTTAGAGCTGCGTCAAACCGACTTTAAGTAAGTTCGAAGACAAAACAAAAAAAAATAAAATCAGTTAACTAAATGTCACCAGGACATAACTCACAATTAGTTAGAGGTCTGGCATGTTGGTAGCGTTTCGTTGCTTAAGCCTTACCATAACATATAATTTAATAAACGTCACCATGATATAGCTCACAATTAGGTAGCGGTCTGGCATGTTGGTAGCGATTTGTTGCTTAAGCCTTACCATAACATATAATTTAATAAACGTCACCTTGACATAACTCACAATTAGGTAGCGGTCTGGCATGTTGGTAGCGTTTCGTTGCTTAAGCCTTATCATAACAGATAATTTAATAAACGTCATCATGACATAACTCACAATTAGGTATCGGTCTGGCATGTTGGTAGCGTTTCGTTGCTTAAGCCTTACCATAACAGATAATTTAATAAACGTCATCATCACATAACTCACAATTAGGTAGCGGTCTGGCATGTTGGTAGCGTTTCGTTGCTTAAGCCTTACCATAACATATAATTTAATAAACGTCACCATGACATAACTCACAATTAGGTAGCGGTCTGGCATGTTGGTAGCGATTTGTTGCTTAAGCCTTACCATAACATATAATTTAATAAACGTCACCATAACATAACTCACAATTAGGTAGCGGTCTGGCATGTTGACAGCGATTCGTTGCTTAAGCCTTACCATAACATATAATTTAACACTTTTCCTTTTGAAGCGGATAACCAGGTTATATTTCATTTCCTATAAATGGTAATCATGTAAACATGTTAGAGTTTTTTAACAACCATCAGGTTGCTAATATCTATGTAGAGCCAGCTGGATAGGAAAAAGATAGAAGGATATAGGAAGACCTAGACCAAACTATATTAGTCAAATTATTAGAAATTTAGGTTGTGAAGGGTATGTAGAGCTTTTTAGATTAGCACAGAATAGAAAAGAAGTTAGAGCTGCGTCAAACCGACCTTAAGTAAGGTCGAAAACAAAATGATGATGATGTACGCTGAAAATACTACTCGCCAAAAACAACAGCGATGCATATTTCTCGTAAAAATTTAATTTTTACCTTTAATTTCTAATCGATTGTAGTAGAGTGAAGTTATTGTTCATAACTGCAAGTATTTAATTTGTTTTAATATACATTCTGATTTATAGTTGATCGCTATAAGTCTATGACTAGACTTATTTACAAACGACCACTACAAACAATTGTGTTAAGGTTAAATAAACAGGCGCTATTTATTTTATGAATTTATATTTCAATAATACACCTACTGCCTTTATAGATCTTACTAACACAGAAGTTATATTTTTAAAATTGTAATTCTTTATTATAATTTTTACTAACTTCTAGATTAGTAAATTAAATAACCTAAGTAATACTTCGTCAGGTTTTATTGTCAAAGGTTTAAAATCATAACTACGTCATCAAACGATTATTACAAACTAGATTATCCACTATCGTTGGTCAACAGATAATTACATTGTGCACATTGCGTATTGTTGCATAAAAGCATGAGTAATCAAAATAGTAATTCATCATCATCATTAGGTTTTAAGTCCTGGAACTGGTTAGACGCGTACCCATTTTGTTTGCTATTCTGAACTAACCTACACATTTTCCTGAAGTTTGCACAGTCTGCATCTATCATTATCTGATCTAGGTCTACATTTACCTCCTTTTTCCTATCTCTACTTGTAATATATCCCATAATATTCCCCAAAAATGCTTTAGAACGTATTCTGCCCTTCTATTTCTCCTATTCTTTTCCACTGATATCCTTATTCCCCTACTATTTCTATAACCTATTTGTTATTAACCTTGTCTGTCCATGCTATCATCCTCATACAGTTTAAGCACAACATTCCAAAAGGCTGCAACCGGTTTGCTGTTTTTTCTACTACCCGTATTCAATAGGCATACTGTGCTGTGCTCCACACATATGTTAACAATTTTCTTCTTGTTTCTGTTTGTTGTCTTTCATCATAAGCGCTGTTCTTTCTTGTTAGATGCAGTTCGGTCCCCTTCTATTGTTTTACAATTATATACCATATTTCTCCAACATTCAGTGGTTGTGAAGGAGGGCTGTCGCCGTAGATGAATGTAGTAAGCGTAAGACTACAGATCCCAAGGTCTTGGGTTTGAATCCTGACACGGCCGACCGCTTGAAAAATGGCAGGTGAGCATTTTTCACAAAAATTACGCTCTCGTTCGCATGAAAAGTTAAATGGAGGTCCCGTGATCGTTAACGTGCGTAACAACACTCATGTGTTGTTACGCACGTTAACGATCCCTATCTCGCCTGGAACGGCAAGGATTCAGCAAAATTCTAAATTTTCAAGCAACAAAAAACTCGCCTCTTGGCCAATGTAGTACCTTCGCATGGAGCATTTTAAAATCACATGTAAGGTTGTGAAGGAAGGTAAGCGGCCTGTGGCTGCCAAGTTCCCCCAGCACTTGAGCATTTGCCGATTTAATATCTTTTTCAAGATATCTTTTCGCACAGTCAACATTAGTTGCAGATATTTCACAACCAACACCTGTAGTTGTTTATAATAATCATCAACTTTGTCTGCGCTTATTTTTTCGTCATTAGGTTTTCTGTCTCGAAACTGGTTGGACACGTATCTCATTTATATTCTGAGCTAGTCCACACAGTTTACTGAAATTCTCACACAGCCTATATACAGCTCGGTGCCTCTTCTATTGTTTTATAATTTTATGCCTTATTTCACCGAGATTCAGTGAAGAGGGTTAAGCAGCCCGTGGCTGCCACGATCCCCCAACACTTAAACATTTGCCGAATTAGTAGTTTTCCAGTAGTAGTAATTATTAAAATACTTCTTTAGCAAATTTTTAGCATCACTGAATACTGCTTGATTGCATAAATAAAATGCAAACACTAGTGATAAACACTTACAGTGTTTAGTCTGTTCAATGCATTAAAAGAAGTTAAACACTTGTTATTTTTACCTGAAGCATAACAAGAGTATAATTATATTTAAAAATTAATTAACTTGCAAAAGATCCCTTTACTTTTATTTGTTCTAATCCTATCTACATGCTACTGCAATACAAAGGTCGTTCAAATACAGAACGCTAACGAAAATACCAATAAAAGTTTACCGTTGGAAACCTGGAAAAAAATCACGTAGTGTATTTAAATATTTTAATTAAATATATTAAGATGCAAATATAGCTTGATAATAGCCTAACACAAAATTTTAGCGTTTACTGTATTTTAATTTTACAAAAACTACTTTCAACTAATTTAGCATTAAATAGAAAACTGGTAGCTGACATTACAGATTAAACGTGAAAAAAGAGAAACTACAAGACTGTAAAAGTTGCACATTAGGATCCATAACTTAATGCATTAGTTCTTAAAGAATTTAAGACTTTTTTTGCAAAATCTAAACTCAGATATCCGAACTGTACTTAGCAATTTATTTTATATTACCAACGACTTTTTGTCGAAACTCAAGGTTACATGACTGCTTACATTAATTTGTAATTTTAAGAAATGTGTTATATTAACTCTAATTTATACAATTTTGAAGGATACATCATGATTATTTGATTTCAACAGTTCTACTTCAAGTAACAGTTTATCTTTTACTGTTACAATTTTAATTTAAATGCTTAAGCATCTTTGTTAAACTATTGTTTTACTGTTTTGAATTAGTTAGCATTAGGACCATAGAAAAAATGTTCTCTAAGATTTAATCTTTATTGTATTTGTGAACGCTTCTTGCATGATCTAATAATGTAATGTCAGTGTCATTATTTGTGAAAAGAAATGACGGATTAGTGTAGGTTATGTTTACATTATCTGTAATGACAGGGACACAAAACGTAATGGTCTTCCATCACATGTAAATATGAATTTCTTGGTTGCTTGCTATTTTAAGCCTTTCATATAACTAATTTGATTAGCTTCCAGGAGGAGATTTTTTTCCATTCCTTAACAATATTTATAAAATGAATTGGGAAGACTGTTTGTTATTTACATTTGCATTCAAAGTATCAAGTAGAAGTCTTGAAAGAAACGCCTACCATTCTGTTTGGAGTGTTCCTAGCTGAAAGCATCTGGTTAATAAACCAATTCAGAATACATCAAGAAGGATATTAATAAAGTGATTTATGTAACAAGTAGTCTCCTTAGATTGAAAATTGAATTTGTTGAAAAAGTCTACACCAGATGGACAGTTCTTGTATCGAGTGACAGGGGCCAACTGGGTTTCGTAAGAGAACGTTTGTTGGTAGTTATCGCCGTATAGAGTGTAAGTAGATAGGTGCATATTGCTCTGGTATAATCAGTGTATATATGGTTCTTCCAGTGAGCCATTGACTTCTAACATTTCGGATGATGAGTCAATAGGAACACTGAGAATTTAGGACTAGTACGTGTGGCTCATTTCGATAAAGTTTTTTCTCTATGTATGGTTTGTTGGGATAGAAGCTATGGTTATATAATCAGAGCCTGAAGGTTAAATTATCGAGGGATATCCTGGATAAGATTAAGTCAATCAAATCGCTTTATTTGATATGCAGTTACATATTAAAGAGTTACTTGTTGCTCTATTAATTAATTATGTTCGAGTTAGTACTTAAGTTCAGTTATTGGAAGTGCTTTTGATTAGTTTCAGTACTAATTTTAAGGGTTTACATATTTTGGGGTTTTCTTTATTGATTTTATGTACATTGTAATTTATTGAACTTGAAAATTGAAATGGATAGGTTAGCACTAAACATAGTAGGGATGGGCGAAGTACGCAGGCCAGGGGTGGGGGATTTTTGGAGTGCAGACTTCAGGGTAATTCATATAGGAGCAGAGAATGGAAATTTGAGTGTGGGAATAGTTATGCGAAAAATGATAGGACAACATGTAGAAAACTACTTACAAAAGAACGAGAGTACTCATGGTTAGATTAGAATCTAAACCGGTTAATACAGTAATAATACAAGTAAACATGCCCGCCTCTAGCTACAGTGAGGAAGAGGTAGAGGCGATCTACAAAGATATTGAAGACATACTAAGATACGTAAAAAGACATGAAAATTTAATAATTACGGGGGATTTTAATGCAGTAGTATGGATGGAGCGGTAATAGGTTTATTTGGTTTAGGCACGAGAAATGACAGGGGAAATAGGCTGGTAGAATTTTGCGACAAGAACAATTTAACCATCACAAAAATTACTTCTTTATCATGCTAGAAAACGATGCACGTGGAAGATGCCAGGAGATTATTATGAAGGCCGCTCTTAAATTTAAAAATTTGGAAAATAGGAACGGAAAAAGGCACTTTGTCTTTAAGAAACTAAAAGATAAAGATATCCATGCAAGATTTGGAAAAAAAGTTAAATGAATTGCTCAAAGATATCTGGAAAATTTCTTATACTAAGGAAGTAGAAACAGAATGTAATAACATTAAATCCACCTTAGACATGCCGGCCAGAGATATTCTGGGGTATTCACAAAAAGAAAATAAAAAACCATGGCTAACAAAGGATATCCTGAATCTATTCGAGGAAACGAGATACACAGCCATAAAATGGGAAATTATTCGCAAATGCAGGAAAGCTAAAGAACAATGAATCGATGAAAAGTGCGAAGAGGTACAAACTAAGATGGAAATAGGAAAGACGGACGACACATACAAACTAATTAGAATGAATTTTAGCGACATTAAACCATATAGCAAAAATTTTAAAGGCCGCAGGAGGTAACATTATAAAAAATGTACAGAAAGTGGATAGATGGCAAGAATATATAGGGAATTTATATGCAGGAGAGGAACTAACAGCGTTAGAACAGAAGTCAGACATTGAAAAGGATGACTTGAGATATCCTATACTTAGAGATGAGTTTGAATTAGCATTAAAGGGTCTGAAAAGTAGTAAGGCACCGGGTACAGATAAGGTGCAAGCAGTAACTCTAAAAGTTGCCGGACAAGCAGTAACAGAACGTCTCTTCCAACTTGTTAGCTGTATGTATGAAACTTGCGAAATACTCAAAGTAACATTATAGTCAGTATACAGAAAACGAGAGGCTCGGATAGATGTGAAAATTTTGGAACAATAAGTTTGACAAGAATGCTGGATAGACAAAAAAATTAATTACTTCAGGCTGTGGTACCCAATGAATTGCATCCCAGGAAGAACCAGAGTAAAGAAATGCTAACTAGGCCTAAAGTCGACGAAGTCGTGGTTTCCAAAGAAAATAAAAAATGAACTAGAAAGCACCTACCACAGGAAGTGGATCAAAAATTTTAACCAAGTCAGCACGAAGACCGACAGAACATAAAACCAGCCACAGGAAAAAGGGAGAGGAATGTGGAAAGAAAGGAACGAGAAAAAAAGAAAAACCAAAAAGAATAACACGAAGCACCAAGTACAAAAACCACAAAAAAGCCCTAAGAATCGTACAAAAGAAAGTAAAACAGAATCCCTGTGTAGTTATGTATGAGTATCTGTGTGGGTATGCGTGCGTGCGGGTGTGTATACGTATGTGTTGTGTTGATGTATGTGTGTGTGTGTATGTGTTGGACCGCTGTAGTTGCCTCATGCGACAGGTAGGTCTTATCGTGGGGCTATTCTATACCCGGACCCACACGGGATGAAAGAAAAGAAAGAATACCCGGCTAAACAGGGAAGTAAATAAAAAATCTTACCGTCCAGAAATCAAGTCCTAAGGAGAGCAAAGTCGGCATAAGAAACGGTCGCAGGGACTAGGTATTGAGCTTAAGACGTTTGCGCTGCCAGCAAGCATACGGAACGAGGTCAAGGCCATTAAGATTTCGCCGACATACATCTTCCGGTTCGTAAGGAGCATAGACTAATGTCTGCCCCTTATGGGCAGTTTTCCGCAAAACAGGGAGAGCAGGGGATGTAGTAGTTGTAGCACGCGATGTAGGAGGTGGCGAGGGTAGTTTAGGAAACTCGAAACGATTTAAGGAAGAAAGTTGTTTGTTGTTAGGATTGGATTTAAGAAAGTCAACGGTAGAAAAGGAAACATTATGAGTTGTCAGAATATTCACAGTAGAAAAAAAAGTATTGGCTGTACGAGAATCAACCTTACGAAAAGAAACACAAGCAGAGCACATGACATTTAGGTTAGATAATGGGGCAGGAGCAGATAAAATTTCATCAGCGGTGGATGAAGGACTAGCACTATCACAGTTAGGAAAGAGAACAGCATTGGCTGTAGGAGTATCTACCCTAGGAAAGGGAGCAGAATCCGATAACACTTCAACCATATTACATAAAGGAACAGAATCAGGTAGAGGCTCATCAACGTTACAAGAACAAACAGTATTAAGTAGAACTTCATCTACAATAGATAAGGAAGCATAATCAGGTTGACCTTCGTCAACATTAGATAACAAGACATCAGCTAGGATTTCACCAACTCTAGCTAAAAGAACAGAAGCAAGTAGCATTTTGTCAGCATGAGAAAAATAAGTAAGAGTAGGTGAGTTTCATCAAAGTCCGATAAAGGAGCAGAATCAAGCAAAACTTCATCACTGTTAGACAATGGAGTAGGAACAGACAAAACTTCAGCCCCAATAGGAACTGATTCCTTAACAATAGTAGATGACGAAACAGGATCAGGTAAAACTTTGACGACAACAGCAACAGGCATCACAGCTACGGGTTCACTAACTTCAACAAGACCTTCTCTACCTGTATTAGAGGTTATTGTCACTTCATCTACGACTGCTATTACAGGCACGACAAATTTCTTGAGTAGAAGCATTTAAGAAGGTAGGAACAGGTAAAATTTTGACGCTCTGGCGTGAGGCTTTGATTTTGTTTTGGGTAACGTTGGTTCCGAGTTTGTTTTGCTTCTGGCCTGATTTTTTTGTGCTGCCGAAGTTACTACATTATCCGTTTTTCCCAGCCTGATATTACTTATATTTTCTTCCCATATGCTCGAACTTGTATTCATTTCTTTCTTTTATTTCTTAAAATTTAGTTTTGCTTTCCTTCTTAATCGCTCAACATAAGTGGTTGGCTAATTTCAGATTATTGGACTTGTGTTTTCGCCAATAATTGTAGACCCTTTGAAAACTCTGGCGCCCTATTTCTGATTTTATTGACTTTATTCCTTTACGTTTCGTACTCCTTTTGAAATTGAATCCTTTTATCGCTTTTGTATTGAATAAAATACCCCGCCCCTCACCGATTGAACCCGGTCATACTTACTTTTCTTCCTTTGGGTTTCTTTTTATGTTAGAGTACGTTGATGCACGTAGCATAAATTTTGACGACCTCGCGTCGGGCTCACGTTGGGCGCCAAAATTTATGCTAAGTGCAATGACATAGTCTAACAAAAAAAAACCAAAGAAAGAAAAGTAAGTATGACCGGGCTCAATCGGTGAGGGGGCGGGGTATTACACATACAAAAAAATTATCTAAAGGAAAGCCTGAAATAAAGAAGAGAAATTAACACGATTTAGTACTAATTATAATTATTCTAAATAACATTCTGGTTAGACATAGCAGCGTAGTTTTCAAAAAAAAAAACAAGAAACAAAATCAATAACCGCAATACACATGTCAGGAGGAACAAAAAAAAACTTTTTAAAATGGCAAGCTGTAGTTTCTAGGTCCCTGCCCATATGAATTACACAAAGAAAAATTACCCAATTACAGCTTAAAAACCACAGCCCTACAGTATCAGTGTAAATACCAAATTCAGTACTTAACATTGTCGTAACAAATACAATATTATTGACCAACATCATCTCCCTAAAGGTAATCATTTAAAACTATTTACACATTAATAAGTAGCATACATTTTTTTTCAGTTATTTAAAACAAATAGCATTCATAGCAGGGCAATAAATAGCAAAATAGTTCTATAATTTTCGGAAATGCGGATTGATTAATTCTGTGAATGCCGGAGCTTAAAATGTAAAATCCAAATAGATATGGTTTCAACGTATACAAGGAAGAAACACTTACCAGCATGTCCAAAGTGTAGGCTAGTCACACCGTCTCTAAGGACAGTGCGAAATAGATGTTCTCGAGATCACACCATGCGCGGGTCCTCCTGACACAACAAGGGGCGTCAATCCATCGTGGCTGTAGGGTCACCGGAAGAAGTGGCACACTGTATTGTGTTCGCGAAATTCCCACGAAGAAAACGGAAACAACAAAAATATAACGAATGTTTTTGTCGTGTATAAGGAAGAGAAAGTGAATATTAATTTGTTTAAGTAAACAACCAGAGCTCCAACATGGTGTTATCAAAACGTGATTAGCAAACTTGAAAACACGGTTTTATCGGATAGTTCAATACATTATTTCCAAGAGTTTTAGATTGAAACAATAGAGAAAGTAATTACACGCTATCGCAAGGTACAAGTTCACGGAAACCTAAAACGGGGTATTGACTATTTAATTTATAGAATAAGCTTTTCGAATTTGCACCAAATTGGTTTAAATGAAAATCGTTAGGAAGCGTACTTATAAACGGTAAGATATACAGGATCTGAATACATGAATAATGAAGTGAAAGGATGGGTTTTAATTTAGTCGTAAAATAAATGTAACAAGATGATATAGCGGTATTAACATCTAGCAAGCAAGAGTTGGAAGCTGCTCTTAATGAAATGGAAACAGTTCTAATAGAGAGATACGGTATGAAAATTAACAAAAGAAAATTAAAGTACTAGTATGCAAATGAGGGGAAAATAAATTAAAAACCAGAATACAACTAGGTAACGGGACGACAGGTTAAGGATTTCTGCTACCTAGGAAGCTAACTAATGCAAGATGGGAAGAGCGCAAAAGATATAAAACAAAATTAGCACAAGGTCGTGCTATATTTAACAAGAAAAAGCAACTACTGTGTTCAAAGACACTAAACATAGAAACAAAGAAAAGATTGCCTAAAACATGTGCGGAGCACAGCACTGTACGGCTGCGAAACATGGATAGTAGGAGAAGCAGGCAGGAAATTTGATGCTGCAGACGTATTATGAAAATTTCATAAACAGACAAGAACAAAGAGGTACTTGAAATGGTAGGGGAAGAAAGAAGTATGTGGAAAAGAGTAAAAAAATAGGAGAGACAGGATTATAGACCACATACTAAGGCATAAGGGAATAGTGCAGAATATATTGGAAGTAGAGATAGGAAAAAAGAGAGGTAGGGGTAGACCTAGGTTAGACTATTGCACACAGATATTGAAAGATGTAGGCTCTGGGAATTTCAGAGATGTGTGCAGGCTAGCTCAGAATAGAAATTAATGGAGGTACACGTCCAACCAATTACAAGATGGAAAACCTAATGACGAAAGAATAACTGTACTTAAACCCGATGATTATTATAAGCAACTACAGGTATTGTTTTTGCAATACTCTCAACTAATGTTAATTGTGCAAAAGGATTTACTGGAAAACAATTTTTTCGGCAAATTTCTAAGTGTTGCGGTATCCTTGGTAGCCATGGGCTGCTTAATCCCCTTCACATACCACTGAATCTTGGTTAAATAGAGCATACAATTAGGAAACAACAGAAGGGTAGCCGAGCTGTATCTAGACTGTGTGAATTTCATGGAACGGTGTAGGCTAGCTCAGAATAGAAATAAGTAAAGGTACGCATCCCAACAGTTTCAAGATGGAAACCTAATGACGAAAAAACAATTGCACTTAAATCTGATGATTATTATAAACAACTACAGGTGTTGGTTTTGAAATACTTTCAACTAATATTGATTGTGCGACAGGATATATTGGAAAACTATTAATTCGGCAAATGTTCAAGTGTTGGGGGATCTTGGTAGCTGCAGGCTGCTTAACCCCCTTCATCTACATACATTTGATTTTCCAATGCTCCACCTGAAGATACTACATTGGCCATGAAGCGAGTTTTTTTCTTTAGCTGGAAATTTAATTTTGCCGAAGTGCAAGCAAGGTAGGGATCTTTAACGTGCGTGACAACACTCACACACGGGACCTCCATTTTACCTCTCATCCGAACAAGTGCATATTTTTCTGAAAAATGCTCGCCTAACCTTTTTCAAGTGGACCGTGTCGGGATTTGAACCCGGGACCTTGGGCATAGCAGTCACACCCCCCAACCACCTCCAATGGAATTAAAGAGATTCGGAATATTTTTATTTTCTTTTGATGAAATATATAACAATTCGCATTTTTTAAAATAGAAACATAAGACTTATTTTTAGTACATTTTCATACAGTTCATCAAAAAGTTAATAAAATTTTGTATAACATGTAAACCATTTCTTATGCAGTAAAGTAGAAATTATGGATATAAATACAGAATATTCCAAAAAATTGTACACAAAATATCTCTATTATAACACCAAGGGGACGAATAAATTGGTAAAAACTATTTTTGACCAAATTCAATATGGAAATAAATCATAACATAAACAATATTACAATAAAGCTGGAAAACACCATCTGTCATAACACCATATATTATATAACTGATGAAGAACTTAATGTTACACCTGATAATAGAAATACTGACAATATATAAGCAAACAAAGGTGCAGAAACCATATTAATGGATAAATTGCCCAGGCATACATAATGAAATAAAGACCAAACCTTTTTAGGAGTGTAAGTATACTCATAAATAAGGATAATGACATAAATTTACTGCTTGATGAATATCCACAACAGACATTCTATGCATTACTGAACATTGGCTAATTGGACAATATATGCCACCGAAGATCGAAAACTTTTACGTAGCTGTCATATCATATAGGAGTGTAGAAAAATGGAGGTGTTATTCGAAAAGTGGTCTTGACTGTATTCATATTAGTGACTATGATTATTTGAACGAAAGGATTATATTTGAATTTTGTTGTGTATGTATTAAAAGTCACGAGATACACAGGGCTTTTCACGAAAACCCTGCATTAGACATTTCTCAGAAAGTATAAGAGATATAAGTATGAAATTTTGTTCATGGCATTATTTAGAGATGACGAATCGATCTACAATATTTTCCTTTGTGATAGCACTTCCGGTTGTACCAGAAGTTGATATTACCTTTGTTATTTTAAATGGAACACCCTGTATATTTTTGCATTTTCAAACTTTACACATAATTTTAAGTTAAATTAGTTTTATAAGCCATATCTCAATATTTTAACGTTTTCGAGATATTTAGCCTTTTATGTTTATTTTGCAAAAAAACGATATTCTTTCTTGAAAATAATGTACATTTAAATTGACAGTTATAGGAACCAATTATTAGCAGATTTGGTATTTAAATATATGATGAACAGTTTAATGTATTTGTTCTCATTCAATATCATCCAAGGGTTCAAAATTTTTACTTAAAGTTTCTTACATAGAAAATCTAAAAAGTCAATTTTTCTAAATGGAACACCCCATATATTTTTACGTTTTTAAATTGTTCAATAATTTTTAAGATAACTTTATGTAACAAGTCCTATTTCAATATTTAATGGTTTTTAAGTTATTTGATTTTAATGGTAGTAAATGGTTCTACTACAATAATAGTAATATATATCGGCATTATGAACGTAGGCGGCTTTGGAAAATAAATTGTATGTCTAAATAGATGTATCAAAGTGGTTTAAGGAATATTTTATATATTTGAAAACATATAATGTTATTCATTCTAACTATTGATTGTTTTTAAATATAAATTTGTCAAATATGCTATAATTTTTAAAATATGTATATGTCTTTACAGATTAATTTTATATAATGGTTTTCTGTTTGGTGTGTGAAAATGCTGACACAGAAGTCGAGCGCATGCATAATTTCCCTCAAAATCTCGAAAAGTGAGTATTTTTGTATTTAAATCGCTATATATAACTAGTTGAATTCTTTTGTGGATCGAAATCGTGGCTGGAAGCAGTAGGCATACACTATAATGGGGACTCATTATACATACACCTCTGTTATTTTAAGCGAACACTTCATAAATCCTTTACTATATCTGCAATAACAAAATCTGTCTGTCCTATTGGTATCCCTTGGTTCTGTACTCGACGCAATAGTTCAAATCAACATGCAAAGAAAAATTCCACTGCGCTAGCACGTAAATTAAAAAAATTCCAGATTTTGTGATTTAAACATTGAGTCATTTCTGTGTCGAAACTGTGCTCTTTTATTAGTTATCTATAACGCTAAAGCTAAAATACATTAAGAAACGTAAGAGAGTGACCAACTGTTTATAAGCATGTAATCTATATTATAAAATGTAGAATTATATTATATCATTCGCTATTTTGCAAATTGTGTCTTTTAAAAAATAGTTTTGCATTAAAATATACAATGAAGACCATGTAGAATTATTTTTTATTAAGTTTGTTCAATGCTAAGGGTTTAGCATTTGTAGTGTTAAAATTGACTGAGTAAAGTTGAAAACAACAAATTGTTGAAACGTTAGATACAACTCGAGACCAAATCATCATATGTAAAATTTTAATAATTAATATAAAAGGGAAATTAAAATTTTACATTGCATGGTGATTTGATCTTGAGTTGTATTTGAAGTTTCAAATAAATTTTTTCCTACAGCTTATTTGTAATTCCCGCCAAATTCCGCACCTAGTAATTTGAATTAAAGCGTTTTCCGCCATTTCCTCCCATCGACATTTGTGGCGCCCCCTCAGTACACTTTGAAACTGTGTGAGAAAGATGAAAGTATATAAATATTGCTATCTCTGTCTCTCTCGCAGCGGATAAAAAATTAGCATTAAGTTGACTCTCTGAAGGTTACTTTGTTTGAAAATAAAAAACATGTTATGGGATAAATGTATTAAAATTATTTAGAAGAGAAATTTAATGAAGGTTGAAAAACAATAAACGAATAATTAATGTTTATATTTTAAAATATGCTCAAGAACGTCACCATTTCTTTCCAAACAACCATTTGTTCTTTTAATAAGGTTATCATGTGTTGCGTTGTTGCTTGTAGCATTAATGAATTTATAGCAGTTTTACTCAATCTTTCATATTATCTTTGGCTGTGATGCAATCAGAATAGATGATGTTCTTTAAGTAACCCCAAAAGAAAACAAATCTAGTGGATTACCATTTGGACCCGCTATATGCAATCTATCGATCTTCAAAAATTTCTGTTAATAAACCGCCAACCAAATGGTAATTGTGACATGGAGCACTGTCCATTTGATACCATAGATGTTTTTTGTGGATAGTTTTGTGTTATTTGCTGCATGCCATTTCTTAGCACACGAATTTCTCCAGTCAAATTTTCATCATAAAATTCCAGATAAAGAATTGAATCACAATTAATGGCAAAAGATACATTAAATTGCCAGTGCTCTCGAAAGTTTCTTCCACGGACTATATGTGGATTTTACGGAGCCAAAAATTGATGTGTCTATTAAATACTCTATTTTTAGTAAAGTTTGCTTCATTTGTCCAAATAATGTTTTTTAAAAGGTTTTCACCTCTTGACTTTTAGTTAGCAACCACTGAAAAAACTCAACCCTTCGAAGCAAATCAGTTTCTTTTAAATGTTGGATGTGGTAAAATTTATACGGACACCATTTGTGTTTATTAAGTATACGATAAATGGTCACATGTGATATAGTTATTTTTCTTTCAGCTTCATGTAATGACACAGCAGGTAAAGCAGAGAAAAATCCTAAGCCAGTGATTTCATTGTATTCATTTTCAACCTGCGACTTTCTGCATTTGATGTGTGGAAGAAATGCTCCGTTTGTTCTACAGTTTTGAAGTAGGCGAAATAACTGTATTTTTATTAGGTTTTGAAGATGCGGATAACTTTCTGCAAATAGTCAACAAGTTCGATTAATTATTCTATTACATTCACCGAAAATAAGTATTAAATTTATGAAATCTTCGTTACTATAACATAATCTTGACATTTTTACTATTTTATAACACAATCTAACAGTACAAGTAATAATGACAATTTGATGTTTCATATTACTGTAGGATTATTCTCCAAAGCCTCATACTTTCATAAAGCCGATATTTATTACTATTATTGTAGTAGAACCATTTAATATCTTTAAAATCAAATAACTTAAAAATCGTTAAATATTGAAATAGGACTTGTTACATAAAAGTTATCTTTTAGATAGAACAATTTAAAAATGTAAATTTAGGAAAATTGACTTTTTAGATTTTTTATGTAAGAAACTAAGTAAAAATTTTAAACACCTCGGATGGTATTGAATGAAAACAAATACATTGGAATGTTTATCATATATTTAAATACCAAATTTGCTAATAATTGGTTCCTATAACTGTCAATTTAAATGTACATTATTTTCAAGAAAGGATATCGGTTTTTTACAAAATAAACATAAAAGACTAAATATCTCGAAAACAGTAAAATATTGAGCTATAACTTAGTAAACAAATTTAACTTAAAATTATGTACAAAATTTAAAAATGCAAAAATATACAGCGTATTCGATTTAAAATAACAAAGATAATATCAACTTCCGGTACAACTGGAAATGCTATCAAAACGAACATATTTTAGATCAATTCGGCATGTCGAAGTAACACCATGTACAAAATTTTGTACTTCTATCTCTTGTACTTTCTGTGAGATGTCTAATGCACGGTCGTAGTGAAAAACAGTATATATAACATATCTATAGATCTCCAATAATTAATAATGAATTAATCAAGAATTATAATATGTGGTGATATTAATATTGGTATTTTCAAACAAAAAAATCCTATTCTTATAATAATATTTTAATATCTCATAACCTGAGAATGCATGGTAAAACTTTGACTAAAATTTGTCTATCGAGAGCAAGTATACTTGATCATTTTGTTACAAATTTTAAGGAAAAGGATGTTTATACTAAAGTAATTCCTATTACACTTTCTGACCACATTGCTATATTGAGTTGTGTAAATACTCGCTCTATAAGTAACGTAACGTATAAATCTATTAGAATATTTACATTATCAAATTTGCAAATATTTCACAATGAATGTGCCAATTTAAACCTAAATGCAATAGATACTATATCGAACTTTGATGACCGATTTTTCAGTTTTTATGGAATTGCTAAACAACATGTATCTTAAATGCTTTCCCCTAGAAACAACTAGAAATGTAAATGCTAAGAAATGGATAACAAATGACATTCGGACATCATCGCAAAATAAAAGATGCCTATACTACATTATCAAATATGCTAAAAATAGTAGTATTATCCAAAATTACTTCAAAAAATACTGTGATGTACTTAAAGAAAACTGTACAGAAAGCTAAGGAATTATACTACAGAAATAGGGTCCATACAGCAAAAAATAAAAAAAACTTGGAACATAATTAAAGATATACTGGGCAAAACTGATAAATACACAAATAAAAATATAGAAATTATATACAATAATAAAATTATAAACTAAAAAAAACTGCAGATGTATTTAACAACTACTTTGTAAACATAGCAACAAAATGATTAAAACTGACGTGCATTGGAAATAATGATCGATCAACAATGTCAACTGCCTGTCAAGAATTATAATACATTCTATTTGAATTCTACAACCACTTACGAAATACAGCAGATTATAAGGGAACTCCACAATAAATCATAAACAAACATTGATAAGCTACCTTCTAAAATATTTTAATCATCTTCCAATTTCGGCACTTACATTCACGACAGAGCTTATACATAAATCTTTTGAATTTGGGATATTTCCAAGTTGTTTAAAAACATTATTACCAATACAGAAATGCAACTCAGAAAAAGAGATACAGAACTACATACCAATATCGCTATTGCCTACAATGTCCAAAATAATAGAAAAACTGATAAAAATGCATATGGAAAGTTTTTATATAAATTCAATATTCTTGGACCACAACAATTTGGTTTGAAACAAAAATCTGGCACCAGTCTGGCTATATTTAACCTATTTGACATGGTAACAAATGTTTTAAATGATACGGATTTTATTATGTCTCTTTTGTGATTTATCAATTTGACTGTGACAAACAACCATGACATATGATAGAAATACTTTCAGGATATGACTTTAGAGGTACACCTTTATTGTTACTAAAGTCGTATCTAAAAAATATATACAACAAATAGTCAAATTAAACGAAATTCAATCTGATACAAAAACTACATTAACTGAAGTTCCCTAATTTAGGACCACTTCTATTTATAATTTATAGAAACAACTTCCAAACATTATTCCAAATGCACATATAAATATGTTTACAGATGACACTAGCATAGTAATGGAGAAGCAGAAGCTATGATAGATTAATAGAAATTGTTAAGATACTTAATACTCATAGAGAACTGGTTTAAGGGAATAAAGTTAACTTTTATCATCATTAGGTCTTCATACCTAGAACTGGTTGGACGTGTACCCTCAGTTTCCTATTCTTAAATAACCATCACATTTCCCTAAAATTTGCACAGTCTGCATCTATCACTATCTGCATGCGAAAATCTGATCTCGGTGTACCTCTACCTCGTTTTCCTATCTCTGGGTGTAATATATCCCGTACTATTCCCCAGAAATGCCTTAGAACATATCATGTCTTTCTATTTCTCTTATTTTTTCGTTTTCCACAGATATCTTTATTCCTCTACTATTTCTACAACCTATTTGTTATTAACTTTGTCTGTTCATGCTACCATCTTCATACATCTGAAGCACAACATTCCAGAAGGCTTCTATCTCTTTCTGTCTGCTTTTCCTACTGCCTTTATTTCATAGACGTACTGTGCTGTGCTCCACACAAATGCTTTGAACTATTTTCGTTTTGTATCTATGTTCCACTTGAAAAATGTTAGGTGAGCATTTTTCACAAAAATACGCCCTCGTTTCGATGAGAGATAAAATGGAGGTCTCGTGTGTGAGTGCTGTCACGCACGTTAAAGATCCCTACCTTACTTGCAACAGCAAGGGTTTGGCAAAATTCAAAATTTTTCAGGTAAAAAAACTCGCTTTCTGGCCATGTAGTTCCTTCGGATGGAGCATTGGAAAACCACACATAAGGTATGTGGAGGAGGGTAAGCAGCCTTTGGCTGCCAAGTTCCCCCAGCACTTGAACCTTTGTCGAATTAATAGTTTTTCCAATTTATCCTTTCGCACAATCAACATTGGTTGAAAATATTTCACAACCAACACCTAGGTGTTTATAATAAACATCACATTTAAGAGCACTTATTTTTTCGTCATTAGGTTTTACATCTTCAAACAGGTTGGATGTGTACTTCAGCTATTTATGTTCTGAGCTAGCCTACACAGTTCCCTGAAATTCTCACTATGGCCTATATACAGCTCGATTTCCCTTCTATTGTTTTCTAATTATCACTATTTCGTCGAGATTCAATGGTATGTGAAGGGGGTTAAGCAGCCCGTGGCTGCCAAAGATTCCCCAACACTTAGACATTTTTCGTATTAATAGTTTTCCAGTAAATTCTTTTGCACAATTAACATTAGTTGAGAATATTGCAAGACCAATATCTGTAGTTGTTTATAATAATTACCGTGTTTAAGTACAGTTCTTTTTTTGTCATTAGTTTTTCCATCTTACAAATGGTTGGAAGCATACCTCCATTGATTTCGATTTTGAACTAGCCTACACATTTCCCTGAAATTCCTACAGCCTACATCTTTCACTATCTGTGTGCAATAGTCAGTCTAACCTAGGTCTACCTCTACTTCTCTTTTTTCCTATCTCTGCTTCTAATATATTCTGCACTATTCCCTCATACCGTAGTATGTGACCTATCATCCTATCTCTCCTATTTTGTATCGTTTTCCACATATTTCTTTCTTCCCCTACCATTTTCAGTACCTCTTCGTTCTTAACTTTGTCTGTCCATGATATCTTCATTATACGTCTGTAGCACCACATTTCAAAGGCTTCTACCTTTTTCTTGTCCGCTTCTCCTACTGTCCAGGCTTCACAGCCGTACAGTGCTGTGCTCCACACATATGTTTTAAGCAATCTTTTTCTTGTTTCTATGTTTGTTGTCTTTGAACACAGTAGTTGCTTTTTCTTGTTAAATGTAGCACATCCTTGTGCACTATTCCCTCATGTCTTAATATGTGGCCTATCATCTTATCTCTCCTATTTTTTACTGTTTTCCACATATTTCTGTCTTCCCCTACCATTTCTAGTACCTCTTTGTTTTTAACTTTGTCTGTCCGTCATATATATCTTCATCATACGTCTGTAGCACCACATTTCAAAGGCTTTTTCTTGTCCGCTTCTCCTACTGCCCAGGCTTCACAGCCATACAGTGCTGTGCTCCACACATATGTTTTAAGCAATCTTTTTCTTGTTTCTATGTTTGTTGTCTTTGAACAAAGCAGTTGCTTTTTCTTGTTAAATGTAGCACGACCTTGTGTTAATCTTTGCTTTATATCTTTTGTGCTTTTCCCATCTTGCGTTATTTGGCTTCCTAAGTAGCAGAAATTCTTAACCTCTTGTAAGTTCTCGTTACCTATCTGTATTCTTATTTTTGATTTATTTTCTTCTCTTTTGCACACTAGAACCATAGTTTTATTTTTGTTAATTTTCATACCGTATCTCTGTGTTAGAACTGTTTCCATTTTGTTAAGAGCAGCTTCTAACTCTTCTTTGCTAGATGCTAATACCGCTATATCATCTACAAATCTAAGCATATTAATCTTTTGTCCCTGCGTATTAATTCCAAATGTCTTCCTGCATTTGACAGTATTCATTGCCTCTTCGATGTACAAGTTAAGAATTAGTGGGGATAAAGCACATCCCTGTCTCACCCCTTTCCTAATATTTACTTCTCTATTTTCTTGCTCTAATTCTATTACTGCTGTTTGCTCTTTGTATAAGCAATGTACTATCCGTCTATCCCTAAAACTCATTCCAATCTTTTTGAGTATTTCGAACATTTTTTTCCATTTTACATTGTCGAATTTTTTTTTCAGCTCTACAAACCCTATATTTACACTTTCCCCCTTCTTTATTGTTTTCTCCATTATCACCCTCATAGCTAAAATAGTTTCCCGTGTTCCCCTGTTTCGCCTAAACCCAAATTGATCTTTTCCCAGTATTTCTTTAGTTCGTTTTTCTATTGCTCTTTGTACAGTTCTAGTTAATATTTTTGAAACGTATGCTGTCAAACTTATTGTGCGAAATTTTCACATCTATCCGTGCCTCTTTTTTTTTGTATAGTTACTATGCTGTTACGTTTGAAATCTTTGGGTATCTCGCCTGTCTCATACATATAGCTTACAAGTCGGAAGAGACGTTCTGTTACTGCTTGTCCAGCAGTTTTTTGAGTTTTTGCTTGCACTTTATCTGTACCCAGCGCCTTACCATTTTTCAGACCCTTTAATGCTTATTCAAACTCATCTCTAAGTATAGGATATCCCAGGTCATCATTTTCAATGTCCGATTCCTGTTCTAATGCTGTTTTAGTTCATCTCCTGAATATAAATGCCCTATATATTCCTGCCATCTAGCTACTTTCTCTACATTTTCTATAATGATGTTTCCTCTCGTGTCCCTTATATTTTTTGCTATACCGTTTTATATCCCTAAAATTTATTCTAATTAATTTGTATGCTTTGTTTTTCTTTCCTATTTCCATCTTAGTTTGTACCTCTTTGCACTTTTCATCAATCCATTGTTCTTTAACTTTCCTGCATCTGCAAATAATTTCCCATTTTATGGCTTTGTATCTCTGTTTTCCTGTTTCGTTTGATCTGTTTTTGTATTTTCGTTTTCTTCTATTAAATTCGGAGTATACTTTGTTATCCATGGTTTTTTATTTTCTTTTTTGTTTATGCCCCAGAATATCTCTGGCCGCCATGTTTAAGCTGGATTTAATGTTATTCCATTCTGTTTCTACTTCCCTAGTATCAGAAATTTTCCCATTATCTTTCAGCAATTCATTTGACTTTTTTTCAAATCTTTTGTGGATATCTTTATCTTTTAGCTTCTCAAAGTCAAAGTGCCTTTTTGCATTTCTTTTTTTCAAATTTTTAAATTTAAGAGCGACCTACATAATTACGATGTTGTGGTCAGTGTCTATATCTGCTTCTGGGTAGCTTTTTTGTAAGTAGTTTTCTACACGTCGTCCTATCTTTTTTTGCATAACTATCTCCACACCCGAATTTCCTTCCTCTGATCCTGCATGAATTACCGTGAAGTCTCCACTCCAAAGTGAACTTTTAATTATTATCATGAAATGATATTAATTTAACGTTTCAAATTAAAAATAAATTGCTAGAAGTTAAACAGGAAAAATTTTTAGGCATAATTTTATCAAATACATAATATAATTTATGTTTATGTAATTTAAATATTTCAAGCCATACTGACTATGGAAACCTGATGAAATGGGTACAAGTATTAGTTAAATTTCAATGCTCTTGGTTGTAGAAATAAACTATCTATCTATAACACTTACCTTAAAAAGCTTTCAATCTGTCAAGTTTATTGGCACTAGGTCATCTAATCTAGTCTAATGAGAATTCCTTTAAGACAACGAGCAATCGGGAGAGATTTTTATCACATTACCCTGTTACACTTTCTTTTATATTAATGTAGCTACTCTACCTTATAGGCGGCAGAGCCTCTATAAATTGAGAGGGGTTCCTGTCTAGAATTCAAGCCCAGGGTAAAATGTATGGAAAACGGCTTTGAGTACAATAGGACCCTCTAAAGAGATGTTCCAGCCAGCTAAGTTTCTTCAACTTAGGGTAAAACTATGAGCCAGGGTCGTAGGATGGTGTACGATAAAAAAAGAATTTTTAATGGACACTACTGTATCCTAATAATAACTGTAATGCCTAACAATCCGAAGATAAGATACGGAAATCTTCGAAAAAAAAATCTTTTGAACAACCAAAACGTATAACAATATTGCTTACTTACCGCTAACACTGCGAGCTCAGTTTGGAACGATGACCTTGTACTAATCTGAAAATTTAAACACCTCAAAAAGATTTGTAGAAATAGGGCCACATTAGAGCCTGTCACTTGAAAATAAATTCCAAAAAGATTAGCAAGTTAAAATTATCCCTCAAAAAAATATTTTACCAATACAATATCAGTGGTCTTTCTTTCTACACTACAAGTTTTATGAATTTGGTTGCTTGCTTTTATAGAAAAATTATTGTTAACTTCAATGAAAGAAAGCTTTGAAACAACTTAGGCCACTTTCTATTGGTCTAAAGAAATATGCAAAAATATACATCGTTTATACAAATTTACAAGTATTCATGTTTTGTATCCATCAAAATATAGTAATAGTCAAGTGTTATCTCTTAATTATTTTTAGGTATTTCAACAATTTTATTTATTAAACTTCTTTAAGAAGGATATTGAGTTAGTGTTAATATGATACAACCTTTACTAGTTACCGAAATAGGATCCTGTTTTGGCTTACAAAATTTACTAAATGAAATGACTTATTTCATATATGATTGGACTTGAATTTAATAAAAATTTATTTTTGAGTGAATTAGCAAATTTTCTTATGGTATAACATAATCTGGATAATAATTATACTTTAAAAAAAAACTAGTTCATACAATGTGACAAACAAAAGTAGAATATCACCTGTTTAGTTACAACGCATTCAACTTTAACATTTTAAAATTCTTAGAAAGTTATCCTTAAAGTTTGCGTTCTTACGAACAATTATATTACATCAAATTATTAATTCTGGAACAAAAGGGTGTAAGCTAATTTAAACCACCATATAAAATTTGCAAAAAAAATTAATCTCCAGAAAAAAATATGTTCGCCAGATATACGAAATTTCAGTAGGAATTCATATTTACCAATTCAAGAATGAACGTTGTACCATTCCAACAATTTGTGTGTTCGACTCTAACAACAGCTGTGCGACCTTCGCCTGCGCTTAGGAAGATAAACTTGTTTTCCAGTTAACAAGAACGTTCAGATGTGGTTTACGACAGGATGCTTTCAAAACATTTAAACGGGATCTGTATAATACTTAAACTGCAATAATCTCGCCAATAATAATTAATGTGTTGCCATACGAGGTAATAAAATAAAAAGCTTGCACTACAGAAACCACGAAATTAATTTAAATACTAAATAAAATAATTACATACCGTGATGGTGTATTTCATACTATATGTTGATCATTTTAAAGATCGTCTCTTAGTGATCGTTTCTACCTTAAGAAGCCAAGCAATTCTTCGGGATCAGGCTGTATGCCGGTCGGATAACATGATTGCGGACAACCTTTTGACCTCACGTCAAAAACTTGTTTTTTTACATCCTTTTATTTAAAATGGATTCGAGTACTACAACGCTTTACTCCGCGAGCAAGCGCAAAGAAATGAATTCTTGCATCAACACGGATATCAAGGTCAATGGAAGGTTATTTTAACCCATAAACACAGATGGAGTCGTATGTAACGAATAAGCATTATTTTTAAGAAATAGAAATTTTACGCTTTTAATACCATAAAGGATCTTTATAAATAAATAATTATTGCAAAGGCGTATATTAATGAAGGACGAATTCGTAGTCGTTACAACCCTCTTGGTAAAATGGATTTTTTCTTACAAAATGTCATCTGTATGTTTGAATAAATAAACCAACAAATCTCATTCACTAGTTACCTAAATCTATTTTATACTAACAGTATTTCATCATTCCTGTAAACAGGTATGCATATAACAATTTTAAGTTTACTTATATTAATATTCACGTCAGAGATCGAAGGATATTCCTGTAAACAAATACATTCAAAAAAATTATGGTAAAATTTCACTATCAGTTTATTCTTAGTGAATCATCACCTTTATAATTTAATATTACAATGAGTTGCAATTAAGCTTGCAATGTTTAGATGTTATAAATTTAAGTATTTAACACTATACTGTACTTCAATAATTTATAAAACAATCATGTTACATAAATGTCAGCTAAAACAACATCTAATTCTAATAAAGTATGACTTACAGTTATGCCTTCAAGTGACAAAAAAAATCCATTGGAGCGAAGAATAAATTAGCTGGTCATCGAGTGCTTATTTCCAAACCATCCTGATATATTAATGTTGCGAATTTTGTCAAAATCTGTCGCTCACCACGTTAGCGTTAGCGCCCATTCGGTATTCCATAATCAAAGGCATGTACTTGATGACAAACTTTTCACTATCTACCCTCACATGTGTTTTGGTCCATGTCTGACGAGTAATTAATTCTGTAATTTTTCTGTCAGATGTAACTGCTGTTATTTACTTCCCTTTTACGTTCATGGTGGATTATGTTCTTGTCTGGTCTGTCTATTCAATGTAAGGAACAAAGCACGTAATTCCGGCATGAACCCATAGGATCCAATCATGCAATAACTAGGTGTGCATGGCATACATTTTTTTAATCAATCTGAATAAATGCATTGAAACATTTTCTATTTTGTATGGAATAATATAATTATCTGTAACTTAATCTTCGCAAATCTTACAAACAAAGCGTCTGTGTGTTTTTTTATTACATCGTACGAACATTAAAGTGCGTCTGAAGTTTCCCTATGTGTAACATTAGCTCTAATTTATTGCACTGGACTTGGTAAAGCTTTCCTATGAGATATACATTAATAAATTTAGTATTATTTCATAATTCTAAAACTTTCTTAAAATGCATGGTTCCACTATCAAAGTATACTGAAATAAATCTCTGTTGTGGTGTAAAATAATTTATGACCCTAAGTTCCGTTTGAATAATTATTTAACAGCAATTATTTTTAATGAATGATGAAAAGACCTTTCTTAATTTATTGTGAGAAATACCCAAAATGAAAATGTTTTCCTTTTTGACGGCTTTTAAGTAAGTTTCTAACCTGAATTACGTTCAAGTATGTATAAAACGAGACTTTTGTGATTTTAACAGAACTAACTATTTATTGCTACACTGTGCTTACCGAACATTATTATACATCAAATCAGAATTGCATAGTGTGCATAAATATTAAATTATTTGTTTTAAATTAATTTTCCTCTTTTTGATTAGGTTTTTATTTCCCATAATGCCAAAGGGTTGCAAAATCTTGCCAATAACAAATTTTGATATAAAAATCTGTTTTCAAGTAGTCCCTTATAAATCAATATTGTTGCTGATATCAAAGTCAAATCACACCTTAAGTAATTTGACAAATCGGTTTTGTTTATATGAAAAAGCTTTGATTAACAACAATGAAGAAAATCGTGAAGTGCGGCCCTACAATTCGAACAAGTTTAGTAGGAAACCAAAAAGATGGATATGTAATTACTGTAAGAAAGAAGACCACAAGGTTAAACCATGCAAAACGTAACGTTTTGTTACACAAAAGAACCACTTGCAGGTCCGTCGAATCTGTGCAACTTCCAATTTCTTAAAAAGATGATAAAACCATAACTGAAGAAACAGTTATACACAAGAATGTGCAGAATACGTTGATGGAAAATATGAAGATGATACAAATGAAAATATCAATAGCATAATATGAAGATCCTGATAAGATATAAAGAAACTTACAATGTTTGAAGGTTGTCATGTCAGTAGCCTCATAAATACTTAACACAAAAGAACTCGAAACTTATCTAGAAACAATCAGATGTGAAAAAAAACATTGGTTATTGTCAATGGAAAATGAACTCTAATCACTTGGGTTGGGTTTTTGAAGATTTGTCTTAAGGCAAGAGAGCTATTTTGTGTAAGTGGGTTTATAAAATAAAATGAAATTCAGATGGTTCTATCGATACGTATAGGCAAGATTGGTTGTCAAGGATTATTCTCAGAAGAAAGGCTCCGATTATGAACAAACCTTCAGTCCCAAAATTGGGTATGACGAGCAGTTTTAAGCATTGCGGCAAGTTGTTATGGTTACTTTCCGTATAAATTAATTGCCCTATTTTTCTCCCTTGTTCATTCATTACTTGTTCAAATAAACTCCATTTCAATCCTTAAATTCTTCAACAACCCCCTATATAGTGTACCTGTTCAGTATAAGCCCACTTAACATAATTAATAATAAACACGCTCTCGAATAAATTCCTGAACTCAAATCCCTTTTTCTTTTACAATGAAAATTTATTCGATAAATTAGATAGTCTATGCTTTGTTTTAGGTATCCTGTAATCTCTTAAATTCTTCGACAACATCCTGTTTTTAGGTATACCTTACACCCGCCGTATAATGGTTTTCTCTATTGTTCCAATGTAACGACTTGTTGAAATAAGGTCGCGTACTATCCGATATAAGCCGGGTTTTCCATTTTTACCGCGATTCGATACGCTAGGATTTGCAGTTCGACTCCGTGTTGTTTGAACCATTTTGTTGAATTTGATTTTACAGCTTGTACGTCGAAATATTTTCTACATTTATTTCGTCACCGTATTGCAAAAGCGATGCATGTGTTTCTGTTCGACAACTAGTAGGTGTCTTGCGTGTATTCGCTTTTCTTAGCTGGAGGTCAAATGGGTTCTTTCTTTATGTAGAACAACTGCTTTTGTCTGTAGATCAACTACTTTTGTTCTTAGACCGCTGCTGCAATTATGGTAGCAGAGTAAATGTATGCTGATGGTGTTCCTGTGTTAACTCACTCCCGACGGCTTGCGAGCTAAGTATCTGGATAGCTATAGGTATGCAACTCATTTTCTTTTGTGGGTGTCAATGGCATATTCCGTATCAACGTTTGGTGTAGAAACGTGATATCGTAGAACTATTGTTTGTGGGCGCCAATCGATACTATCGCTCTACAGGTGCGATGTACTATTTTTAAAAATGTGTGTCAAAAGAACACGCACACGTTTATTCGCTTTACTAATTAGTTATTTTACAAAAATTATTAGGTGAAATTTTAAGAACGTTCAACAAAAGCGCTTGCACGTTAATTCTTTCCTACTAATTAGTTACATCATAAAAAGTATTAGGCGCAATTTTAAAAACACTTGACAAAAGCTCTCAGTTTTTATTTGCTACTGATTAATTTTATTTTGTGTAAATACGAGATGCGCACTTTGTATTCTTGATTCCTAAATTGTGCGTATAATATAATTGTTTGCTGTAAAATAGTAACGTTTAATTTATTTTCTTTTTGCTTGTTTGTATAGAATCTTTTATTTATTTTTATGTGTTAATAGATAATCGTGGGCGATGTGTTTTTTTGTTTCTTTTATATATGTAGGCGAATCCCCCCATTCTCCACGTTTGATAGTTAGCCTGGTATTTACTTTTCTTCCGGCTACGTCTAGGTACGTAGCAAAGTGAGTATATGAATGAAGTTGATAAGTTTGATGTATGTACAGCGTTACTGTTCATGTTACAGCTTGAAAGTTACAAGGATGGTATAAATTGAATTTGTTGTCCTCAACGAAGTGTGTATGGCTTCAAGCAAGTGCTATTTGCAGTAGCAGATTTCAAATTTTTTTAAATAAGGTCAAGTTTAACAAAAGTGACTCCCATCCGTATCTTTTCATAAATAAGCAAGAAGCAAACACTCTTCTGTTAGTACTATATGGTCTCTTAGCTTGCAATAATGGAAAGAAAAAAATTCATTGCTGAGCTACAAAAAGAATTTAAAGTTTCAGTTAAACCTGCAAACTACTATTTAGGGCTTGAAATAGATTCCCTGAAAGAAGTATCTGTACAAATTGGCCAAGAAGCTTATTCAGGAAAAATTTTAGAATGTTTTGGCATGGCTGATTGACATCCTGTGTTTACTCCAATTGAATGACTCCTGAAATAGGACAGGCAGAACAAATCTTAGAAAATTGAAGAATTTCCATACAGACAATTAGTGACTGTTGTAGTATATCTCATAAGGCACTTCTTTTTTAGAGAGATGGTCTTAGCAGAAGAGCTTGCAGTGAAGAAAATTGCTAGTTATATACAGTTTGTGGATCTGTTGACCAAACCTTTGTTCAAGTCTAGACTGAACATATTACATGAAGCTATAAGATTAAAAAACAGTTGATGAGGTTAGGTGTTTAAACTTATCAATTTTAAAAACATGTTCTAGTTTATTTAATATTTTGATGCTGTTCATTCTAACACTCCGTTCACACAATCTCTACTACATTGTGCATGCTGAGATTGGCCGGGACAATGACGTATATTCATACCAAACTGTCTGAAATGGTAACTGCAAAAATATTTCCCCGTAGCATTGTTGGGGAACTAGACACACGAATACATAATAATTTATTTATTTATTTATTTATTTATTTACGGGAAATCCCCATTATTAAACAATATTTTCTTCCAAAATGTATAACAAATACTAAAAACTAAAATAGTTCTAAATTAATAGTATAACTAGTGACTATTGTTCAATTATACAAGTCCTACAGCATAACAAATACATTTATATTTCTACCGTGCGAATACATTTTTTAAATTTAATTAATAAATTACAGAAAGGGTCTACTTTTAACTTATTAAATAAATGTAAAGATCTGTCTAAAGGTATGTGCCGTCCATAATTTGTAGAATGAAAAGGAATACTAAATAAATTATGGTTACGCAAAAGTCTATTAGGAACATTAAAATGAATTCTCTCGATAAGTTGTAAACAGTCAATTTTCCCATTTAGAAGTTTATACACAAAATCAAATCGTTACATTTTCGAGTTTCAAGCGTTTGTAAATTTAAGACATTAAGAATACTCGAATAATCGTGATTATCAATAAATATTTTTAGTTTATAAGCACAGTAACGTAAAAATTTATGGTGAATTCTTTCTAATGTGTACATGTGTATCTTATACATAGGAGACCAGATCAACGATGCATACTCTAAAGTTGAAACAACCAACGACATATACACGCGTGTTAAAGCTTGTATAGATAGCTCGGCACCATATCTGAGAACAAAACCTAGTATTTTGGAGGCTTTAAGGGAAATATAGTTTATATGATCAATATAATCAAGTTTGTTATCTAGTATTATGCCTAAATCTTTTACAGAGTTTACAGAGCAGAGCAAATTTCCATTTATAAAGTAACGACTATCAAATTTTTTGGATCTGTAGAAACTCATATGGTAGCATTTATTGATGTTGAGTGACATATTGTTAATATTGCACCAGTTTATCAAGCAATTTATATCTTCCTGTAAAAGTCAGCATCCTGTTGTGAGTTTACAACTTTATAAAATTTAAGATCATCAGCGAATAATAGATACTTGCTATTTGCAAAGCATTTTCCTATATCGTTGATGAACAGATTAAATAATAGGGGCGAAATATGTGCTCCTTGAGGAACTCCAGATGGAATGGGAATACTTCTGGAACTGAACGAGCCGATTTTGACCTTTTGTGATCTGCCTGTCAAAAAACTCTTTAACCATTCAATTATATTATCACCAAAACCCAGCCATTTTAACTTTATCAATAGAAATTTATGGTCAACACGATCAAAGGCTTTGGAGAAATCTCGTAAATCACATCAACCTGACACCTCATCTCTAAGGCTTCCAAAATATCTTGATTGAAGACCATTAAGTTAGTTGTAGTAGATCTCCACTATGAAACCCGTGTTGATTATCATTAATGATTGTTGAACAAGTGAAACTTAGTTGGTCACAGATAATACTGTCAAATAACTTAGACATAGCTGATTGATTACATATGCTCCTATAGTTCTGTACATTACTTGCATCACCTGATTTGAACACAGGTACAATAAAGCTCTCTTTCCAAATATCAGGAAAGGTTCTACAATCCAGAGATAGTTTAAAGATTAGAAATAGTGGTTCGATAATAGTACATATACAGTTTTTAAGAAAAATGTTTGGGACGTCATCAGGACCTGCTGTTAATTTATTTGGTAAAGTTGATATTTTGTTATATATAATAGCCTTAGTAATTTGAGGATAAGATATATCATATTGAGTTATGTTGTTTGGTGTGCTCGTATATAATGAATTTTCTTCTTGAGAGTACACAGTTGAGAAGTAATCGCAGAACAAATTTGCAATATCTTCACCCTTAGTTTTTTGTTGGTCATCAAGAAACATACTATGCGGTAATCCATATAAAGAGTTTTTGTTTTTAAAAAATGCCCAAAAGGCTCTAGGATCAGTAGTTAATTTGTCATTAATATCATTAATATAATTCGCATAACTAGTTTTTGCAAGTATTTTACATTGTGTTCTTAGAGAAGCAAATGTTTGATAAGTAGCAATATTTGGATATTGCTTATATGCCACATGTGCAGCTTTCTTTTGATAGACGAGATTCTTTAGTTCTACTGTAAACCACTTAGGAAAGCTTGATGTAGTATAACGTCTTGAGGTACATAAAGTTTTATGCCGTGCACGTAACACATTGTAAAATTTAGAAATGGCTTTATTTACATCTGGAATATTTAAGAGAGTCGGCCAATTTATTGAGGCAAGATAGAGATTCAAAGCTTTGTAATCAGCATTTTTAAAATCGTAAGAAGGTTCAGTATATTGTAGCTTAATATCATTAGTACGAAAACAAGATACTGCAAATGAGTATGCGTCATGATGTATGGATTTAGGAAGTAATGGATCTATTGCAGACTCAATAGCTAAATCATGTTTATTTGAGAATAATAGATCTAAATAAACATAATTACCATTTGGGATGCAACAATTTTGGGTAAAATTTAGAAATGAGTATCCTTGAGTGAGAACTATGGCCTTAGGGTCTTGTGAACAACTAACTGCTACACCTGGTTCTGAATTAAACCATTTTACATTGGGCAAATTGAAGTCACCGAACACATAAAAGGTATGCTTATTAAATCTCGAAACTAAGTCATCCATTACATCAATATGGCATACATACTTTTCAATAGGACTGGCTGGAGGAATATATACACCACCGACAATGAAATTCACATTATTGAATGAGCATAATAAATAAAGTTGTTCTACTGATTGTTGTATAAGTTCTAGTTGTTTCACTTTTATGTGGTCTTTTATAGCAATTAGAACACCTCCACCCCGTGATTTGTCACTAGTTTTATCAGAACGGTCACATCTGTAGATCTTAAATGATTTGAATTGCACTTCTAACTCAAGGATGTCGCTTGAGAGCCAGCTCTCCACGAGAATAATAATATCATAGTTTGATAAAGCAATTGCATTAGATAATTCAACACATTTTGTACGTAATCCTCCTACATTATGACAATAAACTTGTAATTGGGATGAACATATACTCGATTGCTTACACTTATTTAGTTTTTTTTATCAGTACGTTGAATAATAACTGGGATGCCCCGTTTGTAAATGATAGCTAAATTATTTTCCCCATTAGCTTCTCTTGTTTTTAATTGATCAAAAACTACCTTATATTGTTGTTGTTGTAGTTTAGTTCTATCCGGGCCAATCATTATGTTTTTTGAGATAAGCTTATGTTTCAATTTCAGAGCATGTAACACAGTAGAATTATTTGAGAGTATTAGCTTAACTGGACGTGTCTTGTTATTAATCACACGACCAACTCTGATTACCTTTATTATATCGTTAGAGCTGATACCCACTTCATTAAGCATCGAACTAAGAGCTTTTTTATCATCATCAATCTTTTGCTCCAAAATGTTTGACGTTGATTCCCGCAAATTATAAACCATCAGATTGCTTGCTCTAACTGTGCGCTCATGTATCTCAGCACATACATTATCAATGGAAATTTTAGATTCATCAGACTTCAATTTCACTATTTCCCCTTTTAATTTAGTAATTTCACTTTGTAAAAAGTCAATTTTACGTAATAAATTTGGTGTTTGTTTGAAGGCAGATTTACACTCATCACAGAAATATATTAAGGCCCTTTTTGATAAATCAATTACCCTTTTTTCAGTAGAGCTAAGATTGCTACAATTTTTATCAATGTGAAAACAGATTCCACAACTATCACATAAAATTGTTTCATCATCTTCTCTAATAATTGATTTACAATGTGAGCACTTATCCATACTGCTGAATCCAATCCTGCACAATAATAAAACTATTTTTAAAAAGCTCGAGAATAATTCACATCAGCTATTTTCTAACTTTATTACCATGTGTATATCACTAGATTATTTTACAAAAAGTCTATTACAACAAATTATTACTGAAATAATTTGTGAAGCAATTTTAAGCATAACAGGTTTAGTCAAAATATCAGATAATTAAATAAAAAGTTCCATTATTTTCAAAGCTAATTCCTTCAATAACTTTTATAGTTTAAATGTCAACAAGTTGTGTTTTGCTTTGTGGTTGTGTTATGGGTACTTGCTACGAAGTAACATCTTAATAACGCTGAATGCAGTGCATCCCAAGTCGCTTTGGTACTTTGTACCTGGGTATTTATATTTCTAATATCTTACTCTTAGGGTTCTTGATACTGATTTTGGATCTAAGGCATTGGACAGCCTGATATCTCTCTAACATCACAGTTTTTTATGGTAGTCAACATCCTACAGCTGTTTCAGAAATGACGCAAAGCGACTTGGTTGGTAGGAACGTCCACCGGCAATTCAGTACTGTAGAATTGAGGTTGTAAAAATAGAAATATGATTACGACTATTGGTGTCGTAGGAAATTTAAATTTTTAATCTGCTAGTGATCTTTGATTAGAGTATTGTATTGTATTAGAGTATCTTGGTTTGAGGTATTAAGTTATTTGAGCCTAAAAAAAGTCCTAACCATAGTGTGATTGGTCTAGCATAGCATTACAATTGAGGCTGAATATCATTATTTGGTATTTATTGCTGTTTAAGCATTTAAATTGAACATAGAATTTGGTTTCTTTTTTTAAATTAAGTTACCATATAGGGGTTTCTGAATGAATCCCTAGCAATTTTATTATGAAGCGACCTTAGCTGCTTATTTAGGTGGTGTGGTGCCTATACTTTTAGCTTACCATTAATATTATGCATTAATATATGCACAACTGTAAGACTTGTAGTGTGCGCTGTTTTATCAGTACCATTTCACTTTTAGGGAACCACCTTGCAGTTGATGGTTGTTGTAATTTACAGTATCTCCTACTTATTGGCTCACAGATTTATTTTTTTTAATATGTTGTACTATAATTTTGTTCACTCTCTAGTATTAGCATGTAAGGGTTTTGGTCATAATTTCACTTTTCTTTAGAAGCACTATACTTTTCATTAGCAGTGTTGTGTCCAGTGTTTGTAGGGTTCCTCCCAGAGTGCGGAAAGCTCTGACTGAATCGATAAGCTCTCATTTTCCTAGTACCTGTTAACTTATATACTCTGCTGGACCTGTTATTTCCTTTGTCCAGTCAGGATCTTAGTACTTCAACCTTACCATCTCATGCCTCAGTTGATGGAGCACTACTTCATCACCAAACTCAGAGGAACACATAATACCTGTAACAAATTTCTTTTTTTTCCGTGACATTACAAGTCACTGAAAAAAATACTTTTTGGTTGAAATATGACATTTTCTACACTTTTGTTGGAAAAAGAAATGTGTTGGTGTTATGTTCTCTTTGTGCATAAAAATAATATAAATGAACTAAGGAATATATGTAATGTGTGTTAATTTCATTGCAGATGTAAGGAATCATCCCAATTTCACCTAATCAATTAGCTTCTTCTTTGGCTTCTTTTCAAAATACAGTGGGTTAAAGTTTATATATTTTAACCCGGATTTGGAAATATAAAAATATAAAAGCTTTCGTTCCAAAACTTGATATAGTTGTTTTTCGAGACTATGAATGCTGTAACAGATTTGTCATGGTATGTCACAGAGGAAGTTACATGCATGATTTTTATTATCCTTACCATTTTTTCAAGATTCTTTTTAAATTTTATGTGTTTTTTTTTTAAGAAAAAATGATAATATTGTTTATAGTCTCTTCAATAAGCAATTTTCAAGTTTCTTGTTCATAAAAATTTTTGCCAAGTGCAATCAGTAAACGTATTTAATCACTTCTGCTAATTGTTTTTTCTTTTATTAGGATAGATATTGATCTCAAACAAATACAGTGTCTATAATTGTGGGCATTTAAAATACTAACTTAAAAAGTCCTCCAAATTATGCAAAGTATTATGAAAAGCCCCAGATCAACGTTTCAGATTTGAGAGAAATGACAGGTTAACAACTGAAAAGCAGAAAAGAAATTTGAATACCTATATGCAGAACAAAAATCCCAACACCAACAATAGTGCAAAACATCTTAGGAGCTAACTAGTTCAATTATGATATAGTGTTAAGTACACTTTTGATGATTGTTAATTGTGCTTGGAGTGTGATGGCGTAGCTAGGTGATGTAATGGTAGAGTCTTTAGTAGCAAGAGGTGGTACTTAACTCAGGTCCTAGGGATCTAGTAACAATAGGAGTAACAAAACGAAGAAATCAACAACAGTATTTAATAAAGAATAAACTTAAAGCTAAATGACATGTTAATAAAAATATGAAGTGGTACAAGAATTAGACAATTATAATAATAAAGAATTACTTACGTGACCATTTTGACTAGAATGTCTCAGCAACCATAATAGATCAAGTCACCATTCTGATGGTTGGCTCTGAGCCAACTTGCTCCAGAGCAGTGGATGAACTAGGGTTTCATGCCAACTAACTCACTCAATAATCGACAAATCTTCTGGTGCTTAGTCTTTTATAACTGCTGATAACAAGATATGGGTTTTCTGCTGAGGTTGTGGCAGGCCATAAGAATGTATGTTTAATGGTGGTAAGCCAGAACTTCCCTGAGTTCTAGGACATGTGCAGGAAACCTAATTGTGGTTGTTACAAAGTAAAGACACAGTAAAGTCTTGGCCAAAAGATTAAATATACAAAAAGATAAGTGTGGTGAGGTAATTTCAAGAACGTGACATTTGATAAGCATGTTGCAAGTTTTCTTAGAACAAAGAATGTGCGGCTTACTGATTGTGTTACAATGTAATATTTTAAAAATAATCTAAAATAATGGCTTTGCTATATACAACAATAGCACCAACACAAATCGCCGTCAAGGCATTCATAAACACTGTAAACCAAAATACCAAAATTATATGCTACGACGTTACACATTTTGAGGGCATCCAAACCACAAAGAAAAACCACATATTGAAAAAAGGAAAACCACTAAAAGCTTTATAGCACAATGAAGAGATTGTTGTACTTTTAGCAGATAAAGAAAATACGATGGTGGTATAATGGATATCGATTATCCAAACGCTACTAAATGACTGTGACCACAAGGTCAAAGATATTGAAGAGCATTATTGATAAAAAACAGCATAAGAAAATAATTCCGTGTGAAAAATTTTGAGATGCATAAAACTTTACGGTGTAGCCAATTTTATATGAAAAGAACCGAAACAGCATGTTTTGAGAGACTTCCGCCCATAAACCAAAATCGTGACTGTATTACATAGATGATATCTTTGTTATAAGGATGCATGGACGAGAACAGTTGGACAACTTTTTGCAACATCAAATAATATACACTCCAATATGGCCGAATTACAAGAAGTTATTCTTTTTATTTTTTCTGAAAATCATTTTACTGTAATGCTGTAAGGAATTTAAAATTCTTTCCCATATTACATAACTTAACTATTAATTACTTAGAAAGTATTTTTAATTTAACATTATGCATTTAAATACAAGTCTATTAACTGAAGAGGACCAATTCAACTATATTTTTGTCTTAAATTTAAAAAAATAACACCAATCAATTACCACAATATATTGTTATACTCAGAATTACCAAAATCATCAAACAATAAAATTGTAAGTAAGTTATAATCTGGAATAGTAGCTCTTGTGTACAACCATATCATGTACAATATTGCTTATGGAAGTACAACCTAAAAAGTTGCATAAAATGGGAAATTTAAAAATTATAATTTTACCCGTCAATGCTAAAGTTTGATCAAATTCAGATCTTAATATCTCAAGCATATTTTCAACTCCCTTTTGACCTGCATATACTAAACCCCAAATGGCAGGACGTCCAACAAATACCTGTTACATAAATTAGAAAAAAAGAATACTGGTGTAGTTTCCTTACCATTTTGGCTCCTAAAGCTATTGCTTTCAATATATCAATACCTTCACGAATGCCTCCATCTAAGTAAATCTCTACTTTGCCTTTTACTGCTTTTGCTATTTCAGGTAAGGCTTCAATCTAATAATATTAATTATTAATACGTAGTAATATATATTTCAATATTTATCTTACAGATGATGGAGTTGTATCAATTTGTCGCCCTCCATGATTAGAAACAAAAATTCCTGCTACGTTCATGTTGACTGCTTTTAGAGCATCTTCTGCTGTTAAAATCCCTTTAAGTATGATAGGCAGAGTTGTAATACTTTGAAGCCACTTTATATCGTCCCACTGTAAACTAGCATCAAGAAGGTTATTAACATACCTGGTTATACCTGATCCATTCTCATACGTCCGAACAAAGGACTCCTCTTCACCCAAAAAATTTGCTAATCTAGTAGTATTTACTAATGGAAGTAATTGTTTTGTAAATTATTATACTTACTGTAGATGTTGTGGAAGTGAAAACTTGTTACGAATGTCGGCTCGCCGAGTTCCAAATATTTGCGCATCTACAGTAACAACTAAGGCTTTAAAACCAGCTTTCTCAGCTCGTTTGACTAAAGACTTAGTGAGTTCACTACAAAAGCTTTTAATAATTACAATAGCAACGACCAAAGGTTGCTGTCAATACCGATTTTTGTATACATAGAGTTGGAACCATTTAATTGCTAATGGAGCAGCTGCTGCTATTTCTTCAATGCTACATGTTGATATTGTGCTTAATATGAAGATAGTTCCCATTTCTTGAGCAGCTAAAGCAATAAGATTTGTCGTGGTTATATAATCTCAATATTGTTAATTTCTCACTCACCACGTGCTGTTGCACATTCTCCTTCAGGATGAGCCATTTTCTGCATTGCTGTAGGAGATATACCTATTGGCATTGATATTCTTTTACCTAAAATGGTTGTACTTAAATCCCTTTTGGCAACATTTTGCAAAACCCTAGGTCTGATGCGATACCTAAGAAAAAATTTAATATATATATATATATATATATATATATATATATATATATATATATAAAATAGATAAAAGTAATGTTTTATATGTCAGTTTTAAAGTTTTTACTACATATATGATTCTTAAAATATTTTTTGCATTTAAAAAATTGTTCCATATTATCTTACACATAAGTGAAAAAATTATAGTTTCTAGTTGCAGTATAACTTTTCCTACACTACTGTTGGGAAGAAAGTATGTTATCATGTTCTCATTGTGCATAAAAATGTTGTAAATGAACTAAGGAATATATATGATATGCGTAAATTTGATTACAGTTGTATAACTTTAGACATAAGGCTAACTTTGTCTAATCAACTACCTTCTTATGTGGCTTTTTTCAAAATATAGTGTGTTAAAATTCGTATGTTTTTACTCTTTTGTTTGAAAATAAAGAATTATTAGTTTTCAATCCAAAACTTTCTACAGATGTTTATGAAACAGAGAATGTAATAACAGATTTGTGATTATATATGTTATTTTTATATTTTAAGAAAAAATGATAAAATTGTCATTTTACCGTTTTTAAATATCATTTTTAAGTTATTGACTGTCGTTAGAGAACGTCTGCCAAATGCAATTAGTAAAATTATTTAATGATTCTTGATAATTGTTTCTCTTTTTATTATGACAGGTATTGGCTTCAAAACAAATACATAATATCTAATTGTGGACGTTTAAAATATCAACTTATAAAATCCTCCAAGTACTGTGAAAAATCCACATATCAACTAACACATTTCAGATACAAGACGACTTATAGGTTAACAACTGAGAAACAGAAAAAGAAATTTGATGGCCTGTAAGCAGAGCAACAACCCAAACAACAATATGTATAACGTCACAAAAAGTAGACTAGGCAGAGAATCACACAGTATGATGTAAGGGCACTACACTTGTGGCCATATCCCCAATACTCCACCCGAATCACTCCATTGGATTTAAATGCAAAAATATACGTGCTTCAAATAAATCGGACATCAAAATTAATTATTCATTAATAAAATGTATAAACTAAACTAAAGTTGGGGTTTAAAATAATGATATCCCTAGCGTTGACTTTGGAGTGTGTTGGATCAACAAGACACCAGCAAAAAATAAAGGGGAAGTAATTTGTAATACTGGATATCAGTTGCTGGCTCAGCTTACCGGTTCATCCTGAAGGGTCGACTTAAAACTATCCAAACATAGTTAACTAATATTTACCAATGGATTCGAATTTCCAAGCATATGCCAAATTTATTAATGGCGAATCCAGCTATTTGTTCCTGCTCTATAATTTGAGAATATCGCTCTTCTTAGTCAAAGTATTTTATTCTAAGTTCAGCTTAAATTCGTCCCTAATGTTTCATATTGTTCCCCAACTGCCATATTCTAATTTCAATTGTCCTTCCTATAGATACTATGATAAAAAAATGGACAAAACGTCAAAACAAAAATCCAGCAACAAAACAAAATATATAAATGTACAATACGGGAGAATATAAATTTGTAAATAAAACATTAAGCATAATAACAGTGCATAAATAGCAAAGGAAACATTAAAATTATCAGGTGCGCTTGCATATGGTATTATTTCGTCTAGTGTCATCACACTGAAATGTGTTCGTTAAAAATTAATTGCAAAATCTATTTATTCATACAAATCAATGCTTATGCATGTACAACCACCACAATATTTATAATACCTTGAATATAAAATTCTCTAGAATCTGAAGATCTGATCGTCTGCTTAAATCTAATTATCTTACTGCTATGGGAAGATGGTTATGCATTGCTAAGGTCCTGGTGGTTATACACTATATGTCCTAGGGGGAACATATTCGCTATCACTTTAAGTCCTGAGAGGATGCACAGTTTCACTCTTGTCTAGTTTCTTAGTTTAGTTGGTTTGTTTTATTGTTTTAAGTTAATTAGGTTTGCTTATTTAGTTTTGTTATTTATTAGCCCGATGTTTAAAGTTTTGATTTAATACTCGGTGTTTTGTTCCGCATGTTTACGTAGACAGTGATTGATTTAGTGTAAATTTAATCGTGCATATGTAGATATTTAGGTGCTTTGTTTTTGGGTTTTGTTTTGTATTTTTTTATTGTTAATTTTTGTAAATTAAATTATATCATGCAATAAAATTAATTTAGCTAAGTCTTCTAAACTAAAATACTCCAAAATTCAGCCCCTCCTCTCATCCCCACGGTTTACACCTGGTCTATATATTTATCTATAGATTTTCCTGACATACTGTTTTTTTTTAATATTGTCAATACATTAATCATCAATAAACTTTTACATATCCAAAATAAGTGAAACACATTCTTGCTCCCACGTTAAATTAAATAAACATAAAACAAGAACAAACTGGAACAAACAACCAATAAAACTTTTGATGACTCATTAATCAAAAAAAAATTATTATTGGACAAATAATGAATTTATATACATGGAATGTTAAAAAGGAAATAATTCCTTATATTTGGATCAGCCATTACAGAACATCCAACCTTGAAGGTGAAAACAAGGTCTTTAAATTCCTAAATATATTCACAAAAGTTTTTCTTTTTCAATATCGAAAACTTAATAAAAAAGTTATTACATCTATCAATTCTTTAAAATAAAGGTATTAAATCACTAACATCAAGTTTAAAAATCAAATAAGAAGTATCCAAGTTAATAACAGGTAATTGAAATGGATATGCTCATTGTAATAAAATGAAGAGTCTTAAAATATTTCACAAGAAGAGCACAGTTCCAATGTGAAGAGAGCAAAATTTGTGAGAACCTAAATTAAGATAAAGCAACATACCTCAGGTATGCCAAAGGAAAATATTTACCTTCCATAAAAGTAGTCCAGATGCAGCATTCTAATACTCAGCTTTGTACAAAACAACTCTACTAAACATAATCGCTCACGTGCTTAATATCTGTGGTAACTATCATTTTCTATACTTTGAAATAATTTAAAAAAAAACCGCATTTAAAGCTCGATAAAGTTAATTTTGCCACATATAACCTCAATTTTACACAAGGCTAAATTCCCCGAGGCGAAAAATGCTTGTTAAGTTATAAATTAGCACTAATCAGTGGCATCTTGTTCCCAATGCGGCAATTTCAGATTGTCCTGGATGTTGTGGGTAGAGTCCTGATGTCCCGGTGTTTGCCTGTCTGAAATCTCCTCTTTGGCGGAGCGCCGATATGTTGTATAACGATATGGGATAAGAACGGAAGGGAAGGAATCACTTCGTTGATATGTCGGAGCACTACAACACATCTACACTCAAGGAAGGTCAATAGTCAAGTCGTTTATTTCGACACATTCGCTCCCACGAAACGTCTATTACCTCCAAGAGGAGTTAAAGTTCTTTGATGCACATTGGTGGGTACAAGTGCGTGTAAATCGCGAGAAATGCAATGCTTGCATTTTCTTAGATCGCAAAATGATAAGTCAATGACTGTACTTTCGTGAGAACCAAATGTTTGTGTGGTTTTCACGTTTGCTTCCACTAAAACATTACAATTCTGGGAGTTTTCCCGTGCGAGGTTTAAAAGTCCCTGGAACCTAACCAATACAATAAAAGTTAAAGCTTTTAAAAAAAAGCGTAACAATTTCAAAATGATTTCTTTCCAAAACCATCAACTATGCTTGTATAATTATGATAACACACAAAGACTTAGTTCCACAATAAAAACTTTACATCCGCGCTTATAATCAAAAATCGTACATAAATAGTAGCTGTGCTACAATTATCAGCGTTATTCAAAAGAATTAAAATTTTACAAATATTTAAAAACACAGCTGATCGAACACATAATCAAATTAATACAAATGTCACTAGGGTCTTTCTTCTTGGGCACTTCTCACCACCAATAGTGAATGCATTTTGATGAGGTTTATAATTTAAAACTGCCCAAATTAACAACTAAGAAACCAACTCCAAAACGATGAGAGACAATTTGCAAAACAACCAAAGCCTAAAAATACAACACACCGCTATATAATAAACAAGATAATAATCAAGAAAATCAAACAAACTTTAGTAGTTTACACCTAAATAGTTCAAGGACTTGTTATTATTGAAAATTTTAAAATAAACAACAGGTGACCGAAAAATAAATACATTATACACACACCAAGCAAAGGTTTCAATTATGCGATAGCTGCAAAACAAATCCTAGCTGAAGCCAATATGTTGCACACATTCTAGTAGGATCCAAACCACCGTAGAGGAACCTTACATTTGAAAAAGAAATACTAAAAAACTTACAACAAAATGAAGATATCATAGTACTGACAGATAAGAGAAATACCACGGTGGTAATTGACATCGATAATTTCAACAGTGAAGTTTGAATGTTACTATCTTACACTTTAAAAGTTCATAGTTACCACACCGCAAGCGCGGTTTTCTAGACACCAACGCAGTTGGTAGCGCTAATCTTATACAGATTTTGGCGCGCCCATCTGTCAATGACGTCACCAATACACAAGTTGAATTGCGCAATTACGCCATATATAAATTTAATTAGGGAGCAATTATGACTATAATGTACTCACATAAACAGGTCCAGATTTCCAAGAAGTGCCAAGCGTCCTTCAGGATAGCTGGACTAAATCTCAGGGCTCCATCCCGGAGTGTGTAAAGATGGTGCTCCGGCATGAACTGCTAGCGGGGCATGGCCTCCAATTAGTTCTTCGGGTCGTGCAGTACGGTTCGCCCTAGGCGGCTTCCAAATTTCTTCTACCTAATATGTAGAGAGTGGCAGGATCAGGTTTTATAAGGAACGACAAACAAAGATAAAACAGAAGGGAGATCTACATACTAGAGATAAGACACGATATGATACCTAACACGACCACACTTCTTGAAGGTTCAGGCAAAAAAGCCACGTTACATAGACTCACGGAAACACTTCTCTCCCACTTTTTCTCCGCCACTCGCGTCGCGCGATCTGGCGCAAACGCACTCTGACTTGACGGAAATATACGCCAAGTCTTTTGAATTTGTGGCACGAAACTTCCGCACATCAACATCAACCTAAAAAATGTTTAAGTGCCAATTTATTGGCACGTAACAACTAAATGACCATGTCTACCTATAGATCACAACTGATCCCATCATTTGCCTAGAAGAGACCTCAAGGTCAAAAATGCTCAAGAGCAAAATCAACAAGGAACAGCATAAGAAAATAGTTCCATGGGAAAAATTCTAAGGATATCTAAAACTTTATGACCAAAGATCCAGGCGGCTCCGTGGCGTAGTGGTATGTGTGTGACTACTATGCCCAAGGTCCCGGGTTCGAATCTCGACATGGTCTGCTTGAAAAATGTTAGGCGAACATTTTTCACAAAAATACACCCTCGTTCGGATGAGAGGTAAAATGGAGTTCCCGTGTGTGGGTGTTGTCAAGCACGTTAAAGATCCCTACCTTGCTTGGAACAGCAAAGGTTCGGCAAAATTCCAAATTTTCCAGGTACAAAAAACTCGCCTCCTGGCCAATGTAGTACCTTCGGGTGGAGCATTCGAAAATCACATGTAAGGTCTACCAAAGATCCACAAAGAAGACGTCCCATTATGATCAATAATAAGATGTCTGACTAAGATACTGTAGTATCGTGTCAAAGAAGTAGCCTTCTAAATTAAGGAAGCAGACCACGTTGTTGAGTTACTGAAAATCAATTCTATGGATCTTGAACAGATGATAAACTTTGGCGGTGTATCCCTTTACACAACATTTCAATAGAGGCAGCTTTCGAAACCATAATGGAAAAATACAAATCACCAGGCATCATGGAAATTACAAGACACTGCTTAAAGAACATGTACTTTATATAAAAAGATCAACAATTCAAACAAGCTGTAGGAGAACAAACGGGATCGCCACTATCACCAGTCATAACCAATTTATTTATGGAAATAATAGATGAAAATGTTTTAGAGACCACTCGTAAACGAAAGTTGTGGTCCACAATATAGATTACACCTTTTTTAATGGTGTTAGAATGTTATATTTATATTATAATTCATTTTATGTGTAGTTACTGTTGTTAATCTAGACACTTTCTGGCAGAAAATGTAAATGGCATGTTAATGATATTAGTAATTATTTAATCACTGCTGTGCACATGGGTGTTATAGTAATTACTCCTTTTAACATTTAATAGTAAAGTGTATTTAGAAATTAATTTTCACCTTGCATATAGTATATTGTAATTGTTGTTTCACATTTATCTGTTTTACAACTGCAATTAGTGCACCTAACTTCTCTAAAACCGTGCACTTTCCAGGTGTGCAAGTTAGCGACTATATTCACATTCTTATAATTCAAGTTCATATTCAATTGAATGTATAATAAAGTAATGGGTCTGCAACAAGTTGGAATTGATTTATTAGGATTTAATGAATGGCATGCATGGAAGTGAGCAGTTAGACAACTTTTAGCAACATAAATAACTTCATAATCAAGTTCACCATGGCGATAGAGGAGAACAATGAACTACTGTTCTTAGATGTCTTAGAAGCATAGAAATGGTCTACACAGTATATAGCAAAACAACGCATACAAATCACTACCTAGAGGCATCATCACACCACCACCCAGCATAACCACAATGCATAGCCAAAACATTTATGACTCGATTTTAGAGACTCACGAAGCACAAGGATCAGGAAATGAAAAGCCCCACGAAGCTCTGTTGTACAATAGATTCTTGCAACAAATATATTAAGAAAGTAAAAGAAACCACACTCGACCAGTATATAACAAGAAGAAGACAATGCTATTGCCATGTCTCAACTTCAATATATCGAAGGGTTGAAGGGTCTTAGAAATAAAAAGCTTCCACTCAAGAAAATCAATGTAGTGATTTATAACACAAAACCAAAGGTGTTACTAGAAAATCAAGGAGTCTGCAAGACATCATGTGCAAGATTCGACAAGTTATACATCAGACAATAAAACGGGATAATCAACGTCAAGAGGGAAAAATATAGAAATGGTTTGAAGCACCGTAACAACATCATCAATAACAGTATAAAACATTATAGCTGACAATGAACAACATGGTGTTGTTGATGTATCTATTTTATGTAATTGTTGTAGTAAAAAGGTTGCTAACAAATACGTTGAGTGTAAGAATTACAAAGTTTTTGTGCACCCATCATGTGGTAATAGAAATGGGGTGTTCTGAATGCATCTGGTAAAAATACTGAATATTTATGTAATAAAAATTGCAAGTGTTTATAAACATGGTAGTTATAATGTCAAAGATCATTCTTTAGTGGTTACCTGTACAACTAGTGCTAATTATTTACTCCTAATAATGGTGGAGAACAGAAGGATGTTGCAGATGCTGTGGTTAATTTCCTTAAAAGTAACCTATTCTTGGATATGATTAACTCTTTAATTACTCAGAATACTGAACCCCTTTTAGAGGAACTCCAGGAATTAAGCACTGAGGTAACTAACTTGAAATTGAGCAATATAGACCTTTGTAGCATGTTTAATTTCAGTAATAATTATTCGCATTGAATTACGAGGATAATGCGCTAAACATGCATTATTCCTTATTAATCTTCTTATATTAAAATATCTGTGTCACAAAGTTATTTCCACGCGCATCTCTAGTTGTTTCTTTCTTATTCCACGCCTCTAACGTCGCGACGATTCGGTTCTTGTTTCGTTAAGTTAGTCGCCCGCTAGCAACAGCTTTATCAACATGTATTCTCGACTTTAGGCAGGCGACCTTCGCATCAATTACTAAAGTAAGCAGGTCAGGTCGTACTCGACTTGAAACTATTAAGATACCTTCTACTAACGGTTGGTAAAGTATATATTTTGCGAACTAATTTAATTTGGTTTAATTTATTTAGCGCGTCATGTAGGATTCATCATTTAAAATTCGTCACTTAGGATTTGTCGATATGAAATTTGTCTACTAAGAAATTTATTAACTAGGAATTATGGATGTTAGTTTGGATTGCAGTCGTCTCTAGTTAGAAATGACTGGTAACTGTGTTTGAAGAATATAAATTTCCATCTCGATTTATCGTGGAGCAACAAAAGCAGTTTGGTTCGTTATTAGATATAAGATATTTCATGGATGTGTTTTGAATGTTATAAAAATTTGATAAACCGTCTATCATATAAAGCACATAAAGTTGCTATTATGTTTTCAACATGTAATCTGTGTAATTCTCAACTATTATTGAACTGGTTTTATAAGCCGTAGAACAAAATTTTGTCAGATTAGGTTTTTATAATTACAAGCTTTGTTCCATCTGAACCTTAGATAATTTCAATGTATGTTTTCGACGTCATATTTTTTTGTGTTGCACAATTGACAGATGTTGTCATGAAAACAAATGCTTTGTGCAGCTGTCATTGAGTTTAAACCAAACATTCCTATTTTTGTGATTAGCATTTATCTACATGTAAAACATAAAATTTAAATCTGAAAATTTAAAGACACTCTCTATAAGATTCTAGAAATTGTAATCAACCTGAAAAGATCTGCCCAGGTTAGAACGTAATTCAGTGTATTATGCTTACAAATTATTTTCACTCAAATGTTTAAAGCAGGTTCATATTTAAAGTGTAGTAGGTTGTTTTAAAAAGTCAAAACCTTGACTTTGATATAGATGTTAATGATACATTTTTGTTACTTGTTAAAAAGTTCCGAAATTTTAAAAGAGAGTTTCTTTAGTAAATAATTAGTTCAACTTTGATGCTTTTATTTTGGTCAAATGCGATCAAATCTAATTACACAAAGGTAAAATTTTTGAGTAATAATTTGGTGCCAATATCATATTGGATATACATTTTTTTATTTTTTTTATACTTTTATAGGACACAAATGGTGTTCTACTTTTTTATTTATTTAATCTTTGCAATTTCTTACAGGAGCTGCGTCTTATTTTGATAAGACCGGTTTTTGTTAACGAAGGCGATCATTTTATCTTTGGGTTTCCACGTCCGCCCTTAGAACTGTGCTCTGCTATTATCGTAATTATCTCAGGACATGGTGGCGCCTATTTAATTTAGCTTAGCTTTGGTTTGCAAACAGAATTCGACTCCCCCCCCCCCACTTCTTATTGCTCTACCCAGAAATAGACCCCTAGCTATGTCGAAAGATTTTTGTTCACTGGCGCCCATTAAGAAAAATAAGTTACATTAGCGCCTCAACATAGAAGAAATAACGTTTCGGTAGCGCTCACAACGTGGTGCCTTCTGTAAAACAATAGTCGTTTCACCTTATTAAGCTCTTTTCTACTTATAATTTGTGCAATTCCTTTATTAGTAATGGTGAAATTAAATCAGGAATTGATAATTTTAGCACATCGAATGTTTTGAATCAAGAATTATCAACAAATATGTGTGAATAGAAGCTTAAATGTTATTAACCAGTTGTTGCTGGAAATGCTACTTTGTTATCAGGTTTGGTGTCTTCTGATAAAACATCTTTTATTACCTCTAATCAACATCGACCTGATCACGGTTCCTTTCTTGCACCTGTTACTGCTACTAAAACTCCCTATGCAGATGTTGTAAAGAACAATGTTCATCAAGAACTAGGAGATATATATTTAAGCAAGTGTATGGAGAGCTTTTCTACAGTTCATAAAAGACAAAGCACCAATAAAAAATCTATATATGGCACTAGTTCTTCTATTTCTCATCCAATTTAATTGCAGTTGTAAAGAAATCCGGGCTTTTTATTTGACAAATTAAACCTGGAATCCAAAGTGAAACTATTTCGAATCACCTCAAAGAAATTATACCAAATAAGGAGTTTTCTTGTGATATCTTTGAAACACGTACGGGTGTAGCATGTTTTAGGATTGTTGTGAATTTTAAGGATAAAACCATTGTTGAAAACTTAGATAATTGGCCTAGTGCAACGGAAATATGAACATATATATTTCGGAACAAATTGGTTTCTGCTAATAAATCTTGATGTTATGCCTAGTGTCAAATTGGGAATGGGAACAGGTTGTGTAAATCTGATTTTCATTTTTATTACCAGAACATGCGGGGTTTTCGTACTAAGACTAGTTCAATGTTACTTAATGTTTATTTTGAGAACTTTGATTGCATAATTTTTACAGGACTTGATTATCTGGAAATATAAATAATGGTGAAATTTTTCCCAATGAATACAGCGTATTCTGTTGTGTTCGGAAATATGAGTTATTAAGTAAACAGAGAGGAGGCGAGTACTTATTGCAACTAGATCATAAATCAAGCATTAAGGCTAACGTACTACTCGGGTCGAGGTCTCATTTGTTTGAAGATATTTGGATCCAAATTGTTTATGGTTTTTCAAACTTAATAATTGGAGTAGTGTATTTTCCTCCTAAAGCATCTCATAAACGGTACCAATTGTTTGTGAATACAGTTGATCGTTTAAGAACTGTTAATAGTTCGAAAAATATTTTAATTTTTGACTACTTTAATGTTAGTGATTAAATGGGTTATGATTAATCGTGAGCTACTACCTGCCAGATTTACATCTTTGGTTAGTGAATTTTTGTTGCTATGCAAATGGCTTCTTTAAATCAGATTAATTCAATTGCAAACAATCAGGGTAAACATTTAGATTTATTATTTTCAGATTTAGAATCATCTGAAGTCTTTTGATTCAATGAAACTCTAGTTAAATAAGACTGATATAATCCAGCTTTGGAAGTAGTCCTACCATTGGAAGTATCTACTAATTTTCCATCCAATGTGAAATCTGTAGTATTCCAATTTAAAAAGGCATTCTGATATCCAAAAATTTTTTCGAGAAACTAACTGGAATTTTGTTCATCAACATCTATCTTGACATTAACACTAATGTTAACAGCCTCTATGTATTAATTAATGCAGTAAATTGATTTGTTCCTATTAAACTTTCTCAATCCAAGATCCCGAAATGGTATAGTGTGGATCGAATCAGACTAATTAAGAATAAACTACATTTTAAGTACACAAAGTCTAAGTTAGAGAACGGCTACAATGAGTACTCAGAAGTGCTGCAGTTAAGCAAAATTGAAATTAACAGTTGTTGCCGCTTGTTCATCAGGAATGTAGAAGTGGAAATTAAAGTGAACACTAAAAGCTTTTGCTCATACGTTAACTCTGCTAGGAAAGAAAACTGTATTCCCCATTGCATGATCTATGATGGCAATCTTCTCTGCTCCCCACAAGAAACTGTTGATACTTTTGCGAATCACTTTAGTTCCTGTTATTTTCTGGTCAGAATATTATCAATGGTGTATGTAATCTGTCAAATCTGTGTACTTCCTTATAACTATTGTAAAAAGCTTTAAATTAAAGTATGTACGTGATTATCAGATCTGATACTGATCCAAGTCTTAAGAGACAAAAATGTTGTACAAATAATAATTTTGTTTCATATCACTAAACTTTGTGCATTCATTTAATTCGACCAAAACATAATACAACTATTTATTTATTTTTTTTTGTTGATGCAAACCAAATTCTTATTTTTTATTAATCTTTACTGTAAATAGAAAATCGATGATGATGTATTTTTTGTGTTGCTAGGAATTCCCCCTCTCCGCATTGGGAGCTAGCCCTGTATTTCTACGTTTCTTGTGTTCTTTTTCGTCATCATGATTCGTGCGAGTCCGCACTTCAAATATCCTTTCTTTTTCTATCTAACAAGTACGCTGCACAACGTAGCAAAGTCCTGATACTAAAGTGAAGTCTATGTAGAATCCCTCACTCGTTTCAACACTATGTTTCTTACTTTAGTCATTGGCCCATTTAAATTAACTAATGTTCTACAACCAATTGGAATAAAAACCTCGATACTTCGATAATACATGTTCACAGTCGTTTCATGAGAATAGTACAAATCCTCCAAATTTAGCTTAGCATATTAAAACATTCGATTCTTGCAATGTAATTAGTAACCTACAAACTAAACAGGACCGAGGATTCAGGAAACAAATGGAATTTCATTAACTTTTAGACAAAGATGGTAAATCTAATAAATGAGAAATGCGTGTTTTGAATTAATTTACTCAACAATCAACAAAATGTACTGCTTAGAGAATATGCTTTGTTGCATTTGCTTGATTTTGGGGCGACTTCGTGTCATTGGTCCCGATATGTGTTGTGTAGTTGTTCTGCATAACTGATTTAGCAAAATATTCTTTTCTGATCGTTGTTTAACTAAGCGTGCACTTGTAATTGCTGGTTTCCAAGCCTACGGTAGTCTTTGAGAATTATCTCTTGTTTTGAGAGTGTGGGCATTTTTCCAGTTCAATAGTTTTTCGAATTATTCTTGAATTATGGTGCTCAACTTTAGTTTGCATTCTAGTATTCTTAAAGTTGATGTTGTGTCCTGTAGTGCTGAGCTAATAATGAAGTTTTTTCGCTTTTCTTTATTGCATTTCCATGTTCTTCCTTTCTAACGTTAATTCTCCAGTTTCTTTGCCTAATGTAATGTTTTTGCAGTCTGAGCTCGGTATTTCGTAGACTCCTGGCTCGTCTGAGATCAGGTCTTTGGGATTCTGTGGAGTTGTGCTAATTTTTCTATGAGTGTTGAATGTGGTAGCTATTTTGTGTTTCCATAAAATTCTGCTGATTCTATCCGTTGTCCTTTTAATGAATGATAAATATGCCGTAGTTAGTGGTGACTCGGGCTCTGGTTTACGTTTGCTGACTGTTAATGAATTATGAATGGTTTAGTGTGTGTCCATTCTTCAGGAGTGCTTTTCACAGCTTGTATATTGCTGTCGTCTGCTATCCTTCGAGACTGCATAATTAAGCTTTTCAGAACAGAGTAGTCTTGGGTGATCATGCGACTTGGCGTTTAAGTATCTATCCATGTGAGTTTGTTTTCTGTAGACCATGTGGCTAAGTTTCTCGTTGTGCTTTCTTCAACAATACATCCAGAAACGGTGGGTGATTGGTTATTTTTTCTTCATTTCCATAGTAAACTTTATTTTTAGATGGATACCATTGAAGTGATCTAGGAAACGATCGAATTGCTCTCTTCTATGTGTCCATATCACAAAATGTCGTCAACATATCTTAGCCATAAGTTGAGTTTATATATTGCAGTTTCTAATGCATGCACCTCAATATCTTCCATCAATAAGTTAGCAATGGCGATAGTGATGATTCCATAAGTCTCCTTCAACTTGTCAGTAGTATTGTTTGTTAAAGGTAGAATGTGTTGCTGTGACAATGTTGCTTTAAGGTGATGATATGGTGTTTGATGTTGTACTTTTCTTTCAAAAAGATTAGCGTTTCCTCTATTGGCACATTGGTGAACAATAATACCACACCAAAACTCACTAGTAGATGTTGAGCTTGGAATCTTTCGGTAAATAGAATCGACACAAAAACAATATAGAAAATCGAAGTCATTAAATTTTGTATAATATAGGAAACTCGTAACAACTTCGCACGTGTCCCAGATCTGCCTGCAGGTATTTACTGTGTACAACAATAGTTTGGTTACTCAAATTAGAATAATCTTGTTATTGCACATATATTGTTGGGTAACCACATTCTAAATTTTATTTAATTACCAAAGATAAATGCTGGATTTATGGTATTAAATAAGAAAAAAATTATCTTTTTCATTGGCAATATAAAGAGATGGGGCATGGTTTTAAGTCAACAATCAGTTACATAGATGTCCGGCAGCCATCTATACAAGTTCAGTATATATTTGCCACTAAAAATTTAATAAAGTACATAATTTGAGAAATATTGTAACTTAAAATATTAACAATTTTTTTATGTTAACAACATTTGGTACCATATTTTGAAATTTTAACACTGAGGGTAGATTGAAAGGGGAAATAACGTTTCTACAAATACATCATATTCATTAATTAATGTTGGATACGCTGGGTATGCATTTTTGAAAGTTTATAGGATTGTAGTGTTGACGTAATACATTAATAATTAATTTATTGTTTGTTCTATAATTTAAAAAGGAAATTAGTTGGATTAGAGAGATAAAATTTGCAATTTTAGAGAACTTTTAAACGCCATTTTAATTTAAAAGACTAGCTTGTTATTAATTACGAATTATATTGTAATTTAATTAATTGAAATTTGTTATATAAATATTAGCAGAGGCTTTATTGATTAGTAAATATTATATCTGCGTTCAAAGGTTAAATTTATAGATGATTGCACCCTCTGTTTATTTTGCAGGAAAACTTAGTGAACAATATCTACGATATTTGGTCTAAGTACATTTGGAATTTAATAATCTACAACTTTTTCAAGGTGTATGCCCATTTAGAATGGCTTGATGAATTCAATATAAAAAATTACTTTACTTTTGTTTGAAAATTTGTTATACTTTATAAATAAATACAAGTTTAAAGTAACTTTTAAATTTTCTCCATTTTTAGTGCAAACGAGTAGCAAACTTTAAATGTCTTTTCAACCAAGTGTGACCACTAACGTAATATCAGAAGGCGTGACCACTCTTGGGTTAAAGATTAAAAATTAAAGCTATAATTTATTGGAAATTTCGACTGTCCTGTTATGTACAAAATAATTTAATATTTAGACAAATACAAAGAGCTAAAGCATAAAGTATGTTACATCACTATATTTGCAAGAAATGTTGTTACAGTAATGCTAAAATCCATTATACTACTTATGAACAAACAAGATATGGTAGTTTTTCTTTTAATTTATTATTAAAGCAAACATGACGATATATGTTTGGATTATCCATGCCAAATATTTTAAATATGTTTTAATGTAGGTTGATATTTTAGAATATCTTTTTTTAATTAGACTAACTATTTATTTTAAGTGTCATTCGGCTTGAAATTCTCCAACAATTAAAACAAAAGAATCTTAACGAGAATGTTTAACAAAGAGCATATTTAATCATCTGTCTTTCATAATTGTATAATGCACTTGTAATGTTCATTTTCTATTTAAAAAACTGAAACAAGTATTTTTACCTTAAGAAGCCACTTCTGTTATTTTTCAAAGTTTTTTCAGATCCAGCTCCACTGCGATAATAATCTAGTATTGTCTTTGGTAGTACTTTATAAGCATAGTCTTCAATATCTTGAACACATGCTAAATCACTCATATTGCTCGAAGCAGTTACTGTTATCTTAGTTTGAATAATGTGAATTATTCCCATTTAATATTTTATAATGGGAAAATTATCAATTGACCTTCAACATTTATGATAACTTTCAAGTTATTTGTAAAAGTGTCTCTTGATTGGATATGGTCAATGAGTAACTCTTTCAATATTAAAGATATACAAAACTGTTTGTGAATTTAAGGACCACTTGTTTGAGATCAATTTAATGCACAAAATCAGCAATGAGCATCTTTTTTTTGTTTTCAAATTACACCCAAATGTTGATTATTTTTAACAATTCTATTAATTCGTATAACTCGTTTATTTGTAAATATACCAAAAGACATGTATACATTTTTTTGTACAATTTTTTACCTAGATTAAAGTGATACACTTAAATGTTTAATATTTCCGACAATTTTGAAGTTATAGTAAAGTAGCTATCATTGTCCCACTTAATTTTGTTTCAGTGGTGATAATAAAATATTATTCAAAAAGTAAAACTCAATTTCGATAACCAATTGATTTTATCATTTACAGTATCAATAACAACCCAATAAAACTGAACATTTTCTTAAATTAGCATAAAACGAACTTATTTATAATTGCCTTCATTGGACTGCTGTTACCTTGATTGGACCATCAATTTTCGGTAATTGAACCACACTAATAACGTACGATGTAACTTTAAAATACGCTTAAATTTTTTACTTAATTAACTTTTAATATAATAACGAATGTACTGTGTGTGTTTATGTTTTACATGCAATACATAAATATTTTTTGCACACCTATTAACACAAGCACAATCTTCAAATGTCCAGTCTTTACATATAAAACATTGTATATTTTGTAGACTGAAGACAGATATTACAAAACCATTCATCATCTCAGTCTGATTTTATGTTTTTCAACCCTTTGTCTTTTCTTTGATGTCATGTTACTTGTTTTCTTTACAATATATTTATATCGCGACGATGTTAATTCTGTTGCAGATTCTATTTTTCTACATCTATTTTGTAATAATATTTCTGCAGTCTCTTTCGTGCCTGGAGATGCATTATTCATTTCTGGGTTTGCAGTGAGCATAAGCTTGGGAGCCGGAATAATGATCTGTTAACAAGATATAATTTAGTTGAAGTGTCTAATCAATGAACTATAGATGAAGTAACGGGCACCACTTATACCTAAGGTGACCAGATTTTTAGATGGGCAAAGCGGGACAACTCTGAAGGAAGGGGATCAACAAAAATTTTCATACAGAATAAAAATAATATCGTAATATTTTTTTATTTTTAACATAAGTACAATTTGCAAATTTTTTATTCGCCGAATTAATTTGCACTAAACATAATTTACATGAACATATTTTATTGTTGTTTATAACGAAATTAGTTTGATTGACTTAAAATATTTGCAAAATTTTATTCGTATATTTCTTTCTGAAATTTCTTTTAAGGTTAAGGTCGGTGATATACTTTTTGTCATCAATATAAAATATGAAGGCTACGAGTATTTTAAGCTAAGTTTAAGAAAATTTATGTATATATGAAATATATAAATAAATTACTTACCTTAATTTTCTATGGTAAGTAGCAGATTTGTAATATTTATTTGTTTAATTAGCTTGCTAGCACACAGTACGAACACAAAGTGTATCATCTGAGAGACAAATACAATGTAACTGGGTAGCAAAAGCAATATGTTAGTCGTCGTAGCCCATAGGATTCTTAGAACGCAAAACAAATTGAAGGATTCTTAGAACGCAAAACAATGATTTTCATAAATATAAAATTTAACTTAATTCTAAAAGTTGGGACTTTTGAAAAACGTCGCGGGACGCGGGACAAATTGTGAAAAATCGGGACGTCTGATCACCTTAACTATACCCTGCCGTGATGGGGATCTAAATAATACAAGGTGGGCATATAAATCCTCAAGAACAACTAACACCAATGAGCATGAAATTCATAACAGAAATTATCGAGCAACATGTATACTTACTCATCATCTGCATAAGAACTCCTCCACAATACCTTGAGTTGTTCCGATAACATAACATCAACAATTCGAAATACTAACTAGGCTGTGTGAAATTTGTTTTGTTCAAACCTAGTTTAACCAAAATGTGGATAATTTACTAAACCACTCAGTCTGATTCTTGAGGCGGCTCCGTGGCGTAGTTGGTATTTGTGTGACTACTACGCCCAAGGTCCTTGGTTCGAATCCATACACGGTGCGTTTGAAAAATGTTAGGCGAGCATTTTTCACAAAAATACACCCTCGTTCGGATGAGAGGTAAAATGGAGGTCCCATGTGTGTGTGTTGTCACGCACGTTAAAGATCCCTACCTTGCTTGGAACAGCAAGAGTTTGTCAAAATTCCAAATTTTCCAGGTAAAAAAAAACTCGCTTCCTGGCCATCAGGTACTTTAAACATAACAAATCAAAATATGCACTAAAGCATAATTAAAATATGTTACTTCAATATTACTTTCAGTGCGAAGAATGCAAGAAGTAATATTTTTAGACTTTTGGTTTTAATTAACATTCTAAAAAAAATTCCCAGAATCTTCATTATGATCGACTACCAAAACTTTTAGATGTTTACATATCTTGGGTAAGACGATCAAAGTTAATAATTTACTATATCACTATATCCTAAGATGGACATTTTTATATAGGATTAAAAAAACTTTGTGTCCATGGCTTCCCAAATGAATTTATTACTTCTCCTAAGAAGAAACTTTAGTTTGTGTGAGACTTCTAAATATCGAATACAAGATCTTAATTTAGCAATATTAACAATAAAGTACCACCATAAAAATGAAACACTTACCTCTTTTATATATATATATATATATATATATACATATATATATATATATATATATATATATATATATTGCTGTGATCCTCGTTACTACGGTGAATGGCCCCTCGTTCGGGTGCCAAGATTGTTGTGTGCCCTATAAGAATCGTGCCTCTCGAATTGGGCGTCAAGATTTGCTTTGATTCTCTTGTCCGTTGAATTGCCTCTTTCCTCTTTCTGCCGCGGCTTCTCACCTAGTTAAAACTTTCATCCTCATTCATAAAAAAAAACACATTCCTACCACAAACATCAACGTTAACTCTATTTACATCAATATTCATAATACATTAAAATTTCAAAATTAAAACTCAGCATAAATTTCAGTTTTAAAAAGAATTTCAAGATTAATTTTATTATCATTTTACTGTGCATCCAAAATTAAAGTCCTTGTTGGATGCCTACTAATTAATATAACAATATAAGCAGACCGGAGTCTGAGTATAAAGGAGCATCTACCACCCCTTTACGTTAATTAACCAGGTTCGTCTAATTGAGCTCAAAGACATACCCAAATTTTCATCATATTCCTGAACATCAAAACAAAATACCCTTTTACTTAAACAAGCAAATTTCATCTTAAAATTAAACGTTTATGGTTAGAACAATTTCACTAATGTCCATTTAAAGTAAATCAATTATAAAGTCATTCAATACACACAAAATGTCAAACAAAATAGTATAATTTACCTGAAGGTTACTGTCCTCGTAGCTTCAAAGTATCGTTTCTTTAGTTAATCACACCATTCAACAGGATTATATTTACGGCTTCTGATTCTCTACGCTTTTAAAATTTTCTCCATCACCATCCATTCAAAGTCGTTTCTGGGCCTTTCCGGAACTCATCTGTGTTTATCTGACCCTTGTTTCATGGATCCAGACACGTATTTGAACCATTTAATTATTAACACCCCAAAAATAGCAAAGAAATTCATGCTTCTGTCACCAATATATGCCAAAACTGCCTACTTTTGTGTATACATTCGTCGTTGTAAATTTTGCTAATTGGTACAGTGAAACTAAATTTTATTACCTTGTATCTAAGTGCACTGAAGTACATTCATGTTAGCACGTAAATAACAAGCTATTTTGAATCACTAAAATATACTAGCAAACTTTAAATCAAACTAAAATGCACGGTTTAACATCTTCAATCAAGTCGCGTATGTACGAGCTTTTAACGCATCGAATCGTCAAAAGTCTAAGAGAGCTTGTTTATCTTCATCTCGGTATATATAGCAAAAGCCTGTCTGTCGGTCGGTTCCCCAAAACGGGTAATTCTAAAGAATTCCTCATTCTATGTTCCCAGTCTGTTGCTCGCACGTCGATTTTACAATTTTCACTCGCCCCATTCAAATCTCAGAAAATTTCCACACGGCACGCAAGCATGTCCGAGAAAAACTAATTGATTTTGTACAGAAATTGTTGTTCTACCTCTGATATTTGCATCCTATTTTTAACCAATTGTGACCCCGTGACGTTGCTTAAATCCCGCCTTCTACAATATGTGTCTTTGCTTGACGCATTTTCTCTTTCCTTCTCTACCGTGTTCTTATTGGTGCAACTTGATATTCTTTATTATTGATTATTTTAGTCCACATGGAGTGTGAAATAACCAGCTTTAGCAATTCTCGTAACCATTATGCGACGTTTTCCCCAAGATTCTTTGAAACATTAATTATCTGCAAAATTTACGCCGAATGTGATATTTAAACTACGCAGGTGTTCAAAATAATATTAATTCTCAGAGCTTTATTCCGTGGTATTTTAATCTTGGGTTTTTACAAGTTTCTATAGGTATTATATGTTATTAACGGTTTAATTAACTCCAATTAAAATTGATTTCTATCCTTTTTATTTTTAGCGAATACAACTTTGTACGTAATTTCTCTTTGTTTAGGAATAATTACATTACACGCAGAGCTTTTCACTACTGCTTCGTCTTATAAATAATTTAAATTTCTTATTTTTACTGAAACAACCGAGTTTATTTATGCTTCATGGTTTTAATAACGCGTATTATTTAATGAAATTCCTTATACACGGTGATTAAAATCATTTGATGTGATTATTTAATTTTCTACCCTGGTCTAAATATGAGTATTTTCCCCCTATTTGGATACAAATAATCCCACTTATTTGACTTCAAATATAAAGCATTTAGACAAAAAAAAATTACAAAAAAAATTGCCTATATCTCTCTACCCTTATCTATCTAACTTACCTACTTTGTTTCCAATCAAAAAAAATATTTACACCTATCCTATATCCCTATCCTATTCCTAACTCTCACCTCATTCTATAAACTGAAATTATCCCTAACTTCATCCTACTCATCCATCTAATCCTATATACATCCTATCTACCTATCCTATTCCTAACTTTTAACTAATCTTCACTATACTTCACTTCCCCCTACCTAATCCTATATACATATCCTACTCTTACTCTATTCCTAACTCTCCACTAATCTTATATGAAATATCTATACTTAACCTATCTTCTTTTCTTCCTACATTTACTCTTTATTCTCATCCTAAACCTATTTCTAATTATCTCCCATATTTATCCTATACCTAGCTTTATTTTCTATAAACACCTACTTCTACTCTTCTATATACACCTATTCTATCCCTATTCTATTTAAATCTAACTCTCTTCTACACCTATTTCTCCTGTGGTGCTGGTTCTCGGTATAAGGGAATAGTAGGTTGACGTGAAACCGTCCCTCTCATTTCCGTACCTACTTCCTTTAATAAATATGTGCACTCCCTACTACTTCCCCTATCTCAAAAGGTCCCTCATATGGCAAGTGTAGTTTAGCACATGTCATCCTATCTCTCTTCCCTACTCTCAAGCTTTTACTACTACCTGGTCTCCCACTTTAAATTTTACCCTCTTTCTAATTCTTGCGTTCATCTTCCTTGTATATTTTTCAGCTCTCTTCCTTAACCTCTCCCTCACATCTACCAAAAGTTGTTGGAATTCATCGTCCCTAGGCACAATTTGCCATGGTCTTTCGGGATACTGTTGCTTGATCAGCATAATGGGACTGATTTCTGTCACGGTACTAGGGTTTCATTGATAAAAGATTCAACCTTGGACAAATTGTCCTCCCATAAACGATGATTCCTATGTGAAGCTAAACGCAAAAACTTAACCGTCTCTTGAATATATCGCTCAGCTGGATTCGCTTGAGGATGCCTAATGCTACAAAACACCACTTTAATGTTTTGCCTCTCCCAATAATCTCTAAATCTTTGATTATTAAAATAAGTAGCATTGTCTGCTAATACTCGTTTAAAAGTTCCTACTTCCCTACAAAATTGTTCCAATTTCTTGTTTGTACCAACTGTGTTACAATCCCGAGTGGGATATAATTTGGTAAATTTCGAAAACACATCAGTCACAATCTGCACATGTTTGTGTCCTTTGTACTTCGGACTAGATTACTCAAATAATCAATAGCAACTAAGTCCAGGGATTTTGTAGCGTGTATACTTTGTACCACATCCTGACTCGTACTATTTTTGTACTTTCCTAAAGTACATAAGTGACAAGTGTTGATGACAGACTTTACTAACCCTAAGTCTTTAGTTGAAAAAACGTTTCCTAAAATTAACCATGTCTTTCGGATTCCTATGTGACCATATCTTAAGTGCAGATCTTTGATAATTAATTTTGCTTGTACCCTATCCACCACATACACTTCCAATTCTTGAATTTTTACACAAAAGCCGTTTATCATATGGAAGTTTTAAATCCCGGTTCGCTTTCTAACTTCGTTCTAACAATCTGTAGCTCCTCACTCTGCCTCTGGTTCCTCAAGATCTCCTCTTCTCCATATACTGAATCATTTTGTAGTAGACTGTTCATGGCAATCATGATGTCACACGGTCTTTTGTTATCCATGTCCCTGTTTCTACTAAACGCGTCTGCTATAAAATTATTTTCTCCCTTAATATATTTAATCTCAAAGTCAAACTCCTGTTGTAACAACCCCCATCGATATACTCGATTGTTAGAAAATCTCGTATTCATCAATGCACACAACGCCGAATGATCCGTTTCGATTACAAAATGTCTTCCTATCAAAAAAAATTTTAACTTCGTAACACCAAACACCACTGCCGCCATCTCCTTTTCACTAATCGTGTAATTTACTTCATGCGGCTTCAGTGTGCGTGAAACAAAAGATATGGGCACCTCTTCCCCCTCTTGTACTTGGTACAACTCTGCTGCTAATGCACTATCCGATGCATCCGTCCTCAGTATGAAACCTACATCAAATCTGGGATGCCTCAAAATTAGTTGGTCGTGAAATTGTTCCAACAGTGTTAAATATGCTGCCTCTTGACTTTCCGTCCAACTCCATCGTACTCCCTTCTTCAGAAGTTTAAACAATGGACTCGCTTTTCAGCAAATCCCGGTACAAACTTTTTATAAAAGTTAAGGACCCCCAAAAAAGCTCTTAATTTCCTAATGTTATTAGGTCTCGGATATGTCAAAAGTTCGGACAATCTTTCTTTATCGATACACATACCTTGAGTGTTCACCACATACCCCATAAATTTAACGGTTTTTGAAAAAATTCACATTTTTCTATATTCAGCCTCAATCCTGCTAATTTAAGCTCTAATAATATCCGTTCTAAATGAGAGTAATGTTGTTCCTCAGTTTCACTAAAATTAAAATATCATCCACATAGTGTATGCAGAATTGCTCATATGCTCCTAAAATTGCTTGCATTGCCTTAATTAATGCTGCACTTGACGTTGACAAACCATACGGTACTACCTTAAAATTATAGATTTTTCCTCTACGGAAAATCCTGTGTACCTTCTAGAATCTTTGTGTAATGGAATCAGCCAGAATGAATTCCTTAAATCTAATTTACTAAAATAAATTTGCCACTTAATCTCGTCAAAAGTGTGTCCATGGATGGTGGACAATGGAATTGCGGTTTGGTCCGTTGGTTAATTTTTCGTGCATCTAAACATAAACGAATGCTATCATCCTTTTCTTTACTACCACCAACGGATTTATGAAATGAGTGTTTGATACCTCTATTATGCCATCTTCCAACATTTTATTTAATTCTGCCTTCACCTGCTCCCGATATGCTGCTGGAATTGGATAAACCTTTGCGTTGAACGGTTCTGAATTATCCACTTCCAATCTGTGCTCATAGCCTAACGCTGTGCTTGCTTCTACCCCACTAATTCTGCATGTTTTTGTAATAAAGCTTGAACCTCTACTCTCCTATCCTCTGGACATCTTATTGTGTTGATCTGTTTAACCTCATCATCCTCTACCTCTACTACATTAATACTTAACCCGTGTCATCCTCTGTGACTTCATAACTGCCCTTCCATGGCACTACCCTATCATTAATCCTTATTACCTTCCGTTCCATATCTATCAAAACCCTAACTTCATCATACAGTCAACACCTAAAATGCTCTGAAACTTCAGTCCAGGTACAATTACAAACTCCTGTTCACAGCTTAAACCTCCTATATCTATCCTAAGCACCACAACACTATTTACTACAGCAAACTTCTTTTATTTGGAGCTACTAAATGACTACGCTTTATAGGCATAATTCTATCACAAACCTTATCCCTAATTTTGCTGACGAATTCCTCCGATATTAAACTCGCCTCTGCCCCTGTATCAAGTAATACTTCTACATTATTTTCAAAAATTTCTAAATTAATAATTGGCAAACATAATTTTCTACAGTTTCTGGCTCTACTTCCTCCTCAATTTTGAAAAATTCACGTGGATGTTCGTATACATTTACACAGAAATCCAGTGGTCTGTCACGTTCTAAAAATCCTGTCTCATCCTGTTTTCCGTGCTTGGTCCTGGTTGTCCTTCTACAACCTGTGCGTACGTCCTCCTCGTGTTAATATCCGTGTCCCTGTCTCTATTCGGCGTGCTGGTCACAGTCCTGTTTACTTCCGGTAAACTGTTCTGTCGCGTGTAACTAGGTCTTGGCGTCGGTCCCCTAGTCGCACTATTACTTCTGTATTCCTGTCCTCGTCGTTCCCAATTCGGTCGAAAATTTCTGTTGTAGTCAGGCCGTCTCGGATAATTCGGTGTCCTGTTGTCAAACCTAACTGTGTTAACGTTTCGTTCTCGTATCTCTCTTGTCCGTCCTACACATACATCGTCATATCTCTGCAAATACTCTAAAAATGTCTCCCGTTCTGTGATGTTTTGTAAGGCCACGTGTTGTCTAATTTCCAGTTCAAAATGTCGTGATAGGTACTTAATAATCTGTCTGTCCGTCAATGGTGGATTCAGTTGTTTGGCCACACTGTACTTGCGGATGGCATATTGCTCCTAGAACCTGCAAACTCTCCCTTAAATTTTCCTGTAATCAAGTCGTCCCTAATCTGATCCTGTTTGTGAACACTCCAGTAATGTTGTAAAATTTGTCTTCAAAGTCCTGATACGTGTCTATGTCCTGTCCTACTAAATTGTACCACGCTTCCGCATTGTCCTTTAATAAAGCCTTTATCGTATTTAGTTTAGTCTGTTCGTCAAATAAATTTCCCACTAGATTTCTTACACTATTAATAAAATTTGTGGATTTACCCTGTTATCGCCATAAAACTTCATGTGTTGGTCCAATGATACTCCACCTGTAGAAAATCTGGGACCATCCCCGTTAAATTTGACATGTTGTATTTAATACTACTAACTTCACGTTCTACCCTGCCTAACTGATCCCTACATGAGTCCGTCACTTCAGTCATTTTACATTAATCTCCTCTTCACAAAAATGCGTACTTCGGACCTTAAATGTCCCATTTCCTGTCGAAGACCTGTAATATCACGCTCATTTTTTCAACCCTATTTTCAACTTCCCCATCTTTACGGTAAGACTATTTTTAAATTCTGAAACTTCTTTATTCGTCTTATCTATTTTCTCACTTAGGGTTTCCTAACTCCTGTTAATGTCTCATTCATTCGGTCAAATTTTCGATTTGAGTCCTCTCTCGCTCTATTCGATTCATCACTCATTTGCTCAAATTTTCGATTTGAGTCCTCTCTAACCCCGCTTAACGTCTCATTCATTCTTTCAAGCATCCTCATTATCATTTCGTTTCCTTGATCCCTGATCCGTCCTCGACTGATCTCTACTGCCTCCGCTTCTTTCATTTTCGAAATTTTCTCACACAATGCACTATCGTCACTTCCAATTTCCACTCCTTGACTCCTTAACCACTCTTTTCTCTGCATACGTTCTAATCACTCACACACTCTCAAATACTCTTAAATTTATACACACACAGAAACTCTCTCTCTCAGATCGCCAGTTTCCTGGAATAAAATAACAAAAAATTTTATTTGGAACTCGAGCCTCACTTTTGGGTCGCCAAGAATGCTGTGATAGGTTTTGAATTACCTGGTCCGTCGTCTTTCTTCTGTTAATCGCCTCGGCTGCTCCTCTAGATAACTTACATCCTCAATCATAAAAGAAACAAACACATTCCTACCAAAAACATCAACGTTAACTCTATTTACATCAATATTCAGAATACATTAAAATTTCAAAATTAAAACTCAGCATAAATTTCAGTTTTAAAAAGAATTTCAAGATTAATTTTATTATCATTTTACTGTGCATCCAAAATTAAAGTCCTTGTTGGATGCCTACTAATTAATATAACAATATAAGCAGACCGGAGTCTGAGTATAAAGGAAGCATCTACCACCCTTTACGTTAATTAACCAGGTTCGTCTAATTGAGCTCAAAGACATACCCAAATTTTCATCATATTCCTGAACATCAAAACAAAATACCCTTTTACTTAAACAAGCAAATTTCATCTTAAAATTAAACGTTTATGGTTAGAACAATTTCACTAATGTCCATTTAAAGTAAATCAATTATAAAGTCATTCAATACACACAAAATGTCAAACAAAATAGTATAATTTACCTGAAGGTTACTGTCCTCGTAGCTTCAAAGTATCGTTTCTTTAGTTAATCACACCATTCAACAGGATTATATTTATGGCTTCTGATTCTCTACGCTTTTAAAATTTTCTCCATCACCATCCATTCAAAGTCGTTTCTGGGCCTTTCCGGAACTCATCTGTGTTTATCTGACCCTTGTTTCATGGATCCAGACACGTATTTGAACCATTTAATTATTAACAGCCCAAAAAAATAGCAAAGAAATTCATGCTTCTGTCACCAATATACGCCAAAACTGCCTACTTTTGTGTATACATTCGTCGTTGTAAATTTTGCTAATTGGTACAGTGAAACTAAATTTTATTACCTTGTATCTAAGTGCACTGAAGTACATTCATGTTAGCACGTAAATAACAAGCTATTTTGAATCACTAAAATATACTAGCAAACTTTAAATCAAACTAAAATGCACGGTTTAACATCTTCAATCAAGTCGCGTATGTACGAGCTTTTAACGCATCGAATCGTCAAAAGTCTAAGAGAGCTTGTTTATCTTCATCTCGGTATATATAGCAAAAGCCTGTCTGTCGGTCGGTTCCCCAAAACGGGTAATTCTAAAGAATTCCTCATTCTATGTTCCCAGTCTGTTGCTCGCACGTCGATTTTACGAATTTTCACTCGCCCCATTCAAATCTCAGAAAATTTCCACACGGCACGCAAGCATGTCCGAGAAAAACTAATTGATTTTGTACAGAAATTGTTGTTCTACCTCTGATATTTGCATCCTATTTTAACCAATTGTGACCCCGTGACGTTGCTTAAATCCCGCCTTCTACAATATGTGTCTTTGCTTGACGCATTTTCTCTTTCCTTCTCTACCGTGTTCTTATTGGCGCAACTTGATATTCTTTATTATTGATTATTTTAGTCCACATGGAGTGTGAAATAACCAGCTTTAGCAATTCTCGTAACCATTATGCGACGTTTCCCCCAAGATTCTTTGAAACATTAATTATCTGCAAAATTTACGCCGAATGTGATATTTAAACTACGCAGGTGTTCAAAATAATATTAATTCTCAGAGCTTTATTCCGTGGTATTTTAATCTTGGGTTTTTACAAGTTTCTATAGGTATTATATGTTATTAACGGTTTAATTAACTCCAATTAAAATTGATTTCTATCCTTTTTATTTTTAGCGAATACAACTTTGTACGTAATTTCTCTTTGTTTAGGAATAATTACATTACACGCAGAGCTTTTCACTACTGCTTCGTCTTATAAATAATTTAAATTTCTTATTTTTACTGAAACAACCGAGTTTATTTATGCTTCATGGTTTTAATAACGCGTATTATTTAATGAAATTCCTTATACACGGTGATTAAAATCATTTGATGTGATTATTTAATTTTCTACCCTGGTCTAAATATGAGTAATATATATATATATATATATATATATATATAATATATATATATATATATATATATATATATATATATATATATATATATATATATATATATATATATATATATATATATATATATATATATATATATATATATATATATATATATATATTTAAATTAATACAACCCTTTGTTGTAGGTCATGTACATCGTGTACGCAGAACATCAGTTGTGAGTTTCAACGCCATAGCATGCAACACCATGCGAACAGGCAATTAAAGTTGAAAATCAGCAGGTGAGCTATCAAACGAATCGGATTTTGAAGACGCAAAAATTTTCCATTAGTAATCGGATTTTGTTTTTCTTCAAAATGATTCTCCATCTGCATATTATGTGAAAATGGAAATATTTAGTAATTCTGACCAACATAAAACAAATTTTCCATTATACATTTAAATTACATCGTTAGTACAATCTTACTACAATCTTAGTACCTATTTAGTGTAATCCTCGTTACACTCTTTAAGTGCTTTCTTAGTGCATCCTAAAGTGCTTTTGCTGGAACGAAGGAAACAAGTTTCGATTAATTGTTTACTGAACGATAACCACTAGAGTACCACAATAGGATCCAATCCAGGGGCCTGTTCAGAAACAATACATCTATTAAAAATAACGATACGATAGTCAGCTGATAAGAGGGATCTAAAAGACATCCGTTCTCTGCAATAAGACAATGCTAACTGCCTGTATACGCTGTGTAGTGGCTTGATGAACCATAACATTAATGCTTGCTATTGGTGCATTCAAACAGTATGTTGCAAAAACAAGGTTGCGATAACATTTGCTCTGTAAATAATCTATTTGTTTAATAAAGCAATGTTTAACTTCATTTCTGAGGACCATGTGTGCGAATATTTTGTATAAACTTTGTCAGTTATTTCGAATGAATATGTATGCAAAATAAATCTGACATTTTATGTGTAGGAATTATTATTTTAAGAAATATGATTATCATTATTGTTTGATTAGAGATGGAATTCATTAACAGTAATAATACCATTTAACGATCTCAAATTGCCTGTAGGAATTTTAAATCATTACCATAGCTGAAAATGATTTTTCTATGGATGCTGTGGTTATGGGTATTGATAGAATTAAAACTGTTAATTTATAAACTTCCTCGAGTCCTACCTTAAGTTAATTCTTATACATAAAACCAACGAACTCATATACTGGTTTATTTTCAAAATCGGAAAATGAATGGATATCAGTTAATTCATTTCTAAGTCTAATAAAATCAAACGCTCGTGTGCTTTCCAAATTCACTATAAGAAAATTTCGTTTCAAAAATAGGAAATTATTGAGTGTAAAAAGATAAAATAACTCAATGTACATGCATTGTCTATAATTTTATAAAATACTCTAAAAATTCCTTTTTTTGTGTTGAAATCGTGGAATTATCAATCTTCAACCTTTTTGCTGAATGTATGTTTTGATAGTCTATTAATGCATTTTCAGATGAAACTTGGTCATTTTCCAATTGGTACATTTACTCAAATAAATATGTTCTCATTACATTACGAACCGTTCAGTTCATAATCATTTCAATTTATGTTTGTTACATTTCTATAATTTAAATCACGTAGATAGGCAACCAACCTTACTCTGCTTTATTTATCCTTATCAGTAAAATTAGACGACCAACATTGCTCGTACCTTATTTAATTCAAAGTCTGCATGTTTACACTTTATGGTTCCTAATTGATACATGTAATCTTTACTAATTAGAGCTGTCCGGAATATTGCTAGTTGAATGGCAATTCATTGTATTTTAATAATTTAATTTAAACAGATGAGGCTTAATGGTTATTTACTTTGTCATAAATTTGGTTCTAATCTATTCCTGCATAGTAAAATAGATATCATTAATTAGTGTTGTTAAAATGTTTGAATTTATTCCTAAGGTAAAATAGTAAAGATTACATGTATCGATATGGAACCAGAAAGTATAAAGATGTGGACTTTTAGTTAAATAAAGTACGAGCAACGTTGTTGTCTAACTTCAGTGATAAAAGTAAATAAATGACGAGTAAATTTGGTTGCCGATCTACGCAGCTTGAAATTATAGAAATGTAGGAAATGTAAATTTAAAGGATTGGGAACTGAACATTTCTTAAGGTAATTAGGTAGAAAAATTTTAATATGAAATAGAACATAACAAATTGTCATTTTTGAGAGTTTCTTTGAAGGCATTTAAGGCATTGGTTACTTTTTTACTGCAGTTCCGTATGTCGAACGATTTTTTTTTGTAGAAAATCATATAACATAGTTGTATGAGAAAATATCATTGAAAATAAATAAATCTAAAAACGAGTATAAGACTGGTATATTCCTTGTATCAACTTTAACAATATAGCTTATGCTTGTAGTTTATTGTCCTTACTTATTATATAGTTCTTACTGAGGTACTTTTCTTTTTCTAGATCTAAGCGTATGCAAGATAAGTTGTACCAAGGCTTTTCTTTCTTCATTGATTCTAAATTCTTCCATTATTTATTTTGATAGTGGATTCTAGATGTTATCATCACTTTACTGTGGGAAGGCAATGTTTGTATTACTTATATGGGGACATTTCTGAATATTCTATTGCCTTGTGGTTTTGTAGCCATTAGTGGTTTACTTCCAATCGCACTCTTTGCAAGCAGCGTAGTTTTATAGTTAGGTACATTTCTTTTCTCTCTCCAGTTTTGCCACTCGGATCCTTTTCCAGTTCTTACTCCTATTTTTATTGCATACAGTACTTTTGGACAGTGCCTCAAATAGGCCCATCCCAAGGTTTCAGATGTCATTTGCACTATGTATTGTTGTAAAGGGAACTTACGAAAGATGGCATAAAAAAAAGGTTCCTGCACTAAAATACTATTCTGAACGGACATGCACCTTGAAGTAATTCTAGAACGGGTAAAATGGCTCGTGCATTTCAGTGAGCTAAATTACCAAACTACAAGTTTAACCAATTTAGTGGGTCTTTAGTGAGGAACCAGACTAAGACAGGTCACCGAAAGAGGGCAGGAGCTCTTCTCATATTTTGAGTAAATCTGTATCTGCATTTTCAGCATCGTTACATCTGACAATCAGACTCACCATTTTGAAGTTGCTTGACCTTACTGATTTTGATGTTGGCTCCAACAGGATTAACGCTATCAACAACCTCCAATTTAGTTTTATTATTTTTCTTAGTGTTATCCTTGGGTTTAATTATAACTGATTGTTGTAGAGACATAGACACAACACCGGCACAGGTGGAACTTATAGGTATTTGTGTGTTGACGAAACACTCAAAAGCTTGTCCTTGGCTATTTGCATAAATTCTGACTTGAATTATCAAAACGCAGCTGTAAATCATTCATGACTTCCTTGAGTTTAGATTCTAACACTTCTTTTAATAAGTCAATGGTATCATCGTAACTCTTAGCTAAACAACTTTTGCAATGGAACTGAAGAGATCTCTTTTTCAACTCCATACACCTGAAGTTCTGATGATGTAAGGTCATTGCAATCTTGACATGTCGGGTGTTTATACTTATTACAGATGTAAATTTTAATATCACTGGTGCATAAAATACAAGATGACATTTTGATCAACCTGTGTATATAATTATTTTAGAGAATTTCACTTCAGGATACTAAGTGTTGTTTATCATAGCAGCAATAAGTGTTTGTTTTCTTTTTTATTTAAAAGCAGATAAAACTATCCAACATTAGAAATGTGATTAGAACCTAATCAATTTTATGACAGCTGTTGTAAAATTATTAAGCAAAATGTTCACTTTATCTGTTTAATAGTTTTTTTGTGAATTGATTCAACTTGTGACACTATTAAAACTTGATGCAAGAGGCAGGGTAACTTTTTGGTATAACTTTCACTATTGTCTACTACTTTGCTCCTTGCAACTTACTGGACGTAATAGGAAATGGCCTAGCTAAGTCAACTCCTACCACTTTGAACGCCTTAATTTCCTATATGCGATCCTAGGGGAGATTAGTGGAACAAAACGAATGGAATTTGCCTGAAAACATGTATAACAACTTGACAAAACAGATGTAATCGTTCTATGAAGCGACAATATCCAAAATTGTCTGCACAACAATGCAAGTAAGTTTTCTCTCCCAGGATGCAAATACATTATATGATAATGTTCAATAATTAAACGAGTCAAACCTTCCTCACTTTGTCACTAAAACAGGAAGTGTAGAATCATAATTTAGATATGAGTAACGAAATCGACTTCCAACTCTTACTAAACTTTGAAAATCCAAAAAGGAGTTCAACTTGTGCATATATTTGCTGCACCTCTTCCCTTTGCCTAATAAATCGATATCAGACTGAAAATCCTCCTGTTGCACAATCCACATCAGGATCAACAGTGAGTTACGACATTCCTTAATATTAAGTGGTTCAATACTAAACAATAACTAAAGACTCTGAAAATTAGTTAACGATGAAAACATCAATTAAGCATGTGGCTTCATAGGAAAATGCTGATAAGCAAACACTTTCCTTAATATCTTTTCTAGTACCCTTTAGAATAGGTTGAACCAGCCAGCAATCCCAAGGTTGTTTGAGCCATTTTAGCCCCCTACCATAACAAATGGTTAAGTAATTAGGACGATAGTAAACCCTGTAATGCACAATCACTCGGATTATTATGCGATCAAACATAGAGCCGGGAATTACTATTCAAATGTTCTTAAATCAAAGCCACTCTATTGGCTACAAACGTTTTCCACGAGTAATGAAGGCGAACGCAACCAAGCTAGTACCACCTGAGAATCACACCATGCGAACATTTTCAAAAAAGTAATCTTATTTCAGAAAACATCTGGGGTAAATGAAAATAAGCCAGCTAAAAGTAGTGCACCACATAATTCAGAGCGTGGTATAGACAACTTCTTGAGGGGAGCTAGCCTTGTCCTACTAATTATTAAATGTGCGTGAATATCACCAGAAACTTGTATAATTTGTAAATAGACCGCGACTGCAAAATCGCTTCACTACTGTCACAAAATCTGTGCAACTCGTAAGAAGACGTTTCTTGGATGCAAAAAAACCTAAGTATGCACACCTCTTTCAAACAACGCATTTTTGCTTTAAATGCATTCCAAGAGGAAACTACCTCTAAGGGAGATTCCTCACCCCAATTTAATCCTGATATTCACGATTTTTGTATAATGCACTTAGTGTGTGCTATGACTGGGAATAAAAACCCTATGGGATCAAAAATCTTAGTCAAGTTTGATAAAACGGTACGCTTAGTGCAAATGCCTTTTTCTGACCCGACATCAAAGAAAAACAATCATTAGATGGAGTCCATTGCAACCATAAAACTTTCACATAGAAGGGATCATCTTTATCGAAGGACTGTGTATTGTAATGAAAAATCCAAACTCTCTACAATTTTTTAAGTTCATAGCCTCCTTTTTTTTAAGAGGGCTATTAACTCATGTGCTAGCACACAAGTTTTTTTCTATAGAATCACTTCCTGAAATGACAACATCAACATAAATGTCATTCCGAGGTACATTAGAAGCTACTGCAAATTCCGTCGTTTCATCTCTAGCTAATTGTTTAACTGTACATATTGCCAAATAAGATGAAGTTACACGGAAGATCGTCCTATTAAAAATATATTCTTGAACATGTTATGAAGTAGATGTTCTCCACAAAATTCGTTGGAAATTGCGATGATCTTCACACACTACATTTGAAGATACATCTGCTTTATGTCCTTAAGTAATGCATATTTATGCAATCGAAAATTTAACTAAACTTTAATTAAATTAGCATGCCATTTCGACCCAGGCAACAAGGCATCGTTCAGAGACAACCCATTAGCCGATTTGCTTGAGACGTTCATGCCGATTGTGATTTGAAAACTCCATAAAAAACATTAGACCCCTCTGTTGCAGGTGCAACCAGGATTATATGTTCTAAATTAATATAATTCTGCATCACTCCCATATAATGAGTGTAAATCAGAATTTTTTAATGGCCTATTTTCAAGTGCATTCAGGCATCGCAATGCTACTGTGTAGCTTGTTCCTAATAAAGGGGGACAATTATCCTTAAAAGGTAGAAATACTACATATATCTCGAGTGGGTTTCAATAAAATATTTCTTACAAAGGTCTGCCTTCATACGAGTCGGAACTTGCTCTAATTAGCAGAATTTTTTATACTTTCATCTAGCATTGATTCCACAAAATAGCAATTCAACGCGTTTGTGACTTGATTAGTCACTTTGCCAATGATGACATAACTGAAATAGTGCTAATAGCTGGAGACTCGTTATCATGCATACTTTTAATAATGTTGCCTAATAAGATTTGTGAGAATACAGCTGCCCTAACAAGCATGTCTGTGGGTCTCTTCGATTCAAAATAAGGGGCGGTCAAATTTAAATTTTTTACATGGTTATAATCTACCTTGGAGAAAGACATCCAAGGCATGTCGCCACAATTAGACAATAATATTTGTACAGTGACAACTTGCAATAAACAAGTAGCCACACCTTTGCTTTTATGAAAGGCTTCCCAAGACCCCCCGAGAACATGGATGAATGCTTTCTTAATCAGACCTAATGTTGTACACAGCTCTCGATAATGAAATTAATCTGAGATTTACAGTCCAACAAAATCCTTATAGGGATTTGGACCGTACAGGCATTTGTAATATTTACAATAGCTGTACCTAACAGTACAGAAGGCATCAACTCTGTCATGTCTGAAAACACTGTCGTACCTGAAGTTCTAGGTGTTTTATGTAAATTGTCAGTCTCAGAAATCTTAAGGCAGGACTGGCATCACGAATAGGTGATCGATCCTTATTTTTGGTCCCTTAAATTCTTAACTATTAAAATATAATAATGAATTATGACTGCCTTTACACTCTCTACAGGCATATTTTATTTGCATGATTTAGTTAATTGGGAACCTTGAAAGCATGATTTTTAATCCAACGAAAGCATCCATAGAGTGTCTTGTCCTTAAATGATAAAAGATAAATTATGGTCTTGTGAACAAAAGATGCAACCTGCTGTATATTTGGCCAACAGTGCATGTGTTGCCTTGGATCTGGATAAATCATATGATCCTTTTTAAGAAATATATTTGCTTTTAAATTAAAAACCGGTGCTAGATTATCTAAAGCACAACACTGCTTCGATACAAAATTGGTAAGGTATTAATAGTTGGAATTTCCTTATCGTTATCAGCAAAACTCAACACACAATTTTCTCATGTGGTTGGATCTAATTATTGCAATAATAGATTACCAAGGAAATTCATTTGCTCTGTATTATCGGGTATTAAAGTTTTAGGGTTGCCCAATTTTCTACAAATTGGTCAACTCTCAATAATTGTGAATTTCTTATACAAATTCTGCAAATGATTATTCGCAATTAAGTACGTACTGCGATATCTTTTTCCAAAATATCTACGGCAATTGAGTAATTAGCAGATGTTATTTATAGCTTTTAATTAAAGTAGCAGGTTCTCATTCAAGATGGGAAACCAAATGGAACATTTTTTTCACTTTAATTAATTTAGGGTTTCTGTCAATTAAACTAAGAAACAACCCCATAAAAGATTGAAAGTTTGATAAAGCTGGAATTTTTACAAACGGTAACTTATTGTTAGATTTAACCTTGTAATAGGTTTCTTGAACACTAACCTCTTTATTCAATAAGGCATCTAAAAGTCTTTGCATTTGACGACTTTTAGTTCTAATTGAATAGAATATATCATCAAATTTCTCAGTAATTGCACGAAACTGTGCTTCTGAACCTTCTGGAACTCCTACTTTATTTAGCATGTGTTCTCACAATTTTGTAAATTTAGTAATTGTTTGTAAAAAGCTTTACCTAGAATAATACAATTTTCCAACTTTTCACTAACATTGAATATTTCCACTTTATGCATACGGTTTAACAACCTTTCACCTGTATCTAAAATTTCCTCAAGTTCAGCATAAGTATCTTCATATTTCCCCATTGTGAAATCAAATTACAATAACTAACCTCAACAATGATGGGCAAAAGTTATGCAAAAGCACAGCTTAATAAATTATTACAGAGTAATCGATTGCTTTTAAATATAACACACCACATAAAATAATTGGAAAAATCGGGTAATTTTTACGTAAGAAGCTCTTAATAAAAACTGTTGCAATATGCACTGTATACAAATCCCTAGTTGCAGTTACAAGATAAGTTCTAATTCTATTGAATTCGTGTTTTGGAACAATAAATTGAATATTATTAATTCATTATCGTAAACACCATGAAAAACAATACTAATATATGAATGTAAATAACGTTGTAAACATAACTTCTTAATCGCATCACAGTTATGCGAAAGGCAAATAAACAATCACCGACTTGCACCGAACGTGAATGAGGCACTGAACATCAACCCATGTGCCTGCCGTAACCATCTGAATTGGGCTAGTAAAAAACAGACTCGTTTAAACAAATAATATCCAGCTCGAAAGACCAAAAATATTGTATTGTTAAAAGTGGACTGATTTGAATTTTTATAAATATAAGATTTGGACACAATAAGTTTACTCCATCTGTTATTTGTATTCAATTGCAACCAGATCTCTACTTAGCAACATTAATAAATGAGGTACTATTTTATAAGGACTCACGAAATTCCAACTGAAGGACTGTTTGCAGCATGTGCTGATGTTGATCCTCGTATATGCACCCCCTCAAACGTTGTTCACTAATAGAAGACCAACAGTTGCATTTAAGAAGTAAATTAATATTAACTAAGCACTGTATGCACGGGTACCAAAGTACTCTTATCATTCACGAAATACATGCAAGTTTTATATTAACAATAATGATAGACAATGTTTATTCAAGAACGGCTAAAACTCATCTCTCTAGATAAGGATTGGTCTGTTCAACTCTCCTATTTAAAAATACAAATTGGTGGGAGTTGCTCAGCCGTCAAAACATGGCCGGTGCATTTCAAAACACAAACACAATCGAATTTATAGAATACCATTATAGGTAGAATGGCCCCAATTGCCTGTTTTGCTTTGTTAGTAGATGCTATTGCCATTTCCTGAAATAATCCTGTAGCTGTGAATCCTACGCCCAGATAATCATTCTTATTGAGTTTCTATTATGTGTTCATTAAAGTAAAAAAGGATAGTTACTTTTCCGAAAACCTCCTCTAGAAAAGTACATAATTTTGTTTTTTTTTATTAACTTTTAGTTGGTTTAGCAATGTGTACTTTTCTAGAATTTTTAGTTTTCACGAAACGACGGTTTCAGAGTGTGGTAGTATGATCATATACATATGCATACAGTAGCATTAGAACATCATGTGTACTGTCGATATTCATACCTCCCGCTCCGTGGTTATGGAAAAAGTCCTCTGTCTGAAATAAATAGAGCAAATAATAACAGACTCAAAGCTTCTCCATGCAATGCACCAGCAGATACATTAAAAGGTTTTGTTAAGCCATTCGTGGGCTTAATTTGGACTGAGACTTTTGAATACAAATTAATTATCATATTAAGAATTTTTGCAGACATATATAGTTAATGTAGCTTATTCCAGTAAAATCGCTCTTAAAATCCACAAAAATTGCAAAAATTTTTCTTTTTGGACACCTAATGTGTATATGAATACACCCCCGACCCTGCCTAAATACCGCTTGAAACTCCGGGAAATTGCTATGGTTATCAGCCCATAATAAGAGTCTTGCCAATACTATATGTGTAAATAATTTCGCACTACAGTTTAGTAAGGCAATGGCTTTATAATTACTAGGATCACTTACTGGTCCAAATTTGTGCAACGTAGAAAGAAAAATATTAAACCAGGCATTAGGAGTCAGTCCGTTATCAAAAATGAGATTAAAAAAGGGCGGTTATGCACATAATATCCAATTGGTAGGAAGGTTTTTAAGAAACTCACAACCAGGAGCCCGATTATTTTTACAGTTAGATAATGTATTGCAAAGTTCCTCTGTGGTGATAGGAGAATCAAGGCAAAAATGTTTGACATAGGAGAAATAAAAAAATGCTACTAATTTATTTTGGTAAACATATGTTTACGTAAAAGTTTTCCCCTATTTCAGTGACTAACTTTTTCACTTTTGGGTTGCTAAGAAATTGTTTAACTGTTATCCAGAACTCTTTGGAATTAAATATATTTTGATAGCCTAGCTATTTTTTGCTTGTGAAAATCCTGTTTTTTAAGTGCTATTTATTTTTTGTAGTTTAATTTTATTTCTATGTAAGTTTTTATAATTTTCAGAAAAGTTATTTTGTTTGGCTTTCTTTAATGCTTTTTTAAGTTGTTTTTTGATTCAACACAAGTATCATCAAACCATGGTTTATTATTATGGTTCCTATTGCTAAGATCATTTTTAATTAATCTTAGAACTAGGTTATTGAATGTTTCATGAACGGCTTCAGAGAAATTCTCAAAGATGGTATTTATATCAGGATGGAAACTACCCTATCAGAAAGGTACCTAGCCATTTTATAATTGAGAGAGAGAGAGAGCGAGAGAGAGAGCGAGTTCATTTTTCCATCGGAGAGTTGCTAGTGATATTAATACTACCATAAATTCGAAATTCATTCTGTAAATTATAGTTAAAACAGTTAAATGTATAGTAAAATGATCCGGGAAGTTCTCAAATCCTACATAATTATTCACATCAGTAATTTGAACATTATTTACCCAGACTAGATCCACAGCACTCTTACCCAATTTGTTTACATAAGTAAATCTGGCTGGTCTGTTCAGTGTGGTTCTTCCATTAATTAGTGAAAATGAATTATTATACATAAAATTCAAGAGGGATTGTCCTCTAGAATTTGGTACTGTATCTAGGCTGTCTCTTCGAAAAGATTGGAATTTTTCAAATACCTCACTGAGCACAATGTCTAAATTTGCAACATGACAGTTGAAGTCACGTCCAATAATTATAGCCATATTGGAATACTTTTCTGAAATTTCATTTAAAATTAATGGGAAGCTTTCTAACATACATACCATAATTAACGAGGGTCTAAAGTAAATACTACATACTATTATTTTACAAACATTAATAGAGAAAAGACAAATGATCCATCAAACTTCTTTACATAAGACGACCACGTTAAACTGTTTCCTATAGAAAATGCATAAAACACCACTCTTTCTACCTAACACTTTTTTTGTGCACTAACGGTGACAAATTGTCCCTTCCTCTTTTTGATGTAATAGGGACAATTTTTGGTTGACCACTAAAAAAGCGGACAGCCAATTTCTCTCCTTTTGTTTTTCTATCATCCAATTCCTGAAATTCTTCCGCTACTACCTGCTTTTAGCATGGTGTGTAAATTGTTGGAGATCCAAGTTCAGATAACATTTTTGGTAATTTCGATTTGTTATGTAAAATTAAGAGAGCTGCTGTTTGGTTAAGGATTCAATTTTTATCCGTCATGGTCTAGCAATATTAGTAAGGAGTTTTCCCAACCTATATATTTTATCGAAGGTCACGGTAGCTGGGGACACAGTTTGTGCTAAGTCTTTAACTAGTTATTCATCATTCAACAGTTCCATACATTATTATATTATATTCCTTTTCATTTGTCTTTAAATTCAGTATATATAATTCTATAGAATTTAGTGATTGAAGTTTGTTTTCAAGTTCCAATATTTTTGTTTGCATACTCGCATTTCCTCCCCTTACAGAATTAAAAGCAGTAACGCAAGTATCAATTTTATTTGTTATTTTAACAATGCTCGAATTTCATCGATGCTTGCACTGAATGCCGCCAATTGGATGGTTATTAGTTGTGATTGAGATTCCATATTTATAAAACCGCAAATAATTAAATTAGGTATATCAAGCTGAATGTAGATAAGGGTGGTATTGTTCAATAACAAAAATACCATTTATACTGATATTATAGTAAATAAATACTAGATAACCTATAAACGTGTTTTTCAACACTCACCATTAATCACTTTGCAGCCTGATACACTCAACGCTAATAAATTTATCTTTTATTTTCAAATTTAAATTTAATATTATCGAAAGAGATAACCATGTCCGTTTCATTTGGACACTAAACTCAAGATAATGCATTAAAATAAATTATGCTTTCAATATCTTGGTTTGTTGACAAAGTCCACTCCTTTCCCCGTGCCTCAGAGTGTAATCCATATTTTTTTCATATTATTGAATTATGTAAGAAAAAACAGTGTTTCGAGTTAAGGTTTTAAAAAATCGACTGAAGTTTTATCTTCGATAAAAAATAAATTGAACACCACAGTTTAACGTATTATTTCCAGTAGGGCCCATTCTAGTTGGTTGTGTATTTCTACAAAGAAAATTAGATTACAAAAGGGCTATTGAAGAAACACATTTCACAATCAAAAACAAAATTTGTCTTAATCTTCTATGTAAAATAGGAGGAAATACAATGAACTGCAATATTTGGATAGTTTTGGGTACCTACCTGTAGCACTTATCAGTAGCAAAGGATCAGGTAACTTAGAGCTGCATTCATCTGTTTTAAGATTTGTTAACCCTTTACCTGTGTTGTTTATGAGATCTATTATTGGACCTAGCAGGAGCAACAGCATTCAAGACTACCTCAGTTAAAATGTCATATGTGTAAAAAAATTAATGAATAGGAGCAAATATTCCAAGATATTTCTGGTTCAAAGATAAACCATGTTTGTTCTGTTGTGAATGTTGCAGACTTCTAATGCTTAAGAAACTCGCAAACAGATCAAATAGTTACGCAAGAAAACGTTTGTTAAAGAAACTACATCAGTCCAGAAAGTATTTTCCCATCAGATCAAAAGGAGATATCAGAACAAACTATTGGGTTAGGTGAAAAACAGCAATATTTCAATACATAAACTTTAATATTAACTGAAATTATTCTGTGCAAACGTTACACAAAATGAGATTGACTTGTCACACATGAACTCATAATGCAAATTCAACCAATCACAATACTTATCTCTACTACCAAATAAGATTCATATAAATAACATTAATTTGTGGGAAATACAAATGACATATCAACAGGTAAATTCAAAAGCGCAATTTAAAAATACAATTTTGTCCATACCCTATAAACTAACGAACATTACCATTTGGCAACAATCATTCTGTGATGGAGTTTGTCAAAAAGTATGATCTTGCAGCAGTGGAACAAATTGTTCCAGAAAAGTCATCAACTTTTAACAAAATCAGTGTTTTGCTAAACAGTCTTGCACTATATTGAAGAAATCGAAATTCATCTAATCAACAAGTTAAATACATTTCGTGGGGCCACAAGTATGCCAAATTTTACTCATTAAAATTGAGTAACCAAAAAAATCTATTAGCACCAGGCCAACAATTGATATCGCCCAAGCTGTTTGCAGAGACATTGCTTACCTAACGAACATTGGTAAATACAATAGTTTAAACAATTGAAATCACTCCGTTGGCAAAGAAATGCCATCTGTTGATCACAAATATATAAAATTTTAAGTTTAGTGTATTTCTATATCCGTCTCTCCATAGTTCAATTCTTACAATAATACAATATCAATATACTCCGAACAATATTTAATTAACAATCATGTATCACTTCACACATTCTCAAAATACATAACACATATTTTTATTTAAAAATTTATTAATGAAACATATAACTGTGGTATATACATTACAAATTGATGATGGATTTAAATAAATAAACTAAATTTTACATACAATTTCATGTTTTAATTACACTAGCTATTGGTTTAAGTGGAAGAATACCATGACACTAGTTTTACATTATCACAGCCTGTCGCCTGAAAATGTAAAAAATATGAATACATAATAAATATAAAAAATTGCTCCTAGGAAACTTAGAAATGAGTTTGGAGTATGCCTTGGAACTCACTTAGTTAAATTCTTTTCTAAACATTCAGCAATTGCTTCTAGAAAATCTTGAGTGTTTAGAAACATTCCCTCTTTCACTTTATTCATACCACCATGAATTGATGCAGCTAAGTCTTTAGTGAACTTTCCCGATTCAACACATTGAATACATGACTGTTCTAATGTTTGAGCAAAATGTTTCAAATCTGGTGTATCGTCTAACTTGGCTCTGTGTTCTAGGCCTCTTGTCCATGCAAAAATTGAAGCTATTGGATTAGTAGATGTTTGTTGGCCCTTCTGGTGCATACTGAAATATTTAAGAGATTAATAAATTACCAATTATTACTTATTGTATTATATTATAAACAAGTAGTTTTAATTGAAAAAAACAGATAGATAAAAAACAGCAGAAGTTTACTCACAAGTAACAATGTATCTTAGCAAATAAATTTATTACCCTAAGTTAGCCCTTATTACTGCAGTAATATATTAAAAACACGTTGAGCTTCCAAAGTAAATACATGTTACCTTTAGCATTTAAAAGCTTTTTCAAAGCGCCAATAAAACAAGTTATGTAATTTAAATTGGAATCTAACTTTAGTATACTTTATCCTTCAAATATTGGGTAAGTTCTATATGTACTTCAAAACCTTGTACAGCAATTCAAGCTATACAATTATAATTGGATGTAAGACATCAGCAGGATTTGAAGGGGCCAATCCTGTAAGGGGCAAAACAAGTTTTGTGACAATGGGGAATTGAGTGGACACTTTAGTACTTGAATTCGCGAAAGCGACTGTATTTTCGGCATTAAAGGGAGTGCCGTTACATGTGTTTCAATATTCTGTCCAAAATTATCATTCCGACCTTTCTTACTCTTTCTTTATAGGGTACAACAGTCACTATTGGCAGCAACAACAATATAGTATACAGAAAAACGAATCACTAAGACCTTGAGAGAAGTTCGTCTCCAGAGGCCATGGACCGTAAGTGTATAATCTTATAACTTCCAGATAGAAATTTGTACAAACCATAATAATTAATTAGGAGTGTCGAGGTTGAAACGGCAATAACGGCGCTACAATCTATAGGGCATTTTCAATGATATAGAATTACTTGTTAATTATAAAATGTCAAGGTTGGCTTGTTTCTTTCTTCCTATTAATAATAAAAATTTACCAATTGCATTGTGAACTACCTAAATTAACTTAAATTATGGGTGACATTCTTTGAATCTATTAAAATCTATAACTTTATCTTTGTAAACATGACAAAATATAAACTTGCTTTACGTTGGGTAAAAAATTACTACATGAACTACAAATATCAACCCTATTACTGAACTAGATAATATGTTTAAATTTCGTAACTAAATAAATTCCCTTAAATACTAAAATAAAAGTGAAAGCTTTTCTTAGTGTTTTTAAATTTTAAAAGGATACATTTCATAATAATTTTGTTAGAAATATAAACTGAAAGTGCTATTTGTGTTAATGTGACAGTGTTGTGTTTAACCAAGCACTTGTTAAACAAGGATGTACGATGTTCATGTAGCATGTGGTTGGGCAGTATTTACATAGCAATCTGTTACTTGTAATTAAAAGAAGGTCGTGTGTATAACATTTATAAACTGTAGTTTGTATTTCTTAACTATTAACTGATATATAATTACAATTCTCTGCAATACACATTACTGTTTATTTGTTTGATAATATAGGTGTAAACCAGCAAGATTTTACGGCTTTTGAGTATTTATTTACATTCATTTTTGATGTATTTCCTCTATGGTAGTACTCCGTTGGTATTTTTTGCGGTTTTTCGGTTCGCGTGATTAAACTACATACACAATAATTCGTATTGTTCGATACTTAGTGACACGGAGATATTTTTAATTAAATTAAAAAGCTAGTGTTTTGCAAGTGTATTGTAAACAAATACATTTGTTTTTTTATGAGGTTATATCAGTTATCTTATTTGAATTACACTTTTCAACCACGGCACAGAAAGAAGGTGCTAATTTTCAGAAATTGATGGTACATATTTTGAAATATAGAAGTTCGATGTTTCATTTTTACTGGATTCAGAGCATCTGGAACAGTTTGTAAAAGAAGAAATACAAGAGCCGGATAAGCAGAAAGTTAAGAAATGGGCTCAATGGAAAACTAATAAGGCTAAGACAGCTGTAATTTTCTAAAATCAATTGATGGGTATTGCATGTTCATTTATATAGTAATTCGCCAAAACATATTTGGAATCGCATGTTTTCGTTGTATGGTTCTGCTGTGGACGATAAAAAACATGACATTTGGCAATAGTTCTGAGTATTTAAGTTAAATGATAATTTACTGTTTGCTCATTAGGTTGTGCAATTAGAATATATCATAAATAATTTAAAACCATTAAATGAAATAGTGTCACACTATGATAATAAATAAAGTATTAACTATTTTGCCACAAAAATTTTCTAATTTCCGAGTGGCTCGGGAATGCATTCCTCAGGTGGATCGCAAAATGGAAAATTTAGCGTCAAGATTAATGAGGAAAGACAAGCGTTTATCACAAACAACAACCGAGGACTATTCGTCTTTAGCACTTCAAGTAGAATCTTTTAAATTGGAATTAATTAAAGCTAAGCAACATGGTTTTTCAAAAAATAATCTACGAAAAATATTAGTGGTGGTAAATCTAAAAATTTTTCTTTTTTGGTTTTCAAGATGGCGGATAAAGAAAGTTCGCGTGTTGATGATGTGTTTAAAATAATTTGTAAAGTTTGTGAAAGGAGTGCCTCCGGTGGCCCAAAGTGTGTTATCTGTAAGCCTTGCATGGCTGTTTTCCACCGTAGCTGTGCGGAACAAAAGAAACTGCTGTTTACGTACGAAAATAATGTGAATTGCTGCATTTTATCGCCGGCCATGACTTCGGCTGTTTCCGTAGTTTCCACATTAAGTGAAAGTGAAATAAAAGTGACCCACAATTTGTTATTTACTCAAAATCAATTGATTGATTCGTTACGTAATGAAATTTCTCTGTTATGTGAAAATTCGGAGTTACTTAAAGAAAAAAATCAAAACAGTGAGTGATGAAAATCAGTACTATAAAAACAAGTTTGGTTATATTTACACTGTTAGTGATCGTAATTTAAAAAGGTCAGCACTTTCAACCGCCACATCTGTTTCTACCAAACAGGCTAAACTTGGAACTACAAATACAATAATGGTTAAAGCTAGTAATGATTATGTAAACAAAAATGAATTATCTTCTTCTGCAGTATCCTTTAGTACCAACAATAACAACCAACGTATGCAAACATGTGGGTCAGTGACATCTCTAACCTCACTTGTTAATAAACAACGGTCAGTGATGCAATCTGTAATCAGTTTGGCTGTGGATACTCCTGCTAATGATGTTTTACATAATAAGTTATTGAACAATCGCCAGGCATCTGGTGACTCTAATAATATACATAAGACCGATGTAATATGCGAGAGCAATGATAAAGCGACGATTCTAGGAGTTGAAAAATCAAGTTTTATATTTATTTGTAGAGTACAACCGAAGTATTCCAATACTGATATCTCTAATTTTCTGAAAGAGTATGATATTAAAGTTAACTCATGTGAAGATCTACCATCGAAATTTAATACCTACAAATCTTTTAAATTAGGTGTTCCTACTGATTTCGTGAGTAAAGTCTTAAATTCTGAGCTTTGCGGTAATCATATCATCGTCAAGCAATTTAGTTTTAGGGTAAGATCAAGGAATAATAATAATAATGATAGGGGTTTTCATTAATTAACGACAATTCAGCACTAAATGCTGACGTTAATAGATAGATAGATTTTTATTTGTACCCATCCAATGATGGTAAATATCATAGTATTAATATACAATAAAAATTACATTTAGGTTAAAATATAAAATTAACTAAAGTAAGGTAGTTTGTTATTTACAAATTTGTCACTATAAAAGTGTACATAAATTGAATGGGGTGATTAATTAATTAATTAATTAAGATATGAGTAGTTAAAAATATAAATATGTAGATATAATAAATAAAGCAAACTATTTTTGTTGATAAAGATTGTGGTAGTATGTAAAACAATTTATTATCCTTAATTAACTTAAATATAATAATACTAGAATAACATCAATTTAATATTATGAACTAATGTAGTTTAGTTTATTTTATTTGAATCAACAAATGATGGTAGTAAAATATGTCTATATTTTATATAATATATAAAAATGTATACGACAGGTTGCATATGTAAGTATGTTTATAAGAAATAAGAAATAACTACAATAATTTAGGTGTATATACATATTCTATTTATTATAATTTATCTTGTAAATATTCATTTACACTGTAGTAACAGCGTTCACGTAACAAGACTAGTAAGGTCTGTTTAAATTTTAAAATTGTTTTTTGTGATTTTATATTTTCTGGTAGTTTATTATAGAAAGTTGGAGCTATATATATGAAAGATTTTTGTATTAGGGTAGAAATCGGAGTAATTTTGTATATATCATCAGATTGTCTTGTGTTGTGTGAATGGAAGCTGTTTGAAATAGTGTATTTATTTTGTTTTTGAAGAATAAAATAATTGTTTCATAGATGTACAAAGAATAAAAAGTAAGTATTTGTAATTTTTTAAATAATGGTCTGCAGTGTGCATTATAAGGAGCTCGAGCGATAATACGAATTGCGTGCTTCTGTAGTTTAAATAATGAATTAGTATTTTTAATTGAAGCAGCACCCCAAAATGAAATTCCATATCTTAATCGAGAGTCAAAAAATGCATAATATACTTTAAGGGAGCATTCAATAGAGACTTCTTTGGCTATAGTTTTTATTGCATAGCATGCAGATGTTAATTTTTTAGTAAGTATATAAATATGACCAGTCCAATTTAATTTATTGTCTAAGGTTAAACCTAAAAATTTAGTAGATTTAGTTACATTTAAATTTAGTTCATGAGTAATGTCATATAATGCATCCTTGTTTTTAAAAACCATGTAAGACGTTTTTGTAGAATTTATGGCAATTTTGTTTATCATGCACCATTCATGATATGAAGTAATGTCACAAATTATTTCATTTTTTAGACTTTGCTTTGTAGAAGTCTTCCAATTTAAACTTATGTCGTCAGCAAACAATGTGCAATTTGCAAATGTAATGGCAGATGGAAAATCATTGATATATAGTAGAAAAAGGATAGGGCCTAAAACTGAACCTTGTGGGACTCCTACTGTCAGCTCTAAATTAGTAGATAGTTTTATTTTCTGATGAGATATTATTTTAACAGCTTGGGTTCTACCATTCAAATATGAGGAAAACCAATTGTTTGCAATTCCACGAATTCCATACATTTCCATTTTATATGATAAGATTTTATGTATAACACAATCAAAGGCTTTGGTGAGATCAACAAAAGATGCAAATAATAATGTATCTTTTTGATTTAATGATTGGTATATATTTTCAAGAAAGTTATACATTGCATCGGTAGTATTTTTTTGCACAGAAACCAAACTGATTAGAGCTTATAATTTGATGTTTTTTACAAAAATTTAAGAGACGTATCTTGACTAATGTTTGTATGAGTTTAGAGAGTGTCGATAATAATGATATTGGTCGAAAGTTGTTTAATTCATATGTACCTTCTTTATGTATTGGTATTACAATGGCATGTTTAAGACTTGTTGGAAATACACCCGATTCAAAGGATTCGTTAATTATTTCAGCTAATTGTTTTAAAACATTAAGTGGAAGAATTAGTAATGCTTTAACAGGAATGTTATCATAACCAGTTGAATACTTATTTTTTAAAGATTTAATTACCGAGCTAATTTCTGAATGATCAGTTGGATAAAACATAAAACTATTTTGGTTACTCTTGATGTTTTCATTTTTATAAAATATTGAATTTATAGAATTGTTTTTTATAAGGTTCGTAGTTGCAGTTATGAAATGGAAATTTAATTCATCAGCAATGTTTTTGGTCGAGCAGTTTTCCATATGTATTTCGTTATTATGAGTGATTTTACTATTAATTTTTTCATTAATTATTTTCCAAGTTTCTCTATATGTGTTTTTTGAATTTATTATACGATTGGATAAAGATAATGATTTAGCTAATTTTATAGTGGATTTAAATTTTTTTTGTATTTGCTATAATATTGTCTAATAAATTTACAGTATGGGAAATGTTTTACAATAATATGTAGAATTCTTTTGTTTCGAGCTGATGTTCTTATTCCATTAGATAGCCAATTTTTTTGTATTTTCTTGCGTTTTATGTGTGGAAATGCTTTTTCATAAGCGTGTGTTATATTACTTATAAATGAGTCAAATTTACAGTTTAGGTCAAGTTTAGAATTAATATTAATTATATTGCATAGATTGACAAATTTATTTTGATTCTCTGTACTATATGAGCGCATGTACTGATAACCATGTATTCTATTTGTATTGAAACCTAATTTACAATAAATCATTTCATGATCAGATAGGTCAGTACTTATTAAAGTAGTGTTTAAAATTAATGATGAGCTAATATTAGTTAGTATATAATCAATCCGTGTACTTGTTGTAGGTGTGATTCTAGTGTCTTGTTTTATTTGCATTTTAAGTTAAACATTTGAAGAAGTTGTTCTAAACGAGTAACATCTTTCTGTAGAGAATTATTAAAGTTTATGTTGAAGTCGCCTGTTATAATGGTATTTTTTATGGTAATGTTTCGGAGTAATTGCTCAAATGAATTAAAGAATATGTCTGCATTTCCTAATGGAGATCGATAAATGCATATGATGTGAAGTTTAAATTTACTAATGTAAATATGTGAAAATTCAAAATGAATTTCTATAGCTAAATGATTATATTTGAGAATTATTTGAAAATTTAGAGTGTTATTACAGTATATTGCAGTACCACCATGTTGGTGCTGTTCTCTATAGAATATACTGGCTAGTCTATAGTTTTGTAAAAGGATATACTCATTAGGTTTTAGCCAATGTTCAGTTATACAAATAATAGTTGGAAGTTGTAATTCATCCAAAACCAAAAATAAGCTGTCAGCCTTGTTTCGCAAACACTGGATATTACATAATACTAGAGACATTTGTGATATTTCAACAGGAGAATTACTTGATCTAATTTTATACTTTACTTTATGATAAACCTTATTAATACTGTTTATAATATTTTTTTTTTTTATAAAGGTATTTTATAATTGTCTTATTAGGAACGAAAGGAATTATTGTGATCATTATTAGAATAAGGAATATTAGAAATAACTGAATGACTCAAGTTTCAGTTAGAAATTTTTGGAGTAGATGAAACAGGAATTGTTATTGATGCAGATGAGACAGGTGGTATTGTGGTTGTTTTAGAATTTAAGAATGGGAGGACTAGTGGAGTTGGAAACTTATGTTTGGTTTTCGTAAGAAGAATTGAGTTGATCAAGGCATTAATCTTTTTTAGGAGTAGTAATTTACCAGAATGATTGATGTGTAAGCCATGTCGGGTAAAGTTAATGTTAGTATTTCTAAAGGATCTATAAAGGTTGCATAAGATTTGAAAATAGAGTATAGTAGTAGATTGTTCTGGAAAATAATGTTGTTGTAATCAAAGGCATTATGCCAAAAAGGAGGAAGGATAATTATAACATTTGTATGGGCCAGACAGTTTCTCAGTGTAGTAAGAAATTGTGTGCTAATAGTATTACTCATTAAGGCATCATTTCACCCTGCAAAAATAATCACAAAGTCTTTATTTGAAAAACCTTTAGATAATAGGTCAATATCAGTAACAACTTGTTCAAACAATGCATTAGGTTTAATGAAGGCAGTAGTGTTAAAGTATATGTTATTAAGTAGATTATGTAGTAAATGACCACAATTACGCCCTTGGCTATCACTTAAGAATAAAATTTTTGATGCTAAATATGTCGAGGAAGATACTGATGGAGAGATTTCTGATGTAGGTGTAGAGTTTATGATAGTAGAACTTTTGGTATAAATTGGTGAGTATCCAAATAAGATAGAAAACCATTAATCAGAAAAAGTTTTATTAGTTTTATTATTCAAATTATGGGAAAGAGAATTGTTTACTGTAGCAACTTGAGTATCTGTTATAGTGCAAGTATTGATATTAGTATCAACATTGATATCTGTGAGAAGTTTTGGGGAAAAAGAATCGAAAACTAAGTCAGTTTGAGTAGCAGTTGAATGAGAAGTAACTGAAATCATTTGTGAATTTGAATTTAGATTATCTACTAAAGTTTGAAGTGTAGCAATTTTAATTTTGGTATCATGTAGTTCTTGGTTCAGGTAAGCTTCTTTTTTTAATGTATCCTGGATGAAAGAGTTGTGATCTTGTCGTAATTTCGCTAAGCAATTTTCAAGCTGATTGTTGTCCTTTGTAAGTTGTTGAAGATTAGAATGATCATGATTCATAGTATTAGAAGTTAAGGTGTTGGTTGATGATGAGATACAGTTTTCACATAATACAAGGTTATTATTTAATAATTTTAGTCACGGTTTACATTACGTGACCTCAGCTAGAGACTTCTACCTTGCGGTGAATATTTTCAAATACGTCTAAAATAACAAATTTTGAGGTTATGTAACCCGATTACGTGTTATTTTAATTTTGCTCTAATTATGTTTAGGGTATTAATTGTGATATAATAAAAGAAAGAAACACATTTGGATGATTATTTCTAATAATCTGCTTTGAATACAACTCACACAAGGTTGGAATATTTGCCAAAAAAATTTTTGCTTAACTTTTTCTAAGAATGTGTTAGGAGTATAACTTAGTTATTTTGATTGTTTTACTTTTATCACAAATACACACCACTAAACTATTAAATACTTACGTATTCGGTTACTATTATTGCTCATTACCATTTTTATTATAAGAATCAAATTCTATTTTTATTTTCTGAAGGATTAAAGCATATTTTATAACTATTGTCCCATTCTGAGATGTTAGTGCATAAGAATACAAAGGATGTGCAATGATTAGGCAAAACATTGTTGAATATTACTTCACTAACATTATTTGTTGCTGAGGGTATCATTAAGGTTATTGATATAGTAGTTGTACTAACATTATTCGATGCTGACTGTCAACGAAACAATGTAAACACACTTAAGGAGCGGCGGGGTTAGGTTTCTGTAATAATTAGAAGAGATTATGTTATTGTTTTAATAGTTGCATTAATATTATTCCGAGCTTCAGGTAGAGCAGAATTTATTTATGAAGAGCCTGAACGTCATTTGACATATGCACAAACCTTGAAAGTCAGTGGCGTAGCGGATTTAATAATTTGTATCACACTTCATAGAGTCAATATTCTAAAATCAAGTTTTATTTTGTTGGTGGTTTAAATTTACATGGCGAATATGTGAATAAGTAAGGCATAAAACACAAAGAAACAGAAAGAAAACTATGAAAGCGTAAAAAATAAATATAGAATATCAAAGTCACAAACATCAATTGACATTTAGTAGCAAATTATTTATGTCACTGATATGCTGAACAAACACGCCTATTTATAAACAATGGACTACTCTGACACCGTATTAGGCGTGTGCGCATGATGACGTACAGGCTCTTCTTAAATAAATTCTACTATACGAGATAATCGAACGAGTGCATGATTGGAAATAGTGTTGAGGTATAAATAATACTGAGGCGAAAATTGAAGTTTCAGCTTAGATTAGTAGTCGAAATGTTTTACTACTAAGACGAAACAATCGAACGGATGTAAGACCGGAAATAGTGTTGAGGTATGAACAGTGCCGAGACAAAAATAGTGCTGATGTTTCAACTTAGGTTAGTAGCCGAAACGTTTTATTATTAAGACAAAATAATCGAACGGGTGCATGAGCAAACATATAGCGTTGAGGCATAAATAGTGCTGAGGCGAAAACAGTGCTATGGTTTCAACTTAGGTTAGTAGCCGAAATGTTTTACTACTAAGACAAAATAATCGAATGGGTGCATGATCGGAAAAAGTGTTGAGACCTAAATACTGCTGAGGCGAAAATAGTGTTGAGGTTTCAACTTAGGTTAGTAGTGGAAATATTTTACTACTAAGACAAATAATCAAACGAGTGCATGAGCGGACATAGTGTTCAGACCTAGATACTGCTGAGGCGAAAATAGAGTTGAGGTGTCAACTTAGGTTAGTAGTCGAAATATTTTACTACTAAGACAAATAATCGAACGGGTGCATGGGCGATAGTCTTTAGGCATAAATAGTGCTGAAGCGAAAATAGTGTTGTGGTTTCAACTTAGGTTGTAGTTGAAATGTTTTACTACTAAGACAAAATAATCGAACGGGTGCATTAGCGGAAATAGTGTTAAGGTATAAATAGTGCTGAGGGGAAAACAGTGTTGAGGTTTCAATTTAAGTTAGTAGTCAAAATGTTTTACTACTAAGACAAAATAATCGAACGGGTGCATTAGTGGAAATAGTGTTAAGGTATAAATAGTGCTGAGGCAAAAACAGTGTTGAGGTTTCAACTTAGATTAGTAGTCGAAATGTTTTACTACTAAGACAAAATAATCGAACGGGTGCATGAGCGGAAATAGTGTTAAGGTATAAATAGTGCTGAGGCGAAAACAGTGTTGAGGTTTCAACTTAGGTTAGTAGTCGAAATGTTTTACTATTAAGACAAAATAATCGGACGGGTGCATGCGCAGAAATAGTGTTGAGGTATAAATAGTGATGAGGCAAAAACAGTGTTGAGGTTTCAACTTAGGTTAGTAGTTGAAATGTTTTACTACTAAGACAAAATAATCGGACGGGTGCATGCGCTAAAATAGTGTTGAGGCATAAACAGTGCTGAAGCGAAAATAGTGTAGAGGTTACAACTTAGGTTAGTAGTTGAAATGTTTTACTACTAAGACAAAATAATCGGACGGGTGCATGAGTGGAAATAGTGTTAAGGTATAAATAGTGCTGAGGCGAAAAAAGTGTTGAGGTTAAATTAGGTTAGTAGTCGAAATGTTTTACTACTAAGATAAAATAAGTGAGGTGCATGAGTGGAAATAGTGTTAAGGATAAATAGTGCTGAGGCGAAAAAAGTGTTGAGGTTACAACTTAGGTTAGTAGTTGAAATGTTTTACTACTAAGACAAAATAATCGGACGGGTAATAAGAGCGAAATATGTTGAGGTATATAGTGAAGGTGCAAAATAGTGTTGGGTTTCAACTTAGGTTAGTATCGAAAGTTTATTAAGCAAAATATCGACGGTGCATGAGTTAAATAGTTTAAGGTATAAATAGTGCTTGGGAAAATAGTGTTGAGTTTCAATTAGGTTAGTAGTTAAAATTATACTACTAAGACAAAATAACGGCAGGTCACATGTTAAATAGTGTTAGGTAAACAGTGCTAAAGCGAAAATAGTGTTGAGGTTTCAACTTAGGTTATAACTAAAATGTTTTACTATAAGACAAAATAGTCGAATGGGTGCAGCAAAATAGTGTTAGGTTAAACAGGTAAAGCGAAAATGTTGGTTTCAACTTAGGTAATTAAAATGTTTTCTACTAAGACAAAATAATGAAGGTGATTAGCGGAAAAGTGTTAGGTTAAAAGTTGAGGGAAAAATGTTGTTTCAATTTAAGTAATAAAATGTTTACTATAGACAAAATAATCGAACGGGTGCATTAGTGGAAATAGTGTTAAGGTATAAATAGTGCTGAGGCAAAAACAGTGTTGAGGTTTCAACTTAGATTAGTAGTCGAAATGTTTTACTACTAAGACAAAATAATCGAATGGGTGCATGCACAGAAATAGTGTTAAGGTATAAATAGTGCTGAGGCGAAAAAGTGTTGAGGTTTCAACTTAGGTTAGTAGTTAAAATGTTTTACTATTAAGACAAAATAATCGGACGGGTGCATTAGCGGAAATAGTGTTGAGGTATAAATAGTGATGAGGCAAAAACAGTGTTGAGGTTTCAACTTAGGTTAGTAGTTGAAATGTTTTACTACTAAGACAAAATAATCGGACGGGTGCATGCGCTAAAATAGTGTTGAGGCATAAACAGTGCTGAAGCGAAAATAGTGTAGAGGTTACAACTTAGGTTAGTAGTTGAAATGTTTTACTACTAAGACAAAATAATCGGACGGGTGCATGAGTGGAAATAGTGTTAAGGTATAAATAGTGCTGAGGCGAAAAAAGTGTTGAGGTTTCAACTTAGGTTAGTAGTCGAAATGTTTTACTACTAAGATAAAATAATCGAACGGGTGCATGAGTGGAAATAGTGTTAAGGTATAAATAGTGCTGAGGCGAAAAAAGTGTTGAGGTTACAACTTAGGTTAGTAGTTGAAATGTTTTACTACTAAGACAAAATAATCGGACGGGTATAAGAGCGGAAATATTGTTGAGGTATATACAGTGCCGGAGCGAAAATAGTGTTGAGGTTTCAACTTAGGTTAGTAGTCGAAATGTTTTACTACTAAGACAAAATAATCGAACGGGTGCATGAGTGTAAATAGTGTTAAGGTATAAATAGTGCTGAGGCGAAAAAAGTGTTGAGATTTCAACTTAGGTTAGTAGTTAAAATGTTATACTACTAAGACAAAATAATCGGACAGGTGCATGCGCAGAAATAGTGTTGAGGCATAAACAGTGCTAAAGCGAAAATAGTGTTGAGGTTTCAACTTAGGTTAGTAACTAAAATGTTTTACTACTAAGACAAAATAATCAGACGGGTACATGTGCGGAAATAGTGTTCAGGTATAAACAGTGCTAAAGCCAAAATAGTGTTGAGGTTTCAACTTAGGCTAGTAGTTGAAATGTTTTTTTACTAAGACAAAATAATCGAACGGGTGCATACGCAGAAATAGTGTTGAGGTCTAAACAGTGCTGGAGCGAAAATAGTGTAGAGGTTTCAACTTAGGTTAGTAGTTAAAATGTTTTACTACTGAGACAAAATAATCGGACGGGTGCACATGCAGAAATAGTGTTCAGGTATAAACAGTGCTAAAGCGAAAATAGTGTTGAGGTTTCAAGTTAGGTTAGTAGTTGAAATGTTTTACTACTAAGACAAAATAGTCGAATGGGTGCATGCACAGAAATAGTGTTCAGGTATAAACAGTGCTAAAGCGAAAATAGTGTTGGGGTTTCAACTTAGGTTAGTAGTTAAAATGTTTTACTACTAAGACAAAATAATCAGACGGGTGCATGCGCAGAAATAGTGTTCAGGTATAAACAGTGTTAAAGCGAAAATAGTGTTGAGGTTTCAACTTAGGTTAGTGGTCGAAATGTATTACTACTAAGACAAAATAATTGGACGGGTATAGGAGCGAAAATAGTGTTGAGGTTGCAACTTAGGTTAGTAGTTGAAATATCTGATTACTAAGACAAAATAATCGAACAGGTGTAGGGCGGAAATAGTGTTCAGATATATAGAGTGCTGGAGCAAAAATAGTGTTGATGTTTCAACTTAGATTAGTAGTCGATATGTTTTACTACTAAGACAATATAACCGAATGTGTGCATGAACGAGTATAGTGTGTAACAATTTTATTTTTGATAATAAATTCCTCCATAAAATTGCGAGAATAATATAACAATTTTATTAACAACAATAGTAAATTGCATTCAACTTCAATAGTAATACGTTAAGCCCGCATCGTCCTTTAGTAATCTACTTGTGGTTAAATATCTGTGTCATCTACAGCTATTTACAAACACATCTCTGTTTGACTGTCTCCCTCCGGACGCCTCGGCCGTCCGAGCGAGTTTTGTAGATAGTCGGCCATATGTAGTAGAAGCATCAACATGTACCCTAGATTGCAGGCCGGCAATTTGCGAATCCACTTCAATGAGTGAACACATCTTCGAATAACGGTCGGTAACGTATATATTTTGTTAACTTGTTTAATTTGAGATAATTTATTTAGCGCGACAACTTACAATGCAACAACTTAGAATGCGACTCTTAGAACACGAAATTTAGAAGGCAATTTTTAGAAGACGACACTTAGAATGCAAACTTTTAAGACACACAAGGACGAGTAGGATGCAACTTTTAAGACACACAAGGACAATGTAAAGATGCTACCTTAGGAAGGCGGCGTAATTCAACTTCGAGATTACAACGGCTGCAGAATGTATTGCAACAGGATTTGATTTGACACGTGGGACGAATTCATGGTAGAAGTTGTTTTGGATGAATTTGGTTCACACTACAAACGCTGTTATCGTTGCTTGAAATAACGAGGATCCCATCTTTCCTTGCTACAATGCGACAAATGCAGTTTTGGTTCGTATATAGCTATAAGTTCTTTTTATGTGTTTCAAAACCAGGAACATGTTATTTTGTTTTGATGCGTAATGCATGAATATTGTAAAAGTTTCAACTAATTGCTGTGCTGGATTTTCCAGTATTAAAACTAAAGTTTACTGATTTGATGTTTTAAGAAAACAACACGCGTGGCTCATTATGAATCGTCGGTAACGTCAACAGGTGTTACTGACGTCATATATTTTTCTGCTGTGTACTGCTGACAGATGTATTTTTAAAGGCAAATGCCTCGAACAGCTTTAGTACAAGAGATATAAACACGTCTATTTTTGTGATCAGCTTTATATAAATTAAAACTTGCATATGTAATTTAGAAAACTTAAATGCTAACATTTTTAGAACTTATTAATTTGTCATCTGCCTGAACAGATCTGCACAGGTCGGAACCCTATTTGTATAACAAGTTCATGTCATACTGTAAAGTATTTGATTAAAAATAATTAAGATAAACATGAAGTTGAAAGTTATAGATTGATACAGTTATTGATTAAATTTTTGTTACAAGTCATATTATTTTAAAAGAGATTCTTTTTAGTAAACAATTGGTTCAAGATTAAAGTTTTTTATTTTGATCAAGTATGATCAAATCTAATAACATAAAGCTAACATCCTTATGAGTAGGACTTTGATGCCAACTGTGACAATCAGTTTTGTGGGGTTTTATTGTCACTGATTTTTGTATATTTGTATCTGTGTTTGTTGTATAAAACTAGACTTAAGCAATGTGTACAAAAGGTAGTTTGGTTGCCTACCATATTCTTGTTTAAATTTACGTGTATATATCAATACAAAACTACTTACATATCATTTATTTTCAAGCATTTAATATTGTTGTTAATACAAGATCTAATAGTAAAAATTTGTAGTTTCTAAATTAATAATTATTTGGTTTTATTCAAAACTAAAAGTAATATATTCGTTTGTAAATAGATGCCGTGTTATATTGATAATAATTGTTAAATCCGCAATGCATCTTTAGATATAACCAGCAGTGCCGTGTTGTATTTTACTTGCAATTTATTCGTTTTGTGTTAGTTGTGGATGGCCAATTCATTCGTTTTGTGATTGATAAATTATTCATTTAAGGGTACAAACTGTTCGAGATCAAGAAGTACATTTTCATACTAAGATTTACTCGCCATATCAAAGTACGAATATTATGATGCTCCGCCTATGTATACATTTTGTAGGGAAAGCTTGATTTCTAATTGTCAAATTCTGATAACGAGGTCCGTCTTTCTTTTTGAATTGATCCACCATGCACAAGAGACCTAGTGTGTTGCAGGCTCGTCTATAATTATTCTAGTATTATTCAATTTATGAATAATCATCCAACGGTAGTTTGTTGGGATTTAAATAGAAGATGCCATAACGTATCGAGATAAATTGTTATTTTGGTAATCAGCTTTTGTTGCTGGAATTTACGCAACCACATGTCTGTGTGCATAAGAACAGAGTGTACCCTTATATTTTCATTTTAATGTTAACTTTAGTTTCATCATTGTTGTATTACTGTTTGTGATGTTTGGTTGGAATTCGGATGTTGAGAGTATAAAGGTTGAAGCCATATGTTGGTACATCGTACTTAAGAGTATTGAACGTATTGTTGTTTGCGTTGGGAGTATTATCGCAGACGAAGAGAATAGTAGGTGTTAGATTCGAAGTGTATGAAGTGCTACAGATCCTTTATCCTACAGCGTATTTAAAGGACAACTTAATCATGTTGCTTCAAAGACCGAAGTTGGAAAGAAATATTGTTTATTCTTCCAGAGTTGAGTATTTGTGTTGAGATTGTAAGATTCCTTTAACTGGTATTTATTTATGTATATTTAAACACTGCTTTGTATTGTTAAAAGCACTATAATGAATATTTACTCACATTTCTTATTTTAGTTGATGTTAACCATCTGCATGCATTTGGCCACTTGTTTGTTAATTATTTTACGTTTAGTTTACTTGTACTTGGAGCAGATATTTAGAACGTGTTTCCAATAGATGTTTTGGTATACCTCAGTCTTATCAATCCGCAATAGTGTAATATAGTGAAAGGCCGATGAACCTGTTCTGACTAAGAGTCGACAGCGCTCTCAACTTTGGACGGATAACCGTAAGTATGTATAGCTAGTCTGGGATTGAGGTAAGTGCATTGAGTTGCCCTTGAAATATCTGTTCCTGTGTTATTTCCCTGCCATGCTGTGAAGCAGCCCCTTTAAGTAAATTTAGTATAACACCATTCCCCGTTATAAAGAAAGTTTATTATAGGTAATTTGCTCTGTAAATTATAACATAATCCCCGTAGTAAATTTGAAAGCGTAACCCCGTTATACAACTTTATATTGGAAATACCTTTTTACTACTTCTTTATGTATTTTTGCTGGACACAAATGGTGTTCCACTTTTTTATTTATTTAACTATTACAATTTCTTACAGGAGCTGCGTCTTATTTTGTTAAGACAGGTTTTTGTCAGCGAAGGCGATCCTTTTTCTTTGGGTCTCCACGTCCGCCCTTAGAAATATGCTATGCAATTATCATAATTACGTCAGGACTTGGTGGCGCCTATTTGGTTTAGATTAAGTTTGATCTGCAAACAGATTTCGACTTACCCCCCCCCCCATTTCTCATAGCTCTACCCAAGGAATAGACCCCTAGTTGTGTCGGAAGACTTTGTTCACTGCCACCCAATGTGGGGCGTGCAGAAGAGAAAAAGAAAAGCCGTTTCACTGGCGCCCATGCGTGAGGCTAGCTATAGATATAAAAAAAATCCGTTTCAAGTGTTGAGGCATAAATAGTGTCAAGGTGAAAATAGTGTTGGGGTGTCTACTTAGTTTAGTAGTCTTAACGTTTTACTACTAAGTTAAAATGATGAATTTGGTACATGTGTGAAAATACTGTTGTGAATTCATTATAGGTTACTAGGCGGGACATTTTACTACAAGGCAAAATAATCCACGATGGGTTCAACACTAACTGCATGGTACCGCAGAATAACCCAGCAATATATCTACGATTATGCTGTATAAAGCCTTTTCGTTGCAGCATATCTTTGCAATACATCTACAATTATGCTGTATAAAGCCTTCTTGTTGCAGGTCCCCGACGATAACGGCTTTGTCGTATCGAAAAACCCCATATATATCAATGTCAATGAGAACTTGCACAAGCACCGATGAAGGTAACGTTCGGCAATTGATTTGTTTTGTAAAAAAGTTCGGAATAGTTAATGCAGTAAGTTAGTATTAAATGAAAACATTTAAACAAGCAATTGCAAAAGATACATCATTATAACAGAACAATTGCAACACAATTAGGAAGCAGTGCCAATTCATACGTTTGACATTTAATTACTGTGAAGTTTGTTATATTCGTATGGTTGTTGACATTACAATAGTAACACTATTGTTCGATAAAGAGTACGTATTTATTTTAAAGAAGAAACCATACATGTATAAAATCTGCAAAAACTCTGTTTTTAATTAACATTTCATTTTATGGTCTGCTGTATTAGTTTTCAACTTTAGGCGTAGTCTGTGGTTCCATTCAATAACCCGCAAAACTTCTATCGTATTATCAATAGCGAAATAAGATCAACAATGTCAGAACGAAAGATTGAACTGAATGCAGCCATTATTTTTTCACAAATTATGCTACGCCAATGATCTGTTTGAAAACTTACAATCTGTGTTTAAGGTTATAGATATTCTATGTGTGTTTATGAATCAATTTTTTAGAGCCTTCGTTGTTGTGACGCGCATTGATATTTAAATTACAATTTCATACTGCAAGAAATATGTTATTGTTCTGTCTCAAATAGTGTCAACAGCTCTTCCAACCGTCAAAATTTATACAAGGCGAGGTTATTCTTCTAATTGTATCAAGAGCACTTTGTATATTCATTCGCGATCTATGGTCGCGTGACATTTCAGTAGTAAGTAGTTCCAGGTTTTGGAATTTAATTAAACTAAATTTACCGAAAAACCCGCAAATTTTTCATTAGTATTTGAAAATGTGCGTGTTTTGTATGGTTTCTAATAATTTTTAATTATTTTTGACAGGTCACGTAATGTAAACCGGCACCATAATTTTTTATACTTAACTCTATGTAAGCAGCTTTTGTGGTATATACCATGGCACTGAATGCAGATGTAATTGTTAGAAATCTTCTTAGGACAGCATATAAAACCGGAAGATTTAATGCAATTATCCATACATAGAAAGTTGTAAGCCATAATAAAAAATTTAATTTAGTTGATTACTAGTTAATAGATAATTTTCCACATGTATAAATAATCTGACATATGTCAAATAGGCACTAATTTTTCAAAAAGCACTTTTTACTTTTGATACAAGTAAAATTATGTCCCTCAGTACACTGGATTCACTTGTACTTTGTTCTTTTGTAGTAATAATTTTTTTATTTTATTTTTATCTCTGTGAAACGATATTTTGCATTAAGTTGAAGCAATTATTACTTGACATGTCACCGACTTTCTAGTCTCGTGCAGACTAAAGAATCTAACAGGAGTTTTATACCTAATTTTAATCTATTATCCATTAATATTCAATCGTTAAAAAATAAAACTAATGAAGTGGAGGCTTTTCTTATTTCTAGTATAGATAAATGGAATTTACTTTGTTTTAATGAAATTAATTTAAGAGATGATGAGTTACAATACTTAAAACTTAATATTTATGTTCCAATTTCTGGGTATTGCAGATCTTCCTTGTCCTGGGGAGGTGTAGCAGTTTTTGCAGAGTGTAATAGTAATCTCAATTCAATATGTTTGGATAATATAAATAAATGCTAAATTGATTTATATGCTGAACTAGCCGCTATTTCCTTCCCTGTTCTGGACCTTATTATTATAAATACTTATAGATCTCCTAATAAAGGTTGTATTAAAACTTTTTCTGAAATACTATATAAAGTGCTTAATTTAATTAAATTTTCTAAGTTGAAGAACATTACAATCTGTGGCGATTTCAATGTTCACTTCAGCACGGGGGATAAAAATGCTATCTATCTAATAGATTTTTTTGCACCTTTTGGGCTTTATTATTTGAACAGAGAACCAATCAGGCTAAGTAATTGTCTTGATAATATTTTTACTAACCTAGTAGCCGATTCATGGGTCTTTTTGATCATTATGATATTTCCTTGCAATGTAAGTTGGACCTGAATTTTAAAGCACCTATATTAAATTATCGGAATACCAACCCTTTATGAACTATGGAAAATTTAAGTTTTATTACTACATTTACTAACAAAATTGGTCATTTATTGATGATAGTAACTTATCTGCTCATGAGAAATTTGAAATTTTTATATCTATTTTTCAGAACACTGTGGCTCTATGTTTTCCTACCAAACCTAGACGAATAACACCTAATTCACGTCTTGGAATAAAATGGTTTACAAAGGATTTGGAAGCAATGTGGGAAAAGTATCTTTCTCTATGTGAAGTCTGTACTGTATAAACCCAAATGAAAATCTTTTAATTTGTTTGAAAATTAAATTGAAATATCAGTATAGAGCAGCCTTAAGAACAGCTAAACACAAAGCTTTTGATACATTTATAAGTAATTCGGGTAACAATAACAGGGTAAAATGGAAGTTCATTAATGACAATAGAAAATCATATAAAAATGGTTTTGTAATTGACCCGACTGCAACTGATCTCAATAATTATTTTATTAACTCTGTTGAAAACATTATTAGTAATATAGCTTCACTGCCATTTGAGAGTAGATGTGTATACTCATAATAACCCAATTAAATCAAGCGATGCTCAACTTAAATTCTCTGACATTTCCTACATTCAAGTAAGGGATGCTATTAATTCTCTAAACAAATCTCATGCTAGGGATACTTACAAACTAAATGCATCTCAAATTATGGTAGTACGCAATCTTATTGTCGTACCACTTACTAAACTCTTTAACTACTGCATCAAGAAATGTTTGCTCCCTAATGGGCTGAAGCATGCCATAGTTATTGCTATTCACAAAAAAGGAAATCTTTCCGATACTCAAAACTATTGGCCTATTTCTTTACTACCCATTTTTTCAAAAATTTTTGAATTTTTTAAATACTCAAATGGCTGATTATTTGGAAATTAATAAGTTATTAAGTACCAAACAATTTGGATTCAGGAAAAAATTGTCAACTACTGATGCTATTATCACCCTGGTCGACAAGATCTCTGAATCGTTTGATAACTGTGAATATCTCATGACGAACTTCTGCGATCTAAGCAAAGCATTCGATTGTGTTGATCACCCACTGCTATTAAAAAAACTGCTTTTATTAAATTTTGATAATAGCAGTATCTCACTGATAAAATCTTATTTAACTGACAGAAGCCAGTCGGTCTGGCACAACAATGAACTTTCTAATAGGACTCGTGTTAATCTCGGTATACCGCAAGGGTCTATCCTTGGGCCGCTTCTGCTCCTTTGCTTCATTAATGACCTACCACTATCAATTCTTAACTCTGAGATCATCTTCTATGCAGATGACACCACTTGTTTTCTCATCGTGTAAATTTGACACTAGTGTTGAATGCAAGTATCGCCTCTATGAATCGTGCAAAAATATGGTTTTACCACAATAAGTTTCCTTAAATGAAAAAAAAAACTACCAAAATATGATTTTTGCAAAAAGAGAATGCTCCAAGTGAGGAGGAAGCAGTAAAATTCTTATGCGCAACCCTAGATGCATCTTTGAATTGGGCCAAACATTGTGACTATCTTAGTAAAAAGCTTTGTAAATCAATATTTTTTTATCAAGCCTATTAAATCTGTTATATCGATAGAAATACTTAAGTCAATCTATTTTGCTATGTTTAACTGTCATGTTACATATGGTGTGGAAGCATGGGGTCATTCATCTGTTGCCATCCGTATCTTTAGTTTACAGTGTTGTGTGGTACGTGCAATGGTTAACCTGGGTTACCGCAATGATTGTCGCAACTACTTTGAAAAATTCAATGTCTTTACTCTGCCTTCAATATATATACTTCAATGTCTTTTATATATTAAGAAACATCTAAATGATTACTCTTCTCATTATACATTCCATAATTTTGATACTCGAGGAAAGCTAAATCTGGTATTGCCTTATCACAGACTCTCCAAATAGAAGAGTGGAACTAATTATTATGGTATTAAGTTTTACAATGCCCTAAATTTCAGGATCCAGCAATTGTCTCTCGTTCAGTTTAAAAATGTAATAAAAAAATTTTTAATTGAGAAAAGCTTCTATTCCATTCATGAATTTTTAAACAATGCCAACCAATTGCAGTTACAAGAGTGTTGATCGATATTTATTTACTTATTTGTTCCTGCTAGTTAGTTGCTACAAATTCCCTGTCAGATTTCTAAATATATGTTGTTCCTTAGTTAACTAATACTTTGTATTTTTATTTTGTGTTGTGATGTATCCTTTGTCTGATCCTGATGATGTGTTTTTATAATGTTGACCTGGCTTGATGTACCTACTGATGTACGAAATAGGCGACAATATAAATAAATAAATATAAAATAAGTTGGATAAACATATAAAAACTACAAATTGCAATTAATGTGGTATTAAAGGGCAATGGGACAAAAATTCAAAAAATGGTTTGATGGTATTAAAAAAGGGTGTGTCATAAATGAAAAAGGTGGACTTTCCTATGGAGGCAAAGGTTCCGCATATATAGTGGATATATTGGCGTTTTATTCAAAAACTCAGAATGAAGATGAAGTCATCTGGATTCTGGACTCAGGTGCTAGTATGCATATGACTTTTCACAAGGATCGTACGCCTATAGAAAGCATTTAAGCAGTTAGGGATATAAGTGATAAAATGTTACTTGTAACAGGTTCAGGCGAAAGTAAAAGGAGAACTGCATCAAATTGTCAGTTAACAATTGTGCTATATGTTCCACACTTAAGGAGATATTTATTTTCCACAATTGCTGTGAATAACAGATTTTCTTTTCATAGTTATCAACATAAGTGTGAAATATAACAGTCAGATGAGGTTTTATCTACCATAGGTGTGAAATATAGAAATTTATTTCACATGTTATTTCGCAAACACAAAACGATGGGATATACTGCTCAAGAAAAAGAATCTTTACAACTGTGTCATGAAAGGTTAGGGAATATAAATACAAAGTATATTAAGGATACTTTATAACAATTTATTCCCAGTATACCAAATGATGAAATTTTCTGTGAAGCTTGTAAATATGACAAAGAAGTAAACCACGTCCGATTAATATTCGTTTAAAAAATTTCAAATCTGGCAAAATGGTACATAGTGATGTTGGGGAACCGATTAATATTATATCACCAAGTGGGAGCTGAAAAATACAGATAATTCACTTAAAGTTGTTGGTTTGGACAGTGGCACTCGATTTTCAACGTTTTTCAAAGACAAGGGCATAATTCATGAAATGTTGTCTCCATATCTTAATGACTAAATTGATCGTTCAGAACGGGAAATGAGAACAATTGTGGAATCGGCTAGAACTATATTGTATAACAGGAATATTACAAAAGAACATTGGCCTGAGGTCGTTGAGGTGGCGGCATATCTTTTGAATACAACAGTTTCAAAACAGTCTATTGGTATGACACCTTTTGAAGGATTGTTTGGTTATAAACCAGATATAGTACATTATATGTTTTATTCCAACAGCTTCCGAAGCAAAATGTATACCCTTGCAGAAAAGGGCATTGAAGTTAGTTTGAAATACATGTGATAATTTTATTAAGTCATTGCCATCGCTTGTGCACCTAATTGAAGAAATGAAAAATGACATTAGCCTTAGGAAACAACAAATATTAAGCCATTCATCAACTGATAAGCCTACTTATGCAAATGCTTTAAAAAACAAACCTGAACAGGTATTACTCATTAAACCCATACAAGAACAAGAAAGTAAACATTCTAAATTAGATATAAAGCTGTCGATCCAATTACAATTCGAGCCTCTGTGTCCACAGTTAAGGAAGTTTCTAAAGGTGGAGTCATGATTGAATTAGATAATAAAGAGCATCAGAAGATTCTGAAGGAAAGCATAACTGATAAATTAGGAGATAAATATAAAATTGAGGCCCCGATCTTAGAAAGCCTAGATTAAAAGTTTCTTATTTAGAAAAGGAAGATTTAATTGACGATGCAACCACACTTAGTAGAATACTACTGCAAAATGATATTGATTCCTCACCTACAACTTTCACCTTAAAAATTGTTACCACGTTAAAATTCAAATTACCCAACAAGTCTATTTTAATCGTAGAAGCCGATCCTGTAACTCATGGGCATATTATAAATCTTGGTAAATTAGCGATTGGATGGTCTAGAGGTTTTTTGTCTAACCACCTACATATTATTCAATGTTATAAATGTCTAGGATATAATCATCACTCCAAAAATTGTAAATCACAAATTTGCTGTTCTGGGAATCATAGTTATAAGTCTTGAGAAGTTCAGATAAAGCTTTGTGTAAAGGCAAGTAAGCGTCTTAATCTCAATCTCAAAACAGATCATGATGCAACAGATCCTTCATGTTCATGCTAGAAACGCTTACTGGATAAACTACATAACAAAATTGACTACAGTGTGAAATGGCAATCACAGCAACCCGTTAAGGATTTTAAAATTTGTCACATCAATATTAGATCTCTCATTTCAAGTTTTGATGACTTTTATGCCTTTACCACAAATAAAGGCTTTAGTATTATTTCTATCTCAGAAAGCTGGCTACCTGTCAACTTCCCATCTGAGTTTGTTAGGATTCCTGGATATTCTGTGTTCAGAAAATATAGATCTTCTAGAGGTGGAGGTGTTTGTTGCTATGTGCAAAATAATATAACTTGCAAAGAAATGTATTTAGAATTGGAAGAAACAGGAAATTTAGAACAGCTATAGTTAAATATCTCAATAAAAAAAAATTCCTATGCAGTTGGAGTCATCTATAAACCTCCACAAAGTCCAGTTTCTTGCCTTCATGTGTTACAGGTCTTATCTAAATTATACATGGAATTTAATTATATCATATTAATGGGAGATTTGAACATCGACTTTTTAAAGAATAACAACAATTCTAACTGTTTAAAATCAATACTTGCATCATTTAATCTTGTACAAGTGAGTCATACGCCAACTAGAATTACTGAACATATGACTACTTTATTAGACCTCATCTGTATAAGTAAAGATCTTCCTTACACAGACATAGGTACATATGACTAAATAAATATCTCAAACCATGGAATGGTATATTGCAATTAATGTATCAGCCATGAAAAGTTGCTAGCTGAATCATTCATTTGATATGCACGCTTTTTCTGAAGATGTCAACATTATCGACTGGTTAGAATGTTTGAAATATGATTCTATTGATGATAAAGTGTCCTTCCTTAACAAAGTAATCACTGATCTTTTTGATATACATGCCCCTGTATGTACTAAAAGAAAAGTCCAAATTAACCCTGGCTGGTTAACAGAAACTGTGTTGGAAATGATAAAGACACAAGATTCAGCTTATAAAAAGTTCAAAACCAAGACTCTAGCAGATTATTATTATTTTAAGGAACTGAAAAACTATGTCACTCAAGCCATAAGGAACGAAAAAGAAGCATACTATAATTATCAAATTTCAATAAATAAAAAAAATCCCAAAAAGTTGTGGAACTTTTTTAAACAAGCTACAAAACATGCTTAATCTTAACAATGACAATCCTAACCTTATTAATGAATTTTTTGTATATAGGATTCAGGCCACAAAGATTAACGTTAATGTCTTACATTATTTTTCTAATAATAAGCCATCTTCAGTAGGTGAAGAATTAGAGTTCCATTGTGTTAGTCCAGAAGATGTTGCGTCAAACCGACCTTAAGTTCAAAAACAAAAAAAAATAAAAATCAGTTAACTAAATGTCACCTTGGCATAACTCACAATTAGTTAGCGGTCTGGCATGTTGGCAGCGATTCGTTGCTTAAGCCTTACCATAATATATAATTTAACACGTTTCCTTTTTTAGAGGGGATAACCAGGTAATATTTCATTTCCTTATAAAGGGGAATCATGTAAACATGTTGGAGTTCTTTAACAACCATCAGGTTGCTAATATCTATGTAGAGCCGGGTAGATAGGAGAAAGATAGAGGAGTATAGGAAGACCTATACCAAGCTATATTAGTCAAATTATTAGAAATTCAGGTTGTGAAGGGTATGTAGAACTTTTTAGATTAGCACAGAATAGAAAAGAAGTTACAGCAGCGTCAAACCGACCTTAAGTAAGGTCGAAAACAAAATAATGATGAGTCTTCAGGGTATTTTGAATTTTGTCACTTCATTATGTAAACATGTTTATATTTTAGAATCTTATTGATTTACTTCAAACTCGAATTGTAATATTGGTAGTTTTGCTATCAGGTCCTTTGTTCTTCATATCTGTGTAGTAAATGTAACGCCCACAATAGAGCTTCTGTACGGACGATCACAGAACAAGCCTGAAAGGAAGGTTATGAAACTTTTAAGATATCCTGTTCACCTCAGGTTGTATGCTTTCTGATTCTTATTTTGTGTTTTGCGTTACTCTATAGAAATTAACTAAAATGGAATTATTACTGATTGCATCTTCGGTGATCCAATTGATTTATTTATGTTCGAGCTTAGGCAAACCACCTCATTTCATATTGCTGATAGTTGTATATTTTTGCTGAAGAATTATTACTAAGTTCTTATGATAGCTTCGATCATACTAATTTGTCAGTGTATTATTATTGAACTGGTTTATTCTGTAAATGCAATCTCATTAATTTAATGCCTTACGTGACTGAATTTATTTGTTATTTCTTAGTGTATTAATTATTGTTAAATATATTATTGTGAATGTTTACCTATTGAATTAATATGGTTAGTAACCTAGTAGTGAATAATGGTTTTGAGAGCTTTTAGCTGTACTTTATAAGTAATAAAGGGTTATTTAATTGTACCCTAGGTGACGTGTTTACGGTTAGTTATTTTCCTCATTATTTGGTATAGTTTTCTGTATTACAAGTACTTTGCCAAACCGCTAAGACAAAGTTCGAGGTTTTTCTTGCTCCAAAAAGCCCCTGGCATCCTTATTTTAAATGTGTTCAGTTCGTGTATCATTTGTGGTGTCTTACATTCCAGTCATTATTACACCTATGAGAGTTAATTTTTGTCTTCTTCTAAATAGAGTCGGAGCTTTATAAATCACAGTACAGTTACAAAGCCTACATTTAGTCATTACCAAAATTTACAGAGACAACATTACTTATATAAGTTAAGATCGTTATAATGTGAAGAAATTATTCTCTATATATGAATTAAACAGTTTTAGTAAATTTCTAATAGCCGTTTGTATTTGTTATGCTACAGAATTAAGATTTTGAAGAAAAGTTTAGAATTTCATGTTTGTCTGAATTGTGAGTTGTGCTCACATAACAAAAACATCCTGCTTTATAATCCATGAATTACTAAAAGACAAACACCCGAGGTTTAACATGCATACCAAATTATAATTTTAATTTTGGTAAAGCTATTTAGCATATATGTAAACATGTATATTTATTATATAACAGACTGAAGGATTGTCAGTTGACAACCTGTTGTTTTATATTACAATGATATTTAGTCAGAAAAATAAAATATCTATATATCTATTAAAACGATGGGTAGAACTCACTTGGAAACAAATATTAGATAAGAAAAAACAGACAAATATTAAATTCTTGTTATTACCTGTTACTCATTAGGTTTTAAAGATTGTAATAAAAATTATTTTTATGTCATTCATCTACAGCTTTTAAAGAGGTGAGTATTCGTTATCAAATGATTGAAGTTGGTTTGCACATCCACATAATACATAGTTTGGTATTATATAGGATTAATTGCTTTAATCAAGTACCTATTATCAGATACTTTAATAATACTTTTTACAAATGAGTGTTATACCCAAGGATACAATTATTCACTTTTCATGGTAACATTGCAACAAAATAGTGATAATACAGATAAGAAAACAAAAATTCTAGCATTTGTCAAGGTTCATCTTCCAATCTTCAGATCAGGTTGCCATATTTTCTTTTTATCATACGTTCGATCAATAAAGAAAAATTTGTCAAGAGTTATTTGCTTAATATCTCTAAATTAGTACAAGAGTACATTTTTTAAAGAAAATCAAATTCCTATGCATAATATTTTGTCAGCAGCTACTGATCGTGTTGTAGCAATGATAGAGTGTCATAAATTTTATAACGCATTTAAACAATCAGTACCAAGTGTATTTGCTATGCATAGTATTATTTATCGTCAGCATTTGCTTGAAAAAAAAATCCGAATGAATGACTGAATACATCGGCTCTATTACATTATTAGCAGACAACAATATTAGAAATAATTCTTTGCATGATAGATTATTTGGTCAACTTTGTAGTGAATATTGTGAAGATTACAATCAGTTTGCTGCTGCAATAAGAAGTTCATTGATTTCAAAAGTATTTGTCTGAATTGTTTTCTCAAACTATTAGACTTAGTACTTGGACTTCCTTGAAAAGCTGTAGGAAAACCTGATTACATCCAAATATGACACCACTTATTTGACAGACCTGTTTAAAATATTTAATGAAATGAATTTACAATTGCAGAGCAATGAGTAAAATTTAATTAAAACAAAAACATCATATCGGCTTTTGTAGGAGAACTTCTCTTCAAAAGAAATCTAGACACATAGCTACTTTTCCATATTATCAGCAGTCTCTGTAAAACAAGAAGATTTTCTTATTTATTGCCAACATTTGGAAGTTCTTTGTGCTGATTGTATGGAGCGATTCCAAGATATTTTAAACATGAATATAACGAGTTGGACTAGAGATCCTTTCGCAAATGCAGATATGGCAGAATTGTCAAATTTAGAAGAGGAACTTTTAAAACTTACAACTAACAACGAATTAAAAGTAAAATTCAAAAATGGAGACCAGTTCTGACTTCAAAAATCAATATCAACTCTGTATCCTGGATTATGGACTTGTAGGCAAGAGTAAAAAATTTTCTTTCAACTTATTCATGGATGCTCGAGAATCATGATTTAAAAAAAAAACTAGAATTTCACGTTTCTTAGAACTGTGTTATCTGTCCACTTTATGCTCACATAACAACGTATTAAAATTATAAGTAGAACTCAAACAAACGTTACATAAGAAAAAGCACGTAAATATTTAATTCTTGTTATTACGCATGTTAAAGATTTGAATAAGAATTAATATATGATATTCATCTTTAGTATACAGTTTTTAGTTTGGTTAATATTCCAATATTAAGTAATTGAAATTAGTGTTTCATCTCCATATTATATAATTCAGTATTACCTGGAATTAAATCATTTAATATAAGTACCTATTATCAGGTATTTTAATGATAACTTTTTACAAATGAGTGATGAATCTAAAAATATAGTTATTTGTAGTAGTATTATTATCGTAAGGTGGGCGACTTGAAAAACCTACATGAGGACATATTAATAATCAAATAAAAAAGTGAAACTAGGAAACATCAACTGCTTGCCAGAGCAAAAAAATTTGTTAATGATTTTTGTTGCCCTTTTGCTCCTCTATAAATAAAAATGATATAAGTTCACTGTTAGATAGGATACCTTCTGAACGAATATATTTTGATTTAAATACTGCTTTCCTCTTTAAAAAAGTTTTATTTCAACATCTCAGTAATAAGCAATAATGTACAAAACCAAATGTAATAACTACAGGATATTTCTCATTGTCTTGGGCTTTCCTGTTTTTAAAAACTTTCAATCTATACAACAGCATAATTACTGCGTTTATTAGACCTATTTTCTACAAGTGCCAAGTAAAGAAGTACAGCATGATTGATATATACATACACTATTGCAATCAGCTGAGTATAATGTTCACCGTTACCACATCAAATTTTTGTCGAACACGAAACTGTAAACATCTAATCATTTATGACTAAAAACAAGTAAAAGCTGTGATAGTATATAAAGGTCTGGATTTATTTTCTGAATTTGTGCATTTCTAGATACTTTCAATGTAAACAGGGACCTTCTAAACCATATTTTATATGCAATAAAAGAGGTATTTGTGACAATGTATTAAAACTATAATGCTAGCACGATGTTTGTAGGTCATACTGTAACATACCAAATCTTGACGCTTCAAGTTAATTCGAACCTATTCCACATATGACGTCATCTGCAATCTGATAATAATTCTACTCTACTTTTCGTATTAAGATGAAAACAAAATAATGAGAACAAAAATTCTTGCAATAGTCAAGGTCTATCTTCCAGTTTTCAGGTAAACTTGACATATGTATTTATATTTAAATTTTGTAGATGACATCTCACAATAAGGTTGGAATTATGAATTATAAAGCCCCCATAAATTCATAGGGAGATCATGTGATAAATTTCTTTATAATTCGTATGTATTTATTTTATATGCCACATTGTATTTGTTCATTATTACAAGGTAAAAACAATGAGAAATTTAATAACCGAAGCTTTTTGGCATATGTTTGGTTACAATAAACACAACATTTTTTAGTGTCGTTTAAAATTAGCGATTTTTGATATGTAAAATTGATATTTATGCCGTTTCTATATATTTTTAATGGATCATGATGTTAATAATAAAAATAATACTAATAATAAGATATTCTAAAACAACCCAGAAGCAAAGCATTCAAAAGATTCCCGAAAACTCTAATGCCAAAAACATACCGATAATGCCTGGTGACAGTTCCGTGTGCAGCCTCAGATTCTAATGTTTTTCCATCTGGACACATTAACACAGATGTCATCATGCCTAAAGACCCATAACCTTGAGCAATAATGTCAGATTGAACATCTCCATCGTAGTTTTTGCAAGCCCACACAAAACCTCCTGAAGATTTAAGAGCCTGAGCAACCATATCATCGATTAAACGATGTTCATACCAGATGTTCTTATCTTCATATAATTTTTTGTACTGCCTAAAAAGAAATTTGATTGTTTAGCTCCAAAATCTCTAAAAATTACTTTTGGTAAATGTCCTCAAAAATGTCTTTAAAGCGACCATCGTATTGTTTTAAAATTGTATTTTTAGTCGATAAATACAAAGGCCACCCTTTCTGTAATGCAAGTTGGAGGGAAGAATGTGCAAATGCAGCTATACTGTCGTCAGTATTATACATTCCCATTGCTACTCCTCCATTTTCATATGTAAACAAATCAAGTTTGCGAACTTCGCCATCATCAGCAGTATAGACTAATTCTACCTAAAATATTAGTAAAATTATACTTAATACTTGCAATAAACAGTCAAGCAAACCTTTCCAGGCTTTTCTATCACAATATCAATAGCTTTGTATTGATCTCCATGAGCATGACGTCCTATTATAATAGAATTTATCCAACCAGGTACTAATCTAGGAATATTTTTACAGATAATTGGTTCTCTAAATACTGTGCCACCTAATATATTTCTTATTGTTCCATTTGGAGAAAGCCACATTTTTTTAAGATTAAATTCTACAAAATTAAACTAAACAACTTCATCGACATTTAGTAATAATACCTTTAACTCTTTCCTCATCAGGTGTGATGGTAGCACATTTAATACCTACATTGTGTTTTAATATAGCTCGAGCAGCATCTATTGTAACTTGATCGTTAGTTTGATCCCTATAAAAATAAAATAATTTATTTAAATTCTAACATAATTCCAATATAGAAATATAAAAATGCCGTGTTTATCTGCATACTTCAGAGTAACAGATTGAATCAAAAACTTTACAAACACTGTCATCGCTATAAAAAGAAAAGCTACTACATGGACACTTACTACAAAAATAAATGTTTACATTTCAAAATTTGATTAAATTTTTTTTGTACAGTAAAGAAGAAAATCTAATAAAAAAATGGAATGTAGAACAATTTAATTCTTTTAATTAATTTAGTAACTTTTGTGCCAAGTTCAAATTACCTCATCCCTGCTGAAAGTTATATGAGAAATTGTCAAACTACTAGTTATAAGACTACACTAAATCATAAAACAAATGCTATTAAATTATCAATAACAGGCCGAGTATTGCTAATTAGAGAAAGCAATAGTGGGAAATAATGAAAAGGTATCTACCAAACAGATAAAGTAGCAAAAGAAGTAGTGAGCAGGAGACACCTATTTTATCAACTAAAAAGTATAATAATAAGACATAATTTGTTATTAAATTCGTAAAAGCAATGTCAATAACACTAAACAATCACTGATTGTGTGGCTAATCTTAAGAAATGTTATGGTCCAAAACAAGTATGTTGTACCTTATAAAAAAATAAAATAATGCAATGAGGATTTTAAAAATTCGTTAAAAAATATTAACATAATTAAAAGATCAGCAGGAAGGGGCATTGATTACATAGAAAGCAACAATAACAAGTAAGGAAGGAGAATCCTCAAAATGGGCAAGATAGAAAGAATAGAATGCACAAAACATTCATTATCTTCTATAAAATCACGAAGGGTATTTTTTCATAAATTTATCACATGAATATACAGCACAAAAATATTCATGTTTTCACATTGTGATGGTACTGTAACGAATTTAATTTCCGATGTTGATAATTCGTTAAATTTGTTTGTTAACGTGTCAGTCCTTCTTCCTTGGCATTATATTTCATATTTAAATATAAAAATGTACCTTCATTAAAAAATTACTGATATAACGTAGTTATTTGAGAAGTTTTACCTTAAAATGCATGTTATAGTTTCGTATAATAGTAATTAAACCTATAATAGAAAAGTGCTTTTATTATATTTTACAAGACGTCTAATCTGAACAAAGGTTAAAGAGCATGCATAGTGATTTGATATTTGTGCTTGCATGCAAGGTGTAATGTTCTCTAAAACACGAATTTAACAGTCTGTTACTAATTGAAAGCCGGCACGTATGCTCGTTAAGCATGTTGCTTCGAAGTTGGGTGTGCCCTGTAAATTGGACAATAGCATTTTTTGAATTAGCTCATATTTTTGATAAAAGCCCTTTTGGAGTGAGATGAATAATTCCTTGCAACAAAGCAAGCATTTATAGTGTAAGCACTCTTATTTTTGTTGTCGAAACATGAAGTCGCCACCTCTATAATAATTAGTAATAACTAGTAAATTGTTTTTGCTATGAATTTTAACGCTAAGATGCTATAATTCGTCTAGTGCAACAAGAAGCGGAAGCAATATTAAAATAAAGTTAGGACAAAAGTACAGCAGTTTAAATAAATAAATATTAATTAAAATTTAGGTTTTTTAATATTATGCAAATACTTAAATCTGGAAATGGCATAACGTACAAATTCAAATCTAGATAGCAGATTGATAACCCAGTAAAAGATTGGAAATACTGCGAGTTGGTTCAATTTGTGTCTTTAAGAATAAAAAATTTTAAATGGTTTGTTAAAGTTCAAATAATAGTCTTTTAGTTTTGAATTTAAGCAGGTGTTATATGCAGACAATACATGTTTATGTCAATTTAATTAGACACACGTAGTTTGCAGAATTCAGGTTTTATGTAAAATGCAGTGCTATTTTATGGTAAGTGTTTTTCACTTATTTTTAGGCATTGTTTGTAGGCTCTTATCGATATCCTCGTTTAAATTTAGAATATCTTAACAACAGTCAATCTATTTTACTAGATCAATTATTATCATCATTAGGTCTTCAGTTCTGGAACTGGTTAGACGCGTACCCTCATGGATTCCTATTCTGAACTAACCTACACATTTCCCTTAAATTTACACAGTTTGCATCTATCACTCTCTGGGTACGATAGTCTGATCTAAGTCTACCTCTACCTCTTTTTTTTCTATCTTTGCTTGTAATATATCTCATACTATTTCCCAAAAATGTTTCCTGCCCTCTATTTCTCATATTTTTTTCCACAGATATCTTTTTCATCTACTATTTCTAACCTATTTGTTATTAACTTTGTCTGTCCTCATACATCTGAAGCACAACATTCGAGAAGGCTTGTATCCTTTTCTGTCTGCTTTTCCTACTGCCCCTATTTCAAGACGTCCTGTGCTGTGCTCCACACATATGCTCTCAACAATTTTCTTCTTGTTTCTATGTTTGCTGTCTTTGAACATAGTCGCTGTTCTTTCTTCTTAGATATATTTCAGTCTCCAATATTCAGTGATATGCGAAGGGGGTAAGCAGCCTGTGGCTGCTAAGTTCCCTCAACACTTGACCATTTTCCGAATTAATAGTTTTTCCAATATATCCTTCGCACAATCAACATTAGTTGAAAATATTTCACAATCAACACCTGTAGTTGTTTATAATAATCACCAGATTTAAGCGCACTTATTTTTTCGTCTAGATTTTCCGTCTTGAAACTGGTTGGACGCATACCTCCACTTATTTATATTATGTGCTAACCTATATAGTTCCCTGAAATTCCCACAACAGCCTATATATAGCTCGGTTTCCCTTCTATTGGTTTCTAATACCATGAACAACCATATCACATCAAATGGATGGAATTTTGCAATTGGTAATATAAATAATTTAATAAATTACCGAAGTTCTGTCCTGTCTAAGAGAAATAGGTGAACTACAGAAGGTAATGAAAATTGCGTTTTACAAGCAATTACCCGAAAGCCCTCGTAATTCTCTCAGACAAATTCAGAATGCAACAGGTGTTGCTCATTCTAAGGTAAGAACCATTTAAAATCATTTCAAGTACCGTCCATACCATGAATGCCCATATCAGTTCAAATTCGAAGGATGAAATTTTGTAATTGGTATATCAGAGAACACAACAAAAATCCAATTTTTGATTATAGAATTTTATAGTTTGACGGAAGTCAATTCTGGTATGTTCAATTGTAAAAACATACATCTTCTTGGTTAGATGAAATCTACATTTAAACCGTCGAGTTAGATATTCAAGTCAAAAGGGAATTCAATATATGAATTGGCATCATTGGAAGGTACATCACAGGTCATTTTTTATTATGCAAATTAAAACTCTGCAAGATAGTTAGATTTATTGCAGGGAAAGGTGTAGACAGACTAATAGAACTTCCACTTGCTATATTGCAAAGTATGTTCTTTTAAAATGATGGCACTCCACCACTCAATGCTCAGATTATTGCAGAGTTTTTAAATTCTAAGTAACAAAAACAGGATTGGGAATTGGGGACCAATCAAATGGCTGGCGAGACCACCAGACTTGGCTCCTCTGGATTTCCTTATATGCGACCGTTTAAAAAAACTTGTGTATTCACTGAATCTCGGTGATATAGAGCATATATTAGAAAACAATAGTAGGGGAACCAAGCTGTATCTAGGTTGTGTGGGAATTTCAGGAAACTGTTTAGGTTAGCTCAAAATATAAATAGGTGGAGGTACAAGTCAAACCAGTTTCGAGACAGAAAACCTAATGACAAAAAAACAAGTGCAAATAAATATGATGATTATTATAAACTACTACACGTGTTGGTTATGAAATCAACTAAAGTTAATTGTGCAAAAGGATATATTGGAAAAACTATTAAATCGGCAAATGTTCAAGTGCTGGGGGAACTTGGTACCCACGGGCTGCTTAGCCCCCTTCACAACCACTGTATATCAGGAAAATAGGGTATATAATTATAAAACAATAGAAAGAGACCGAACTGCATCTAACAAGAAAGAACAGTGGCTATGATCAAAGACAACAACACAGAAACGAAGAAAATTGTTGAAAGCATATGTGTAGAGTACAGCACAGTACGTCTATGAAATATGGACAGTAGGAAAAGCAGACAGAAAAACGGTAGCAGACTTCTGGAATGTTATGCTTCAGATGTATGAGGATGATAGCATGAACAGACAAAGTTAATAACAAATAGGTTATAGAAATAGTAGGAGAATAAAGATATCTGTGGAAAAAATAGGAGAAATAGAAGGGCAGAATACGTTCTAAGGCATTTTTGGGGAATAGTACGAGATATAGTACAAGCAGAGATAGGAGAAAGGAGGTAGATGCAGACCTAGATCAAAGTGATAGATGCAGACTGTGCAAATTTCAGGGAAATGTGTAGGTTAGTTCAGAATAGGAAACGATGAGAGTACATGTCAAACCAGTTCCAGAACTGAAGACCTAATGATGATGATGTATATTCAGGAAAGTACGAAAATGCAGCCCAATTACAACAACCAGTCCAAGATGCCGTAAATGAAATAACTTCTGTTATGGTAAGATGGTCTTGTAAAGCTATGTATAGAAAGTGTCAGTTGTGTGTCCAACAAATTGAACAGTTACTTGAACATTTGAATTAATCAATGAACTCATGTGTCTGACCATTGATGTGTTTTTTCATTGTTGTTAATTTGTAATTGCTTTCATTACCACTACAAATTGAATTTAAAGTTTCAGAGCAATTGTTTCGTTTTGTCGTAATGGAAATTAAAGCCTACTAGGACAAAACATGGTGAGCTTTAATATTAAGACTCAATCAAATATAGTCATGTTATACTTCTTTAGTAAGGATCTTTTGTCAACATTTCAGAAATGTAAAAATCCAATATGGCGGCTATTATAAAATAAAAAGTTAAACATCGTCACAAAAAATGTGTGCCCTAGACAAAAATCTAAGTTCACATTGTTAAGTGCAATAGTAAATTACCATGATGTACAAAATTTGAGCATTCTATTTTAGCAGCCTAGCTACGAGCAGGTAAAAAATAGGCAATTTTGTATTTTTTTTTCTATATCTAGTACCTTATGAAAATTTTTTTGTTTGAAAACTTATCTGAGACACCCTTATTATTTCAAGATTCCCACGTGCTGTATCCTAAACTGTACACACAACAACTTATAGTTCATGACGTGGAAACAGCAATTTGGTTCATAGTAGCTTATGACGGAACAACTCCAATATTAAGAAATTTAAAAATAAAATCTCTTTTCAGTATAGAGAAAATGTTAGAAATGCACCCCTAATAAAAGTCAAACTATTATGCAGCATTAAATTGCCGCAAGCATTAAAATTAATTTAAAAACCTTAATGTGACTGTGTTTAAATAAATACATATTAAAGATTAGTAACTTGTTGTTATACACAAATGTATTTTATGTAAAGTTATAGAAAATGTCTCTATGAAAACTCACTAATTAAGTGAATTGTTAAATTGCTTTTCGAACTTCAATGAGTGATTAATTCTCTTCCAAAAAAAGTGTAACAATCAATTTTTAAAATTCAAGGTTATTATCATGAATTACAAACTGCCTACTCTTAAACTTTTTCAAAATACTTTGCAACAACATACATTAAAGGAATGAATTACTCTATACTAAGAAGTAATAAACTTTAATCTTTTTCATATAACTTTAATAACAAGTTATGTATTTGGTAAAAATCATTTTTTGACCAAGTTAGTTTCCAATTCCAACAAAACAATTATAAATGTAATCTTTGACAGTTTAAATATTTCTACAGTTTTGTCTGACTAATTCATAATTTCAATAGTCCCAAAAAAAAATTATTATTGGATAAATAATTAGTAAAATGAATTGTAATACTAAATTGGAGACTGCGCTTAGTATTTTAATTAGATTAAAATATTAAATAAATGTTGCAATTCACAGTTTATCAACACAGGTACAGAATTTATTTAATATACCAAACTATCAAATTAAAGTATCAATGAATTACAAACGCAATTGCTTTTGTTGTTAGACACAATACGCACCTTGTAACCTGAAGTAGGTCATTTGCATGAAATCCAACAACTTCTGTCTCAAGTTGCCGAGACTTTAGTTGGCCAGTCAAAAACAACAAGAAATTCACTGTAACAACGATCTACGTAATTCATAAAAAAAGAAGTGATGGTGATGCCCTAGAACAGGCATCGCTTTGGATTAGTTAAGTTCGCATGCGACTACTAATTTATTTATTTATTTAACTACTTAACAGGCTAAACCCAATTACAAAGTAGGCGCCAAATCAAAAACATGAATATGCAAAGTACAAAATTTAAAAAAAAATGACGTCAAGTAAGTAAATACAAAAGTAAAAATAAAATTAAACAAGAAAAAAGCAAAAACAGTAAAACATAAACCTGAAAGAAAACACAGTCAAAACAACAAGGAAGGGCGGAGGATGGATAGGTAAGGAACATCAAATAATTGGTTAATTTGTGCACAGAAAAGTTGATTTAATGTGTGACAAGGAAACATGGAAGATGTCAAGGGATTTACATTGGTTTTGAAATTTTGTGCACATAAAGTGCAAGGGGTGAACTTAAGCACATTGGTTCTTGGGGTATTTAAATAGAACATACCGTGGCCCCTGGTAGATGTAGGCACTCGAAAATTTACAGCAGATAATAAATAGGGAGTGTCTATTACGTTATTAACTAATTTGTAGAGAAATACCACATCGCTTAAATCACGCCGAGATTTAAATCTAGTTACAGAGAATCTGCATAGAGGTAGGTTACGGTCGTAACCTATACAGGGATAAAATGAGTCCTTCTTGTATGCTAGGTATTTAAGAAAGTGATGTTGTACCTTCTCAATCATATTTACATAGACAGCATATGAAGAATTCCAGACTATACTTCAATACTCCAATTTCTACCTAACGTAGGCAAAAAATAATATTTTTAGACTATCAATAGTGAGGTGTTTACCCATCCTAATAACAAAACCCGGCGATTTATGCACAACCCTAATAGTGTTGAGGGTATGCAAATTAAATGTTGGCATCAAACAGTACACCAAGATCAAGAACACTATCAGTGATTTGAAGTTCTGAACCTTCAATGCTATAAGGGAATTTAATTAAATTATGCTTTCTGGAGTAATTTGTGACAGAACATTTATCAGGATTTTGGGAGGTTGTTTGTAATACACCAGAAATATAGATTATTTTGATTTTGCTGCTGTTTTGAGCAATCTTCTATTTGACTTATCGTGTTGAACAATTTTATGTCACCTCAAGGTTCTGAGTTTGATTCCTCAGATCGCTTGGAAGATCGTCGAATGTGAGGTTAAATGTAGTTTTCATGTGTGAGAGATAGCACGTTAAAAATCCCTACCTTGCTTAGTATGGCAAAGGTTTGGCAAAATTCTAAATTTTCAGGTAAAAAGAACTGCCCTCCTGGCTTTAAGCATCCAAAATTTGACCTTAAAATTTCATTCAGTTGTTATAATCATTTTCATAGTGATTCCTTTTATATCACTATATGCATATTGAATTTGTCTAAAAAATGCTAATGCAAATTTTATCTGTCACATCTCCTACGCGATTCCTAGCCAATGTGTTACGCCTCATTGAATTTACAAGTTTATTTTAATACTAGGTATGGGGGATTTTTAAATCCAAAATGGAAAGCATTATTTCCCATCATTAATTTAATTAGATTAAAATGCATAAAATTGCAGTTGTTAAGTTCTCATGCAACATATATGAAGAACCTATAGATTATTGTAAAGGATCCGTCGAATAAGCTTTTTCACATGTCTTGAAGAATGTGTGGTTACTGCCGTTGCCAATGAAAACGTTTGATGGTTGGTACGCTTACGACAAGTTTCATGTGAAGTATGTAGATTTTGAAGATCTATCTTGAACTACCTTATCGAATTGACTTTTACAGTTAATGCGTGAAATACGCAATGCAGTTTACGTGTGAATTCCTACTGGTCTTTTTAACTACCTTGATCTGTATACGTAAAATGCTGTAGGTTAACAACCAACTTCACTGCCCAATCAGAAAATGCCATGCATCTGACAAAGAACCTGAGATTACGTCTAGAGAAGCATCATCCAATTACAACAAGGCCCTAACCAGTTTTATAGACTGTAAATGTCTATATTACAAAGGTAAGTTATCTCAGAGGGTGATTATTATTTTTGTATTAAATTTATGCAATGCCATGCCCTCTGTAGAATCACACCTGGTGTTAAAGTATGTTTATCCGTAACTAATTTTTGACCAGTTGCAAATACATATTTTTATACATATTCTATATGAGTATGACCCATAATTAAAGGGAAGATGTAATTTATATTTTCTGTTTAGCAAACTTAGAGGCAATTTCTCCTGGTGTATTACTTCCCATCTGAGTATATAAAAACTTGAGACGGACCACTACCGATTATTCGTAAGTAAACATTTAAAAATAGACAATCAGCAATGAATTCCAGCATTTACAAGGATGTTCAATAAAACAATAAAAAGATTATGCTTGTCAGGTAACTATGCATATTTGTATGTCCATCTTATTAAAGAATAATTGTTATTTAATAGTATTTATTGCACTTAATTCACAAACAAATTTATAATAAATTTTATTACCATACCAATAAAGATCTTTCAATTTGCTCTCATTTTTGTAATATTCATGGAAGTTTTTGACACGAAAAAAAGTGACACTAAAATTTATTTTAGAGTTGAAATTCATTTTCTATATTAGTCCCTAAATATGCAACTAATTTTTGGAGTCTGTAAACAAAGAAATGTTTAGTGTTTCAGATTAATGAAATATGTGCTCTAATATATTAGAATTATATTAAAAACTGGTATAATGTTCAGGATCTTTCGACAAAACATTAGTTTACAGATATCCATTTCATTTATGTTATTTTTACACGATGTTACAAGAACAAATACAAAAATTCGTTGCTAATATCATCGTAGAAATATCATCACCTTAACCATGATCAAATTAAAACTTTTGATTCCGAAATGTACCTACAAATACATTTAAAACACTAAACTTTACACTGGAATTTCCGTTACAGAAGCACTGAGTAAAATTATAAGTTTTCAGAAACTGCTTTTATTAACAGTTAGGCATTAATAATAAAAGTAAGTACTTACCTGTACGGTAAACCTAAGTCATAATACAAACAATTAATTTTTACATATGGGAAAATTAGTCGCTCCTTAATTTTCTCCCAAATGATGCGAGTCATCTCATCTCCATCCATCTCAACAATAGGATTTTTTGCTACTACTCTTGAACTGGCTGCATCTGAAAATTTATACAGATGTGTAAAAAACATGCACAAAGTAATTTCTAAATAATTTATAAATCAAAAAAAGGCATTAGCAAAATTTTTCAACTATCAGTTTTATCGCGATTGAATACAATTTTGCATACAGTGAAATCGATTTTAGAGAATTCTAAAGAATTGTACTAAAAAGTACTACAAGAAGTGATAGAATAAATTGAGCCATGAAACAAAAATTCTGTATTTTTGACTTCCGATACAATAGCGTTCATTGTGAAAAAGAATTTGTATCATATATATAACAAATGGTAAGTCAGCTTAATACATTTACCAGAATAATAGTATGATTATAGTTAGATTAGATTAATAGTTATTTATACATTAAGAGCAAAAAGGTAATCGCTTGCAATAATGTCACTTTTGTTCGAAATGTATACAACATTTTTTCTGCAAAAGCTTAATAAAATAGAATTTTCTTTAATCATTGACTTTATTAATATACAATGAACAGTGATGTACATATACTTAGGAAGTCAAAAATTTGACAATTATCAAATTCTAAAGAAGTCATATTTACAGATTGCTATAGATGACGATCAACAATAACAGTACATTTTTACTGCTATTACCACATTCAAGTAATTGTATATTCGATGGTCTAGATAAAATTTTCTTAGTTATTTCTATCTTTTCGTTGATATTTGCATCTATATAACCTTCAGCTATGCTCGAACTCTTCCATTTCCATGCCGCTTTAGTTGAATAAGATCACCTCTACTATAAACTAACAAAGTGGCTGATTATCTATGAAAGCAGTAACTTGTGTAAAAATGGCAGCCTTGCAGGGAGAAATACTTAACCACTTAACTTGGTATTTTAGCAATACTATTCATACCCACAGCTTGATTGAAACACAGTTATATTTTAAAAAAGGCGAGTTGGTGTATTTTCGTTCTTAGGTCTTGTAAGGATAAAGGGATGAACCAATGATATGGAATTCACCTACCTTTAATGACTGCGATCTTGATTCTACGCTGGTCGATCAATGTAACGAAACTATTAATTGATTGCGGACTGTAGTAATGTTAATTAGCACACGAACCGATTGTACGGCACTAATTACTGCAAAATAACCACGGCAACATATTGCGTACATGTGACGCTTGCTACGACTTTCGAAGCACTGAAATTTCTGTCCTTTCTCACCATTTAGTCCCTTTTCTTGTAGGTAGGTAGTGGATAAAACCGGATTATAGGAAGGGGTGAAGTACTGTTAGGTTAAAGGATAAGCGACATTAATTAATATCTATAAGCTTAAGGTAAAACGTGTAAATAGGGTAAATAAGCCTAAACATACCGCCCACCAAAATAAGTGTGAAGCAACTTATTTTAAAAGTAAACGGCAACAAATACTTATACGTATACACTTACGAAAAATACTAAAACTATTTTTACAACGGAAGAGGACATAGTTTAACAAGTGGTCTTTTGAGAAAACCTTGCATTGTTTTCACACCTGCCATGCGGCTAATGTTGTCTGAACCAACATACAGCTTTTCTATGCGCCCTAATTTCCAATGTAAAGGTGCGACTTGATTGTCATGAATTAAGACTAACGTTCCAATTTTCGCCTCAGAAGTAGGGGTAAACCATTTTGCCTTCTGTTGCAAAGAATGCAGATATTCATTACGCCAACGCTTCCAAAATGATTGTTGGATGCGTTGAATAAGTTGCCAACGATCTAATTTTGATATTTCCAACTCAAGGAGAACTGGATCGGGTATGACAGAAACAGGCTCTATATTCAAAAATGGGACGGACTTAAAATGAAAAATCATTCGGATCTGAGCTCATGGGGCACAGAGGCCTTGAATTTAAAATGGCTTCAACCTGAATTAAAACCGTGTTTAATTCCTCGTATGATAATATCTGGTCGCCAATCACTCTTTTTAAATGTGTCTTGACAGACTTAATTCCAGCCTCCCACAACCCTCCAAAATGAGGAGCTGAGGGAGGATTGAACACGAATTCAATTCCTTCAGAATGCGCTGATTGAGTCATCAGTTGCGAGATTTCGCTCGATGCTCCAACAAAATTAGTACCGCAATCGGAATAGAGTTTTAGGCATTTACCCGGCGGGCTATAAAGCGTCAGAACGCGGCTATAAAAGCATCCGCCGACAAACTTGACACAAGCTCTAAATGAAGAGCCTTTGTGCTGAAGCAAACAAATAAACAAATGTAAGCCTTTAGTGACCTTACACCTCGATTACGGCTCATGAGAATACAGAAAGGACCTCCAAAATCAACTCCCGTGTGTAGGAAGGCCTTTACAGAGGTAAACCTTGATGCAGGCAAATCACCCATCGGAGGACAATAAGCAATTGGTTTCACTCTAAAACATCGAATACAAGATTTTAAACACTGACGTATGACTCTTTTGGCTGACAAAATCCAATAATTTTGGGTTAGTAAAAATTGTGTGGCTTTAAGACCAGGGTGTAAGTATGTTTTATGGCAGTCCAAGATGATTAATTCTGTTAATCTGTGAGTGCGAGGAAGTACAAATGGAAATTTTGTTTCATATGGTAATTCCGAGTTTCTGAGCCGACCGCCCACCCTCAACAAACCACGCGAGTCGATAAAAGGGTAAGAGGTCGAAGATGTTTACTAATTACCTTACCCGTTTAATATTTTCTATATCCTGACCAAATGATTCTTGCTGAATTCTCTTAATCAATAATTCCATAGCGTGTTGCTGAGACACAGACACGTTATCCAAATTCTCACCAACTGCCTGTCTAGAAAATTGTAACTTACGAACAAACTGGTAAACATATGAAACAATTCTACATATTTTTGTAGATTTGAAAATCTCTCTAGTAATGAATCTAAAAATTATCTGTCACAACAACATTTAATACCAATGTACGTTTCTCCACATCTATTGGAGATGTATCGATTAACTTTGGCATGTGGGTAACCGCCAATTTTCTTCTGGAAGTGACAACCATGGAGGGCCTGTCCATCATAACTGATGATTGACTAAATCTGATGCTAACATCCTCTACAGGCGCAGTCTGCGGGTTATCATGTGACCGAACATGGTTCCAAGATGCAGGAGGAACGCGATCCTGAATATGCGAAATCCGATTACTTATAAAAGTTTTCCAGTTATAAGATGACGATCGAATCCAACACAGAGCGACTGTAGAATCGGACCAAGCAACTATACGATCTAACGACAGACGAGTTTTATATGTATTTTGGACAAATGCCACTACATCAGACAATAACACAGCACCGCACAATTCGAGTCTTGGCAACGATATGCGCTTTGTGGGCGCAAGTCTAGATTTTGCACATACTAAGGCAACGTTTATATCACCCTGTATGTCAACAGTACGAAAGTAAATCACAGTAGCATACCCTGCCTCAGAAGCGTCACAGAACGCATGCAGCTGTAGATCTTGAACATCATCAGAAATAATCCACCGAGGAATTTTAAGGTCTGATAATTGAGACATTTGTTGCAAATAAATTTTCCACTTTGAACGTATGGTCAACGGGGGACTGTCATCCCATTCAAATCCTAAAATCCATAACGATTGTATTAAATGCTTGGCCAAAAATACTAAAGGCGCTAATAGCCCTAACGGATCAAAGATCCTTGCTACTGGACAACATATTTCTTTTAGTACATGGTCTGTCTATGATATTTGTATCATAGAAGAATTGATCAAGCGACGGTTGCCAACGCAAACCTAATACCTTTTGGGTAACATTGTTAGATTCCTCGAAGGGAACAGCTTGTTGATAACGATAAGATTCTGGTAAATCATCAATGATACTAGCAATGTTACTATTCCATTTTCTCAATGTAAAACCTCCAGCCTCACAAATCTGATTTAATTCAGAAACTAGACGTTTAGCTTCATCAGGTGAACTGCACCCGGTAATCACATTATCGACATAAACATCCGACAACAAAACCTTGGCAGCGTTTGGATATTTAGGTGCTTCAGCAATCGCAAGCTCCTTAATAACACGCATTGCCAAGAACGGTGATGAAGTAACTCCGTAGGTAACAGTATTCAATTGATACTCGACTATTGACTCTGATGACGTTGGTCTCCAAAGTAATTTTGATAAGCCCGATGATTCGAGCAACAAAAATCTGCCTGTACATCTGTTTAATATCGGCAGTTAATACAATGGGATATAAACGAAAATCCAACAACAAAGCAAAAATATCTTTCTGAAGCGGAGGTCCTGGCATCAAATGTTCATTCAATGAACCACCACTGGGACAAACCGCGGATGCGTCAAACACCACTCGAATTTGTGTAGTAGTGCTTTCCGGTTTCATAACCGCATGGTGCGGAATATAATATTCGGAGATGGAATATTGCTACTCATTGAGGCATTTACTGGTGTCATATGCCCACTGTCGGAATAGTCTTGCATAAATTGTTTATACAAAGTGTATAATTCCTGATTCTTTTCCAAGCGACGTTCTAATAATAAAACCGATTAAGTGCGACATCCCGAGACCCAACAAACAACGGTTCAGGACCACTAAACGGCAACGATACAACGAAACGACCTGTTTTGTCTCTCGAATAATTGCTACGAAAGTGTTTTTCACAAATTTCCTCTCGTGGGGATAACTTGTGTGTTGGAATGTCTGGAATGTTTTCCAGTTCCTAGAATCTAGTGATCCTAGACTCTAAGGGTTCTACGAATGCACACAATGACGTGCCACTTGTCACTGGAGACACAAATTTGCCTGTCAGTAACCAACCAAATGAAGTGCGAATTGCAACTGGTTCATCAGGTGAACCCGAACGAGTTTCATTACCCAAAGTGCGGGCAAATATATCTGCTCCCAACAACAAGTCTATATTACCTGGTTTATCAAAAGAGGGATCGGCTAAGTCTAAACCTTTTATATGTATCCAATTTTTCGAGGAGATTGGAGCCGTTGGTAACTTTCCACAAATTTCTGGCAATACAAATGCTTGAACTGAATATTCTGGCATTGTGTGTCCGACGGGTTTAATTTTACAAACTACCTTTCCGGTAATATGAGATGACGCTAACCCCAACCCTTCTACCTTTAATGCAACCTTTGATTTATTTAATCCAAGCCGTTGACGGCATTTTTCCGTTATAAAAGATTCCATACTTCCACAATCCAATAATGCTCTTACGATTTGCGCTTGTCCAAATTCATTGCGAAGAGAAACTTGAACTGTTGATAACAATGTAGAAGCACTTGACAATTTCGACGAGAACAATGTACTACAATTTGAAGTAGAGGCAACATTTGAAACATCTGCAGCAGCAGGTTTTGTTTCAACAACAGCAGCAGAATTTTCAAAATGAAGGAGGGTATTGTGACCCTTTTTGTAACATTTTTTACATACCGATTTTGAAGGGCATGTTGCAATTTTATGTGTATCTTGAAGACAATTGATACACAAATTTTTATCCTTTGCAGTATTATACCTTTCTTGAGGAACCTTATCCAAAAAAATTTGACAACGATAAATCTGATGATTACCATTGCAAACCAAACATTTTACCGCGTTTGAAGTTGTAAGTAATGAGGTTTTAACATATGACTTCGGATTAAAAGAAAAACGCTTTTCCTTAATGTTTGTATTCAATGTGTATTTTGAACTGGACTTCGATGGTTCGGACGAAATAATACTACTAATTTCCAAAGCTTTACACTGTTTTTCAAGAAATGATTTCAATTGCTCGTATGTAGGTATTTCTTCATTATTTTCAACCTCAAATGCCTTTAAGAGGTCAGCATCAACCTTTTGCTCAACAAATTAAACAATATTAAATTAAGTAAATCAATTTTTATTTGACGTAAACCTGACAAATTCTCTGTAAAACAATTCAACAAATCCCTAAGTTCTGTATGTGATTTTGCTTTCACCTTAGGACAATTTTCAAGAGCTGACCAATATGTATTGACAATCAAACGACGTGAGTCATAGCGTTGTACTATAACGGAGTATGCAATTTCATAATTGTCATTATTTATTGGTAGATGACGAATTAAATTTCTGGAATCTACATCCAACGCTTCAGTAAGAAATAAAACTTTTCGATTGGTAATAACTGTGTATTTAAATGAATGAGATTTTATACAAACTATGAAACGATTCCCAATGCTCTATGCGTCCAGAAAAGCTCCCAATTGCGACCTTTGAGTTTTAAATTACTGGTGATACCTATACCAGCGGTATCATACGACGATCTACTTGTAGAAAACGGTTTCGCTTCCTGCTTACTTTCAACCAAACTAACAAATTTTGCCCCAATAACTTTAATTGATATTAAAGTTTTATCCAATTCAATTCTGATTGCTGTAATTTGACTTAAACTGTCCGAATCATCCTCGTCTAACACACACCTTTTGTAGGATGCATCAAATTCTTCCTTTATCTCTACAGCTGACTGTACCATCATCGTAGCGATTGCTTGGTTTTCAAGATTATATTCCAACTTTGAAATACTTTCAAACAAATTTTCTATCCTATCCAAACACCCTTTTCCATCTACTATAAGACGGTCCATAAGCATCTGAGTCATTTCGAACAAAATAGCTATTTCCCCTAAACACGAGTACCCTTGTCACAAAAATAACAAATCTTAAAGATGTAAACCCAAACTAATGATGAACATGTAACTACTCTACCAATTTTCAGAAACTAGCAATTATGTAGCTAATCCTGAGTGACACTTTAATTTAACGTTAAAAATGAGACTTGTGTTGACCACAACCCTTAAGATACCTCGAAGAATAACGATTCTTTAAGCTCTCACCAAAATAGATTAGCGCAGCTTCAGGTATACAGTGCAAGTTCTTAGAACAGGGGTATCGCAATGATGTTTTTCCTATTTGTATACGCTTAATTTAAATTAACTGCTTTTTTAATGCACTTAAATTTTAAGAAGTAACTTTTTAAAATGCAACGGCATGCACAAACATTATGAAATAAGCCTAACTGCAATTAC